>OX411764.1:10872882-12072882 GCA_948252205.1 Orthosia incerta | reverse complement strand
GGTGTAAGTAATTCTTTAGAATCTCAAAGATTGCAAAATTGCATAATGTAAATTTGCAGTGTTCAAACTTTGTTACACGTGTATGAGTAATTTCCATGTATTCAACAATCACACGGTAAAATGATCGCCGTGCATGTTGCAGTCTCTGATTAAAATTTGTGTTTTATAGAATTTCCTAACCAATGCAAATTGCATTTAAATATAGGATGTATATAGCACTAAAAAAAACTAAATTAACTAAGTTTTGATTACTTTGCTTATTATTTTATAATGGTCAGAATATTTTTTTAGTTCTATCAATCTAGGAATTGTTGTGATCAAAAAACCATGTGCACAAACCGCGTTAAAAACTTGGTTAATTTATGTTGCAGTTAAACTCAAATCTGGTGTAAAATCATCTAACTACTAAAACTAACAAACATTTATAAAAAAAACACGTAAATAAAGTCGGTTTCTAAATTCAGCAATGGAATTAAGCGATTACCATTCAATGAATTCCTAGACTAAAACCAGCTACAAAAAATAAGTAAAGTTGACATAACTTTACTAATATCTGTCGATCGTCGAACTCATTTATTTCAGTCGATGGAATAGGTATCGTTTTCATTTAAAGAACACCCCTCTCCAGTTGATGGAGATGATTATAGACAGATCCCTCAAACTCAAATTTTAATTACGGACTACAACATGTACAGCGATCGTTTTGCAATAAAGTTCGAATAAGCAAATTAATACATTTCGCAATTTTGCTATCTTTGACGTATGCTGCAGTAAAACTTTAAATTAGTATAAATAACTAATATCATCTAACGACTAAAACGAACTTTTTTATAATCATTCAGTAGGCATTGATATTAAGATTTCAATTTCAAAAAATTCCCAGATTGATATTAAGGTATCACATTTTTTTTTCTGAAACTAAAACCAGCATATTATTACAAAAAAATGTAAAGTTATGTCAAGGCAAGAATAACTAATTTATAATAAGTTAAAGCAATTGGTATCGTTATTTAAAGAACACCCCTCCCCGGTTGATGGAGATGGTTGTAGACAGATCCCTTAGACTCAAATTTTAATTACGGACTACAACATGTATGGCGATCGTCTTACAATACAATAAAGTTCGAATAAGCAAATTAATGCATGATGCAATTTTGCTGTCTTTGATATTGTAAAGGAGCATTTATACATACAAGGCGGCTACCTGTTACGTTTCCAGACGCTTATCGTCAGGTGATTCGCGAATGAGTACGGCGCGGCGAGTCCAACCGTTGAACGACACATGCTCCGTTTTGACGGTGATTATACGGGCGGACTAGACGGCAGGACGGCAAGTGTGCAGTAAGCATGCAAAACCAACAGAATACTTATAAAAAGAGAGAAGTGACAACTACACAACACATTACTTGTACGTTAACATGAAAAGTAGTGTCGTCTGTTTGAATTAATTAAATTAAAATTTGGATGTCCTCGAGCCAATCTGGTCACTAAAAATAGAATGTGTGCATGTATGCTATTTCTTACTTTCGTGGAGAGACATGAGACAATCTGTCCCAAATTTTAGTTTTAATGTTTACGATAACCTAACGTTCAGATGCAATCGGTGCCCAATCTGGGGTCACAGAAAACGGAGTTCGTGTTTAGCCCATGTGGTAATGCACTTTCTCTAACTTTTGTGGATATGCATGAGACAATCTGTCCTGAATTTTAGGTTAGTGATTCAAACAGCAAGCGTCTTATTTGTTAACATGGAAGCTAGTGTATGAATAATTAAATTAAAATTTGGATAACCTTGGTGCCCAATCTAGGGTCATAGAAATTGAATGTGTGTGTGCCTCCAGGTGCATGCCATTTCCTGCTCTGTGAAGTGTTATGAGACAATCTGTCCCAAATTTTAGTTTAATGTTTACGGTATCCTAACGTTCAGATGCAATCGGTGCCCAATCTAGGGTCACAGAAAACGGAGTTCGTGTTTAGCCTATGTGGTAATGCATTTTCTCTAACTTTTGTGGATATGCATGAGACAATCTGTCCTGAATTATAGGTTAGTGGTTCAAACAGCAAGCGTCTTATTTGTTAACATGGAAGCTAGTGTATGAATAATTAAATTAAAATTTGGATAACCTTGGTGCCCAATCTAGGGTCATAGAAATTGAATGTGTGTGTGCCTCTAGGTGCATGCCATTTCCTGCTCTGTGAAGTGTTATGAGACAATCTGTCCCAAATTTAGTTTAATGTTTACGGTATCCTAACGTTCAGATGCAATCGGTGCCCAATCTAGGGTCACAGAAAACGGAGTTCGTGTTTAGCCTATGTGGTAATGCACTTTCTCTAACTTTTGTGGATATGCATGAGACAAACTGTCCTGAATTTTAGGTTAGTGGTTCAAACAGCAAGCGTCTTATTTGTTAACATGGAAGCTAGTGTATGAATAATTAAATTAAAATTTGGATAACCTTGGTGCCCAATCTAGGGTCATAGAAATTGAATGTGTGTGTGCCTCCAGGTGCATGCCATTTCCTGCTCTGTGAAGTGTTATGAGACAATCTGTCCCAAATTTTAGTTTAATGTTTACGGTATCCTAACGTTCAGATGCAATCGGTGCCCAATCTAGGGTCACAGAAAACGGAGTTCGTGTTTAGCCTATGTGGTAATGCATTTTCTCTAACTTTTGTGGATATGCATGAGACAAACTGTCCTGAATTTTAGGTTAGTGGTTCAAACAGCAAGCGTCTTATTTGTTAACACGGAAGCTAGTTTATGAATAATTAAATTAAAATTTGGATAACCTTGGTGCCCAATCTAGGGTCATAGAAATTGAATGTGGGTGTGCCTCTAGGTGCATGCCATTTCCTGCTCTGTGAAGTGTTATGAGACAATCTGTCCCAAATTTTAGTTTAATGTTTACGGTATCCTAACGTTCAGATGCAATCGGTGCCCAATCTAGGGTCACAGAAAACGGAGTTCGTGTTTAGCCTATGTGGTAATGCACTTTCTCTAACTTTTGTGGATATGCATGAGACAAACTGTCCTGAATTTTTGGTTAGTGGTTCAAACAGCAAGCGTCTTATTTGTTAACATGGAAGCTAGTGTATGAATAATTAAATTAAAATTTGGATAACCTTGGTGCCCAATCTAGGGTCATAGAAATTGAATGTGTGTGTGCCTCCAGGTGCATGCCATTTCCTGCTCTGTGAAGTGTTATGAGACAATCTGTCTCAAATTTTAGTTTAATGTTTACGGTATCCTAACGTTCAGATGCAATCGGTGCCCAATCTAGGGTCACAGAAAACGGAGTTCGTGTTTAGCCTATGTGGTAATGCATTTTCTCTAACTTTTGTGGATATGCATGAGACAATCTGTCCTGAATTATAGGTTAGTGGTTCAAACAGCAAGCGTCTTATTTGTTAACATGGAAGCTAGTGTATGAATAATTAAATTAAAATTTGGATAACCTTGGTGCCCAATCTAGGGTCATAGAAATTGAATGTGTGTGTGCCTCTAGGTGCATGCCATTTCCTGCTCTGTGAAGTGTTATGAGACAATCTGTCCCAAATTTAGTTTAATGTTTACGGTATCCTAACGTTCAGATGCAATCGGTGCCCAATCTAGGGTCACAGAAAACGGAGTTCGTGTTTAGCCTATGTGGTAATGCACTTTCTCTAACTTTTGTGGATATGCATGAGACAAACTGTCCTGAATTTTAGGTTAGTGGTTCAAACAGCAAGCGTCTTATTTGTTAACACGGAAGCTAGTTTATGAATAATTAAATTAAAATTTGGATAACCTTGGTGCCCAATCTAGGGTCATAGAAATTGAATGTGGGTGTGCCTCTAGGTGCATGCCATTTCCTGCTCTGTGAAGTGTTATGAGACAATCTGTCCCAAATTTTAGTTTAATGTTTACGGTATCCTAACGTTCAGATGCAATCGGTGCCCAATCTAGGGTCACAGAAAACGGAGTTCGTGTTTAGCCTATGTGGTAATGCACTTTCTCTAACTTTTGTGGATATGCATGAGACAAACTGTCCTGAATTTTTGGTTAGTGGTTCAAACAGCAAGCGTCTTATTTGTTAACATGGAAGCTAGTTTATGAATAATTAAATTAAAATTTGGATAACCTTGGTGCCCAATCTAGGGTCATAGAAATTGAATGTGGGTGTGCCTCTAGGTGCATGCCATTTCCTGCTCTGTGAAGTGTAATGAGACAATCTGTCTCAAATTTTAGTTTAATGTTTACGGTATCCTAACGTTCAGATGCAATCGGTGCCCAATCTAGGGTCACAGAAAACGGAGTTCGTGTTTAGCCTATGTGGTAATGCACTTTCTCTAACTTTTGTGGATATGCATGAGACAATCTGTCCTGAATTTTAGGTTAGCGGGGTGCATGAAAGGAGCCTCCTCGTGGCGCACCCTGGAAGCAGCTAGACACGGTATCGCAGTGTCTAGGCTGACTAATCCTTTAACTTGGTAATATTGAATCTAAGAACTAAAAAATAGTCGAACAGGTGTCGAACCAGTATTTTACTGCACAACCAAAAGAGTTTCAAAAAGTGGAGTAGCGACCAAACCACAAACTTTGTAGATCCATTTATGTTACCTATTATAAATACTAGACCATTTTCCGTTATGTTTAGTTGCGAAAATGAGATTTAAAAGTTAAAGTAGCGCCCAAACCACAAAATTTTTAGATCAATTTATATTATTGGACATTCTAACCGTTTGCCATTCCATTTGCAATCAAACGAAATTATCAAAGCGTAATGAGATTCAAACCACAAACCTCATTAATATCCGACTGTACCGTTCTTTGTAAAACACAGTATAGTAAAAGTTTTTAACCTTTAGTTATATAGCAATAAACGGTAGGTTTGTAGGGACGATTCAATCGCAACCAAACGAGTTTTTAAAATTAGAATAGAGCTTAAATAACTAACTGTGTAAATCCGTTTATGATATTGAACATTCTAAACCATTTTCCGTTCCATTTGCAACCAATCGATTTTAAAAGTACAATATTTAGTTACATAAGTACATACATTAATAAATTTATATATGTGAGGACAATGCACCTGCATATTTAAACTTCATGTACAATAGTGGTATATAGGCGGACTTAATGCCACAAGGCATTCTCTACCAGTCAACCTTTGAAATATCGTACCGTACCGTACTTTGTAAAACACAGTACAGTAAAAGGGTTTAACCTTTAGTTACATAACGGTAAATGGTCAGTTTGCAGAGTCGACCGAATCGTAACAAAATGAGATTATAAAAGTAGAATAGGACTTCAACCACAAACTTTGTAGATCCATTTATGTAATTGAGAATTCTAGAAAACATTTCGTTCCGATAAAACTAAACGAGATTTAAAAAGTGGAATAGCGCCCAAACCACAAACTTTGTAGATCCATTAATGTTATTGAACATTCATTTTCCGTTCCATTTGTAACCAAACGAAATTTTAAAAGCGGAATAAGACTGAAACCACAAACCTCATAAATATCGTACCGTACCGTACTTTGTAAAACACAGTACAGTAAAAGAGTTTATCCTTTAGTTATATAACGGTAAACGGTAGGTTTGCAGAGTCGACCGAATCGCAACCAAACGCGATTATAAAATTAGAATAGCACTTTAACCACAACTATGTAGAACCATTTATCTTATTGGGTATTCTAGAAAACATTCCGTTCCAATCGAAACCACACGAGATTCAAAAAGTGGAATAGCGCCCAAACCACACACTGAAAAATATTATTGAACATATTGAGTTTTAGAACTAAAAAATTGTGGAATAGGCGCCGAACCACTATTTTAATGCACTCTGTAAGATTTCATTTATGTTTAAGCCATCGATAAACTTTTCGTTCCAATCGTAACCAAACGAGTATTTCATTTATATTATTGGGCATTCTATTCCACCGCGACGAAGGCGAACGAAGTGAGCCGTAGGAAGCGACAGGTGGAATAGAATGCCCAATAAATCACTACTCGCGTGGGTCGCGCAGCTGTTGTGCGCATTGCAGACGGGTGGCGAGCGCTGGAGTTGGCTTCAAATCCCAACAAAACCACTCTGGGCTTGTATGAAGCTTTGTATTTTTACTTTTTGATAAACCTTTAGCCTGACATTTTTCTTAGTCTTAAATAAAATAAAGTGCTAGATTTATTGATCGTTTGTTTTGTATGTAAGGATTATCTTTCTTTCTTTCTTTCTTTCTTTTTTTAAAAACGTTGCCCCACACTAGGAATTTCTTCCTGTATCGTGGGTGCGTTTACAAACATATAAACTCACATACACAAACACCCAGAGCCAGAGCAACTATCCGTAGGTCATACAAATATTTGTTCCGTGCGGGAATCGAACCCGCGACACGCAGCGCAGCAGTCAATCGCTTAACCACTGCGCCAACCGTGCGCCTCTCTGGAACTACTGATCCTATTATGAAACTCGTCCACTGATGGCGTGTATGTGAAAGGCTTCCAAGTAACCTATGGCCCTTAGGAACATTGCAGCTTACTATCTGTGGAAGAAGTTAATACCTTTCTATGATATATTGTATTTTATACTACTTGAAATGCGCGTACCTTATACTTTGTTTTATCTCCATTTCTGTGAATACTTTATATTTGAAATATTAAAATGAGTTTACCTACGAAAAGCAACCTCAGATATCCCTGACTGACTCTTGGGAAAACACATTTATATGACTTCTTCTTCAGAATATCTACCTTTATTTGAACGAATAAAATTATGTGAGTACATAAAAATATATTTTAGAGACAGCATTGTTATTAAATGGAATAATTACCATGTAGACTGTATCTATATTTCAAATCGGTTACAAATCAGGGCGTCTTTTTTATAAAGAGCCTCGCGCTTTACTACTGTCTCATCTAGGTTAGCAATGATGGAGGTCACTTATCAAGAACTTACCTAATTAACTCGTGACTTAAAGATTCTCAGGTTATACCCACCACGAACAGCAACTTTGGCGGGGATTTCCACTCCTCCTCCAGCTATACGTACAAGGAAAGTATTGCTAAAAGTGGTTGTAAGTTTTTATCTCCTTTACTCTTCGCAATATTTATAAACGCTATCTCCAAAAAACTTCTCTCCTCCTACCACCTTTATGCAGACGATTTACAGATCTACAAACAAGCTGCCCTTGTAGAGTTAGCTGATGCAATTAATGCAATAAATAAGGATTTGGCTACAATTTGTGAGTGGAGTGAGGCTAATGGGCTTCAGGTAAATCCGGCGAAAACCCAGGTCATAGTTGTTGGCAGCTCTAGGATTATTCCAAAAGTAAATTGGACACAACTTCCTCTGGTACAATTTAACGGAACTACTATTCCAATAGGTGAGAAGGTTAAGAACCTTGGGGTTTGGATCGACAGATATTTGTCTTGGGGTCCGCAGCTTCAGGACGTAAGCCGCAAAATTTTTGCATCTGCCAGGTCCCTTAGACGATTGCGAAACTTTCTTCCCACTGCTACTAAAATTGCGCTTGCACAATCCCTTCTGCTTCCTATCCTTGACTATGCTGATGTCAGTTATCTCGATCTCACCCAGGTACAACTAGATAAACTTGAGCGTCTTCAAAACCTTTGTATAAGATTTATATTTGGCCTGCGCAAATATGATCACATTTCTGAATTTCGGACAAAGCTCAAGTGGCTTCCCATACGTCTTCGCCGGGATTCTCATATTTTATTTCTGCTTTACAGTATTCTATACAATCCTACAACCCCATCTTATCTCAAAGAACGTTTCAAGTTCCTTCATGACACACATAATAGATATCTGAGGTCATCGGAAAACTTGAGACTAGAGATGCCGATGCATTCCACCAGCTTTTACGACAAATCTTTTACGGTTCAAGCGGTGCGGTTGTGGAATGCTTTGCCCGTGTCAATAAGGCGTGCTCAATCTCTGCCCATTTTTAAAACAATGGTAAAAAATCACTACCTCCCTCTTTAATAGTTATATTTCTTGATTTTTATGCTTTTGTTCCATACTTATTACTGTATATATTTGTCTATTATATACATATGTATGTATTTATTTTATTTTATCTACAAATAGTACACCAAAGACTACCTACAGTACTGTCATTCCTTCCATTTTTATTAAATCCATCCAAAGGTTGTCTTGAAAAGATCGCTTTTAGCGATAAGGCCGCCCATTGTGTCACCCAGTGCAATGTTTTCTTCGTCTATACTTTCTGTAACTTATATGGTGTACATAATAAAGAATAGAATAGAATAGAAGTATTATATTCTATTCTAAGTGTGTGGGTGGGATGTCCAACTGTAACGGTGGCTTATCGCCGTACGCTGTCTTTTCTTTCTCTAAGATTACTTTTACATCTCCTTTATCTTTTAAGACAACAATTAACATGCTTGTTCCTTGCATAAAAGTGTGAAAGTAGCTTACATGTCACTGACATATTTAAAAATTAGAAGTTATTATGACATTTGCTATATACAAATGGCATTTGCATTTTTATTGCATTTCCACCATGACTTTTAGTACTTTTTACTTCTCCATATATCAATCATTTACCGATCACACACATTACCGAATCACTGCACCTCAATTTAAATAGGGAAGTCACCCAATTACCAAACTACTTACAAAAGTAACAACTCAATAGTCAATTATCAGTACCGTCAAACTTGCCGGATGATTAGTTCGACTCGTACGTCCCGGATACATCCCGGACACGTCTCTGACGTCCGTCCGGTAGTGATTGCTATCGAATTTCAAATTTCGTTCTCGCGATACGGCACCGGAACCTGAATCGGTTGCAGTAGTTCCGAGGAATTCTGCATGTTTTTGTTCGGAGACTATATTTTGTGAGTTCAGTCTAACGGTTTTGTTCAATTTCGGTTCGGTTGGTACTGGATTACGTATTGTTTGGCGCTGGTTTTGCTCTTTTAGATATAATTGGAGCTGAGGATGATTTTATTGTGATTTCTGAGTAAAGTAAAAGTGAAATACTTTTAAATTGGGATTATGTTGTGGCTATTTGAAAGGATTTCGGCCTATAATAATAGTTTGCACCAAAATCTCAGTTGTGAATTTTGAATTTTAGTCAGTCAAATCAAACTATAAAATTTGTGAACTGAGATCTGTATAATGTAGGAGTTATAAAGTAAAATGAATGTCTCTGAGTTCTGTCACAATAGATGGCAAACTCGTAAAAATACAAATAAGCAATTTGTATTTTTATTTAATTATGCAGGAAAAAGGATTATAAAAGTAAGTTTAACTTTTAATGAACATAACCTTTATGCAGGCATTATTATTATTTACCATGTCTATTTTAGTATTTACAGGTAAACAATGTGCTTTTTAGCGATAGCAAAAATATGCCTAAAGAAAGACAGAGAAGACTAAAAAAAATGTGTTTTATTCACAACAAAAAAACATTCATTTCTTGTCTTCAAAAGTGATTTCGTTTGATTTGATTTGATTTCTTTAGACATTAACAAATATACGAGTTTATTTTCGTAAACCTTCCTAAAGTATTTTGCTGATCTTGACGAAGAAATCGGATTTCGGCGCTAAATACACAATTTTCTTATTATTTTATGTAGGTTTTGGCGAATTCCCGAAACCGAACAACCAATTTCATATTACACACGCACTTTATAAAATTTTCTCCGTATTTTCATCTTGGCAACATTTGCTTCGTAAGTAGATATAGCACGGCATATAATAGAAATTCATAGAAATAATTTACACAAAGATATCCGATTATTTAATATATTATTTTTTATTTTAATAAATTAATCGACAGTAATTTCCGTTTTAATTTTTTTAATGTAAAGGACTAGATTATACTCGCAGCAGTTGTATATTTCTGCTGTTATTTGACAGCTAGATCCTACCAGACATCATCATCATCTGCCTATCTTTTGCCCAACTATGTTAAGGTCAGCTTCCAGTCTAATCAGATTTAGCTGAGTACCAGTGTTTTACATGGAGCGACTACCTAGCTGACCTCCACAATCCAGTAACTGGGTAACATGATACCTCTTAGCTAGACTGGTGTCAGATCCTCGGGCACCCGTAACTTCTGTCAAATATCTTCAAATGACAGCCGGTACCAACGGTTTAACGCCTTTCCCAGGCACGGAAGAAACTCGCTATGTAAAGATGGTCTCCCATCCACGGACCGACCTCGGCAAGCGTTGCTTAACCTTGAAGATCGACCCGTGCAGGTGTTATTACCTACCAGACATATTCTAGTAAATTTTATAGATAATCTTATCATGATCAGACACACCTACTTTCAAAATATCATAATGAATAAGTCTTTTTCTTTTCGTGTGAGGTGTGGCCACCTCTGGTGTCAGAGTTAATTGAGCCGCCTCTGGGAAACCCCACAGGCCTCTGACATGGCTATTTCAGACTTACATTAACTATACAAGTCCAGGTTTCCTCACGATGTTTTCCGTCACCGTTGCCAGTGATGTCCCAGACTAAACTTAGAAAGTACATATGAATTTGAAAAAATCACATTGGTACTTGCCCGGATTTGAACCCACGAACTCTAGCATGACAGACGAGGACTTAGCCACTGGGCCACCACGACATAATGAAGAAGTAAAATACACTGACTACATTTTAAGAGGTTAACAAATTTCTTCTGTGAATCAAACAAAGAGATTTTGAGATTTCCTTTATCTTCATTTTTGATGGAAAAAGAAATTATGATAACCATTTTAGGAATTTCTTGGTAAACTGTCGATATTAAGTAAAGATATCAAAAAGCAATTTAGCACAAAAGTGAAAAAATATATTTTACTTGGAAGCACAATATTATATTCTAGGTGACTTCGAGATAAAGTCCTCGCGCAAATATGGGAGTGGCGCGAGGAGGCGAAATGCTGGGGCGAAACACCGTTGCCGCGACATATCGCGGCTCAGCGGACAGAGCTCCGGCAGGATCTCATGGCGACATGGAGGGGGCGATTGTCGCAACCCAGCGCTGGGCACGCCACAATTGCGGCGGTAAGGCCCCTCTTTGAGGAGTGGCTTGAGAGGCGTCACGACGACCTCACCTTCCGCCTGACACAGGTCCTCACCGGACACGGCTTTTTCGAGAGGTTCCTGTTCAGGATAAGGCGGGAGGAAACGCCCGGGTGTCACCATTGTGTGGACCGCCTGGAGGACACGGTGGAGCATACGGTGGAGATCTGCCGTGCTTGGGCGGAGCACCGCCGTGTCCTCATGGAGGCGATCGGCGGTGGCGAACTCTCACGTCCGGCCATGGTACGGAGCGAGAGGGCATGGGAAGCTGTCTCCTCCTTCTGCGAAGCAGTAATGCAAAGGAGGAGGCGGAACGCGTGAGGGAGATGCAAAGGAGACGCCCTCACGCCCCTAGGCACCGCAGGTGACGCCCCGGGCGTCGGGAGTTGCGAACCGATTCCCGGCCACCGTAGGCGCGGGCTTGCGGACGGAGAGTAATGGGTAGCTCGCCGTCCGATAAGGACCAAGCCCAAGTTTACGGCGCGCAGTGTTCCACGCGCGCCTCAAAGAGATGTCAGCAAAAGTGACGGGGTCCGATAGGGGTGATGCCTGTCTGGGTCGCGGATAAATTTGTAAGAGAGTTACCGCGGCCCTGGCAAAAGCAACTGAAGGAACACGGGTGGGTTTTAGTCAGTAAAAGTCTGACATGACCCGCTACACACAAAAAAAAAAAATTGCTGACTTCGAGATTTATCGAAAGGCAAGGACAGCATATGGATCCTAGATGTTACCTAGTTAGGTACTACTCAACTATATAATATATTAAGAGAAAAAAAAAATTACCCTTAGGAAATAATCTTTGGAATGCTGATGTAACTAAGAACATTATTTCATTTATTGGATATATACGCTATCATTGAATGGCAAAAGCTACTTTTGTCTAGCCACGGCACTAGAGCAAAGCCGCGTCAAAAAGCTTATTTTATGTGAAATAACCTAAGCATTAACAGTTGGTATATTTTCTGTTGTAGATCATCCTGGCGTGTCAATGAAAAATATTTTTTAAATATGTTTGTCGCTTTATTGAGTTACGGTAACACCATTCACTAATACAGCGATAAAATTCTCACATGTGGTGGTGACAGAACACAGAAGATGAAAGGTTGGTCATGTTCTGCGAAGAGACGCCGCACAAGCACTGAAGACAAATAATGAATGTCTCCATCTAGATTTTACAATATTTATCTGCATCAAGAACATATCTCAGACAACAAAGAACAAAAAAACAAATGAAAAACAGAATAATAAAAGCTCAAACGAAACAACAGTCTAAATAACACTAAAAATTCGCAACACGACATTATCAATGAAAAAGTTCGACTAGAATTGTCCAACGAACGCGCTACACTTACATAGCCCGAAGGCAAGCGAGATCCATTTACCAATCTTTTATTGCCACCAATTTGCAGGCATAAAGCCTTTGATATTTGATTTAGAAACGAAATTCGGTTTATTAACGTTGGCTTTAGTAATGGAAAGGTGCGAATAGGCAATGTGGATTTCGTGATATGAAATATCGAAATTGGTGACGAAGGAAATCTTGTAATTGATGTTTGAGGAATGGATATAGCAAATATTGATGTTGGCAGGAGTAATGATTATGGGAATTCGATGACGAGTATGAGTTTATTCTTAGATATTTTTCTTTGATGGAGTAATAATGAAAGTGGTTGATCTATTATGAGGTAATAAATGAAGAATTGAGAGTTTTTTTGTTCATATTTGGACAAAAAAACATTCTAACAAAAAAAACAAACGGACTTCCAAATAAAAACACTACATAGCGACAAATAACTTTCTTTTCAGAAGTCGAAGTCTAAGTACCTATTGTTTTTCGTTTTTCGATACAACCTCAGTGAATAAAGTTATTTATCGCTTTGTAGTGTTTTGTTTTGGAAGTCGGTTTAATTTTTTTCTTAAAAAAAAGTTAAGTTTTGGTTCCTCAAATACCATGAAAATCATTTATAGCTAAAGTACATCGCATGACAATTCCAATGAGCCCAAACACGACTAGGATACATTGTTTTATTTCGGAGTTCCAGTGCCTACCTGCCGCCTTCATCATCAGATCAGTTCAATGGTACCATTTTCATCAGTACCATTTATTTATAAGTATTTGCTCCATTATAGACGGTTACCTATTCGAGATATTATCTTTTACTCGTGACATAATTATCATTAAGGATTTTCAGCGACCATCTGTAGTCTTCTTCATCAGTTCCATTTCAACAAATGATTGTATCTGAGTGCAAATGATTGCATTGTTGATGAAAATATCAAAATCTCTATATGTATGCCTATAATATTTGACGAGTTCCCTGGATTTCTATGGGATCCCATCATCAGATCCTGACCTGACCATGGGCATTATACCCTTTCAAACAAAAGAAGAGTCTTTCAAATCAGACCAGGCGTATTGAGTAATCGGGGAAAATACATTTTTTTTTTTTTATAAAAGCCGACGAATTGAGAACCTCCTCCTTTTTTTGAAGTCTAGGAAGTGTGGTGTCTTTGCTAACTATCTTTTCCGAATTCGGAGTGTTTGGTTCCTATTGTTATACGATTTTCGACATACTTCTGAAGAGAAAGTTATTTTTTGTTTTGGCATTCTATTGAATTTCTTTGTTTATTTTTTTTACCAATTTCTTGTTACCACTATAAAACTACATACTTTTTCAAGGCTTTACTTCCTTGGGCCACTGTGCTTACAGAAACTGTGCAATTTCCAGGAGAAAAGTCAGATTAATACACTCTGCGAAAGTAGCTTGTTAAGAGTGAAAACATTTTCGTAACCAGATCGGTAATCGTACAAAAAAACAAATAACATTACGTGACGTATTAAAACTTTATGCACAAGTACAAAGGCGGACTTAATGCCTTAGGCATTTTCTACCAGTCGACCTTAGGGTGGTGCAGAGATAAAAAAAAGGCAGGTGCAACTAAATTAAAGGATAAATAGAGATGAAATATATATAAAAAGAATATATATAAATATATACTTAGATACATACATACATAAACAATGTTAAAGAGAAACCGAAACCAACAAATCAATTATGTGATGATTCTGCAAACTTCTTGCGAATATGCTCACGTGCCTTAAATTTGAAAGAGAACCGACTGGTTGCCATCCTGATATTCTGAGGGAGCATTATCTATTATATACTTTATTGTACACCTTAAAATACAATTATAAAGTAACTTTAAATTAATACACATACAATGGGCGGCCTTTATCGCATTCCGCAATCTCTTCCAGGCAACCTGGTATGCAAAGTAATTGTCTGGACATGAATTGGGGTTGTTATTGGTGTGACAATAACATTGCTAAAGTACTATATTACAATAGATACACAGATAGGTAATAAATATATAAATACATACATACTAAATATGATGTTAATAAAAGTAAATGATGAATGAGTATTGAAAATCACAATCACAGTGTCTGTTTGAAATCAACACGCTAAGACGAAGACAGCGACAGGTAATGTTCCTTTACGAGTCTTTTGAACACAGGCAAAGCTTGATTGAATCTGGTATTCCCCGATGAGTTCATAAGAGGTGCACAAATAGTGCACCCACATGACACCGGTTATTTTTTTAATTTCAATGGATAAGGGGGCGAGCTTATTACGAATACACGTTACAATCAACCGGGCACAACTCAAATGCTTCTATTTAGGAATTCCAGATGAAAAACCCAACAACATTTTGCACGATCCGGCAATCGGTCCCAGGACCTCATCAGTAATGCTTGCGATCACTAGATCAACCCAAGGAATCTCACTAATATTAAAAATGCGGCAGTTTGGATGGATGGATGTATGTTTGTAACTCCATCACGCCAGAACGCGCGGATATCATGCGGGTGAAGCCGCTCGCAGAAGCTGGTATCTTTATATAATACTGGCTTCTGCCAGCGGCTTGAAAAGTGTTTTATCTCTCAATTGTCATTCCAGACTACAATCTATATTTGTGCCAAATTTCATCCAGATCCATTCAGCCGTTCTGGCATGATTGAATAACAAACATTCAAACATCCAAACTTTCCATATATAATATGAGTAAGATTAGTTTTTATAAACACACGTTCTGCCCTCAAAATTTCCAATAACGCTGCCCTAGTAGATATTTGCCTAACAACCCATACTTACCGTGATATACCTTTTATCCCGTAGCTTCACAAAACGCTCTGTCATCAAGTAAAGGTTCTACGTTGGCGGAATTTAATCTAAGATGTAGTTGGAACAAATTTGAATGAATATTGAAGTTACTCTCTTGATGGATCATTGACCTACGGATTTGAGATTATTTGAAGCAAATTTGGTACATCAATGAATTTAATATATATATATGACGGCCTAAGATACTTCGACTTCTACAATGCCCTCAACGCCACCCTTAGGAGCATAAAAAAGCAAGACATCTTCATCGTCACTGCTTGATATCAGCAAACGCAGGGGCGCCGATATTGATAGCGACCACCATCTGGTAGTTGCTGAAGTCCGGCTCAAGATTGCAGTAGCCTGTGCGGATGGAAGACTTGGCAAGATTGGAAGAAGATTTGAGGTAAACAAACTGCAATAAACCCAAGGAAATCTATCGCAGTACCAGCAGGGATAGGAGACGGTGGGCTTATGGTATTGCTGATCGTGCTCAGCAAGCTGCAAACTCCGGTAACTTGAAAGTATTGTACAAAGCTACCAAAACCTTGGCAGGTAACAGCAAGTCGAAGAAGAAGCCGCTGAAATCCAAAGATGGTCAGCTCATTGTGTAAGTAACTGTAAAAATTCGAAACACAATAAACATTTTATGGTGCGCAGTACTCATAACCGGCGTGTGTGTATGACAAGATGTATGAATGTGAGTGAAGCAAAAGAAGTATGTAAGGATCGTAGCAGGTGGCGTTCTGTAGTTTCTGCCTACCCCCATGGTAAAAAGGCGTGAGTTTATGTATGTATGTATGTATGTAATAAACATTTTATTATTATTTATTTATTATTGTGACGTCAGAAGGGCAGCTAGTTCACTGGCGTGAACACTTTGAAGAGGTCTTCCGTTTGTCAGCTACATCGACGCCTGACGCACTGCAAGTCAGTTACCCACTATCCCAGCTTCCCAACATTAACACGGAACCACCGGCAGCCTCTGAAGTTGCGGAGGCAGTCCACTCTTTTAAGACAGGCAAAGCACCAGGACTCGACCTAATAATTGCGAAAATGCTACTAGCCGACTTACCCACTGCAGTCGACGTCCTGACGCCGCTCGTTGAAAAGATCTAAATCGCCGAAGGACTCCCACACGAATGGAACAAAATTCTTCTTATAACTGTTCCTAAGAAAGGTGATCTTCGCCAATGCTATAACTGGAGAGGTATAACGTTGTTCTCGATTCCTTCTAAAGTTTTTCGCAAGATCATCCTGGATAGATTGTTGAAGGCTGTGGATCCTCTTCTACGCAAGGAGCAGGCTGGTTTCCGCTCGAACCACTCCTGTACGGACCAGATCAACACTCTCTGTATCATACTGGAACAGGCATCAGAATGACAGAGGGATCTAATCTAACCGTTTTAGACTTCAAAAAGGCCTTTGATACGCTGAAATGGTCTAATATCTAGTCCCGCCTAATGGACATTGGAGTGCCGTCGAAAATAGTCCGTCTGTTACAAAGTATTTACAAGAATTACTCTTGTAAGGTTACTCATGACGGCCTCATAAAGGATGACGGTACAGTACTCGCGGGTGTCCGCCAAGGCTGCCTCCTGTCGCCTCTCCTCTTCCTAGTCGTTATTGACCAAATTATGCTTCGCATCTATAATAACAGGTGCCGCGGTATAGTGTGGGAATTAAAGGACATCGCTTCACGGATCGCCAAAGCCCGAGCTTGAGCAAAACGTGGAAGGTCACAAAGGACATCTCACGCCAAATACAAGTCTTCTTCAACCACTGTCTCCGTCGCATTCTCGGAATTTACTGGCCCGAGATCATCTCCAACGTAGAGCTGTTGGAGAAATACCACGAGAGCCCGATCGACCACCAGATCAAGCTTCGCAAGTGGAGATGGATTAGTCACACGCTTCGAAGGGGTCCCGATCACATATCCAAGCCAGCTTTGGACTGGAATCCCCAAGGAAAAAGAAAGGGTGGCCGTCCCCGTCAAACCTGGCGACGCACCGTGTTGGCAGAAGCGACGAGCATCGGAATGACATGGAGTGAGGTGAAGCGTGAAGCTCAAGACCGATTGCGATGAAGGACATTTGTGGACATGCTCTGCCCCATCTATGGGTTACAGGACATTAAGTCAAGTAAGTCACGGCCTTATATCCAAAAAAGGAGGGACCTACAGATGGGTATCTGTTTAATGGATGAAAAGCATTTTATATCAAACTAGCTGTTCCCCGCGGCATCGCTCCCGTGGACCACCCCACAGGACCCTTTCCGTGATAAAAAAAGCCTATGTCACTCAGGAATAATGTAGCTGTCTAATGGTGAAAGAATTTTCAAAATCTGTCCAGTACTTCCGCAGCTTAAACAAAAAAACAAACAAAAAACGCTTTCCTCTTTATAATATTAGTATAGAAGTATAGATTAAATATGATAAAAAAAGGATAAAAAAATTAAAAACTCCCGACGCAAAAGCATAAAGCAAAAAAATGCCGTACCAAAAAAAACTCGCGTCGGGGAACCGTTAAGTAAATAAAATAAATTGTTGTAAAAGTTGGCGTTTGCCCGACGCAAGTAAATAGTATACCTAGTAGTAGACACGCTTCAATCGACAATCTATCGAAAAACGTAATTGAGACAAGAAATCTTCCGAAAATCACCAGATTCACAGAGTAAAATGCGGATAACTTTTGAACGGCTGAATTTAATTAAAGATAGCTAAGAAAACTCTCGACAAAATCACCTTTCAAACAAAAAAAAAACATAATCGGTTCATTTATTTAGGAGCTATGAAGCCACAGACAGACACACATATACACAGCAACACATGTCAAACTTATAACGCCCCTCTTTTCCCGCCGGGGATTAAAAAAAATATCACGAGTGGTTTGTCTGAAAATGCCTGTAAAGACTATAAAAAATAAAAAAATGTATTAAAAGTCAGAGTACGTTTATCTTAATGTTTCGAACTTGGATACAATTAATGATAACATCATTATCATAAAATCAAGAACAAACAAAAGAAGGCCTTTCAGAAATCATAAGCGTTGTTGCTGTTCGTAATGCGGTCTGTCTTGGCTCATCGAATAATTCCGATTTGAGTATATATTTGAGAGTTGGGATATAATAACAACCACAAAGTCTATGATTGAATATTGCCAGTGTATGTTTACCCTAATATTTTAAAACTACGCCCATGAAATAAGAGTATTATCCTTATTATTTCAGTAAATAATCCTCTCTGTGAGAAAAAAAGGAATAAAATTGAACACACGGGCCCAGTACGGGAAAGACTGAACCAAAAATATATGTTCCTAGAATTATCGATTCTGGGCACCAGGTCGTCATTTGCGTCGACATAACAAATCGGTACATTCGGAGTCTGACTTTGTCTACAAAGTCTTTATTTAAATTAATTCAGATATTCTTATAGAAATATGTGGTTTAGAACCTGCATTTTGACGCCAACCTAATTTTGGACTTCGTAAATCTTCAGGTCACTATGAAGTTCTCGCCATCTAGAGACCAATTCCGTGGCCACAGATAAAATCATATTACGAAGTTTCCTAAGAAACCTCTAGAACTTTTGATAGCATTCAACTAGTTTCTATAAACTTTTAAAGTTTTAATAAAAGTCAAGAGGGAATCACTTTCTTCTTGTTACTACCGCAGCTAAGGCTTTCAATACAGCACTATTTTAATGGAAAACAAAATTTACAGTAATAGACTATGTTTTGCAATATTGACTTTTATTTTATGAGGATAAATATACGCAATTTGATTTAGTATAAGCATAGCAAAATTAGTCTATAATATTCCCTCTGCAGGGACACAAGCCACCTTTAAGAGGGAATGGGCTATAATCTACCGCGCGGGCCGAGTGCGGGTTGGGAGATTAGATGGAACATGTCTTCGATTTTTTTATTCTAAAATATACGGTTTCCTCACGATGTTTTCTATCACCGTTTTGAGAGCAATGCTGATGAAATAAATTAAAAAAAATTAATGTACTTGTCTGGTTTCAAACCCATGACCTCTGGTGCCCAGCCCTGACTCGTACGTCAGGGCTGTAACCACTGGGCCACCATTGATTTCTGTCCAATAAGGTTTAGAGTTTTACTTAGTATTTTTCAGGTCAATCTGAAGAAATTCTTCAGGGTCCCAAAAAGTTTGCAATGATTTTTTAATAAAAATAAATTTTTAAATAGCATTCAGTTAGGTTTTAGAAGGGGTCGTTTAACTACTGAACGGTATTGGACTTTTAGAACATATTTATATTGCATGGGAAGATAATTTCGATGCCTTGGGAATCTTTTGTAATTTTTCCAAGGCATTTGATTGCGTTTTTCATGAAACGCTAATCAGGAAACTCCACCACTACGGGATCTGGAATAGCGCTCTGTATGTTTTTACATCATACTTGAGTAATAGGATTCAGAGCGTTGAAGTTAATGGAAAAAGATCTCGCGGATCTATAGTAACAATGGGGGTCCCAACAGGGTTCAATTCTTGGTCCTTTCTTGTTTTTTTATTTATATGAATGCCTTGCCTTTTCTCATTAAAGGATAATCATGATATAGTGTTGTTTGCGGATGATAGTGGTACGGAACCCTACGTGCGCGAATCCGATTCGCACTTGGCCAGTTTTTTTTTATTTTTACTGCCTGAATATTGTTTTTTTTTGGTATTGTTGCAATGACATGGATATTTACTTTTTAATGTATTATATTATTGCGAATGTAAAGACTATGTGGGTCAATACTTTTTTTTTCTCAATTATTTTGAATCATGCTCTGGCAGTTTGACTAATTTATGGGGCCTTCCCGAATGTCCTTTATTTGGTATTGTTCGTCGAATAGTTGAGCTCCGTATATTCTGATTTGAGCTGCACGGATACTGACAAATGCAAATATAATCGTCATGCAAAAGTGTTTGTACAAACCAAATTACTGAAATTAAATAATTTATCGCTAGTGTTACTGCCCTCAATTAATTGGGACTCAAAAAGAAACCTTTATTAGCTATGCCTCAGGTCAAACTGTCAGCTTTACAGGTCATCACAAAATGCGAACCCAGCAAAAATTGCCATCACACAACCAATCTTCTCACATACATGGAACTGTCAGTCAAACCGCATTCTCAGTGCGTTGACCCTCAACTCTGAAAGGGTCGCCTGACCCATCTGATTGCTTCCCGTGTTGACAGCTAGCCATGTCGTAATTGCCGAACAATTGACTAGCACTATCATTTGAAGTGACAGCGGATTATCGTGTCTTTGTATACAAGTGTGGGTGGTTGGCCATATTTGTGGCTGATGATAAAATTGCTCTGCTGTTTGGTATTTGCGAGTGCAATTTAAATATCGAATGTGTCTGGTTCTGTTAGATAGCAACATAGATTTGTAATTTATCAATGCATAGCAAGCTATTAATTAATCAGTATTAGTGTTAATGTCTCTACAAAGTATTGTGTCTGTACGTCACGCCAAGATCACAATTATTTTGGCCGAGTACTTAGTAGGTGTAGGTGTCATAAGAATAGAATTTCAAGTAGGTGTGTAAAGATTAATAAAGCAGCAGCATTTTTACTCCTAGCAAAGCTGACAGTGTTCGGTAGGTACTGAACAAAGTCGTTAGTTGTACCACAGATAATATAATACTAGCATACAGATGCCTCATCCCATACAAACAAACCGTGCCGACATAACTAGCGTTTTTCGTCTGATTATCTGATTATTTATGTACATCGTTCGCGTTCAGTTCCGTTCCAAGGCAATAGATATATGGTGTTAACAGCGACTTGCAAGTAAAAGGGTTTACTCGGTTCGTGAATATTTTTTTCTTTAAATACAGTGACGATTTATTTATAGTATTTTTTTACAGTTTTATAGCACCAAAATGTGTAACGTATCTCCTACTGTGTATGTTGCCGTGCGTACTTTTGCAAAATGGTTTGAAAACATTTTGCAATAGTGGTTAACCCAGCTCAAATATCTGCTGACGCTCAAAGTTCGTTATCCGTGTGTAAATAATTAAGTGCGATCAATTTAACGTTATCTAAGCTAAGTTAGAAATCATATAATGTTTATGTTTTTTTCTATCATTATTAATATAATTAAATTTTTAATCTGTTTTAGTAATTAAGATTATCAATATATCTCTGTCACTATTTTAATGTTAAGAAAAATATTGTAAAAATTCCTTGTCCTTCCAATTACATTGTTTGAGCCCCTGCCGCCTGTGATACAGGATTACCTAGTACAGGCACCTAACATTGTTGTACCCACTTTATATATAAGACCTATTAGTATATTTTACCAATTTGAAGTTTGAATATAGATTGTTATTATTATTATATTATTATTATTTAACTGCAGTCTACCTGGCGAACATAATGTTATGTGTGTTGGGCTAATATTAAGTTGGAACCAATATACGGTGCCTAGACAGGCAGCCGATTTACTTAGTGTCATTTATTTTATCACCGCTGCTCTGAAAACGTAAAAATGGAAGCAGTGATAAAACAGGCATGTCTTTAAAATAAATCGAAGACATGTTATATCAACCTTCCACACTGGACCCTCGTGAAAAGGGCACTCCTCTCACGAGGCCCAGTGTCCAGTGACACACTTGTCCCAGAAGTAACCAAATTATAGGCTGATTTTGCAATGTTACATATTATTTTCACAAAAACGAATAGATAAACAATGAACTAGTCTATTTCATCAGTACTCATTTAGGTTAATCCAACACCGATGATACAACGTTAAAGTCTAACCCCCCTGGGCCATGGCTTTTGTGAAATTGAAAGGGTTGCTGATTTGATCGGACATTTGACGACCTGAACATTAATAGCATTGCGAATTATTTCATGGTCCAATGGAGGATTCTGGGTAAGTCCCATTTGTTGCGCAGTGAGTTTATTTGTGCTGCAATGCAAATTGATGGTGTGTCTAATATAGTTGATAATGGTTGTTTCAATGAAATCATTGATGATTATGTCACAATTAAAACTTTCTCATTAATTTCATGACTATATATTTTAGTTAGAAGTTATGAAACTTTAAAAATCTGCTGTCAAAACAGTGAAGAAAAATAAGAGGAAACCGGCATATCATAGAATCAAACGTTCAACTGGTTTTACATGGAGGTATATGCCCCGGTCGCTTTTGCAGAGAGGATCAGTGAGATTTTTAAGAATAACAATCAAAAGCAAAAAAAAACTAGTAACAGAAATTCAAAGACGTATTTTAAAACTCACCAACTCCCGCTGCCGCTTGCTGTTTCACAGATGCGAGGCCTTACTTCCAATTGTATCAAAATTGATAGACTGCTTATGCTTTTTGCATCCAGTGGACTCCTGTGGCCTTCACCTGGTCTACGGTTCACCTTTTTGGAAGCCTCCCACCACTCCGAATGCAGATACCAGAAACTTTTGATAGTAGCTCGGAGGCTGGTTAAGTGCCCGGTTCATTGTAATAGGTTTGCCCAATACTTCATGGCACTTAAATGTAACTGGCACTATAGGTGCACCTCCGCCTTACCTTTGTGGAAGTCATGTTGTTATTTTAAAATACCAGGAACTCATCAATCAAGTGAAACTTAGCGACCAAACAAACCTAAAGAACAAACGAAATACTCCAGCAGAATTCAACCAAGAACTTCACTAACAATACCAAATGATACCGCTCACATAGTAATTTCTGAGTTTCTGTCTAGTTACAATAGGGCGTAAGTATAGACAGATTACCACATCTCACGAACATTTATATTCTCGACAGTTAGTTCTTGTGTCTTGTTAGATTGCTTATACTTCAGTGGGATGTTTTATATGCGAATGTTCGTTAGAAGTATGAATTAGTTATCTTTGTTAAATGTAAGTGTTACCTTCACCTTTTAAACATGCTTGTTATTGGAAAAATAAAAAGATTCCACTTCTGGTTTCTTTATACAATGAAATAAAAGTAGAAAATATAGCATGTTCTCATCCTTTGCTGATGTTTACTCTGAGGACATGGATGACCAACATTAATATTCAGGAAGTGATTATATGGGATTTGGATGTAGTAAATTATATAAACAATCTTATGATACTAATTTATTAAAAAAGGAAGTTATTAGAGAGTTACAATTAAAATACAATGATTGGTTTAGTATATTTACAGATGGGTCGAAGAGTGTAGAAGGTCGTGGAGCAGCCTTTTATATACCTAGGCCACCTATAGGATGTGAAATTAATTGTTTTAAAATAGATAATAATGCGACCGATATGACGTTGGAGCTTATTGCGATCTCTGAAGCGTTGTCTTATTGTATCACTAGTAAACATAATAGTATTGTTATTTGCACAGACAGCAAAAGTTCTTTACAACATATAGCTCGATGCGACTCTGGGAAAAGAGGTGTATCGATAGCTTATGTTATTCTATCTAAGATCGATGAATTAATTGTAAAGGGAGTTAAATTGAGACTGCAATGGGTTCCATCGCATATTGGGCTACAGGGCAATGGAAGGGCTGACATTCTAGCTAAACATGCAGCTTAATATGGAAAAGACATTAACATAACGCTGGATTATACAGAAGTTTTAACTAAATTTAAAAGTAAGTGTTACGATGATTGGAAAGAGTACTTTGAAAAGCGTTCTTTAGAAAAAGGGATCTGGTATAAAACTATACATGTTTAGCCTTTTCATGTGCCCTGGTTTGTTAATACTACTTTAAGTAGAAAATTAGTTGTTACTGCTTGTAGACTCTGATCTGGACACATTCCATGTAATAAGTTTGCGTTCCTAATGAAAAAAGTTAACTCGCCTAATTGTGTCGAGTGTGGAGTTGTCGAGGACCTACAGCACTTATTGATGGACTGTGTGCGGTATGAGTCTATAAGAAACGATTTGTTTAGAGTCCTGAGGTTGAACCGACTTGATGTAGGCACGTTCCGTAGGGGGGACCCCCCACAGTGCATACTTCCTCGTAGTGTTCCCCGGAAACGGCCCAGTTTGACCACCATAACGGAGTGGCAGACTGGGTACGGCTAAAGTGCGCTGTGCATTCGTTGCTAACATTTTATTATTTTTATTGCGGTAAGTAACGATTTTGAGCTGAGGTTATGCCTACCCGTAAGGGCGGTAAGAAAAAAGGCCCTTCTAAGGGCCAACCAAAAGGCCCTTCTAAGGGCCAACCAAAAGGAGAAGAAGGCAGAGTCTTCTACAGTGGAGGGACGGACGAGTCTGTACCCGACAACGAGTCCGTTGTGTCGGGCGCCAGCTCGATGGTAATCGAGGACCCTCGATCACGATCGGGCTCGCGGAAGAGGACGGCCTTCCTGAAGGAGGCATCCGATGGCTCCTCGGCGTCGGATTCGGCGAAGGAGCCGAGGAAGGGGCCTAAGGCCAAAAAACCGTCACAAATGTTAGCGGACACCCACGACGTGGGTCTGGCAGACGCCCAACGCCAGTTGAACCTGGCGCGGAGGACACAGCTCGAGCAGGAGTTGGAGGAGCGGGTTGAGGCCAACGAGCAACGGGCGCGCGTCTCCCGGGCCAGCTCTGGATACGGCGCGTCCCGAGTCCTGTACTCGGACCACTCCCTGGCCGAGCTGGAGCGGATGGCGGCAGAGGACGAGGAGGAGATAGTGGTGGTCACCTCCAAGTCCTCCCACTTAAAGGGGACTTTTCAGAAGTCCCTGAAATGCCGGGCCGTGAGCATGCGTGGCATCGTCGCGGAGCTGGTGCAGTGGCAGTTGACTGACGAGACGCGGCAACTGCAGGCGAAGGTCGATCGCCTGCAGACGGAGGTCAGCCAGCTTCACCAGAAACTGGCTGAAGCCACGGCCCGGCCAACTCAGGCTGAGCCGCGACCTGCGGGAGAGGGCCCCGCCTCCCCCAACCTTGAGGATATCGTCCGCAAGGTTGTGATGGAGGAGAGGGCCTTCACGAGGGCCTGCATCGCAGGCATTGAGGACCGGCTCCTGCCCGAGAAAAGCTGCCGGCTGCCGCTTGCCTCTGATAAGAGGAGGGGTGGGCCGGAGCCAACCCCACAAAGGGAGGAGGACCCCCTTCTGCCTGCCACCACCCCGACCAACCAGCAGGGCTGGACGAGGGTGGTCGGCAAGGGCAAAAGGAAGGACAAGGGTGGGGGGGCATCAGCGTTCGTCCCTGCTGTCCCCGTCCCCGCCGCCACCACCCCTCCCGGCCGGTCGCAGACGATCGGCAAGGGAAAGGGGAAGGGGAAAAGCTCCCCCCCAGCCGTCCCCGCTACCATCCCTCCCAACCAGTCGCAGTCGACTGGCAAGGGAGGGGGAAAGGGGAAGGGTTCGGCCCCAGCCGGCAAGAGGAACTTGGTTCCTCCCAAGACCGCAGCCGTCGTGGTGACGCTCACCGCGGAGGCTGTGGAGCGGGGTGAGACGTACGCGTCCGTAATGATACGGGCGCGTGCGAATGCCGATCCCAGCAACCTTGGGATTGGCAAGGTCTCATGCCGCCGGACGCAGGCTGGGGCTCGATTATTTGAGTTCCCGGGAGCCGAGGGTGGGGCGCATGCAGACCTCTTTGCAGCAAAGCTGAAAGAGGTCATCGCGGACGCGGCCAAGGTGGCCAGGCCGGTGAAATCGGCGGCCTTAGAGATCTCCGACTTGGATGACACAGTCACCAAGGAGGAGGTCGTGGCGGCGGTCTCAGCCATAGGGGGTTGCGATGTCGCAGCGGTGCAAAGCCGGGGCATTAGGCCCGGCCGCGGCGGCATGGGCACTATTCGCCTGGGGTGCCCAGTCGCCGTTGCCAAAGCCGTCCTTGACAAAGGACGGCTTGCCGTCGGCTTTGGCTCGGGTGCAGTCCGAGCGCTTGAGGCTCAGCCACTGCGGTGCTTCAGGTGCTTTGGCATCGGACACACCCGGCCCCTCTGTCCGTCCAGCATCGACAGGACGGACAGCTGCTACCGCTGCGGCAAGGAGGGCCATAAGGCCACAGCCTGCAAGCCTGCCGCCAATGGCCGCCCGGCGGGCCACGTTATGGGGGGGAGGAACTGTAGTCCTCCCCCAAAGAGGGGCAAAGTTCAGGCGCCGACCCGGCCTGTCACTGCCACCGCCGTACCAGAGGCTACGGCGGCTGTGGAGGAGGGGGGTGCGATGTCCGACTAATGAATAGGGTCCAACATCGCATCCTCCAGGCGAACACCAACCACTGCAGAGTGGCACAGGATCTGCTGATGCAGACCGTGGCTAAGTGGTTGGTGGACGTGGTGGTGGTCACCGAGCCGTACTCGGTCCCCAGTACCTGGCTGGGTGATCGGGACGGCTTGGTGGCGTTGGTGTCGCGGCCCGCCACGGGTTCCCCTCCCCTCTCGCTTTTAGAGAGGGGACCGGGATACGTGGCCGCCGCGTGGGGAGATATAGCCCTGGTCGGGGTATATTTCTCCCCAAACCGCCCTCTAAGGGACTTCGAGAATTTTCTCGAGGTCCTTACGGCAGTCGCCGGGAGGGCGGCACCACGTCAGGTCATCGTAATGGGCGACCTGAACGCCAAGTCGGTAGCCTGGGGCAACCCGGCCGCCTCATGCAACGTCCGGGGACGCGCCGCCGAATTGTGGGCGGCTTCGTGCGGTGTGTCCCTCCTAAACAGGGGGGATCTTCACACGTGTGTGCGGCAGCGGGGAGGGTCTGTGGTTGACGTTTCGTTCGCCACCCCCGTGCTAGCCGCCCGCGTCGTGGACTGGCGGGTTGAGATGGTGGAGACCCTGTCGGACCACCGCTATGTGCGGTTCGACATCTCCACCCATGGCCCGCGGGGGGGAATGGCCCGCCCGGGCCAATCTCCCTTCCCGCGGTGGGCTCTCACCCGCCTGGACCGGGAGGCAGCCCAGGAGGCAGCGTTCCTCCAGGACTGGCTCTCGCCCCCTGTGGAGGCCCTGGACGTTGACGCCGCATCGGTCCAACTCCGAGGGTTCCTGACCGAGGTGTGCAACTCCAGTATGCCTCGGTCATGCCGTCCGCCTCCCCGTCGCGCCGTTTATTGGTGGACGGAGGAGTTGGCGGGGCTCCGGGCCTCCTGCGTGGCGGCCAGGAGGGCCTACACGCGGAGCCGGCGGCGCACCACCCGATCTCAGGCCGGGGAGGATCGCCTCTACGCCTCCTACCTGGAGGCAAAGACGGTCCTCAGGACGGGAATGTGCGCCGCCAAGGACTCGGCAAGGGCCGAGATGTTGGAGGGTCTCGACAGGGATCCATACGGGAGGCCGTATAAGCTGGCGCGGAGCCAGCTGCGGCCCTGCGGTCCCCCCCTGTCGGAGACCCTCGAGCCGGCGTTGCTGGATGGGGTGGTCCGGTCCCTGTTTCCACGCAGGACCGACTTCGCCCCACCAGCAATGGACCCCCCGCAGGAAGCGGCTACGCCGGAGGACGAGGTACCCCCGTTGACGGTGGATGAAGTCCACGAGGGGATACTTCGCCTCCGCGCGAAGAAGACGGCCCCTGGGCCGGACGGCGTCCCCGCTCGGGTGGTGGCGATAGCTGCCTCCCAAATGGAGGACAGGTTTCGGGACCTCTTCAGCGCGTGCCTTGCGGCTGGGAGGTTCCCGAAACTGTGGAGGGGGGGCAGCTTTGCCTCCTCCGAAAAGAGGGACGCCCGGCGGACTCCCCCTCGGCATCGGCCGGACCATCGTTCTACTCGATGAGGTCGGTAAATTGTTCGAGGGGATAGTCGCCGACCGGCTCAACAGCCATCTGCGGGGGGTGGGACCAGACCTGTCGGACGCCCAGTTCGGATTTCGAAAGGGGCGTTCGACGGTCGATGCCTTGGCCCTGCTGAAGGGCCAGGTGCAGGAGGCGGTGGCCGCGGGGGACGGAGTGTTGGCGGTGTCGTTCGACATTGCCAACGCCTTCAACTCCGTCCCCCACGCGACCATATTGGAGGCACTCCGATACCACGGAGTGCCCCAATATCTGCGGGCGATCCTGGCCAGCTACCTGGAGGACCGAGAGGTCCTTCTGGTGGACAAGACGGCCAGGATCAGGCGCTACGGCGCGGAGTCCGGTGTTCCGCAGGGGTCGGTTTTAGGCCCTCCCCTGTGGAACATCGGTTTTAATTGGCTCCTGCGGGGCACCCTCCTCCAGGGCACGAGTGTCATTTGCTACGCAGATGACACTCTCCTCGTTGCCCGGGGGAGGGACTTTGGTGAGGCGGCCTGTTTGGCCTCGGCCGGCGGATCCTTGGTGGCGGGGAGGATTCGCCGGCTTGGACTGAGGGTGGCGCTGAACAAGACCGAGGCCGTGTTCTTCCACGGGCCTCGGCAGCGCCGCCCTCCTGACGCCCATATCTTCGTGGAGGGCGTCCGGATAGAGGTCGGGGTCCAGATGAAATATCTGGGCCTCGTGCTTGACAGCAGGTGGCGCTTCGGCCCGCATTTCAGCGGGCTGTCGACGCGCCTGCTGAAAGCCGCGGACGCCCTCTCATGGCTCCTCCCGAACCTGGGGGGACCCAAGACGCGATGCCGGCGCCTCTATGCCGGCATCCTCAAGAGTATGGCCCTCTACGGGGCACCCACCTGGGCGGACTCCCTCCAGAGGAGGGAGAATGCAACCGCCATCCGCGGGCCACAAAGGGCCATTGCACAGCGGGTGGCGAGGGCCTACCGCTCAGTGGGCTTTTCGGCGGCGTGCGCTCTGGCGGGCACCCCTCCCTGGGAGTTGGAGGCATGGGTGCTCGCCAGAGTATATGAGTGGACTGCGCGGCGGAAGGCGCTCGGGGAGTGCCCCGCCGCGGAAGAGTGGGAGGCCGTGCGGCGGGAGGCGAGGGACGCTATCATCGTTCATTGGACGGAGGACCTCGCCACCGCCGCCTTTGGCCGTCGGACGCTGGACGCGCTCGGTCCAGTCCTGCGGGACTGGCTCGAGCGGCCTCACGGTTTCCTCTCGTTCCGTCTGGTGCAGGTTTTGTCCGGACATGGTTGTTTCGGAACGCACCTGCACCGGATCCGGAGGGAGGAAACCCCAGCGTGCCACGACTGCGGCGCGGCAGAGGACACGGCGCAGCACACCCTAGAGGTGTGCCCAGCCTGGGCTGAACTGCGTCGTGCCCTGATCGATGTTGTCGGGCAGGACCTCTCACTCCCTGGCGTGGTCAACTCCATGCTGGGGAGTGAGGAGGCCTGGGCAGCGGTTGCCTCCTTTTGCGAGGTCGTGATGTCGCAAAAGAAGGCGGCGGAGCGTGCGCGGGAGGACGATCCTCTCGCGCCGCCGCTCCGCAGGCGAAGAGGGGGTGGGAGAAGGCGGTTGTACGATCGTCTCCTCCCACCTCCTGGTGGCGATTAGCGGGCGACAGGTGCGGGGGCACCTTTCGCTCGCATTGCACTAATCGCCACCCTCGTTGGGCGGGAACGGCCGAGCACTGCGGTCGTTCCCGGGCCCCTCCACTAAGGGAGGGGCGTGAAGGCCCCGCTGTAAAGGCGGGCGGTCGTCGGCGGAGGACTGGACGTAAAGGCTGTGCCAGTTTCCCAGTCCTCCTCCATAAAGACGATGTGGGAGTGCCGCTGGGTTATTTTAGTGGGTATACCGGGCCTCAGCCCGGGGAGTCCCACATAGCCCCCCATTCCCCCAATGGGTGGGTATGCGTAAAGCCCCCTCTTGGGAGGGAGAATGCAACCACCATCCGCAGGCCACAAAGGGCCATTGCACAGCGGGTGGCGAGGGCCTACCGCTCAGTGGGCTTTTCGGCGGCGTGCGCTCTGGCGGGCACCCCTCCCTGGGAGTTGGAGGCATGGGTGCTCGCCAGAGTGTACGAATGGTCGGCGCGGCGGACGGCGCTCGGGGAGCGCCCCGCCGCCGAAGAGCGGGAGGCCGTGCGGCGGGAGGCGAGGGACGCAATCGTCCGTCACTGGACGGAGGACCTCGCCACCGCCTTCTTTGGCCGTCGGACGCTGGACGCGCTCGGTCCAGTCCTGCGGGACTGGCTCGAGCGGCCTCACGGTTTCCTCTCGTTCCGTCTAGTGCAGGTGTTGTCCGGACATGGTTGTTTCGGAACAAACCTGCACCGGATCCGGAGGGAGGAAACCCCAGCGTGCCACGACTGCGGCGCGGCAGAGGACACGGCGCAGCACACCCTCGAGGTGTGCCCAACCTGGGCAGAGCTGCGCCGTGTCCTGATTAGTGTGATCGGGCAGGACCTCTCACTTCCCGGCGTGGTCAACTCCATGCTGGGGAGTGAGAAGGCCTGGGCGGCGGTTGCCTCCTTTTGCGAGGTCGTGATGTCGCAAAAGGAGGCGGCGGAGCGTGCGCGGGAGGACGATCCTCTCGCGCCGCCGCTCCGCAGGCGAAGAAGGGGTGGGAGAAGGCTGTTGTATGACCGTCTCCTCCCACCTCCTGGTGGCGATTAGCGGGCGACAGGTGCGGGGGCACCTCTCGCTCGCATTGCACAAATCGCCACCCTCGTCGGGCGGGAACGGCCGAGCACTGCGGTCGTTCCCGGGCCCCTCCACTAAGGGAGGGGCGTGAGGGGCCTGCCGTAAAGGCGGGCAGTCGTTGGCGGAGGTCTGGACGTAAAGGCTGTGCCAGTTTCCCAGTCCTCCTCCATAAAGACGATGTGGGAGTGCCGCTGGGTTATTTTAGTGGGTATACCGGGCCTCAGCCCGGGGAGTCCCACATAGCCCCCCATTCCCCCAATGGGTGGGTATGCGTAAAGCATTTTTTCCCAGCGTGATCAAAAAAAAAAAAAAGGCACGTTCCGTAGACTTATGTCTCAACCAAATGGTGATGAAGCGAAGAGTCTGTTCAAGTTCATGACCCAAATCTGATAAATAGTAGGTGCATAGTGTGTATTTAGGGTATGATGGGACTGTCATACGCATGACGTTTATAAAAGTCCCTAATTAAATTAAAAAAAAAAACATGCTTGCATGTTTGGTAACCGACATAGTCAGGAGAATTTACTAAACTTTATTTAGTGGCAGTGGGTAGGTTACATTACTATTAGGCTCGTTGAACGGATAGTCGAGAGGTTGAAAGATTATGGAGTGGCGATTGCGTATTTGCTTGCCACAAAATTGCTTCCCACAAAATGGACCGCCATCGCCACGACAGTCCCCCATTTAATCTATATATTTGTTTATCTACATATTTTATACGTCATGCACACAAACGTACAGTGGCGGTCATTTGATCTGTTATTCTAAAGCCACAGGAGTCTGCTTGACAGGACCTGTCAATGTGAAGACACTTGAGAGTGACCTATGTTTCAGAAGTTATTACAAATTGACGATGGTAAATCATAAATACCTAGTAAATTACTTTACAACACCCCATCATGAAGTTGATGAAAAAATATATTATAAATAAGGCTAAATACTGCAAATATTCAGGAACACAGGTATTGTATTAACATCCAACGATATAATTTTTGATATATGCCATCCAGCCCTTTGAAATCATCTTATAAAAGATAATTATACAACCGCCACTCAAGGGGCCCATAAGGGAAATCTCAACTTGATTTTCAGGGACCCACTTATGTCGTACTTGAAAGGGTGAGCGAAAAATTGTGGCAAATATCCTCGAAAATCACTTTAGGGTTCCGGGTGAAAATTTACAAAACGGAAAACAAGATATTGAATCCAGCGACAATCTTTCTTCAATATCTTGAAATATTGCAACTGTCTTTAAGTCAAGAGTGAATAGGTTACGTAACCTATTCACATTAGTAGATGATGATGCCTAGAGGCAAGCGTGCTACATCGTCAACCACATCATCGCTTTACATCAGCACCTGTACCCAAGTTGACAATCTACAATCAATAACGCTAGTAGAAAACAAATCAATGTATGGGATTGATACATCTGAACGTTAAGTCACGTGGTCAGCCCATACAAATAGATTGAAGCGTTAGCGATTGTAGAAAAAAATTGGATACGAAACATTTGTAACTTGGGGGACAGTGTTCAAGCGCAAGCTTGTATAAAAAGAGCCATGTCAAGATCTTCAATAATAAATTGTCAATTGCTATTTCATGGACTTGGTTCAACTAACGTCGAAAATTTCTGACTACAACAAAATCAGGTAATATAATTGAGATTATGAAATAGCTCTTTGGCTCATGACTAAGTGAAATTCTACCAGTGACAACGATTGCAAATAGTCCAAGGCCCTTACTTCGCTTTAGTGTCGTAAAACGGTTTCTTTCTAAAGCATACTCCTTAGTAACAGCTAGGTTAAAAGATTTGAAAAAAACTATAATTATATTTATTACTGATTCATGTACATTATTTGTGAAATATAGTTTTTTCGTATGACTTATACTTTTGGCCAAAAAAAAATTATTTAAAACACGATATTTTTCGTTTCTTTTGCATCCTCCAAAACGACTTAGATGTTTAAAAATATTATTACACAGAAAAAAATATGGTAAAAATGTCTTCTTAATCATATTTTGGAAACAAAACTGTCCAAAGGGAGGTCCAATATTGATACGCTGGCACCGAGCTGGCGCACTGCTATTACTGCGTTAACGTTGGAAAATATATATGCCTTAAGAAATAGCACGTGACAATTCGGTAGCCCATGTCAATTCCACACACTTTTGAATTTTTACATCTCAATCATTATCACTTATATTATATAAATTTCTCTAGGCTCTCTTTGTTTATTGTAATAACGTACTAATTGTGGAAAAATACATTTTTCTCCTCGCCTACCCCTATCAAGAGTCACAAAAGATACGGTTTCAACCAGGATTATCCTAACGACCACATTGTCTCCTAATTAATCCTAATTTTAAAACCCTGGGACCTAAACACTTTGTATACAAACAAACAAATACCAACTTGACACAACGATACACTTTTGATCCCAGCTAACAACAATGAGAGCTGCAAATCGTAATCAAGCTTAATACAACTTACCTACGAGACCCTAAAAACCCTGTACACAGTTTTTTGTTGTGAAAAATATTAATTTCTGGGGAAAACAGGGTCAAGTCTGAGTTGGACAATGTACAGCAAAAGGTGCCGTAGTATTAGGCTAAGCATTATAACCACAAATTTTCCAACCATTGCAATTCCGCAAAATTAAAAAGCGCCAAGTCAATAAAGAATTTAAGAACACAAGACATTTATTTTGTAGACTCCAACAACATACGTTTTTAGAATAATATAGTAAGTATGTCATGCAGTTGTAACTGTAGAAGCGCATGCCCTATTAAAATTGAAGTAATTTCACTACACCTTTGTTTACAAGAGCACAGAATATACCTACCTCCCTTAAATGTCTTATCGATGTACCTCCGAGATAGCCTCCGAGTAAACTGGCTGTGTTACATCCGGGAAGACGGGCAGGACGAAATAATAAGGACTTTTTTGTGACGTGCCTTTTTCCCAAGTGGTTAGGCAGGCAGTACAGAATGCCACCTGCTACAATTCATAAATCATCACCATCATCATCATATCAGCCGAAAGACGTCCACTGCTGGACATAGGCCTCCCCCAAGCGCCGCCACATTGGCCAGTCTCGTGCGTCCCGCAACCAGCGGATCCCCCCTTCACCTTCACCAGGTCATCGGTCCACCTGGTGGGAGGCCTTCCAACGCAACTTCTTCCGGTTCGCGGTCGCCACTTCAGAACCTTTCTGCCCCATCGGCCATCCATTCTGCGAGCAATGTATCCTGCCCGCTGCCACTTAAGTTTGAAAATTCTTCGGTCTATGTCGGTAACCCTGGTTCTCTTGCGGATCTCTTAATTTCTGATTCGATCACGCAAGGAAACTCCGAGCATAGCCCTCTCCATTGCCCTTTGGGTGACATTAAGTTTTCTGATGAGGCCCATTGTAAGCGACCACGTCTCAGAGCCATATGTCATCACTGGCAACACACACTGGTCATAGTCTTTAGTCTTGAGACACTGTGGTAAGTTGGACGAGAAGATACCGCGCAACTTCCCGAACGCTGCCCAGACGAGTCGGATTCGACGGTTGACCTCTTTCTCGGAGTTGACCCTACCCAGCTGGATCGTTTGTCCGAGGTAGACATAGTCGTCCACAACTTCGAGTGTAGAGTCTCCGAACATGGACAAAACCAAGGTGATTTTGAATGCCCATGTTACTACACCCACTCCTATCAATTCATAAATACTCCATTTTATTTGCTTACATACATCGGTCGTACAGCATTCATACGGCCTGGGTATTTGGCTACGGAACCCTAAAAAAACCACACGCCTCAGCAAAGCGCGTGCTGAGTGCAATTTCTTTTTAATTAATATAGAAGTCAGTGTACCTAATATTACACACTCACTTTGACTCCATAACGGACCGACCTCGTTTAATTTTATACTCGAATAACGAGTACGGCTAGTAATTTACCTTTGAAACGGAATCAGTAAGGCCTTTTTGTTTTGTAGGGAAATTAAAAAGGAAATGGGCAAGTGTCGGGTTTTATGTAGAATTTTAAGCGGGCGGTAGAGAAGATTGTGAAAAGAAAAAAACATGAATTTGGTTTGTTTGTAACGGCCAATACTTTGCAAAATATGTATGAAAATACTAAAAGTTTAACTGATGCAATAATGACAGCTCAAGGTCACTCAACGAGCTATGGAGAGGTCTATGCTTGGGGTCTCTCTGAGGCATCGAATCCGGAATGAAGCTCAGAGAATAAGCAAGCTGAAGTGGCAAAGGGTCGGCCATATTAGCAGTAGAATCGATGACCGGTTGGGATAGACGGGTTCTTGAGTGGCGACCGCGAACTGGTAAACGTAAGGTAGGACGCCTTCAGGCTAGGTGGAGCGATGATATTCATAGGCTGGCTGGTTAGGTAGTAGCTGGATGAGAGTTGCCAAAAATCAAAGCAAATGGCGTGCAATTGGAGAGGCCTATGTCCAGCAGTGGACTGCTATGGGTTGATGATGATGATGATGAATAATAAGATTGAAATAATAAAAAAAGCTATTGCATAGCATTTTGTATCAACTTATGCAATTATATTTTTTTTTATTCATGCAGTATTGCTTTTTCTTTGATATTAATTCAAGTTACACTTTTTGAGCGTGGTGACCGATAAGAAAACTAATTTTTCTATTATTAAATAAATAAAATTGTATGTATATACAGTACTCACTCATTTTCTTTCACTATTTTTTCGTGACTTTCTTCATTAATAATAAATGCACTTTGTTCATTCATATTCAAAACACTTTATACACAAATTTTACAAGTACAGCTATTCACTGTTGTACATAAATACCTATACACCTATATACTTTCTCATAAACAGCTGCTTATGTATTCGTCCGATTTCGGAGCAGCTCGTCTCGATTCGTGCGAGTTTCGTAGAGTCGTACAATACGTCTAATCGCACACAACGCCGTGTCGAAGACTGCCGAACTGAAACGACGTTAGACGATGCACGGCCTTCAAGCCACACCTCCTTGCCCGTCGGAGTGGAGAGCGTGAGGTTTTTTCGTTACGGAATTTCTGGATTCGGTCCCCGCGCTCAAGGCCCGCGATAGAAGCTATGCAATAGCTTAAAAAACAGATTGACTACATTTTTTCTGTGACTGCTTCTGTGGCCAAGCCCATTGACCGAGCATTCCTTTCGGATTAAAAAATACAATTGCTTATAAAAACAAAAAACCCGACTGCTAAAAAAACAATTAGCAGTGTGTGTGTTTGTATGTATTATTACTTCTTCAAGCTCAAACGACTAACACGCGGGCGAAGCCGCTGGCTGAAGCTAGTTGAAAATAAAATTAAAAAAAACGTCAAAATAAACATACGCTAGCCCACATAAAGACAACAATGAACTATCCACTTTAAGGCACCATAGCCAAAAAAAATCTAAAAATTCAAAACCATGAAACAACTCCAACTCTTCAAATTCACTGAACCACCAAAGGAAGCCAATCCAAAAACAGGCCCAATTATGTAGAACCATACGAAACGACCCACTTTAGAAAATCATAAAAATGGAGAGGAGACCATTTTTTCCGTTATCCCACCGCGAGTAGCTTACTCAGTCCGAGCATTTCAACTCCTAAGATTTGAAGAAAACGACAGCCAGACAATTACAGTCGGCTTTGTTACTTCAAGGGGTAGCGCTCTTGGAAAATTTTTTAGACGAGATGCTCCGACTTTCCTATTGAAATTTCTTTGCTCCGAAAACCCAGAAGTGTGCTGTACTAATTAGGATTTTCCTCTTCCATTGTAGTTTTATAGCTATGTCTTGATGGTTGTCGGGTTTTGTCAGTTTTATGTTTAAAGGGTTGATGGCCTGTGGTAGTGATACTTTGGGTAAGTGTTTAGCAGTGGATATTGTTTGACCAAGAAATAAATATTTATGTTTGTGAATTTAATAACTGCCGTTGGTCTAGTGGTGTGTGCCCAGTTAACAGCAATAGGCTAACCCTAATAAGTTCCAGGTTCCACCTGTACTGTGAACAGTTTCAACACACGCACGCGCACGGTTGGCGCAGTGGTTGAGCGATTGACTGCTGCGCTGCGTGTCGCGGGTTCGATTCCCGCACGGAACAAATATTTGTATGATCTACAAATAGTTGTTCCGGCTCTGGGTGTTTGTGTATGTGAAATTATATGTTTGTAAACGCACCCACGATACAGGAGAAATTCCTAGTGTGGGGCAACGTTTATACAAAAAAAAAAAAGACAAAAAACACAATCAATCACGACATTTACAGGCTTTTGAATAATTATGTGTTCATCTGTCCATCATCAAACTATTTTACTTATTTCAACAATGAGGTTTCAAATGAGGCGTCGATCATTTTTGATCCAGACTTGTAAATGATGTCTACGGAAATTCAATATGGCTGACGAAAGACGCCAATATAAAAAGTTCAATACATTTTCATATTATTTCGCCCGAAAGTCTGACTTTTTATTTATTCTTCTTGTCAATTTGTTTATTTTTCTTGTCAACTGCATCTATGAACCCGACGCAATGTTTTCTATGCAATTGATATTTATTTAAAGTAAGTTTCGATTCGAGTTCTTTACCTTTTGAAACTACAGCAATGGATTTCAAAATTTCTGAATATATTTCGTAAAAAGAACAATAATTTGTACGCCTGATCGAAACCATATTGAAATGAAATTCTAAGTTAAAAATCTTGAACATGAGGTAGAATTTCAAAGGAGTTCTTTAAAATAATATATTAAGTCTACGAAATGTTTTGGCATGATCTCAAACGCAGAAAATAATCTTTTAAATTAAAGTTTTTTAGGGAAAATAAAGCCTAAAAGAAAGGTAATGCAATATGCGTTGAAATGGTTGAAATAAAAGTTGTTTTAAGCTATTCTATACATACGTAGAATGATATAGTCACGGTTTTACATAATTTTGCTACGTAGTATTTTACTTCAAGGTAAAATTGCAACATGCAAAAAAGTTTTTACACAAGAATTGCCTCAACTGGGTGTATCTTTCATCAAAGCTTCTGTAAATCAGGCACTTTCACTAACACTTTATAATTAAATTCATTTCCACGTATTAGCATCATAAGTAAATCGTTGACAATCGATACGGGTAGCAAATCTCCCGCAAATCTATTACCAATCTTGTTAACGGATATCGTGTTACCCAGTTACTGGGTTTTGGAGGACAAAACACATATTTCATGGCCTACTGTGTTAAATCCTTGTGATATAATAAAATCAAATGAAAGTAAATTCAAAACTTTTGTTAACAGCATACTTTGTATAACAAGCATGAAATGTTTTAGGGTTCCGTACCCAAAGGGTAAAAACGGGACCCTATTACTAAGACTCCGCGATCCGTCTATCTGTCTGTCTGTCCGTCTGTCACCAGGCTGTATCTCATGAACCGTGATAGCTAGACAGTTGAAATTTTCACAGATGATGTATTTCTGTTGCCGCTATAACAACAAATACTAAAATCAGAATAAAATAAATATTTAAATAGGGCTCCCATACAACAAACGTGTTTTTTTTGCCGTTTTTGCTATAATGTTTCGGAACTCTCCGTGCGAGGGTCCAACTCGCACTTGGCCGGTTTTTTTGTATCATTGACATTTTATTTATATTATTGTTTTATTCTTAAAATTTTATGACATATTGTATCATTGATCTTTTTATCACAATTAGATTTTTTAGCTTTGACCTATTTTTATTATTGTATTATTGAATTTACTTTCGTCATCGGTTGGAATGTTGTAATGGTACTTGCATATTTTTCAAAATTTCTACACAATGAACATACATTCTAAAATAAAAAAATAAAAAATGACTTAAAATTTTTTTATTTAATTTTTTGTCATTCAAAATTGCCGCTTTATGGCCTAATTGTAATAAAGAATTTGACTTTGACTTTGAAAAAGTAATCACACCATGTAAACTTGGTAATGTGTTACATCAGGTGATGATGTGTGGGAAGCTAGATGTAGGCTTTAGGCTGACTTCAACATACTAAGGAAAAGGCAAAACATATTCATTATTATTTTTAGAGAAATTCATTCATTATTATTTTTAGAGAAATTGATTCATTATTAATTCATTATTGTTTTTAGAGAAATTGCTGGTCCAAAAATTGTGAAAAGCCTAATTCTATGTAACGACCGAATCGTTAGCAACTATCAAAACGGTACGGTCACAGATGAGTTTGAAGAAGCTATATCAATTCAATATAAATTACCGATCAGTTTGGATGTAAGCCAAGAGCGCTGACAAGTTTAGCAAAGAAAGCATATTCTTCGATACTATATCGTTCACGTTTATGGTGAAACTAGCTTTAGTTAGTGACTTCGCCCGTGTCATTATGCCATGGTTGCGTTCAACTAAGATAAAAAATTGCCTATGTCCTCATTCAGGTAATGATCTATCTGTGTTCCAATGCAAATCCGTTCAGTAGAAAGAGTGTGATTGATTAACAAACTTCCAAACATACAGATTTTTACAATCTTATTAGGAGGATATAAGTAGGATTTTATCAGCCTGTAACTGTTCCAATACAGAGCAAAGACCTTTTTTCACAAAGAAGCGGAAAACCATCACCATTCTTGCTTATTGTTTGTTAGTGAGTTTAGATTACTGAACATAGCTTGGAATCGCCGCGTAGTCACACTGGATGTATACTGGGCACAAGTTTCGGTTGTCACAGCCATAGCAACTATTGTCACCTTCCATGTTCCTTCCTGTTTGTCATGTTACTACGCGTAGTATGCATGAAAACTTTTGATGATTACTGACATCTAAGTAGTGGCCATCTGGGAATTATGGTGTTTCAGATCATCAAGTCCAAAGATAGCTGCATCCAAATTTGAAAGAAGGTATAATAGTATCTCTAACACTGTCAACATTCTCTTAGCCTTAACAAAAAGTAATCGTCTTCTTCTGCCATAGAGATGCTATTAATTGTCATCTCAGTAGTATCCCCAAGTCATATCATCTGAAGTATAGTGATGATAATAGTACATTATGGTACAAGTGTGCAATGTTGGTGATTACCGCTGAGGCGCCATTGAGACCCGAGCCGTTAGGTGAGGGTCTTAAGAGAGCCGAGGATGATAATCATCAATACCCACGTGTATCATACGACGTTTTTCAACACACTTGTGAAGAAAATAATACAAAAAAATCATTTTCAACAGTAAAAACGAGCTGTGAATTTTTTTTCTCAATGGCGGGCAAAATTAATCAGTTTTCCTATGTGCGCGCATTTAACAATGGCGATCGGCCATAGACTAAAAGAATGAGGTTTCTTTTTTTTGGCTTTTCGCGGATAGTGTTTTAGCCACGTACAAAATAGGGAATTTCAATTTTTCTTTATTACGGAGCAAATAAAATTTATATTTGAGTGAAAGTTTTATTTATTAAGCACGTACAAGTTGAAATTATCTATTTAAATACGAAGTTGCATGAAATGAGCAAGCAATAGGTACATTAATTTACCTGTACTATTGAGCAAGACCTTTTTTGTATCGAAACTTTTTTATGAACAAAGCAACTCAACCAATGAAATTTAAAAAAAAATATAACTCACTTGTGAATAATAGCAATGAAAAAGTCACAGTTTGATAACAGGTATCATTATGTGCCTAATTGCGGTGAAATTAGAGTCACTTTATGAGCAAGTGTGTTGAAAAAAATAATATCTTCTTCGCTTACTTTTCAATTTAAGATATTTTTTTCGTGAGAGACAAAACAAAAGCTCTTCAAAGAAAACATTCTAGCTTTTGCAGATATCTTTAATAGTATTTCTACTAATTAAACTAAGTTCTAATGATTATACGATGCGACGGTAAAATGCTTTCACGCTATGCTGGTAACATTTAAAGAGACTGCAGGCTTTAAGAAGACAATAATTTTATTAAAGTTTCTTGAAATTACTTTTATGAGTGGCATGATTCTTAAGACGTTTAATAAGCTGTGATTTGTAAGCCATAGTTTTATTTTCTAGTCATTTTAGTTTCTAGTAATAGTTATCAGTAAAATCCTAAAGTAATTATTTTAGTAACAGACAACGCACAGCCTCAACCTGAAGACAAGCACGATGCACGAATGCGACAATAATACAAATACCAAAGGAGAGGTATCAGAATTGACTCAGAAATTGATGCGAACAAACTGTATGTTGATCGATTGCTTAGAACGAGCGAAATAACCCTATCCAAGTCACATACTCCAAATAAATGAGATATCGGTGCTATAGGCTGACAAAGTATGCATGAAAAATCATTATTTACTAAGGATATTTTTAACTCTAATAATACCTACTGAAATCAGAAATGTGCTGAAATATGAATTGTTATTTATTATTTTGAACTAAAAGGTACATACAAACAAAAAATCGAAACGGTAGCTTCTCTCTTCTTCACAATGTCCACATGCAAGAAGAATCAGTGTCCGGTAAATAAAGGATAGTCCAAGAAAAACCTTTTTTTATTATTTTAGCTACCTATTCGTTCAAAATAATAACTAACAATTAAGATGAATATAACGGTCAAGCATACCTCTGATTTTGGTACTAGAGTTAAAAAATTCTAGTAGATAAAGATTTTTCATGCATACATCGTCAGCCTATAATTCCAATACCCCATAAATTTCGAGTCTGCGATTTAGGTAGGGTTATTTCGCTTGTTATAAGAAATCGATCCGCGTACAGTTAGTTAGTATCGACTTCTGGATTTTCGAAAATTTTCGGTCAACTCCTTTAACAAAAACTTTCTTCAGGTATGAAAGATCGTCGTTACATTGTCGCATCGCACCTGTCTGCGGGCACCAAGAGAAGGAACAGAAGGGTAAAATAGAGAATGAAACTTCGTCTTTTGCTGTTGGAAAATCCCATCGAGTTATATGCTATATATATATATTACAGTTTGTGGCAGGTATCTAGGCCGTGACCTGGGGGGTGAACATAAGCTCTTAGAGCGGTATCAATTTGAGATCGAATAAGGGACAGATGTATATGACTCGTATACATCTGTCACTTACTCGATCTCAAATTAATACCGCCCTGTTCTTCAATCATTTTTAAATCTACAGAAAAATATTAAAAATTCAGTAAAAAAACTACCAAAACCCGAATCTCAATCGCCAACAAAATCACAAAGCCATATTTTAAAACCGAGCTCAATGTTGCAACAGGTTCGCAGTTTATTGAACAACCTTGTACAAGCTTCCTCCAGCTTCCCCGATTGATAAACAGCATTTAAAGTTTTTCTTCCATTCAGGATGGAAATAATTTAATGGCTTTGGAAATGGCTGGCTTGCAACTCTATTGATAACTTCCTTAAGAAGCTTAAGAGTGGTTTCACACTGTTGTCTACTATTTTGTTTTAAATTTATTTATACTTTTTGGTATGATCCCATTTACTTGTTCTTCTATTGCCCGTTCTATGAGCACATGTGACACATATTTCTATACTGTACTTATCTTATCTTACTAGCCCATTATGCACCACTGCTGGGCAAATGCCTCCCTCTCTTTTTAGGATTCCCAAAGGGTAAAAACGGGACCCTATTACTAAGATTCCACGGTCCGTCTGTATGTCTGTCACCAGGCTGTATCTCATGAACCGTTATAGCTAGACAGTTGAAATTTTTACAGATGATGTATTTCTGTTGCTGCTATAACAACAAATACTAAAAACAGAATAAAGTAAATATTTAAGTGGGGCTACCATACAACAAACGTGTATTTTTTGCCGTTTTTTGCGATAATGGTACGGAACTCTTCATGCTCGAGTCCGAATCGCACTTGGCGGGTTTTTTCTCACATGTGTTTCCTCTGTTATTTCGGACCAGCCCTTCTGAACTAAATAATTTCCTAATACTGGGTATTGTACTACTACATAAATACGCATACGTACATACATAAGCTCAAGATTTTTTCTTTACGGTAGTCCGTAGAGAAAAAAGACCGGCCAAGTGCGAGTCGGATTCGGGCAAGAAGGGTTCCATACCATAATCGCAAAAAACGGCCAACAAATCACGTTTGTATACAATAAAACCAACTTAAATATTTATTTTATTCTTTTTTCATTATTTGTTGTTATAGAGACAACAGAGATACATCATCTGTGAAAATTTCAACAGCCTAGCTATCACGGTTCATGAGATACAGCCTAGTGACAGACGGAAAGACGGACGGACCGCGGAGTCTTAGTAATAGGGTCCCGTTTTTACCCTTTGGGTACGGAACACTAAAAACATGAGTTAATGTATGTGGGTATGTACAAGCTTCTGCCAGCGGCTTTAATCATCATCAGCCTGTTAATGTTCCCACTGCTGGGACACAGGTCTTCTCTTTGTGAGAGGAAATGGGCCGTAATCTACCACGCGGGCCCAGTACGGGTTAGTGGATGTGTTCATGTCTTCTAATTTTAACCAACTTCCCACAAAGGAGTAGGTTATCAATTCGACTGTATTTTTTTTTATATGTGTTTCCTCAGAACTTTTTACTAGGTGAACCAATATTGATGATTCTATTTTTGTTTGTCATGTCGCCCATTTAAATTTCATCAAGATCTGATGAAGAACTACGGAGATATACAGCAGAACTCTTCAATAAATAACGGTAAATCATTCGGGATAGCTGCAATCGCATGTCTGTTTATTGTTTACACCATTCATAACATAAGATCACACTGGTACGCTCTAAAGGGGTGCGCAGGTGAAACAGTTCACCCTGATATACTTCTCATTCCACCGGTTTTGTTTAAGTTTCATGTTATTGGGTTAATCTATTCTGGTATCACTTTGGGCATAGGCCTAGCCTGTAGGACTGGTACATTATGTACCATAACTAAAAAGTAGAAAATATAAACTTTTTAGAAAAAAATATAACCGACTTCCAAACAAAAACAACTACAAAGTGAAAAATAACTTGAATTTCGGAAGTCGGTGTCAATTAATGAAGAAACGTAAACAGGAACACCGACTTCAGAACTTGAAGTTATTTTTCACTAAGTTGTGTTTTTATTTGGAAGTCGGTTATATTTATTTGTAAAAAAGGTTTTTTTGTTCTAAGATATGTCGGTTTCCTCACGATGTTTTCCTTCACCGTTTTGAGAGCAGTGGTGATGAAATAATTTACACCAAAGACCTACAACTCGTAAGTCGCGGCCGATACGACTGAGCCACCACTGCTCTATAGCGGTATTGCCCGCATTAAATCCGGAAATTTTCGCGCAATTAAAGTGTAATATCCAACTCGATAGCTCAATCTATCTCTTTGCCGAAATTCATCAAAATTAATTCAGCGGTTAAGATTAGGATGGATATGTGTGTACATGTGTATGGTCGATAATTAATCATAAAATATTTTTATTCTGACAGTCTACCAATCTTCATATTCCATTGTTATAAAGCGAAGCGTATAATATCATACACTTTATATACTCCAATACCATTCGGCGAGTGGCAGCGGCATTACACAATGATATTCTATCGGATAATGTGGAAACGCTCTAAGAAAACGATAAAAGCTTGTAGCTGTTTGCAATTTTGTCGGCGGATCGGTTAAAATGGATTTTGTTTATGAGATATATATTTCGTGTACATTTTGGCAGACAAACGTTTGCTGAATTTTGTTGTAGTTTTAATCAGAGTTACTGACATTATGTTGACCCTAACAATGGCTATTGATTTAGAGATCTTACGATGGTATATGCTTATCTTCAGGGTCAAATTAAGTTAGAAAAATTACTTATATTATGTAATTATTTTTTTGCTATTCCGTTCTGTTCCCCTGAGCAAACCCATTCCCCACTCCTTTCACCTTCTATTGGATAAATAAAAAAATTCAATTCCAATTAATAACAACACCAGTGGAGTTTTTATAGAACTAGTTATTTCTATTCTATGATACGTCTTTGAAAACAAATTACAAATTAACTACCGAATAACAAAAGCGATATACGTAGATAGATAGACAGAAACAATTCAAGAGATTAAAAACATTTCAAACAAGAAATGATAAGTTATACGGGCTAAGTTTTATTCTGAGTAGAGCTGAAAACATAAATGAAACCAATTAGAGACTATTTTAAGCATACCTGGTTTTGTATTGTTTGCCCTATTAGAGGAACAAGAACAGAGTTACTGTATTATCTCAACCTCATTTTGCTAACCCGTTCCACTGCAAATAAAATGTTTTTTTACTCGATCAAGGGTTCCGTAACTACGTAGTAATAGAGGTGTGACCCTTTTTCTCTGCTAACTAGTGATGCAACGGAAGTGTCACAACGGAAGCTGACGTAAAAAGTAAAAGTTTGGCAGCAATGGAAACAGAAACGGTTGCAGAAGCGGAAGTGTAAATACTATGAACATAAATATTTTTTAATGAATCAGTACTCAAAACAAAGAAGGTAAATTGTATGTTATAAATATTAGATTTGCCGTTTTTATACGCAGAAATCTGCTTCGGTAGTCTTAATAAATTAGTAGTCGACTGGCTTGTCACGTAACTGTGTCATGTAACATAGTTTCTCGCCCGTATTCCCCATAATACACGCCAGTTGTAATTCAAGCCTACTGTCATCAAAAGGGCACAAATCCAGACTCCGGAACCCAATAACGATGCCTGACCCTGCAATCAAAATCAAGAGCTAATGTTTAGCAGAATTACTAGGTAGTCCCAGCAGTTACAGCTACTTCTATAGAAACCCCAACGCATAGATAAACAACAGCAAAACTATATAAGAGCTCTGTATTTCATTCTAGCATACGGAACCTTAAAAAAAAAAAACGCTGAGTGTTGAAAAAAAATCGCGATTCCATAAATTGTTCAGTAAAACTTGAATGTGTTTCTTTCATTTCGCGTTTATCCTGAATTTCTTTGCTCGCTTTAATTTAAAAAGTTGGATTGATGTCCTCGGGCGAAATCACTGGCTGTTTTTTGTGTGACTATGTTTATGGAGTACAAATTACCTTGTTTTTCCTCTGCTTTCAACGGGTATCGCTCGTTAGTCTATATTTTCTTTGCCTCTGCTTATGCTTTTGATGTTGTTATATTTTTGGGATAAGAGTGGTTTTTAAGGGCTGAAATCCTACGCATTTTATTAATGATGTTTATTTTCTACTTAAACAATTATGCCTGAACGGATTTTTATGATATATTAAATAATGAATAGCATATTTCAGTTGAATACTTTTTGTCGGTCACGGGGTTTGAATCGCTGGATTAACAAGTGTGTAATGTTTACCTATGACTCAAGTATGAATAGAATATACTTTATTGTACACCGTCCATACAAGTTATACACATTTACAAGAACAACTTATTTATACGGGTACAAAGGCGGTCTTATCGCTAACAGCGATATCTACCAGATAACCTTTGGATGTGTTGTAATAATTTTTATTAAGAGAGACAATCAATTGTGACAAGTACAGTCATAAGGTAAAAAACATAAAATTAAATAAAGAACATAATGCAGCCAGTACGATTCACATTTCAACATCCTCCCTTTAATCGAGATGGCCACAAAATTATTTGGTTGACTGTACTAACAGGGTCACATATCAATCGACCTGACTGTACTTTACAATCATTTCATAGAAAAAACACGAGAGCATTTCACTAGTAAACAATTTAGTACAAAAAAAAACCATCTTAAGATATCATCAAACCTATATCAGACACGCAACGTTGATGTTTGCAACGATTCAACCCTTTGGTCAAAATATCCGCTAACATCCTATCAGTAGGCAAATACGACAGCTTAATTTTGTTACTTTCGACAAGTTCTCGAATAAAGTGATACCGGACGTCAATATGTTTTGTCCGATTATGATGAACTGGGTTCTGTGCCAACTTTTGTGCACTTTGATTATCATTACAAAGAGTAACCACAAAAGACTCACCTGTAATCTCACCAATTAGGCGCTGTAAATACACAGCTTCCTTAGAAGCACTGGTTAAAGCCATGTAATCGGCCTCTGTGGATGACAGGGCAAATGTGGGCTGTTTTTTGCATTCCCATGACACTGGTGTATTAGCTAATTTAAAAATATAACCTGTATACGACCTCCTGTCATTACCATTGGCCCAGTCAGCATCGACAAAACCACATAAAGGTTCTCCAATCTTTTTAAATGTAAGACCGTAATCTAACGTACCTTTTAAATACTGCAAGACACGTTTAGCTGCAGTCCAATGCGCCTGCACAGGGTTCTTGTTAAATTGACTCAGAAAAGTAACGGCGAACAAAATATCAGGCCTAGTGTTTATTGCTAGAAATATAAGGCAACCGATTAAGTTTTGGTAGGGAACATTGACAGCTGGTTCCGACTGAGAACGCAGGTCAACACTAACGTCCATAGGAGTAGGGACAGTTTTGCACTCCGACATATTAAAACGATTCAACGTCTCTAATATATATCGCTTTTGATCTACCTTCACATCGTTAGTTTCATTTTGCCTAACGACATGCAGACCAAGACAATAACTAAGTTCACCTAAATCCTTGACACCAAAATATTTGGTCAGACCGTCCTTCAAATAAGACAACACGATTTCTTTGTCGTAAATAAATATTAAATCGTCAACATAAATTGCTAGAATAGCAATACTAACAGAACTTCTTTTCAAATAAATACAGGGCTCAGACTGTAATCTGTTATAGCCTAAGTCAAGAAGTACCTGATCTAGTCGTTTATTCCAGGCTCTAGCGGCTTGTTTGAGACCATAAAGTGATTTATTCAATTGACACACTTTCTTCTCCTCATCTTCAGCTATAAAGCCTTCAGGTTGTGTCATGAACACCTTCTCTTCTAATTTCCCATACAGAAAAGCTGTGTCTATGTCTAAATGATGCATTTTCAAATTCTGTTCAACTGCTAGCGCAATCAAAACCCTTAGCGACGAATAACGAACTACCGGCGAAAAGGTTTCTTCATAGTCAATGCCGTAACTCTGATGAAAACCTTTTGCTACCAAACGTGCTTTGTATCTACTGATGTTACCTTCAGAGTCACGTTTTAATTTAAAGACCCATTTACACGGTATGATTTTCTGACCTTTGTTCTCTACTAAGTTCCAAGTACCGTTGGTCATCAAAGAGTTATATTCGTCTTCCATAGCAGCTATCCACTTAGCTTTGTCAGGACGTAAAAAAACATCAGAATAAGAATAAGGTTCATCGGTTAACTCACCACTTTGCATCGTCGAACAACAGACAGAACAGCGATAATTTACAGGTTTTCTATCCCTCAAATGGTACCTTCTACCAGATTCCAAATGCTCCTCTTCTTCCTCGACAGGAACTATTGAAGTTGCGGGGAGAGGATCGCCAATAAGGAGAGGTGGTATTGCAGGCACGGCAGCAGCACTACTTGTATTTGCTACAGGATCGTTATTCAAGGCTGAGCTGCTTTGCACCTGTAAATTATTCGTATCAGAAGAGAAAATAATATCGTGACGGGGTGACTCATCCTTCATCTTGGGATAAGAAAAACAATTCTCTAAAAATATTACATCCCGTCCTTTAATGGATTTCCTAATATTTGTAGGATCTCTGAACCTGTACGACTTGTTGTCATCACAATAACCAACGAATATGTACTGTTTTGCTTTTGGGTCTAACTTTTGGCGATCGCAAGCGGGTACATGTACGTATGCACGACAACCAAAAACACGTAAATGAGCAATGTCAGGTTTTCTGTTATACCATAACTCATAAGGGGTACGATTTTCTAGAGCTCTGTGTGGACTTCTATTTTTAAGATAAGTAGCTGTTCGAACCGCTTCTTGCCAGAAAGTTTTAGGTAGGCCACTGTCTTGCAACATACACCTAGCTTTCTCTACTAAAGACCTATTTGTTCTTTCGGCAATTCCATTTGACTCCGGGCAATATGGTACAGTAGTCTGATGCCTAATTCCTCTGGAAGCTAGATAAGCCTCGAATTCAGCATTGACGTACTCACCCCCGCTGTCGGTACGCAAGTTCTTTATTCTAAGAGAGGTCACATTCTCAACAAGAGCTTCAAATTCTAAAAATGTTTTCTTTACATCCGCCTTACAGCGAATAAAATAAGAAAAAACCATCCTAGAAAAATCGTCAACAAAAATAAGTAAGTATCTATTCGATTCTAAAGAAACAACATCAAAAGGACCACACACATCAGAATGTATAACTTCCAACATTCTGCTGCCTTTCTTGTAATCAATAGTTTTGAAGGGTTTTCTACTCTGTTTTCCTTCAATACAGGCTACGCAAGGGTTTTTATCTAAAGAAGAAAATTCAATACCTTTAGCTTGACCACGTCGCAGATGTTCCAAAGCAGCGCGGCACAGATGGCCTAGCCTGCGATGCCACAGGTCCGAAGAACTAGCTAAAGCTTCAGTAGCCATCGCGCTTTCTGGATAAATGGGAACATGATCCAATCTATACAACCCACCAACGTTGCATGAAGCGTGGCCTATCGTTTTGCCAATTATTTTAACATCGTTATGTTTGTACATCGAACAACCTTCCCCATTAAAAATAACAGTTATACCCTTTTCAACAGCCTTGTTAACAGAAATTAAATTGGTACTTAACTCGGGAACATATAGAACGTCCCATTAATCCCATTTAATTTTAACTTATTGTCTTTTAAAAGCAACACTTCACCAATGCCAGACGAAATAACCTTCTTGTTATTTGCTAAAGTTATTTCTTTGCTGTCAACCGTAGGGTTAAAATTGGTAAGCCATTCTTTCTGACATGTCATATGTGTGGAAGCGCCAGAGTCTACGAACCATTCCGTAGGACTTAAATTTCCTCCAACACCATAGGCTGATATTAGTGTAGACTCTACGACATTTTGAAGTTTTTTCTGTTTGACCTTTTTCACTTTCCTTTTGTGTGGACATTTAGGACTTATGTGTCCTGGCTCCTGACAATTATAACAAATAATGTTCCTGCCTTTTACATTATTTGCAGCAAGAGCCGACTCTTTAGACTCACGTTTAGCGCTTTCATTGAGTAACTTCCTTTTAACTAATTCTGACGAAACTTCTATATTAGCATTTTCTAAGGCCATCACAAGGGGATCAAATTCTTTTGGAAGACCACCGAGTAAAATTGCGCCTATGGATAAATCGTCTATTTTTCGGCCTATATCTGCCAAATCTTGTGCAGTGCCAGTAACAGCATTAATATACTCTTCGATGGAAGGAAAATTCTGCAACTCGTATCTATAAAGCTTTCGTTCTAACGCCAACTGTCTACCCATACCTTTGTCTTCGTACGCATTAGCTAGAGTATCCCATACCTCCTTAGCAGTTTTACAGGCACGTACGTGAGTGATTGCTCCGCTTTCCAATGTAAGACACATCTTGGTTAACGCCTTCAAATCTCTAGTCTTCCTCAGGGTAACCGATGTAGTATCTTCAGCACTATAACCCTCAACTGCTGACCACAAGTCCTCATGCAGTAGATACATGCGCATCTTAAATTTCCATTGAGCGTAACCATCCTTTCCATGTAAACTTTTAATGGACATTAATGATGCTCCGGAACCGGCGTATGTAGAGGGAGCAGAAGCCATATTATCACCAACTGACATAGTTAATTACGCAAAAAAATATTTTACGCTATTTTAAATATGTTTACGTACAAAATAAATTATTACAATTTATTTTTGTCGGCCCATAACCGATTGTTGTAATAATTTTTATTAAGAGAGACAATCAATTGTGACAAGTACAGTCATAAGGTAAAAAACATAAAATTAAATAAAGAACATAATGCAGCCAGTACGATTCACATTTCAACAGGATGGACTGAAAAACCTAAAATAATAAAAATCTTTTTTGCAACAAAAATACTACCGACTTCCAAATAAAAACTACAAAGTGAAAAATATCTTTAATTTTGGAAGTGGTGTCTTTCGTAGGTACCATTTTTTTGCGTTATGGACACCGACTTCCAAAAATTTATATTTCATTTTTTTAATTTTTTATTTTTTTATTTGCAAGTAGGTAGTATTTTTTTGCAATTTTTTTTTTAATTTTTACTTTTTATTTGTATCTACCTAATAGGCAAGATGTTTAGTGACCTATAACGCCAGAATAGATGGGAGCGTACTGGCGTGATGTTATGTTATGAAATGGTATAAACAATGAACAGACGTGCGATTGCAGCAATCCCGAAAGATTTGCCGACATTTATTGAAGAGTTCTGTTGTATATCTCCGAAGTTCTTCATCAGATCTTCACCAAATTAAAATGGGACCAATTTTGAAATTGACGGAGATATCGGTGAACAACACAGAAAAAAACATGCATAATGTCGAACATAGAACCTCCTCCTCTTTGGTAAGTCGGTTAAAAAGGGGGTAGTCTGCGGTGTACTGCTATTAGATTAAAACTTTTTAGTACGTATTTTAGTATATTTTAGTAATATAACATAAACTTATATATAAACATACATACATAATATGACATAAAATTCATAGAAAGAGAGAGAAACAAAAAAGAAAAAGGGTTGAATAATGATGAACGAGATTAGATCTAAATAGAAAAGCGTTATAGAGAAAGGAAATGGTTTTTAACCAGGTTTTTCAAGAAACCATTGTGCTTGTCTTACTGACAACGGCAACTCAATTCACAATCGCACAGCCTGGACTGTAAACGATTTCTCTTAACACTTAGTGGGATGAGCATGCATCAAAAGTTTAAAATTCGCCGATGATCTCAAGTGTCTAGAATGTGTGTCATGAAGTGACTTAAAGCGTTCTTTGAGATGATTGGGGGTTGTAGAAATAAACAGAATATTGTGGAGTAATGATAAAATATGGGCATTCCAGCGAAAATGGATTGGCAGCTACTTGAGCTTAATCCGAAATTCAGAAACATGGTCATATTTGCGTAAACCAAATATAAATCTAATACACGAGTATTTCCGTTGTCTAGATCTAACATTCACAAAAAATTGTGTAATCCACCCGTACGGGGCATGCTTCAATTACGGCTGATAGATAAGATAAGATAAGATAAGATAAATTTATTTTGTAAAACATGAGTACAGTATGAAGGTCTTATATTAATATGAGGTGGCTACATGTTTTGCCATTTATGGCGTACAAAATTAGTTGCACTAGACAAACAATAAAAAAAATAAAAAAAATACAATATCAAAATTTAAATTACAATGTCAAAATTTAGATTCAATAAAAAATCACGATGTCAAAATTTAAATTAAATTGATATTACAATGTCAAGATTTAAATTCAATAAAAAACACTATGTCACAATTAGAATTCAATAAAAATCACTGTCACAATTTAAAATTCCATTAAAAACACTATGTCAAAGTGTTTTATTTAATTCACGTAAGAAAGACAGAAAAAAAAACCCACATTAAGAATTCTTGAGCTTGAGATTGAATTTTATACAAGCGAAATATCGTTTAAAAATTCATCTACACTGTAATAGCACTTCTCCAATAATATACCCTGAAGGGACTTTTTAAATTTGTTTATAGCCATGCATTTAATATTATCAGGTATTTTATTATAAATATCTGGAGCAATACCAAATAAACTCTTTTTCAATAAAGCAGTTTTACACTTGTATTGACATAACAAATTCTCATATTGGGCACGAATTGGGGTTTTCTTAACTGCTGCAAATTTTTGAAATAATTGTTGATTAGATTTTACAAATAATGCAGTTTCCAATACATACAAAGATGGAAAAGTCAGTATTTTAAATTTTTTAAAGTAAGGAACGCAACTATCCGTTGTTCTTAGACCACACATTGATCGTATACACCTTTTTTGCATCCTGAATATAAGTTCTCTATTAGTTGACTGTCCCCAAAAAACAACACCATACCTCAAAATAGAAGCGACCAATCCATGATAGGCTCCTAAAAGTGTGTCGGTATTTACTTTCTTTGATAATTGGAATAATAAATATGCAGATTTACTCACACGCTTGCAGATTTCCTCTAAGTGAGGTTTCCAGGTTAGTTTATTATCTATAGTTATACCCAAGAATTTTGCATTTGTAACTTCTTCTATTCTACAGTCATTATAGGCAACATTAACTAGTGGATTCTTACGGCGCTGGTGGAAATGAATAACTTTTGTTTTATTTAAATTAATTACAAGATTATTTTTATCAAGCCAATTTATAATGTCACTCAGAGAATTATTTATGTCATTTTGGTAATTATTAGGATTTGTATATTCCACAATAGTCGTGCTGGTAGCTTTAGTGTTTATAGATTGACACGTCGGAGTCAGGGGCCTGCTAGAGCCCAATGCGTGACCCAAGTGCGTTAAATTAAGTTTGAAAACAAACTACGTACCAGTTATTAATAAAAAATTGTAGGTCAGTTATCCTAATAATAATTCAAGTACTACTGCCTCTTATCACGGTATATTTCAGTTAACACGATTGTGTTACCTACTAGGTAATTTATGCAGAAATAAATCATGAATGATTTACAACACCTGTCAGTGCGTTGGTGGTGTGGTGACATGAGCGTTGCGTAGAAAACGTAAACGCACGCTTTTGGTTACGGGGGCCATTTTACTTTCGCGTTCTTTGTCCACGCACTTACTGGTGTACCAGTTTGTACTGCCACATTTTCCGTTTAGATTAGATTGTTTAGAATATAATTGAATATACTTTATTGTACACTATAAAAGTTTTATTTTTTTCATTAATTGTCATTACTAGCACCTTAAGTTCACATGGAACCGGTAAATATGGCAGAAGAACCCAGGAAGGGGGTTTGTTCCAAGCTGAAATGATGACGGTCATCTCAAAAATCTAAACTATACCTGGGCCTTAAGTTTTTCTTATAAAAGAGATGTGTAACTTTTATAGTGTACAATAAAGTATATTCAATTCAATAATTTTAGAACCCAAGAGCTTGGCACGCGACGATGCGACGAATGAACTTTTCTTCGGCCAGAGAATCAGCTTGTTTTGTTATTAGAAACTAGTTGTTCCCCGCGGCTTCGCTCCCGTGGACCACCCCACAGGACCCGTTTTCGGGATAAAAAATAGGCTATGTTACTCAAGAATAAAGTAGCTTTCTATTGGAGTAAGATTTTTTTAAATCGGTCTAGTAGTTTCGGAGCCTATTCGGTACAAACAAACAAACAAAAAAATATTTCATCTTTATAATATTAGTATAGATAAGTTTTGAAATATTCTATTGTATATATTATAAAGGAATAAATGCTGTTATGTTAAAAAAAATCTTTAACAAGAATAATTTTCCATCGAATCAGTAATGCAACGTATTCAAAGTAAAGCAATTCCAACAATTTAATTGGTATTCAGATAACGTGAAAACGAACTATCAGATCTCCTACAATAACTAGAAGTGTTAGTCATAATTATGTCTCCCTTTGTTCTTTCTGTAGGCAATCCTTTTATGTTGCCAGCTTACAAAACGGTATTCAAGCAAAATCATTTTCTATTACAAGTGAATTCTTACTCAAGAGATTCTCGCTCGTAACAATGGTACAGAACCTAATCATTGTGTCATTTACGAACAATCCCTATTCAGAAAGGAATGATATCTGACACAAAGCAGATTTTTTTTGCTGGTTGAATTGCATGATGTATACCTATTACTATGATACCCGTGGCTACGTAATGACAGCGAAACGGGTCAATCGATCAAGAGTCTTGAAAAACCGACCAAGTGCGTGTCGCACATTTAGGGTTCCGCACGAATTAAAAATTCAGATTTATCAATATATTGGTATTACACAAAATTGTGTAACAGACGACGGACACGTGAGTGACAGCAATAGGACACCGTTTGTGCCCTTTGGATATGAAACCCTAAAAATGGCATTCTATCAGCGACAAAAATTGGATTGACATATGCTACCGAAATGTCACGTAATGAAAGAAAAAGAAGAAAGAAAATCCTTTACGTTTAAGCATTTTAGAAATCGCTATAACTGATCGAATGTTTAAAATACTAGGCTGATCCATCGCAGGAGGAACAAGGGTGCCATACACGGGGTCGTCTGGCGCCCATGTGCTAGTTTGGTCCCTGGGATGGTAACGGCGTGCAACGTGTTCTGGTGCGCCGGTAATAGGGGCTGCTCCCCGGAGGAGGAAAGCTGCGGCAGGTTCGCGATGAGTGCTAACGCGTGCCCGTGCTCCCGCCACAATCGGCACAGGAGAACACCGTGGAGTTTTAGTGAGTTGGAGTCCCACATAACTGCGCCATCTCCCCGTGATGGCGCAGTATGCATTGCCATTAATCCAAATAAAAAAAATAAAAAAATTAGGCTTGCCGAGGTCCGTGCATAGATGGTACCTAATTTTACTGAGATACTTCTGTTGCCAGAGCAGTCACTGAAAGATCTATGACAGTCGTTACGGGTAGTCAGAAAACCAAAAGTTTGATATAAGTCTTACCAAGAAGACGTGTCGTGGTATCTGTTTGCTGGGTTCTCAAGGACAAACGAACCACTCCATGTAAAACACTGAAAGCCAGCTGCATCTGGTAAGACTTCAAGCAAACCCCAACATACCCAAGCAACTGGGCTTATCCCGGTTGTACACGGCCCTTTGTGCCTATTGGCCGAGTTTGTTCATTCTCCTGCTTGATATGGAGGGAAGTGGAAATTATGTCTTTATTTTTTCCTACTTCTCCGTTATTCTTTCCATGACAGTTAAATTCATTCGCCGGGAATTCGTCGAGCTTCATTCCCTCGGTATTTTCTGGTGGTCGCCACTGCTGAAATCTTATCTGGCTTTCAGGAGTTGCAGTGGTTTCGGAATATTGCGGTGGGATTGTAAAACCCAACATAGCTGGGATAAGGCTAGACAAGGTGATGATGCTTGATTTTGGGGGTGAATCTAGGGTGTTAAATAAAGGGCTAAGCATGTGACCGATTTTTACAGAAAATATATCCCGATCAATCCAGGAATACGAAAAAATATGCGAAAATTCTGTTCATATTTTCTGTACCGGTTAAGATACCTCCTCGTGCATAAGTTTTTCGTAATAAGATCCGCTATATTTGTATTTTGATAACGTTCAGGATAACATTATTAAGTCGCGTATCGTAATATTCTTTTGATCTCACTTTCCTTTTCAGAGGTACGTGGCAAAAATGGGTCAAAGAAAAATCAGGAAATTACTAAGGTGTTTGCAGGTGTCAGGTAATACTTATTTCTGCCAGTGACTTCGCCTGCGTGTTAGTTAGTAATTATCCCACGGGAACATAGTATCGGGCTAAAAAGTAGCCTATGTGCTATTCCAAACTAAAATCTAACTCTGTGCCCAATTGTATCCAGATCTGTTCAGCCGTTCAGGCGTGATTGCTTAACAAAGACAAAGATATTTTATTTCAAGTAGGCCACCAAGCGGCACTTTTGAACGTTAGGTACATTAAAATTTACAAGTTATAAAAGTTGATTCTACCGTGCATTCGGAAAGTAGCTTGTTATGGAGAAGAATGCACAAGAAACTCCATACTTACTCTTTTAAAAAAAATGATTTTTACAATATTTAGTTACATAAGTACATACATTAATAAATTCATATATGTGAGGACAATGCACCCAGAATAGCACTACACACTATTCTATGTGCAGGCATAAAGTAATAAAAGTACTCACACATGTACGGTGCAGTTATATAATACAAGCTAGAAAAGCATTAACATCCGAAGCAGTTAAGTTATGACCAATCCCAACTGACGGCGTCCGTTCACGAACATGACGCATGAATTGGCACCACCCAGCTCAATCATCATGAAGGGAACCGGATGATCCAACACACGCGACACCATCAGAGAGACATTTGAGAGAGCATGACACACGCAACTGCCAGGGCACACACAAGTCAACGAACGACACACGGGTACAGTAAATGGTAGATTTACAGTTGGGTACATAGTACTCACAAACGTGCTGTGCAGTTATACAATACTAAGGAAATTGAGTTTATACAATACAAATATATTCATTCAGTATTCACCAGGTCCAACAATACTTAAAAACAATAATGTTCTGCATATCACTTGTTTTTGCGCCCTAGTGGATGTGGAGCAGGAATAGGATTTAGCCAAGCATTTTTATCAGTGATGTAATCCCCCAACTTATAATATGCCAGCCTGCATAGTGTGCGTTTTACACAAGTTTTAAATTTCGTCTCATTCAGTTCAAGAATGTGGGGCGGAATTTTATTGTAACATTTTGTACAGTACCCCATGAAAGAAGAGGCTACTTTTGCCAGTCTGAAACCTGTTTGAACTAATTGTTCCCTATTTCTAGTAACGTAATTATGTCTGTCGCCGTTTTTACTAAAAAGATGTAAATTCTTTCTCACGTACATGATGTTTTCATAAATATATTGACAAGGAACTGTCATGATGTTAATGTCCTTAAACAGTTCCCTTAGAGAATCGCGCCAGCGAAGATTATGTATTGCTCTGATGGCTCGTTTTTGCAGAATAAAAATTTACTCAATGTCTGCAGCCCTTCCCCATAGTAAGATACCGTAAGACATTATACTATGAAAATAACTAAAATATACCAGTCTCGTGGTATCCACATCCGTCAACCGACGAATCCTTCCAACAGCATAAGCCACCGAACTCAGCCGCCCCGCAAGGAACAACAAATGAGGACCCCACTGCAACCCTGAGTCCAGCGTGATCCCCAGGAAAACTGTTTCATCGACGAATTCTAGCTTCTCCTTGTTTAACATAATCTCACAATCAGTACTTTTGACATTCGGCAATGAAAATTTTACGCACAAACAAACATCCATCCATCCATCCATATAAACTTTCGCATTTCTAATATTAGTAAGATATGCTGGAAGGCAAACCTAAGAGGCAAGTTTGAAAAGGAAAAGTTTGTCGTTCAAGAAAAACTGCATTGCAATTAGATCCCTAATGTTGACAGCAATGGTAATGCCGCCTCCACACGCTTGGCGAACAATGGCGAACAGTATACAACAAACACGAACGTGTGGATGGGTGTTTGATTGTGTTCGCCTGTTTTTGTTTGTGTTCGCCCATGTTCAGCATTGGTGTTGGTTTTTATGCACAATTCAAAGGGTGTTCGACAAACGTGTTTGCGAAGTATCCACACGCTTGTTCAGTTTAGTAGTACACGAGCTTGCGAGTGGCAGACGCCAAGCGTGTGGATGCCGTGTTTGTGTTGGGTGTTTGTGGTCAGTGTTCGGCACGTGTTTGCGTTTGTGGCAAACAGCAAGCCTGTGGAGGAGGCATAATAATTATGCATTTTTTATAATGTTCACTTGTTTGAAAGAAGGGAAAACTAAGCTCTCGATAGGATCGCACCCTCAGAGACCAAACATGAAATTTCGAAAAAAAAATGTTAAACCATAATGATCTAAGTGTTTATGGATACATGTATACAGACGATACCGATAGTTTACGTTAGCATTAACCCACCCAAAACTCGAACTAAAAGCGTTTTTTTGTCTCAATTAATGCACTTACCTTTGAAAGTGCAAGAAACTCCTTGGAGACTATTTTAAATAATGTTACGCATTACAAAAATCTTGGCAAATTTATTTTATTTTCGTGCACTTTTTTTTAGCTCTTGTTAGCAGAATTTATTTGCATTACGTACAGTTTCATTCCTGAAATTCGCACTAAATCCAAGCGTGTCTATCAACACCCATAACTAACAGAACACAATAACCCAGCTTTAGTCCAATATCTGAATTAATAGACACAGTCCACCGAGCGTGTACACGGTATGCAGTGTGACCATATGCATTGGATAGATGTACGTGCGTACCGGACCGGAGCCGTTACGTACCGGATTAGTTGGAGGAAACCGTTTACGGTCACTAGAGTAGAGATCGTGAAGATAGAAATAGTTGGAATGAAGATTATGTCTGGGTTTAATGTTGACCTAGACAAATGACAATTATTATCGAAAGCGTGACGATAACGAAAACGATGAAGTAGAAAGTGTATAAGTAAGTATTGGCCTATCTACAATTGTTAGACTGTTTATTGTAATAATACAAGCAATATGATACAAGCATAGTATAAAATATCATGCGATAGACACGGCATGCATATTGCCATAGACACAGGTTACGTAGAAATATATGACCAGACAATGTGATAAATATAGAAGTTTAAATATGTAATGATTTTATGATCTTTGATATGTTGGATTTGTCTCCGCCCTGAATAGCAGAATAACTATTAAAACCATCTAAAAAGTGAATAAAAATGAGGAGACTGTTCATTTTCTCATAGATTTTGTACGGAAAGACCTAAAAGAAACTTGAACTTGATATTTTTTTTTTTTTCAGTTTTATTATTCTTAGATAAGAGTAAGCTAGAATAAATTGAATACTTCTAATATTCCCACAAAATGATAGGCCCTGAAAAATAAAAGAAACTAATCTTTGTTTGAATTTCATCTCATTACGAGTCTCTTCTTTGTTTAAACCATAATATTCAGATACGAAGCCTTCTTTTGCTGCAACTTTTGTTTTTGGTCTGATTTTTTCTTTTTAATCACCAAACGCAGATACATTTCCCTTGAGATTTTTGAAGTTTTCGAATGCAAAGTCTGGCAACCACACAAAGACAAAAAAAAAAAAACGTACTACTTTATTATTCCTAATATTTGAATAAGTTCAATGGTACAAGATTGAGATGCGTACTTAGCATATTGATTTGAGAATTCATAATATATTTTTACTAAATTTTACCAATGCTAATGGTGTGAGAAAATATAAATGTTTAATCTTTTAACATGTTTTGCTTTTGTGGTAGAGTGTTTGAAAGAAATTGGAATGCATTCGAGTTTGATAATTGCATTCACCTTTACTTAGTTATTAAAATCATTAATGATAAAGTAATTTTGTTATTATGTTTTCTTATTTGAGCATACCTATCTTAGATGACGATTGAAAACGTGTATATCCTTGCAAGCCTCACCAACGCGACGGGGCTAAATGAAAACGTAAAAAAATAGTAGGAAAACTCTGGAAAAATTTATTCAATTTCGAAAATAATTTGTCTGATAGGAAGCTTCATTATCGGTTTTTATCATGAAAGTGCAAGGGTTTGAAAACGCGAGAAAAATTTCGTTGGGCTCCTTAAATTCTGAGTTGAGCTGCACGGTGATTGACAAATGCGTGCACTGACTGGACAGTTCCACTCAATCTGGCTGGTTCTTTCCTCAAAAGACCATTTCAAACATCAATCTACATGGTCTTCACATGATCTAACCAAGATTTTGTCTGGACTTTAAAAGAGACTGTGATCTCTGAATTTGTTTCGGTCTTTATTGTCAGAGTATTCAGATAGAAAACGCCGACCTCATCTACTATTAAAAAATATGATCGACATGTAAAAGTGTGGAGCAGTGGTGGCCCAGTGGTATCGGCCGCGACTTACAAGTTGTAGGTCGTGGGTTGGAGCCCAGGCAGACGCTTTACTTTGTGTTAATTATTTCATCACCAATGCTCTCAAAACGGTGAAGGAAAACATCGTGAGAAAACCGGCATGTCTTAGAACCAATAATTCGAAGACATGTGACATCCACCAGTCCGCACTGGGCCCGCGTGGTGAATAACGGCCCATTCCCTCTCAAAGAGAGGAGGTCTGTGTCCCAGCAGTGGGAACATTAATAGGCTGATGATGTGATGTGATGATGTGTGTAAAAGTGTTTGTACAAACCAACTTACAGAAATAAAATCATTTATCAAAAAATGTGTTTTAGAAACCATCCATACTTGCATCGAACATAAATTACTCCTCTCATTTGAGTGAATTACGCAGGGTTACAGCGGGTAACGTTCATCTCGCCCGTCCCTTCGCGCTCGAAAGCTTCTCGATTCGCTTCATCAGACCTGAATCAAGCATTTAAGAATCGAGGCTAACAAAGCATGACTTTATACAATCAATAATTGAAGTTGAGGCGAACGCCCCAACGCGCCTTGGAAATTAAAGTTTTCTATTTTTTTATTTTTCAGTTCGCATCTCACTATTTAGATTATTATACCACTAGCTTCTGCCAGCGGTTTCACCCATGTGAATGTCAAAAACCGGCCAAGTGCGAGTCGGACTCGCGCACGAAAGGTTCCGTACTTGTTAAATTGCGGTTTACGATTTATGACGTATCAAAAAAAACTACTTGCTCGTTATACGTTACAGATCTCGTTCAAACCAATTTTCGGTGGAAGTTTACATGGTAATGTACATCATATATTTTTTTAGTTTTATCATTCTCTTATTTTAGAAATGACAGGGGGAGGGACACACATTTTATCACTTTGGAAGTGTCTCTCGCGCAAACTATTCAGTTTAGAAAAAAAATATACAAAAACTTTGATATCATTTTTGAAGACCTATCCATAAATACCCCACACGTATGGGTTTGATGAAAAAAAATTGTTGAATGTCAGTTCTAAGTATGGGGAACCCTCAAAATTCATTGTTTTTTTTTTGTGAGAAAATCTTAATGCGGTTCACAGAATACATCTTCTTACCAAGATTCAACAGCATAGTTCTTATAGTTTCGGGAAAAAGTGGCTGTGACATACGGAAACAGACAGACAGACATGACGAATCCATAAGGGTTCCGTTTTTTGCCATTTAGTTACGGAACCCTAAAAATTATCCCAAATGAACATATTCCCGAGATAGAAAATATCCTATGTGCTATTCCAGACTATAATATATTTCATCCAGATCCGTCCAACCGTTTGAGCGTGAAGAAGTAACAAACATACAAACACATTCAGAAATTTTCGCCTATTTGTGTGATTTCTACTAACATTTCTTGAGTGACTTATTTTGATATACTACTACGGCAGACCTATGAGAAGATGGCCGGTATGCCTTGAATGGTTTACTTGAGAATTTCCGTATAGAAGCATAGTAAACAGAGCAGCAGAAATAATGGGGGACATTTACCCAGGAGCGAAACAGTATGGGCTGATTAAAAAAAATATTCGTCGGTTAATACATTCAAATTTGCTACGGTAGCGATTAATTTTGTTATTACATACAACCTAACATTGAACTGCAAGTCCTCAATAAAGTTAAAAAAACAATTTCGTGGACTATACTCATTCCCACTTAAGTGGAAGTTCAACAACCCATCCACACGACCTTCAAATAATTTATACGCTACAAATGAAGAAAATCGTGTCTAACATTCTATTCGAGACGACTTTACGAGTTGGACGTCACTACAGCTACACATTCCAAGTGAAATATATCCCTTAGGTGCTCCTTAGGGTGTGGGTACACGGCCAACCACTGCCGGCAACACTGGTCTTGCTGAAGTTATAGTAAAGTTTTTAGTTTCTGCAAACCAGTTTCTTAACGTTTAATTGGATCATATAGCACTATAAATAGTGGTGTCTTTTAAATCAATATTACATTTCTACTTAGATATAAGCCTTACGCTAGGAAACCAACATGTAGTGAAATTGCTAAAGATAGTGCGGCACTATGGTAAATGATATGGCCAACTAAATAAAGTAGACAATATTTTAATAATAATAATCGGTAAGATACTAATTTTATTTTGATGTTCTTCAGAAACGCCAGGTACGTAGAATTCATAACCATCGTACGTGTATCTAAAATTTGATTTGAATTCGCTCCACTACCTTCGGCAACTATCGCCGAGCAATATTTGCAAAAAGTTGCCCATCTACCCACACCTTTGGCCGACCCTTAGAGGTTTACGAGACGCCATAAGATGCTGCAATACATCTTATATTGCATGTTTGACAACACATGGCGGGTATATTGCTGGAGATTCTTGCAAGATCTGCGCTTTAGGCAAAGGTATCTGAGGGTTGTTGTGTATTTAAAGGACCAAGTTCTTCGGTTTTATTGCTTAAGTAGAGTTTTATGTTGTGCTAGCTTCAGCTAGTGGCAATGCCCGCGTAGAATTAGTTCCTATTTATAAATTATAAATGTCGGGTTTAGTCAATAGTACGGACGTCAAAACAAATCACAAGCACGCCCCTGGCGGCAAATCAAGAACAACTACGAATTGGCGCGCTTCTTCTAACAACTTGTGTGGTTGGGTCAGCAGAATATGGCAGTTGAATTCATACCGCCTTAGAGCTTAGATGTCGTAGAATCACTGTCAATCCGTAATATTAGTAAGCAAAATTGTAACTGAGAGTTGTGACTATTTGAATAAGCTCAGTGTATCGAATAATTTGTGTGATTTCATTTTCACGATTGTACCCACCAACCTGACAACACACTATGTCTTAAGCTTAGGGCACACATCCTGACTTCCCGATGGTTTGCATCTCTCGGCCACTCTTGATGCGACATATATTTCATGTTATTCTGATGAATGTTAATATAAGCTATGTAGTTGTAAAGTTTCAACAAAATTCGTTAAGTAGTTTTTTTGTGAAAAAGTAACAAACATCATCACAAACTACTAGGATTAACTTCTGATGGCAGCTTCGCAAGCGTGACCGTCAATAATCATCCCATGGGATTATGCTAGCGATATAAACATTGACAATGTCTTAATTCAGCTGAAACTTCTATATTCTGAGTCATTGCCTCCATTCAACTAGACTATACTGTGATTTTTAATTTCGTAGACTTAACTGATAGGAGCTTATTTTTCAAATTATTGCAAGCGCGGGGCAAAGTGTTGTAGGTAAGGCTCAATCATAAGTGATTCATCGAATCGATGTGACATGACTTGTCAATTTAATTCTACTAATTGGTGTAAATAAATGTTTTATACCATTCCCCCACTAAAAAGCTTATTTTATTCACTGAAAACAGTGAATAAAAAGCACTTTTTCTCACTGTTTTGGTGTTTGAATTTAGAACACACCAATACATATTCGACGTCCATCTCAATGCTATACGAACTCCTTGTGCAAAGAATATTCGACTTTCAAACTCCTTTATGTATTTGATTTTTAGTTTTTTATTGTTTAGGATTATAATAATGATTTTGATTTTAGTCTGGGATGTTTAGTGAATACTTATTTGGATTGTTATTCTAATATTAATTGCATTGGTGTTAATTAATTATAATTATGTAACGGAACGGAGGTGGTCACTGGCCCCTGAAACACAGTTGCTGTTACCTAGCTCTGCTTTAATTTAGAAAAAATGTGAAACCCTAAGTTTTCACATTTTTTAAAATATTGAAGGTAATAAAACTTTTATTTAGTATTTTTCCTTGTGATTTTCGCTTAAATCTTTATTTTTTTCGTAGTCATGGTATAAAATATAGTATGCAACTCTTGAATAAACGAATTTATATCGAGGGCCATGAATCACTCGCGTCGCTCAGGATTCTAACACTTGAATCACTCGCTATGCTCGTGATTCAATCATCATGAATCACTCCCTACGGTCGTGACTCAGTTGTTAGAATCCTTCACTTGCTCGTGGTTCATCTACGGCCCTCGCTTTAATACCGTCCTTTATTCACTAGTTGCATAATATACTATTATGAATGTAAACGTAATATATTTAAATAAATCAGTAGAACACATACTACATAAACTTAAATGTGTTAAATATGAAATAGACAATAAAATAAATGCGATCGATGAAATCTATATTTTATATCAGGGCCGCTAGTTTCTCAACAAATGTATTTTTTTGTTTGCCGTGAATTAGTTCCATTTTCGATGTACTTCGATTTTCAATCAACTTTCGATCATTCAGGATAGTCAGGATACGACACTATTTTTATGTAACGATAAAGTGACAACCCCCCAAATGTCAGTTTAGTCTACGAAATAAAAAATCTGTTATAGCTTGCTAGTTATTGACATTAATCAAGGACTTTTTTTTACCGTTTCCATAGCGACTGAGACAAGTACTTTGAAGGAACCTGCTTCAACAGGTCTAGGGAATATTGGTGTAAGTTTACTCGTGTTTGTATCTTACAAATCCATTCAGCCGTTGAGGCGTGATTGATTGAGAAACATTAAAACATTTTTTTTTTAAATCGGTCCCTCATTCCTGAAGGTCGGGGTCACTGGAACTTTTTAAGCGGACTATCTGCCTCTATTGAATCCGGTTCAAAGTTCCCATCACCAACTGCTGAAATTTGCTTGAGGACATAGTTTCTTTTACTTGGTCAGACCATCGTATTTGCGACTCTCGGTATTCTCAACAATGACCAGCTTTTTGAGGCCTTTCTCCAAACATACCTCAAGACTTTCAAATTTCTGATGTTAGTGAAGGAAGTAGGATATAAGTTTTGATGTTTAATTCAAGTGTGTTTTATGTACTGTCTTGTGGGGTGTTCTGATGGTCTCATTTGACAGAGTTATGGAGTGATCAAATGTTAGCATTTCTCTCTCAGGTTTATTCTTTGCTTTACAGTGCAGTATCTTGAGATTGCATGACTAACTAAATTGTAAGCTTTTGTCATCTAAGGCTCTAAACAATATGACATTGTATTAGCAATACCGATACTTGAAAGTTCAAATGTTTGGGGTTTACTACGTGACGTCGATAATGCATGTCAACCTCATAAGTAGGTATATTTTGGACTTTTTGAGTACCATGATGGAATGTTACTTTGTCTAGCTCAAGATGGTTTGGCGTTTTTTAGATATTAACTGTAAACCTAGGTTTTCTGAAGATGTTTTCCTTCACCGATGTTAATGATATCAAAGATAAACTTTACCAGTCAATTAATTATATTCTTACAACCAGTAACTGCACAATAACACAACTCACAGAAACCATCTAGCAATACGCCAATACGCTAATAGAAATGTCATACACACGGAATATTATATAAAAGAAAATACAAATACATATACTACACTCACAGCATATATCTTCACATGTATCGGTAACCGTTCTATCGGCAAATATGATTTATTACTGACCTCCACAAACTGGAAATAATAAAGGCTGGCCACACATCCCAGACCGTATTAGGGTGCACATAAAAACCGATATAAAACGGGAAATTCCGATGGTTGGTTTGCTGCCCGTTCATATATGTAACACCGGTAAAATACTGAACTTATATTATTTGGTAGTGTCTGACCGAACCTTCGGATTCGGCTTCGGCCACTTTCGTCCAAATATACCACTTTCGGCCAAACTTTAATTTGGACAAAATGGGCAGAATTGTTCGTCGAAGCCGAAGGTTTCTAGCAAGCACCTAAATTGAACGAACTGTTACCAATGCTCGAGAGCACGATGGCAGAGGCGATGCGCGTGGTACCGTGGTCATATTACGTTGCAACGGCCCGCCACCATCGCCCGTACACAGTACCAGCAATAACAAAAACTGAACTAATTAGCTGATGTGGCTCAAAAAGCTGCCCATCTCAATGGAACTGGGCGCACAAAACGGGTACCCTGACACAGAAAGATAGAGTTGCGGCAGACCACGAAGGAGATGGAGGAACGAACTAGACAGATTTGGTGGGGAAGTGGAAGGAGTCGACAGAGACCTTTACCCAGTGGTGGGATAGAATAAGGTAGAAAAAAAGTTGAGTCAGTATCTATCTGTCTAATCGAATCAACTGTATCTCTTCCTTCTGAGCCTTCGGTTTCGGCCAGGAACTGACCTCAGTTTGGTCGGACACTTTTATATTACTTCTTATAATATTGGATACGTTTAGATTGAATGAAACAACTGTTTTATGGATTTTCTCGGATCTAAAGGACAGGGTTTATTTTATATAGTCGGTATTAGGGTTCGGCAGTAAAACTGTAATAGTTTAGTTAAGTTCTCTTCCTTCCATCTTTAACAGGATATTACCAACACGCTTCCTATTAACTTGTTGACAGACTACCGTTAAAATAGTTTTGTTTGTTTTTTTATGGTAATAATGAATAATTTTGATTTTCGGCAGAGTTCCTTTTGGATCAGTAACCACATCGAGCAAATCTGACAAAATAAAAAATGTTCATGAAAGCATTTTCGTTTTCTGTTTTTTCGCTATTTCATTGTATTCTGATAATTCATTTTTTTTTTGTGTGAATTTGGGTGACCATGAGAACTGGCGAAAGAACCGGGCTATTAATGTAGCAGAAAGCAAGTCCACAGAAACGAATGAATGGGTTGTGATAACGTTGATTATTATGGCTTAAAAGACCAAGATTGACGACAAAAACAGAAGTATGGAAGAAGAAGATAATAATATGTTTCGCCGATACCACACAAAATGGTATACGGACATAAGAATAGTGATTTTGATGACCATGTTAAATCAAAAATATGACATCGAATATATATTATTTTGTCATGAACGCCGTAATCTCCTAAATAAATCTCAGTACATTAACTTCTTCTAACTTTTTTGTAAACATAGATTTTCGTGAAACTTCACTTAGTATTATGAGGAATAGAAAGATAACCTATTCGCTGGAAGCAACGAAACGCTTTTCTTTAAAAACTTCCTCCAATTCCGTTATTCATACGTGATGAGCAAGCAAATATTGAAATAAAGGAGAACTTTATGCTTTCGTTATTCCTGGATAAAGACGTATAGAAAATAAATAATGTGAATGTGAAATAAACATTTGTGACTCACACAGGATACACAGACAAAAATAAATGAAAACTCAACAATATAAAAAAAAACCTGTGCCAGGCTAGAAAGACTCATTTTAGGATCATGTTGTAATATTTAGCGCGTGGTGTGTGTTTTCATTTCATAGAAAGATAGTCTCACTGAGAGAAAAATAATGGCATATTGCATAACGCAAAAACATGCGTAACATTACATTTTTTCAATAAATTTTCTACCGAATCACACCTACAAAGTGCCCACTCAAGAGTGTGGCAGTGGCAAGATGCCACAAACACACTTACGGAACATATACTAAATTTAATAGATAAATATAGATTAAATTCAAACAGGTGTGAAGTTATGGAAGCAATCTTATTATTATTCGCAAAACGGATTAAAATACACCATTATCTTCACGAAAAAGTCCGCTAGTCTTTCTTCGTAGAATCGGCAATCCGAAACAAAAGATATTACTAAACCTTTTATAGTTTCGTGAAAGCATAATACCTACCTACGTAGTATGACAGGTCAGCCATAATCAGAAAATAACAGGCGTGGTATTGTCTTTTAGCTACTAATATATTAAATTCTGGTACATACTTCTACACCGATCTTATACTTTCGTACCGAGACGAACCTCCTGAGGGCCGATTTCTCCTTCTTCAACTAAACTCAGTTTATACGTTTAATCGAGATTACACCTTCATTTTGGGATTCACCACTACAAACTTAAACTTAGTTTAAATTCGAAACGCCAAGTATTCGACGTTTAGCTTGCTTAATCGCGTTTGGCTACTGACACTTGGAATGTCAAATTAATAAGCAATATTGTTTTGTTTATTTTTCACATCACATCATCAGCCTATTAATGTTCCCACTGCTGGGACACAGGCCTCCTCTCTGTGAAAGGGAATGGGCCGTAATCCACCACGCGGGCCCAGTGCGGCGTGGTGGATGTCACATGTCTTCGAATGTTTGGTTCTAGGACATGCCGGTTTCCTCACGATGTTTCCCTTCACCGTTTTTGAGAGCAGTGGTGATGAAATAATTTACACAAAGTAAAGCGCCTGTCTGGGTTCGAACGCACAACCTACAACTTGTAAGTCGCGGCCGATACCATTGGGCCACCACTGCTCTGTTTATTTTTAATATGTTTTTTTGTTAATTCTTTAAAAAAAAAAGATGCAAAGGGCACTACCACTAGCTTTTGATGAAAGATATGATGAAGAGGAAATAGTTCGTTGTCCAAGATAGCTAATATTAAATCGGTTCACTAATAATTATTTGACTAATATCCAGTAATAGGTGTGGTATCATTATATTTTATGCGATAACTAATATATTGAATAATAGGATTATCTTAAAATTACCCTTTAAAAACATCTTTAGAATTTTTTATCATAACAAGAACGAAAACAAAATTGTGAACAGTGTAAAAAAAATCCTCAAAAATAATAATGATTCATAATTAACTACATTGTCATCATCATCATCATTATCAGCCTTATAATGTTCCCACTGCTGGGACACAGGCATCCTCTCTGTGAGAGAGGTAATGGGCCTTAATCCACCACGCGGACCCAGTGCGGGTTGGTGGATGTCACATGTCTTCGAATTTTTGATTTTATGCCAGTTGTTTTCCTTCACCGTTTTATGAGCAGTGGTGATGACATAATTTACACAAAGTAAAGCGCCTGCCGGGTTCGAAATCACGACCTACGACACGTAAGCCGGAGCCGTTGCCACGGGGCCACCACCTCTCCCCATTTCTCGTTACTACATTGTAGCACAGGCAATATATGCGAAGACGAAGAAGGTCACCAGTGACTAAGTGAATGCGTGCGTCTTCGCCCGGAGCAGGAATTCGAATGTGCTGGTCATCGTGAATTGAGTGTCCGCGGAGATCGTAAGAAGGTTACCGGTCCTCATTCACTCGTTCGAACGCGCCGACCACGCACACCACTAGCACAGACACCTAACTAATTGCGTTAGTAACTTAAGACGTCCCTAATGATATAACATCTGTGGTTTGACTTGACATTTATTGTTGTCAATATATTGTTTATGTAATTAATAACGTACAACGTTACATTGTGAACGAATAAAAACGCGTTTCGTTATTGCTTCTTTAAAATACATTTGAAACCGCACTGGGTGCCTGATACATGTTCTAAAATGAAAATTAAAAAAACATTTTAGGAGCCTCGCCCTTTTATATTTGGTTTTGGAAAACGCGTTCAAAATGGTGCTGGTGGAATCGGTTTGACGTAAAACGAGATCAACACCGATCTTTAAACTACGCTAAACTTAGTTTATATAATGAATAGTGAAATCGGCCCCGGGGTATATGTTTATGTAGGGATAGCTGTAATTGAGTACACGAATTGATGTATAATACTGCTGTTTATTAGCAAACCATTGAATATATAGACTTAGGCTACTTACACATACAAACATAGACATAGTTCTATGACACCCACACTACACCTTCCCAATATATATTCCCAATAATAAAAATAAAAAACACATGTTTTTTTTTATTCACATACTCTAATGTTTTAAACTAGGTATACAGACACTATATAAAAAAATATCTACTAGCTACAATATAACTTAGTTATATTCTTATGCACTACATTAATGTAACCATTTCTTATTATTTTTACGTTTGGTGTTTAGTCCCTTACAACTACATAGGGTCCAGAATAAATGGGACTGAATTTGTTTGACTAAGACTGAATATTAGCTAATCAGGTTTTGCTGCCAGTAACATTAACTACCATGGAAGCCTGGTCGCCTACTTCCATAGAGTCTTCGTAAACAATTTCTCACCCCCTGGCTCGGATACCGGAGGACGCCAGATGTTAGCGTTAGCCGGATCGCATGACAAACACTCGCTCTCATTAATCGATATAGTCATAAAAAAGGGAGCTTGGGAAATAATCTCATAGTACCTACTGAAAGAGTGGTCACTCTTTTAGAAGGTTGGGTGTTCATGGCCTGTGGATACTTTTTTTTTGGGGATCTCCATAAGACATCGCGGCCCGCCTCAGTTGCGATGTCGCCCGTTGCCAAGCGGCACCGCAACCTACTAGTTGGCCGCTACGTTGTCGGCTTAATCGGCAAAAGCCCTGACGAGCGGCCCCTCCTCGGGTTCCTCTTCGCTTCACCTTGGGTGACCAAACCACGGTTACTAAGCCCCCCCGCATCGACAAAGCGGGAACCCACCGGGGGGTGTCGGGTGGGCCTAGAAGAAGGTGGTAATTTCTACGGACGCGAGCAACTCCACCCCCTATGTTGTATTATTTCTGAGTCGCAAAGGAAATACAGACAAAAATATAAATAAATAATACCAATTACACAAATAAAAATACCTGTGGGAGGATAAAAAGGCCCCTACGTTCGTTTAATAACAACTTCGGGGGAAAATATTAGGAAAAGCATTGATCTGCAATTGAAAAGCCATTCATTACGCAAACGTGCTCATTGTTGTTAGTGCTATGTATGAAAAGCGACCTCTAAAAAGCTACAGAATTAATCTTGAATACAACTTCTTAGTAAACTCTTACCACTTTGAAACAAGACGGATAACATCGAACCGATACTCCAGGCAAAAATGGAAAAAAACCTTTTAATACTTTAATTAGTTCAAAACTTTAAGACCGAACTCATGGAGACCCCACCCGAATGGTTTTGTTAAATAAAAATCCCCGTGTCATGCTGAGAGGCGGCCAATCTCTTTTGAAAACAAAACTGTGTTTTTTTTTTACTTCGACTGTATTTCACATGAATAAACTCATGCCTTTTTTCCCATTGGGGTAGGCAGAAACTACAGAACGCCACCTGCTACGACCCTTACAAACTAATTTTGCTTCATATCCTTACACGTAGTCATACACGCACGTCAGTTATGAGTACTGCACCATTCACTTCAGTAAGGCCAGCTTTTCTGAAGAACATTGGCAATAAGGTCCGTGTATTTCTTTCTAGGGCGTCCCCTCCATTTTCACTCAAGTCTGCCTTATGCGTATAATATATTCCTGAATTAATGATATTCATCATTTTAATATCAATCAATAATTTCAATATAACTATAACAACTAACAAATTAATATAACTATAACTATTTTTATTGAACTGACCCACTTACTTTGATTTGATTGTATTTTATTATTTTTTCCCAACCAATCATAAAAAGCTTCGTATTACATATATACTTTGCTGCTATATTTGGGAAAAGATACATCATCATATCAGCTGAAAGACGTCCACTGCTGGATATAGGCCTCCCCCAAGCGTCACCACATTGACCGGTCCCGTGCGTCCCGCAACCAGTGGATCCCCGTAACCTTCACCAGGTCATCGGTCGGTCAATTATTCGGGCTATGTCGGTAACCCTGGTTCCCTTGCGGATCTCTACATTTCTGATTCGATCACGCAAGGAAACGCTGAGCATAGCCCTCTCCATTGCCTTTTGAGTGACTGTAAGCTTTCTGATGAGGCCCATTGTAAGCAACCACGTCTCAGAGCCATATGTCATCACTGGCAACACAACACGCACCGGTCATAGACTTTCGTCTTGAGACACATTACCGGGTTTACAAGTATAAGGTGTTACAACACTATTTTGTGGTGCACTTAGTTTGGCAACTGACTTTATATTTTTTTTTTTTTTTTTTTTTTAACGTTGCCCCACACTAGGAATTTCTTCCTGTATCGTGGGTGCGTTTACAAACATATAAACTCACATACACAAACACCCAGAGCCGGAACAACTATCTGAGGGTCATACAAATATTTGTTCCGTGCAGGAATCGAACCCGCGACACGCAGCGAAGCAGTCAATCGCTCAACCACTGCGCCAACCGTGCGCTCAAAATACTAATAAATAATAAATGGAACATTATTAAACATTTCTTATTATAAACATTAATTTATCCGTTGTGTCTACCAAAAATATAATGGTTTTGACCCTACTTTTCGTTTTGTCTACCAAATGAAAACTTGCTTACTCCATTTTGAATTCCAGTAAACAGTCAATGACAAATCTTACATTAATTAAACTACAAAACCAATAATTATTGAAGCCTAATTACATTATACCACTCGTAAAGCCTAGTTTCGCATTATTATTATTTGTCTAATAATGTTACGTTTGCCTAATAATAAACTGTATCCACTATACGAAATTGAACCTTATTATTTACCCTGATTTTGTGGATTCCTATAATTACATGGCTCAAATATAATTGGCTCATTAGCTGAAAACGATAGTGTTTTGTTACCGTAACAAACAATTATTTTGTTTTATTAAAGAAAAGAACGTGAGCTTGTATTTGACCTACATGGCAAATGTTTCTTTTCAAACAAAAAATAGTAGTTAAGTAAAGTAGTTATTGAGCGTTTTACTGATTGAGCGTTGGCGAGAATGCCAATGCCCAGCCCATTTATGAGAATGCCCAGCGCTATTGAATGTCACGTGATCAATCCCTTGCGTTTTAACATTTCAACCATCGCCATCGTTGTTAGAATGACACTATCTGATGCCTAAGACACACTAGAAAAGTGTCATTTTATAAATAAATGCGTCGCCATGGCATTGGAAAAAGTTATGAATGTATGAGAATGCCAAGCGTTATCGAATGTCACGTGATCAATTACTTAAATTGTTGCATTTCTACTATCGCCATAGCTGTTAAAATGACACTATCTAGTGCCTAAGACACACTAGAAATTGTAATTTCATCAATGACAGCGTCGCCATAGCATTGGTATAAGTTAAAAATGCGTCAGAACGCCCAGCAGTATTGAATGTCACGTGATCAATCCCTTACGTTTTGCAATTTCGACCATCGCCATTGCTGTTAGAATGACACCTTTTCTAGAACCTAAAAGAACCTAGACAAGTGACATTCTGTCATCGAAAACGTGGTAAGGAAAAATGACAAAAATGCATAGGAATGCCAAGTGCTATTGAAAAGTCACGTGATCAATATCTTCATTCTGGCACTTCAACTATCACCACCGCTGTAAGAATGGCACTTTGTCTAGAACATAAGAGGCTCTAGAAAAGTGGCATTCATTCAATGGAAGCGTCGCGCAATGCGAAAGCGATTGGATAAAGTTAAAAATGTATGAGAACGCCAAGCGCTATTGGATGTAACGTGATCAATCCCTTATGTATTGGCATTTCGACCATCGCCATCCCAGTTAGTATGACACTTTTTCTAGAACCTAAAAGATCTTAGACAAGTGACATTCTATCATCGAAGACATGGTAATAGCGATTGGAAAAATTACAAAAATGTATTAGAATGCCAAGTGCTATTGAAAAGTCACGTGATCAATACCTTAAATTCTGGCACTTCAACTATCACCACCGCTGTAAGAATGGCACTTTGTCTAGAACATAAGAGGCTCTGAGAAAAGTGGCATTCAATCAATGGAAGCGTCGCGCGATGCGGAAGCGATTCAGCTATCACCACTGCTGTTAGAATTTCACTATCTAGTGCCTAAGTCTCTCTAAATAAGTGTAATTCTATTAAGGCGCCTCCCCGAGCAAAACGCCGCGCTAGTCGAATTTTGTGCAGTTTTTAAGAGCCTCTCTACCCTTCTTTTCTTTTTTCTTTTTTTTATCTACTCTTTATTTAAAAAGAAATATCAATTAATAAAAATACATTAAATTTCTGCATAATGTTGATTCTAAAATTATAGTACACTTTTTTTCAAAGAGGTATATGTGTCACTAATCTTCTGCCAACAAAACCATAAAAATGTTAAATAATTATTGATAGCATGCATCTCCTCGTAAAGTGTTCATTAATTATTTTTTATACTAACACTAATGGATAGACAATTTGATAACGAACATTTTGTAAGTTTTATTTTTTTCAAAAGACCAATATTCGATTTTATAAAGACTTTATTCTAAAATCTGGGCGTATTCACTACCGTAATTCATGCGCCGCCAGTGCCGCTAGGCCAATAGGAATGCTCATATCTCATGCTGATTTTTTGGTCAGGGTACGGCCTTAATGGAAGCATCGCGCGTCGCGAAAGCGATTGAAAAAACTATAAAACGCATGGGAATGCCAAGTGCTACTGAAAAGTCACGTGATCAATACCTTACTTTCTAGCACTTCAACTATCACCACCGCCGTTAGAATGACACTCTGTCTAGAACCTAAGAAGCTCTAAAAAAAATGACATTCTATCATCGAAATCGTGGCGATAGCGCTTGGAAAATGTCAAAAGTGTATGGGAATATAAAACGCTATCGAAATGTCTCTAGATCTTAAATTTTGAGATTTCGACCATCGCCATCGCTGACGTCAAAATGACACTTGTCTAGAACCTAAGGTTCGAAAACGTCTCGAACTGACTACTCAATATTCTCAACTTAATGATTTGAATGAGTAAATCTTAGGTCTTACATTTACAAATAAAGACACTTAATTATTTCGCTCACATTCATTTATTACTTAATTCTTTACAAAAAGTGCCTCCAATTCTTTCAATACTCACATTAGGCTTCTTTGAATACCAAAAGAGGATTTACATACGAAATGTTAGCATCGTTACTTAGGACTATAAATCACATAGGCTAATGAGCCTTCCTGGCTATAAATCTTGCCAGCACTCATTAGTTCCACGAAATAGTTGAATACAAAAGGTTTGGTAATAACGGAGGTCGTCAAAATATGCGATATGGATGTTTGGGAAAAACAGTTTTGTTTATAAAAGTGAAAAGAAGAAACCCTGCAATGTGTTTCAAACTCAAGTTTCGATCCGCTTCTTGGGACTCGCGTCGCAACATTGACCGGACCTGTACGTCTCCCATCTAGCGAATTCCCGCAACCTTAACCGGATCGTCGGTCTACCTAGAGGAAGGACTTCCAATGATGCGTCTGCCGACACGCGGTCACCACTCCAGAACTTTTCGGTCCCATCGACCATCCGTCTTATTGGAAATATAAGACTTTGAATAAATAATAATTAGAAAAATTATGTTGCGTATTTTAAAGAACTCGTAAAATAATTAATATCGCCGTCGACACCGTCTTAGTATATTATCACACATATAAACATTTTTTTTACTCGCTTTGTACGAAGTTGCACTTCTGTGTTTATTATTTGCCGATATATTGCTATAAGTTTTCAGTCTAGATTTTTGTAATAGTTTACCATTAGCTAGGTTAATGACGTCTTGATATGAATTAAATTGTATAGAAGTACAGTTTTTATACGTGGTGATTATACTGAACCGTTTTATTTCGATTTTAGTTACACTTACAATAAATAATAGTCGAGGATCTAAAGTTAGACCCTAAAGCCTTCTATTATGGTCTTACTTAATAGACGGACTTAATGAACTCGTTGCCATCAGCAGAAAAGTTGCAATTTTTATGCATGTGATATGCATTAGAACTGCACCACAAATGCATGCCAATTGCAAGCGGACTGTGCAATCAGTTAGCAGTTCAATGCAATTTCAACTGCAAAAAATTACAACTAAACTGCAGCTTTGCACAATCAAAGATATCTACGATACGATTTTAGAACATCTTTGACGACTTCGTTTGGATGTTGACATGAGGTGCTCTAGTTCTATGACATATACATTCCACACTGCTCTTTGACTAAGTACTACATACTATTTATTATACACTGCTTGCAAGTATCACAAAAAACGGCCCTTGAACTCCACTGACTTATGTAAATGACATCTTCGGTTAACCATTTTAAAGTGTTATCGTAATGAGCTCTATGCAACAATATATCTAACTTCGTCAGAACAATTACTTTTCAAAACCACTTATTCAAAGTAAATGCGGTCGCCCTTTTGTTTTTAAAGATTAATTTAAGCTCAGACTTGGTTTTAGATAAAGAGGTATCTTATAGCATTAATCTGGTTGTAGTAGATTTAGATTTTTTTATTAAAGTTTGTTAATCGATAAGTATTTGGATTGGGATCATTTATATCGGCACCAGTAGAAGTGACGACACTTGCGGTACGCTTACGTTCAGCAGGGACGTTTTTCGGTTGAAGAGATGATGTTGTTGACATCGGCACCTGACAAGTTTCTAAATACGAAAAATATCTTAAATAAATAAATGATTTATTTCGATAGAAAATGTCATCGTGGCTCAGTTGCTTAGAATTCGACTCTCATGCTTGAGGTCGTAGGTTCAATTCCGGGCTGTCACTAACGTGACTTTTTCAATTCATATGTACTTTTTCGATTTGCCGATGACATTCTTTTTGGACCAACTGCTCTGGAACTAAAAACAGTGCCCCAAGAACTGCCTCAAGGTGGGACTTGCAATGAATCGGTCTAAAACCAAAGTGATGTACAACAGCACCAAACATAGGGTTGAGGTAGACGGCCGGCAGCATCGCTGTTCTGCGAAAGCCGCAGAGAGCGATGGCCGTCAGAGTCATTAGGGGGTATCGCACGATCTCCTACGAGGCGGCTTGTGCACTGGCCGGATCCCCGCCCTGGGACTTGGAGGCGAAGGTACTCGCGTCACTGTATCGGTCAGGAGGAGTGAGGACATCCTATTTTACACAGAGGAAAAAAAAAAAAAAAATGCAGGAATTTCATTATGTCGATGAAAATGAAAAAAAAATGCAGGAATTTCATTATGTCGATGAAAATGAGTACATCTACTTGGGTCCGTCAGTATCTTTTAAAAACAGGCAGGAAAGCGAAATCAATCGCCGGTGAACGAACAAAAGCGCGTGGTAGGTCACCCATGCAGGGGTGCTTGGACAGGAAACCTCCCCGTGTGCCCGTGGGCTGGAGTTCCCTTTTGGATGCGTCCGGGGGGAAGACCAGTCTCCGGGACGGTGCACCCTGGGGTACGGGCAATGACTCCCCATTAGGTACTATGTGCCTAAGGGGTCTCATTGTCCGTATGCCAATATCCTGTCAGAGAGGTTGGAGGTCGGAAGAACGCTCCAACGTGTGTCCCTCTGCGCTCTAAGCAGAGACGCACAGCGGCGGAGTAAGAGCGGGCTCGTTGTGCACTAACCCTGCCGCCGGGCAGGCAGGAGGAAGTATTGCTCCTTCTTCTGCCACCGCTAGTCTCGTAGCCCCGAAGATAGTCACGGTCATGTCTCTGACTGTTGACGGGGGTCGAGGGTCTTGGCTTAACCGCCCGGGTCGCGAGGAAGAAAACCTCTATAAAAAATCACCCCAAATCTCCAAGCGGCGGCGCACCGTGAGGGAGGTTGATAGCTTGACTAATGGGTAGCTAAATTAGTCTCTAGTGCGAACCACTAGATTTTGGGATATAAAATGTTATTTACTCGTGGGAACAAAATGGAAAATTTTAAAAACAAAAACAAAACCGATGAAGAGGTGAGGAGTGATGCAGGGTCGGAGTCCGACGCCGCAACTGGCGCAAAGGGCTCACAGAGCTCCGAGTGCGAAGAGGTGGGGGCTGCTGCGAAGAACCTAAGGTTCTTCCGGAAGCGTCCCAAATCGGGGGATGGCCTGGGCTCGCCCTCTGATGAAGAGCTGGCCTCGGCCCGGAAGATCCCGACCAGTAAGCGGGGTGGTGGCCGAGATAGAGGAGTAGGGAGGGGGCTTACCGCCCAGGAGGCTGCCCAGCGAGCCGATAGGCTTGCCGCAGAGGGGCGCCACCCCGGATTGACCAGCCGCAGGGCTGTCCTTTCGGGTTCTTCTGGCGGTGAACTGGATTCCGAGCTGGATTTAGAGTCGGAGCGAGCGGCCAGATTCGCAGAGGTCGTGGGAGCCGCAATCCGAGATGTGGCCTTGAAGAGGAATAAGTCCTCTAAAGACAAGGCCATATCCGCGGCCACGGCCTCCATTATGGCGGCAGCGACGGCAAATCATGTCGGGCCTCCGTCGGATGGAATATCCGAAATGCGGGCGGAGGTCTCCCGCTTGAAAGCTGACATGGAGCTTCTCCAAAAAGAGAACGAGAAGCTCCGAGCGGACTTGGCCGGGCTCCGAGGAGCCACCCCCCGGGAGATGCCACAGGGGGGAGCGCAACATGGGCAAGGCCAGCCCTTGCCTGCAGAAGACCGGGTTCTGGACCTGGTGCGACAGGAGCTGGCTGCCTTCCAGAGTCGGTTTTCTGCTCTGGAGGCCATTGTCCTGCGCCCCCCGCTAGCTGCGAGCCAGACGGCCCTAGGCCAGCGGAAGGTGGCCTCGTTTGCCACCGCCGCGGCTGCCGCGGCCAAACCGGGATTGTCGGAACAGGCTAATCGCGGTATCATGCAGGAAACCGCAAAGTCGGCCCCAGCGAAAACGGGAAAATCGGCATCCAAAAAGAGCGGAGCGGCTTCACAGGCAGCGAGGGCTCCAGCCCGGGTGGCGGGTCGGGCGCCCCAATCTCTGCCGTCTCCTGAAACTCCTACGGCCGACGCCGAATGGCAAGTGGCCGGGGAGAAGAAGAAGGCGAGCAAGGCAGCAAGGGCGGCCAAAAGAAAGGAGAGGCGAAAGCGGCGCAAGGAGCGAAGCGTCGCGGCTAGGCTTCGCGCCCCAAAATCCGCAGCCGTAGTGATTACACTACAGCCGGCAGCGGCAAAGAAGGGCGTGTCCTACCGTGACGTGCTCGCCAAAGCAAGAGCGGCGGTGAATCTGGAGGAGCTCGGCGTCGCTGAGGGCATCCGGGTTAGGGTCACCGCGACTGGGGCCCGGATTCTAGAAGTCCCCGGTGCGGCCAGTGGCCCAACTGCTGACGCTCTGGCCGAAAGGCTCAGGGTGACCTTAGATGCGGACGAGGCCCGAGTGTCCAGGCCCATCAAGTGCGCAGACATGCGCATTCTGGGCCTGGACGACTCTGTGACGGAGGGAGAGGTGGTGGCCGCCGTCGCCAGGACTGGGGGGTGCTTAGCCGAGCATATTAGAGCAGGCATCATACGTCCTGACGCCACGGGGATGCGAGCCGTTACGGTGAGCTGCCCCGTCTCGGCAGCCCAAAAAATAGCTGGGGAGGGCCGAAGGCTCTTGGTAGGCTGGGTTTCCGCGCAGGTGAAACTGTTGGAACCCAGACCTCTGAGGTGCTTCCGCTGCCATGTGGGCAACCACGTGGGTGCTCAATGCACCTCGGAGGTGGACCGCAGCGACCACTGCTTCCGCTGTGGTCAGCCCGGTCACAAGGCCGGCTCGTGCAATGCCACGCCACACTGCGTCATATGTGCGGCAGCTGGCAAACCAGCCGATCACCGGGCCGGGAGCAAGACCTGCTCTGCACCTGCCAATGCCAGGCGCAAGGGTAAGCACTCCACCACCGCCGTCACCGCCGCACCCGCTACCACCGCCGTCACCGTCGCAGCCACCGCTACTGCCGCCACTGCTGCCGTCCCCATAGCCGTCGTTGCCGCCGAAATCACAGCGGCAGGATCCTCACAGGGGATTCGGGAGGGGGCTGAAATGGAGTGCCAATAACGGCCCCATTACGCCTTCTCCAGGCGAACATCAACCACTGTGCCGCTGCTCAGGATCTATTGCTCCAGAGCATGGCGCAGTGGTCGATTAACATTGCCGTGGTCGCTGAGCCGTACTTTGTCCCGCCCAGGGACGACTGGGTGGAGGACCTGAGCGGCTCAGTGACCCTAATTTCATCGGCCGCCGCTGGCACCCCATCCCTCGAGGGTGTCAAGAGGGGACAGGGTTGCGTGGCAGCACGGTTCGGGGAGATTGCCGTGGTAGGGGTATACTTCTCCCCGAACCGAACTCTCACCGAGTTCCACAACTCCCTTGCGGAGTTGAAAATCGTCGTCGTTGAGTACCGCTCCCTCCCTGTGCTCGTCCTCGGGGACTTTAATGCCAAGAATGTGGCTTGGGGTTCCCGGTATACGGACACACGGGGCAGGATGGTGGAGGACTGGGCTCTGGAGACAGGCCTGGTCGTCCTCAACCGGGGTTCTGTCCCCACGTGTGTGCGGATGCAGGGCGAATCGGTGGTGGATATTTCATTCGCCAGCCCCGCTCTGTCACCGCGTGTCATCGATTGGCGCGTTATGGAGGAGGTGGAGACCTATTCCGACCACCGGTATATCCGGTTCGACGTCTCCACCCAGACCTCGAGCGCGCCGGCCCGACAGACCCCGAGTGGTCCGCGGTGGGCGCTGAAACAGCTGGACCGGGAGCTCCTCCTGGAAGCCTCGATCGTGCAGGCCTGGGTGTCATCACCGGACAGGCCTGCTGACATCAACGACGAGGCGGAGTGGTTCCGGGAGGCCATGTCCGAAATATGTGACGTGGCAATGCCCCGGGTCCAGCCAGGACGCGCCCGGCGCCAGGTGTACTGGTGGTCGCCAGAGCTTACGGCTCTGCGCCAAGCGTGCGTTGCTGCGCGACGCCGGTACACCAGGCACCGCAGGCTCCGTTATCGTCCTCCGCATACGGAAGCCATTGAGGCGGAGCTGTACAAGGGGTACAGAGTGGCGAGGGCCACCCTTCGTTCGGAAATCAAGCGGGCCAAGGGCTTGGCTCGCGAGGAGTCGCTGGGGACTCTGAACAGGGATCCATGGGGGCGCCCCTACAAAATGGTGCGGGATAAACTCCACCCATGGGCTCCCCCACTGACGCAGAGTCTCCGGCCGCAGCTCATGGAGAGTGTGGTGAGCACTCTGTTCCCTTCGCAAGGGGAACATACTCCCCCACCCATGGTTCCGCCTCTTGCGGTACCCGATGCGGACCACACTGCCGACAACGACGACGATGCTCCAGAGGTGACCGAGGTAGAGCTGAGAGTGGCGGTACGTAGGCTTAATGCCAAAAATACCGCCCCAGGACCCGACGGCTTACCTGGGAAAGCCTGGGAAAGCCTGGGTAGAGCCTCCAAGGCCAGGCCTTGGAGGCTCTCGGGCCTCGACTAAGGGGGCTCCTTAGCGCATGCTTGGAGAGGGGCCAGTTCCCACTTCGCTGGAAGACGGGAAAACTGGTCCTCATTAAGAAGCCGGGGCGCCCAGCGGACTCTCCGTCCGCTTACCGGCCCATAGTGCTGCTTGATGAGGTGGGCAAGCTCTTTGAAAGAATTATTGCAGACCGCCTCGTCAGGCAGCTAGTGCGGGTGGGGCCGGATTTGGCGGAGAGCCAGTTTGGCTTCCGCAGAGGGCGCTCTACGGTGGACGCCATCATGCGCGTACGAGCCCTGACGACAGGGGAGGCAGTGGCCCGGGGTGGGGTCGTCTTGGCGGTGTCTCTAGACATCGCCAATGCCTTCAACACCCTGCCCTGGAGTTGCATCAGGGAGGCACTTGGGTATCACCGGGTGACGCCCTACCTCTGTCGCGTGGTCGAGGCCTATTTGACGGACAGAGCCGTCATCTACCCCGGTCACCAGGGAGAGTGGAACCGGCGAGAGATGTCGTGCGGTGTCCCACAGGGATCGGTCTTGGGGCCGCATCTGTGGGACATCGGGTACGACTGGGTGCTGCGCGCCGACCTCCCTAGTGGCGTCAGCGTAATTTGCTACGCTGACGACACGCTGGTCCTAGCGAAGGGGAGGTCGCACCAGGCGGCGGCTGAATTAGCGACACGCGGGGTTGCGACAGTCGTTGAGAGGATCCGGCAATTGGGACTCGAGGTGGCCCTGCACAAGTCCGAGGCCATGTGTTTTCATGGTCCTCGGAACGCGCCACCGCCGGGTTCCCAAATAACGGTAGGAGGGGTTCACATCGGCGTCGGGTCGACGATGAAGTACCTGGGACTCGTCCTCGACAGCCGGTGGAATTTCGTGGAGCATTTCCGACGTTTGGCTCCCAGACTGGAGCGGGCCGGGGCTGCCCTCAAGCGACTCCTGCCCAATCTAGGGGGTCCAAACGCCTCCTGCCGGAGGCTCTACGCGGGGGTCGTGCGGTCCATGGCCCTTTATGGCGCACCGGTGTGGGCGCGTTCCTTGAGGCGGCGACCAGCCCGCTGGTTGAACGCGTCCCAAAAAGTCATGGCCATCCGGCTGGTCCGGGGATACCGCACGGTCTCCGGTGAGGCGGCGAGTCTCCTTGCCGGATTGCCGCCATGGGATCTGGAGGCAAAAGTCCTCGCGCACATTTGGGAGTGGCGCGAGGAGGCGAAACGCCGGGGCGAAATGCCGTTGCCGCGACAAATCGTGGCTCGGCGGACAGAGCTCCGGCAGGATCTCATGGCGACATGGAGAGAGCGACTGTCGCAACCCAGTGCTGGGCACGCCACAATTGCGGCGATAAGGCCCCTCTTTGAGGAGTGGCTCGAGAGGCGCCACGGCGGCGGCGTCCTCACCTTCCGCCTGACGCAGGTCCTCACCGGACACGGCTGCTTCGGGAGGTTCCTGTTCAGGATAAGGCGGGAGGAAACGCCCGGGTGTCACCATTGTGTGGATCGCCCGGAGGACACGGTGGAGCATACGGTGGAGGTCTGCCCAGCTTGGGCGGAGCACCGCCGTGTCCTCGTAGAGGCGATCAGTGGTGGCGACCTCTCGCGTCCGGCCCTGGTTCAGGCCATGGTACGGAGCGAGAGAGCATGGGAAGCTGTCACCTCCTTCAGTGAAGCAGTAATGCTCGCAAAGGAGGAGGCAGAACGCGTGAGGGAGACACAACGGAGACGCCCTCACGCCCCTAGCCACCGCAGGAGACGCCCCGGGCGTCGGGAGTCGCAAGCCGATTCCCGGCCACCGTAGGCGCGGGCTTGCGGACGGCGAGTAATGGGTAGCTCGCTGTCCGGTAAGGACCAGGCCCGAGTCAACGGCGCGTAGTGTTCCACGCGCGCCTCAAAGAGATGTCAGCAAAAGTTGACGGGGTCCGCTAGGGCCGATGCCTGTCTGGGTCGCGGATAAATTTGAAAGAGAGTTACCGCGGCCCTGGCACAAGCAACTGAGGGAACACGGGTGGGTTTTAGTCAGTAAAAGTCTGACACGCCCTCCCGCTTCACCCAGAGCGGGAGAAGTCATTGGATGATTTCCCACCCAAAAAAAAAAAAAAAAAAAAAAAAAAAAAAAAGGTCACCCATGCAATGGACTTACTAGATCTAGTCTGCAGTAGGTGGTCCACTGCATGAGTGCACATGAGTCACAGCTGACAGAGAGGGATGTCTTCACATCGTGAGGCAAAACATGGCGGCACGGTGTCTCACTGCGACATGCTGACCACGACTACTCTGTCAAGAGTGTATTGACGAAGAAGTAAAACTCATAGGTTTTTACATATCCTAAACTCCATTTCCGATAACATTAGACGTTTAAATAAGCCCATTTTACAGCCAGTTCAACCGATTATGACTTCTATTGCGTTGATGATACGACATATGGTAGCTGTAGTAAACAGTTGGTTTTGGTAACAGATTTATGCTTTTTATGTCATCCTTATGTTTACGGTATAGAACTCAAAATCAGTTGAACGGACTGTAAAAAGATTTGGAAACATGTCTGATGTTATTTCAAATGGAGTATAGAGTTGTTTTATTCTATTTTTTGTTGTGTTCTTTAATCCTATTCCCACACGTCTCGAGTATATTACGTATTCAAGACGTTTTAGGTTTCAAAAAAACATCACAAAACAAAAAAAACATACCAACATAATATATATATCGGAGGAAGGTCTAATTATGATTAATAATCGGGAACAAAGAAATATCGCTTGTAAACTTATTAATTTAGTTTTATTGCATTGGCAACATTTTGATACTGAGTCAAATTTTAATTCAATTTTATTCAAATGGCAACACTCAATTTTCTCCAATGTCCAATGCTAGGGAAGGATTTGAATCCTAGAGGCAGGTGACTCACAATTTGGAGGGAGACGCGAAGGCGCGGTTTGACTTGACTAGAGAGAACTGGAGAGGGACATATGTCACGATTAAGTGTGTTAAGTGGAATTATTGGTGCCGGTTGAGTTGTGTCTAAGGTTCCCCGCACACGAGGCCACCGGCGACAACTACAAAACGCCGCCACTGGCATATTTCCTGTAGTTTTCATACATTTTGTATGGACTCGCCGCACACGGTTGACGCCGGTGGCCGCCACACGCTACACGTTTCTTGCTTCTTGTGGCAGCATTTGTGGCCCGTGTGCGGCGACTTTAACTTCTCGTGGCGGCGTTTGTGGCTGTCGCGTGTGGCCCGTGTGCGGCGACCCTAAAAGTATCAGTCTAGAAAGTGATAACAAATTGGCGCGTCAACTTGCTACTAGAATTGGACAATGGACCGTAACTCTAAACGCATAAATTACCTACATTCTGTGCTTGCTGTTTGTCTGCATGCACTTACGCACAGAAAGCCCACAAGACCGCGGGTTTATCCAAGATAGCCCTCCTTTTACGACTGGTTTGCAATTCTTTAAGGGAAAATATTATTTCGAATATTATTTCGTAGTGATTTCGATAATAATCTGAATTTTACGTAAAATTTTACAATTTGATTTTAATTTTACTATTTATTTCCCTTTTTAATTATTTTGATCTAGTTTATTGCATATTAATGTATTATAGTGATTACGATTTTATTGAAATTTACGACATTATTTTAATTTTATTTCTATACTAAGTTTATTGCGTCAAGGTTTCTATGGGTGGAGCTGCATGCCGAAATACAGGCTTTCACCTAGTTCGGCTGCAGATGATCCCTCAGACTATTATTGTAAACGCACTTAGTTTTAAGTCATTAATAATCTATTTTGTGAACTGATGTCTAACTCAATAAAGAACTTTTTTTTTTTTTTTGCGATATATATATCTACCCATGTATGCCGGAATTATAATAACAAATTTGTGCCTACCTATGTTTTGTTTTGATACTTACTTATTTTCTTGATTTTAGTATTTCTTGATTTTGAGCTGAGTTGGTCCCAAATCGCACTGCAGAAGAATTTTTTCTAGTAATAAGCAGCGCCTTTGTGCTCTTCTGCCTTTTTAAGTACTTTTTCTTTTAAGTGCTTTGTGTGTACAGCAATAAATAAATAAAATTCACTTATCGAATAGGGTAGTTGTGTGTTTTCTTGTTGCCTTGTTTCTTGATGCCCAGATCTCCCCCCGAAGAGAGATTGCCCTGTGCGATAAGGCCGCCCATTGTACACTTGCTTTTATGACTGTTTGTCCTGTATATATATTTTTGTGGTGTACAATAAAGAATATAATAATATATATTGAAAATGCCAAAATTTGTGGGATTTGAAATACGCTACCGTAATCACGATCCTCATATTTTTACTTTTCTACAATCATCATCGCTGTTATGTTTAATGTCAGTATGTATAGAATCTCAGTTGCAGCAGCTGCAACAATGCAGTGCAGTGCAGTCGCAGTTGTTGTTGTTGCTGTGGCAGCTGTTTTTTTTTTTACAAAAAAAAGGAGGTTATCAATTTGAAATGTACGCATGTAATATTGTAAGAATGTTTCTCACACAGTACAGTCGATGTCACAAAACGACAAAAATAATTAGAGGTGCCTACCAAAGACACCGACTTCCTGAACGAAAGTTATTTTTGCTCTTTTTAATGTTTTGCTTTGGAAGTCGGTTTATTATTTATGAAAAAGTTTTATTTCCAGCTTCAAATATACCCGTGTTATATCAGTTTTATTTTATATCCTGCGTAATAAGAGACAGGTCGGTACCCTACTTGTAGAAAGTAACTATGTAAATATAACACAAAAATACGCCTTACATACAGGCTCTCAAATTCTACGAATCCAATGTCTAAAAACATCCTTTATTTTGTTATCCTAGATATAAATTCTACCTTTTCCTCTCTATGTAGGTATATACTAAACTACGTCTCTTTCCTCCAAATGATTAAAAAGAGGAAAGAAAGAAAAGTGTTTATTTGCACGCTAAATTGACAAAAAATATTTTTTTCTATTTCATGCTTAGCAGTTCCTATAGAAGAGCAGTGGTGGCTTAGTGGTAAAAACCTATGCAGGGGATTTCCTTCGTGTACATTATTTCATCACCGCTCTAAAAACGTTGAAGTTTGACTAACATGGACCATGGGACAAAACTAAGACCAACAATAACAATAAAACAAATCCATTCAAAATAAGTAAATTAAATAAAAAAAGCCTTTTATTTCATGAATCAAAAACATTTCCAATATACATTAAATTAATTTATTAATAATAATTACATATTCTTTTCCAGTAAAAAAGAAAATTATAACAGTTACGATAAATTATTGCAATTTAAGTTCAAAATAAGTAACTTTACCTAATTACAAGCTGACAAACAAGCCAACAAGTGACAACCCACATGATAGGAAATTGTCAGCGCTTACTAACAACAATGTGGCATATTTGCGGTTTGCGGTTCAAGTATGGTATGAGAGTTTTACAAAATTATATTTACAAACCAAACTGAAGTACCATTTTATTTTAGATTTTTATCAATGGTTCACAACTACATAGTTTAAACTATACTTTAGATTCTAAACAAAATATTAAAGCCGTTGTGAAACCATTAATTGCTTCTAAAAAAAAACTTTAACTAAACTTTAACTCGACAGTGATTTGAGCCCCCCCGACGACGATGTGGGCATCGGGCGGTGGCGCCGGCCGGGGGCCATGGTCTTTCATGGCCCCCGGCCGGAGACTCCAAAGCCCAAGCACCCAAGCGCACCAAGTCGGAGACTTGAAGCGCTTTGGCGCTCCGCGTAAATATATTATACTAGCTGTTGCCCGCGGCTTCGCTCCCGTGGACCACCCCACAGGACCTGTTTTTGGGATAAAAAAATAGTTTATGTCACTCAGGAATAATGTATGTCTACGCCGGAACGCAGCCCTTTTATTTCTTCGTGAACGCATCCTATGTCGGCGAGACTCGCTACAACTTCACGGCGTACTTCACTTCACTCGATTTTGATCGGATCGAACCGCCATATTTTTGTCGCGAAACATTCATTTTACTTACTGTTATAATCTGATTATCTCTGTACAAAATAAACTTCTGAACCAGTCAGGGTCGATCTTTAATTGTATCGCCCACATCTTGGCGACCGTGTAAAGCAGAAACTGCAACCACCGTGAAACGAGTAAATTTGAAGGAGCTCTTTGTCGGCGCAACGTGGCGCTGGCGCAACGAGAACGAGTACAACCATCAACTTTGAGGCCAATCCAACTGAGGAAATTCAACATGCCAAAGGTTCCGAGGGAAGTGCTCGTATCCCTTCTTTTCCTACTTTATTTTCTATTTGGGTGAATAGTCGTGGTCAATTCTTTGTCACAATTAGCCCGCCATTTCGTAAATATATTCTATAGTTTTTTTTTTTCCAAATGTGTTCGTGACAATATGGTTGATAATTTTAATTAATAGTATGTCGTGTTAATTTATACGTAAATAGGTATGTACATACAAGTGAAAGTTTCTGTGTGTTTTTGTGTTTCTTTCTATTTGTGAAAGGGTTTATTAAATCGGTCTAGTAGTTTCGGAGCCTATTCGGTATAAACAAATACATAAAAAAATCTTTGCTATTTATAATATTAGTATAGATGAATTTTGAAACTAGTTTTCAAATCTCTGTCCACTGAAGCGGACCGGAGTTTTTATGCAATTCGATTGGTTGGCTCCGCACCTATTTTCGCTATCCCGCGCGAACTGGACAGGAACCCTTAACGTGCTTGCCGATGCACGAAGGAGTCTCGGTGTGTAATAAATGATAATTGGTCACCTAAACAAAACAAAATATGCAGCTCTTTGAAATTTAAGGTTTATGTCATCTACGTAAAGGACGTAAGTTAATTAAATGTATTTTTTATACATCCGCGTATGTTTTCAGAGAGAAGAAAAAAATTAAAATTTAAAAATCTCCGGCATATTTTTATTTCATACTACAAAATTTATCTAGTAGTAGACACGCTTCGATCATAACAATCACTTCACGAAAATCTATTGAACACGTTATTATGACACGATATCTTACGAAAACCACACGATTCACAGAAAAACGCCCATAACTTTAAAACAGATAAACAGATTTTCATCAAACATAGCTAAGAACACTCTACAAAGAAAAAAATAAAAAAAACTAACTCACAATCAGTTCAGCCGTTTAGGAGCTATGATGCCACAGACAGATATAGAAATATACATACTACAAAAACACAAACACACAGGTACACATCAAACTTATAACATCCCTATTTTTGCTTTGGGATTTAAAAAGGGCTTTTGACGGACAGCACAGTGAAAGATGGTGTGTTTATTCATTTTAAGGACCCCAAAAAGCAGAATATGCCATGTAAATGCTGAAACAATGGATTTTGGCATAATCTCCACGTGTTTTCTTTTCATTTTAGGGTCAGCTTATACCAATACGCGATGCTACTCGACGCTATGGTTTTAAGGTAGCAATACAAAATCTTATATTATTTATTACTTTAAAAGGTACATTTCATGAAGGCCCTGTTTTTTATCCGTAGTTAACTCAACCAATTGTTAAATATGCTAACCAACGGTTTAAAATTTCGGGCAAATGCGTTTATTTATCAATTGGTGAAATAAGTTGAAGAGCTTAGATTTGACTATTTGTTACGCTAAAAGTTAATGAAAAAAGATCCATGAGACGCAGCGTGAGGCAGGGTTATTTGGCTAGTGCTGCGCCTCCGTGAATTCGAATGCTTGCAATGCGCTGCGCAGCGCGAAACTACCTCGTCATGGTTCTCTTGATTGGAACGGACAACACTGCGGTATGAGGTGACAGATTCATAACCGTATGAAAAACGTCTAGTCTTTTCTTTCCGACTACGGCGAAGCAAAAGGGAGGATTATGTTTTCGACCGGTATGTGTGTATGTATGTATGTTCATCTGTTTTCTCATAACTTCTAAACTACTTATCATAATTTGACAAAAGAGGTGTCGTTTGAAGCGTCTTGTTTGTCCGCTTGTTATAGGCTATGTGACGTTAAATTAAATTGAATATGGCTCCCTCTTGAGTATGAAATACTTTTAAGGGTCAGCGGTTAGGAGAAATCTGTGTCCGGCATTGCATACCGGAGCCTTTTGGGCGATCCGATCAAGAGACCAAAGCTGTTTGCTCACACCAAGATTCGATGCAATGATACTTGAATATCATTGCATCGAATCTTGGTGTGTGCGAACCCTTTACTGTCATACGCATTTTCCGTAAAACTGTCAGACATTTGAATCAAGCATGTAACGTTTGGGATTATTTAGCATATACATTATGCACATTGTTTTCTTGAAAAGATTTATGGCTGGTAAGGAATTTTTTAAGATTTACCTGCCTTGAGGAAATGTTGCTTTAACTTGACGTGAAAAAAATATGGAAATATCAAAAAATACTTATCTTGAATTGTTATTTTATTGTTTTAATTTTATCTCTATATTTATTCAGAACAAAAGATTTTAAATTACTGCCTAATTTTAATAATACAAGTAAAAAGTAATACAATGTCCTATTTTATTGCCAAAACTTATTACTTACTAGCTGTGCCCGCGGATTCGCTCCCGTCATCTGTCTGCCAGCCCTACCCTAATTACCTACCTACCAATTTTTCCTATAGTCATCATCGCGGAGAATTTTAACATCGCCATTCAGAAAATGACTTCAAATGCACAACGCCATCTATCGAATATCCAGTTGAACTGTCCGAGTATCTGAATTGCGTGTGTTGTGATAGTTTTACTTCTTGAACACTTTAAATTCATCTAATTTTTGATAGAGTGAACCGATTGCGATGAAACAAAAACTAAGTAATTTTTCAAGTTATGCACAATTTTTATTTAAAAAAGTTATTTACATTGGTTTCGTACATTTCACGTGATGCGTGCACAAATAAACAGACAAACAGATAAACAGACAAAAATTCTAAAAATGCCGGTAATAGGTTCTGTTGGTTATCCTTTAATACACTGGCTATTTTTTTTTTTTTTTTTTTGATGTAAAAAAATTACTTTTCTACAGATTTATTATAATATGTATTGATGATGATGATTGATGATGATGATATTAACAAAATGGAATTCTGTATCTTTGAATTATTATTTAATCACGCCTCAACGACTGAACGGATTTGAAGGAAACGTGGCACTCGGATACATTGTTTCCTGAATTAGGAAATGGGATATCTTTTTACCCCTGTAGAAGGTTCCCATAGGATAACCGGTTTTCTGGCAAAAGCATTTGAATAACTAAGGGCTTGTCCCCATCACCACCATCAAATTTACGTTACCGGTTAAAAAACACACGTCACGATGCCGCAACGTAACACGGTGTCGTGCCTTGAAAATATTCCGGTAAAATTTTCAGCATTTCTGACAGAACGAAACAATGTTTAATTTATTTTCTTGTAGTTTCTGAAAGTTAAAGAATTTCTGACATCTTTTTTGCATAACTAATCGCTAAGACGTTTAAACGTCATCGCAGCATCGCCACGTACCGCTTACGACGATGTACGACGCGTCGTGCCGCGGTGACGTTGCCGTACCGTGCAAACGCACGTCACGTCGATGCAACGAGCCGCGTACCGCACCGTTCCATGTTGACGATGTCGTGACGTGGTGATGAACACAAGCCCAACCCAGCTCAAAAAATATACTGAGTGAGTGAAGCCCAGTCAGCCATTAAGACATTAAAATCTAGCTAGGAATAGTGGCCCGTAGGCTTTATTCGTATTCGATCACAGGCATCTGCCAATTTCTTCTGAGGCCTAAATTGTTTTTAAAAATGGGCTAGTATTTGAGTGACTACAGGGCACGGCAGTAACTTGCGGCTAGTTTTTCTATTTGCTCTGCCTCACAAAGGCATCGTTTCTGGAACCAAAATTATCACAAAATGTGACAAATTGTCAAACATGATTAATGGACTTCGTAGGCAATATATTTCCAGAAACCGTGCGTAAGAGGTGATAACTAGTAGCCTAACGTGCAACGGCGCATTAGCGGTTTCTTGAGACTAAACAAAAAAACAAATGAACTCCGTCTAAAATTCCGAGAAAGATAAAACACAAAAAGCACAGCCCATTACATCTCTAACAAGAAAAAGTATCCGCCACAATGCATTTCTTTTCCACTAATTTTGTTTATTTTTTTTTTGTTTCACCCACTGTTGCTCTGTTGAGCACGCATTTTAAAAGAAAGAATTAAATATAGGACTTTTTAATAAACGCAAGGCCGAGTCGGAAGAATTCGCTGATAGAATATTAAAATATGAGTGTGAGGGGAGAGAACGAAATAGGGACGCGAAGTTTTGCATTGCATTTGAGGTTGTTCCTTTAGAGGTTCAAATTAGGTGAAGTAGGGAAAAATAGGACCCTTGGCGATAATTTGAAGTGATAGTCCCTTAAACGTTTGTTTCTATTAGCTCCCGTTCCATTTTCGAAAATTTCGTTTTTGTTTTGTTTATTTGTTGTTTGCTCGTTCCAAAACATGGTTGAGGTTTTCCTACATTCTCGGTATAGACTATTGTTTGAGCAGTGTTCATGAGAATGTTGTTGTTATTACTAGAATTCAAACGGGGCTATGTGCGTGAATTGTTTTCAATGTTGAAGTTGCTGTGTGCTATGTTCATAGATGTTATCGATATAAAACCCAAAACTGTTCAATTGTTCGGTTTCTGGAAATAATTAATATCGACGCATCATAAATTAAATACAAGTAAAAATACATTTAAACCATCATGGAAGCTAACGCACATTTGAAAATTTGTTACATTAATTAAAATAAATTTCGTTCCAGGAACAAGGTCTATCTATGCCTTTGTCACAGCTTGCTGATAACGATTTTCTCTCGGGTAAACATACTTCACCGATTTTTATAAAAGATCAATTTTTTACTTTTTATGATAATGGGGCCACATTTCTGGGGCAGCAAAAAGCTAGATTCTATGTTATTTTTTCCCTAAAGCAAGAAAATTACAAACAAATAACAAACAGAACTAAAAGAAGTCCCCAGAACACTAACAGCTAATTGCACTCAATGCAAAATGTAAATTACTAAGCAACTTCACACAACTATCGCCGAGAGCCCGAACTTCGATCGGGTCCACAGGAAACTTAGCGAGGGAATAGAAATGGCATCTGCATTTGGTTCTGAATAAAGCTTTTACAATAAACTTATTTAGAGACGACTGCAGTTTTCCTACCAGAGGCTTGGCTTTTTTTTTTGGGTGAGAAATCATCCAATGACTTATCCCGCTCTGGGTGAAGCGGGAGGGCGTGTCAGTCTTTTACTGACTAAAACCCACCCGTGTTCCTTCAGTTGCTTGTGCTAGGGCCGCGGTAACTTTTTTCAAATTTAACCGCGACCCAGACAGGCAATGGCTCTAGCGGACCCCGTCAATTTGCTGTCATCTCTTTGAGGCGCGCGTGGAACACAACGCGCCGTTGACTCGGGTCTGGTCCTTATCGGACGGCGAGCTACCCATTACTCGCCGTCCGCAAGTCCGCGCCTACGATGGCCGGGAATCTACTTGCGACTGCCGACGCCCACGGCGTCTCCTGCGGTGACTTGGGGCGTAAGGGCGCCTCCGTTGCGTCTAACTCACGCGTAACTAGAGGCTTGTAGTTGTAGTTCATGAGATACAGCCTGGTGACGAACTGCGGCGTCTTAGTAATAGGGTCCCGATTTTACCCTTCAGTTTTTTTTCTTCTTCAAAGTTCAGGAGTGGGCGCTTATGACGTCATTATGGCAGTATAAAGTGTACTAGCGGCGTGACGTTTCACGATATTTCAACGCTATATATCGTTGTCACTTTATGTGTACGTGTCGTAACCGTTCTAAATTAAAAAAAAACTGGTCACATACAATGCGTTAATAGGAAAGCTATTTAGAAAGATGTAGTATTAATCCTTATAAGTTTAAATAAGTTAGTTGCATTAAAAAATTTCAGCATATTATGATAATCCTTTACACCATATAATTTAATAAATTACGCTTGAAAATAAATTAAGTGCGGGTCTCACATTGATGACGGGACCCTAAAACAGAAAAATCAGGCATAATGCTCTACTACCCGTGCGAAGCCGGGGCAGGCCGCTAGTGAATAATTTAAAAAGCTCGTTCTGTTATAATGACCGCAAACAAGCCATTTCTATTCGATTCTCTACACACCACCCATCGACTCTCAGTTGTAATTATGTCACGATGAATATAGAAATTTCAAAGTTCACCCTTTCAATAGCGTATCAATATAATTATCCTTTATGTGCTTATAACTAAGGTATTGAATCGCATTTCAATTCCTTTGTGTAAGAATTTTCTTTACTGGAAGGAAAGGTTTGATTAAAGGAGTTTCATTGATTAGTAGGATTAGGTCTTTCTTCCATAATTGTAAGGTCTTTGACTAATTTGTTCGTTGTAACTTTTTTGGTATACATACCTGTCTTTGGCTAATGATCCAAAGTTAATTTAATGGAGGCATGTACATTTATTTCAACAGCGTATTAGTCTTCCTGCTGTAGTATTACAAATGTGAAATTTATGCCATATTTGTCAATCAGTCACACCTCAACGGCAGAATGAATGTGGATGAGTTTAGGAACATTATGGATTTGATAAGGATAAAGGGTTATTTTTGTCCCGGTAGTTTCAACATTTCCGTGGGATGGTTTTCAACTTTCACGCGGGGTAAACCTCTGGGAACAGCTAGTTTAGGACTTGCTTTGCTTGGTTTTAACTTTACACCTAAATATTGTGCAACACAAAATTATTTTCTCGGGGGTTTTTCGCCGTGGAGAAGGACCAGAGTTGCTCATGAACTGGTCACCAATTAATAGGGTGTCCACTTTTAAATACCTGGGGCATTTTCTTGCCGCCGACCTCAGAGACGATGTGGACATTGAGAGGGAGCGTAGGGCTCTAGCGGTCCGGAGCAATATGTTGTCCCGTAGATTTGCGCGGTGTACGGACCTAGTAAAAGTAACACTTTTCAAGGCTTATTGCCAAAGTCTGTACACGGGCAGTCTATGGGTCAATTATACTAAAAGATCGCTGGATGTCCTGCGCGTCCAATATAACAATGCTTTCAGGATGTTGTTGAGACTGCCCCGTTACTGTAGCGCGTCGGAGATGTTTGCGCAAACCCGTACAGATGGTTTCTATGCGATTATTCGTAAAAAAACTGCGTCGCTACTGAGGAGAGTGAGGGACAGTCAAAACGGCATCCTGAAAACTGTAGCTGAGAGCTTCGGGTCTCCGATTATGCAACAGTTTGTGAGTAGGTTGATTGTTACTAACACTAGGTAATAAGTTTTCTTTGTTACTAACACTAGGTAATAAGTTTTTTTATATGTTACTAACACTAGGTAATAATTTGTTTCTATGTTACTAACACCCTATGGATTTTTACGTCCGAAATAAAGATTTTCTATTCTATTCTATTTTCTATATATGTCGGTGTTGCAGCTCCGTTGTCTTAAATTGACATCCAACTATTAAAATATCTTAAACGTTAGATATAATTGTTAAAAAAGTAAAGAATGGATATCCGAAAGCAAGTTACGAACACATAGTGTTTGTAACTTGATATCCGAAAGCAAGTAACAAACACTTTTACAATCGACATGTAAAAGTGTTTGTACAAACCAACTTACAGAAATGAAATCATTTATCATTATCATTTATCATATTCACGTAAAAAACACAATCTTGTTCATGCCACAGTCATACCCCGATTTTATCCTTTCATTATTTTTCAGTTCTTAGAAAACTAGAGGCAAATAAGACTGGACTATTATACTAACAAAAATTCAATCACCACCGTCGAACAAACAAAACACCTTCCACAGAAATTGCCATAAATTTAATCTTGATACAGGTCTGTAACAACAAAAGCGTAATGTTTATACACAGACCCCTTTAATTAGTGGAACAGATTTCCAAATACATACGTAACTCATAAATCGTATACGATACACGGAAAACGTGCTACAGTTGCGGAATACCACACCTGAAGCTTATATACCTGACGCTACGACAATGAATATTCAACCCTAGGTTTTATAAAATAAGGATGACACGAACTGCAATTGTAATTTAGGAAAGATAAACTGAAATGTATAGTTGAAGCTCGGACAAAGTAAAACGAAACTTATATGTAAAGAGATACAGTTGACAAAGACAGCACGGGTAAATTGGCCGAAACGCGCTACTGTTCGATATATTAAATAGTGAGATGGATCAAATAGAGCATTAAATATTCAAGTGTTTGACTAAATGTTACATTGTATTGTTTATAGTCAAAATGATTTACACTTTGATATTTAGTTGAACTGGTGTTAATCGGTTTGATTTAGGACTCCCGGAAGGATTTTAATGCTACTACTATCTTTATAAATTACGACCGTACGTTGTTTGTTTGAATTCATTCATCGACTACTGCAATCACAGTTGCTCTGGGTGATTTAGTAGAAATATAAATCTGTATTAGCTAAACTCGTTGACGGTTTGACGTGGTGGTTCTTTTTGACTGCGATGGTACCTACTTTTTGACTGCAGTGTGTCGTCAACCTTTGGAGGTATGCGGAACAGGGTGTAAAATCCCCAAACAACTATTGAAAAGGGAGCTGCGCGATGGTTATTGTCAGACTTTTGTATGTGTTAGGTCATTAGTTCGTATGTGTTTGTAATTATACTGCTACAGACCAACAGAGCACGGCATAACTAAAGGTGACATTAGCAATAATAGCCGCCGTCAAACACATTGTCAGAATAGGGATGTTTCCTGGGTAGAAAAAATATAATTCTATTTAGTCCGTCAGTGAGATTATCAAATAATATTGAACACGTGTTTTTTGCTTGACCATCATCATTTCAGCCGAAAGACGTCCACTGCTGGACATAGGCCTCCCCCAGGCGTCACCACATTGACCGATCACGTGCGTCCAGCGCCTTCCCGCAACCTTAACCAGGTCATCGGTCCACCTAGTGGGAGGCCTTCCAACGTATCGTCTTCCGGTTCGCGGTCGCCATTCCAGAACTTTTCGGCCCCATCGGCCATCCGTTCCACGAGCAATGTGCCCTGCCCACTGCCACTTAAGTTTGGCAATTCTTCGGGCTATGTCGGTAACCCTGGTTCTCTTGCGGATCTCCACATTTCTGATTCGATCACGCAAGGAAACTCCGAGCATAGCCCTCTCCATTGCCCTTTGAGTGACTGTAAGCTTCCTGATAAGGCCCATTGTAAGCGACCACGTCTCAGAGCCATATGTCATCACTGACAACACACACTCGTCATAGACTTTCGTCTTGAGACACTGTGGTAAGTTGGACGAGAAGAAACCGCGCAACTTCCCGAACGCTGCCCAGCCGAGTCGGATTCAACGGTTGACCTCTTTCTCGAAGTTGGCCCTACCCAATTGTATCGTTTGTCCCAGGTAGACATAGTCGCCCACAACTTCGAGTGTAGAGTCTCTGACCTTGATAGGAGTGGGTGTAACATGGGCATTCACCATGACCTTGGTTTTGTCCATGTTCATTTTAAGACCCACTCTTTCGGAAGCTCTACTGAGGTCATCGAGCATTTTACTGAGGCTCTCCATGGTCTCAGCCATGACCACTATGTCGTCGGCAAACCGAAGGTGAGTGATGTACTCGCCATTAACGTTAATGCCAAGCCCTCTCCAATCCAGAACCTTGAAGACATCCTCCAGCGCAGCAGTGAAAAGTTTCGGAGAAATGACGTCTCCCTGTCTCACGCCGCGCTGGAGAAGGGTTTCGAGGCCTGATCCTGAAGACGGACTGACATAGTGGCGTTCTTGTACAAACACTTCAACACTTCAATGTACCGGTAGTCGATCTGGCACCGTTGGAGAGACTGTAGTACAGCCCAAGTCTCGATTGAATCGAAGGCTTTCTCGTAGTCCACAAACGCTAAACAGAGAGGCGGGTTATACTCTTCGGTCTTCTGTATAACCTGCCGCAGCGTATGTATGTGGTCTACGGTGCTAAAGCCTTTTCGGAATCCGGCTTGTTCGGGAGGCTGGAAATCGTCAAACCTGCGTGCGAGACGATTCGTGATGACTCTTGAAAAGAACTTGTAGACATGGCTAAGAAGTGAGATGGGCCTATAGTTCTTCAGCCGGGCCTGTCGCCCTTCTTAACCAAATCAATAAAAAATTACAAAAGTAAAGCGCATCAAAGTTCAGGAGTGGAGGCTTGTGACGTAACTAGGGCAGTATAAAGGTCCGTTTATATCTACAGACACTAAGCGTGCCAGACAAGTGCCGTGGCAGACAAAATAATATTCTTTTAGACAGTGTCTATTAACGTATTTATATCTATCGTTACACGGCCGCGCAGACACCAATAGACACGGGCCGTGCGCGGCCAATATTCGTGGAAATAAAATTTTGTCTGTACGGTTCATGTCTGTACGTGTCTGTAGCTACCTACCGGGTATTCGGGTAGTGTGAACAGAGCATCGGAACTAAGATAAATGGACCTAAGTGTGCTAGCGGCGTGACGACACACGATATTTGAAAGAATTATATCGTTGTCACTTTATGTTTACGTGTCAAAAGAAAACCGGCAAAGTGCGAGTTGGACTCGCGCACGAAGGGTTCCGTACCATTATCGCAAAAACGGCAAAAAGATCACGTTTTTTTGTATGGGAGCCCCAATTAAATATTTATTTTATTCTGTTTTTAGTATTTGTTGTTATAGCGGCAACAGAAATACATCATCTGTGAAAATTTTAACTGCCTAGCTATCACGGTTCATGAGATACAGCCTGGTGACAGACAGACAGACGACAGACGAGACCCCGGAGTCTTAGTGAAAGGGTCCCGATTTTACCCTTTGGGTACGGAATCCTAAAAAATACATGTCCAATATTTTTTATTGATCTACCTGACGGACAAAAAACTATACTACTTTTGTCAAAAAACGTCGATTTCTATAAGTAAACGGGTCACCGTTTACTTGTCACCGTTACGCGTGTCAATACCTACGGGCTTGGATTTTATGAAAAGTTTTGACAATGCTGCCTCTAGCAGTCTGACCGTCACGCGTCGAGACATCAGGTGCTGTGTCGACCAGTCAATATTCATTATCAAAAAAATGTTGTCACAATGTCATCGATCGGCAGATCATCAACAATGTCTTTACGCATTGTGGCTTCTCTGGTTTAGGGTTCTTGGAAGGACTTTGTAACAGCGCAAAGATTTATTGTTTTGACTACTGATTTATTTAATTTGCTTTTTATTGGAATTACTGTTGATTTGGGAGAATTTGTGGAATTATAAATCTAAAATAGCAGTGATATATTTGGATGTTGACCATTTATTGAAATGTTGTGTCAATTAGGAGAAAATTGTTATAAAGGATATTTTAATATATAGGGTCTGTAATTACTTATTTTTTTAATAAAAAACTAGCAACGATCAAATAAAGGTCACATAAATTTGTTTTTAACAGCTTTAGGATTCATCCACCAAATTGATGCTGAATCACGACTGCTACCATCGAACAATATAGCACGTTCGCATTTCAATTTCATACACTTGTATCAAACTTTTCCATTGTATATTTAATCGGTTGTCCAATCATATCATACAAGATCGAAGAAACTCAAAAGGATCAACGGGTCGACGTACAATGACAGCCATTTCTAAAAGTTCTTATGAACTTCACACACCTTATATTTAGACTGTACATTAAAACTATTATAACAAATTAATATAGACATAAATTGTCTTCTTAATCTACGAGATTCATAAAACAACCTTTATTTTCGGGCAGATCTTTCTTGATCCTAAACTGTAACGTAAGGATTAGATCTGTGAGCTAAACGTAAGTTACGTTTGAAAATTACTTCGTACGACGTGGGATTCTCGGGGTAGGCGGGACTAGGTTCCGGCAGACGGACAGGTAGGCAGATATGCAGGCAGCAAAACGGACAGGCAGGCAGACGGACAGGTAGGCAGATGCTTATTTGCCTACCTGTTCGTCTGCCTGCCTGTCCGTTTTGCTGTCTGCTGCAGGCGATCGTGAAATCGTGATATCTATTTCTTTAGACATCACGATTTCTGATAGGAACGTGATTTCAAGCAAACTGTTTTCAGGATTCAGAAACAAATACTAAAAGTTTACACATTATCATCATTTTTGAACATAACATGTATCCGGAGAGGGAGACGTGCAAGCGCCGCCTCGCCACGCGCCCTCTCATACTCCGCGCGCCTCCAACCAATCGCAGGCATTCCATGCATAGACATCATCATCATTTCAGCCGAAAAATGTCTACAGCTGGATATAGGCCTATCCAAGCGTCACCACATCGACTGGTTTGGACTGGTGGCCAATTGGACCACAACTTTGCAACTTACATTTTGGCGTCGTCTCGCGTCGGTGGCTGTGTATAGATAGATCACTTAACACTTAAATGTAACCAAAGATACCTCAGAATCGTGGACATTATCATCTCAATCCGACTGATTGACAATAATAGGTATAAAAACGGATAGTATTTAAACGAGCGAAAATAAATACTAATTAAAGATGTCAAAAATACTGTATAATAACATGTCTTACTGAAATACTAAGTGGGCAACAAACATTGGGCGAATACAAGTGTTTAAAACAGCGACTTGAATATACAAATTTGTCGAAAGTGCCCCGTTGCGCGGGGTCCTATTTCCGTCTTCAAGGTCTACAGTAACCTAACATGAAGGAGATGACGGGAGCTGAGTTCGCTCACTTCAGCTCCCGTCATCCTCTTCGAACCTAACCAATCCATGTCGAGGTGTCCTAAGCGAGGAGTCCTAAGTTCCCGAACTCGCTTCGCTCGCTCTTGGACTAATTCAGAAAACACGAATACACCCGAACTCTCACGCTGCACAGCGATGTCGCCTCGTTGGTTGTACTGCTATTTTCAAAAGAATAATATGCTAAAATATTAAAACAGAACCCCAAATAGAATTAAAGTATGTAACAATATAAAGGGATGCCTATGTCCAGCAGTGGACGTCTTTCGGCTGATATGATGATGATGATGATGTAACAATATAATTGCCCATAATAAATCAATCTTGAGCGGTACACATGTAAGGTCAACAATATAATATTGATCCATTTATCTGAAACCTGTCAAATTATTATTAAATCCCTCAAAATCAGGTTCTAGGAACGGTTGTAACAAGTCACGTGCGTACGAGAAACTTCCAGTAAAGAGGTTCTAGGAAAGATAGGTCGTTAGTTTTGTTGTTTTATATTTAGAATACTGGTACAATGTGTGTGTTTATACAAGAATAGCTGCCACCCGCGGTTGCGTCAACGTAAAAGTCGAAAATTATCCCAAACAAACCTATCATCCTTATTCTTACAAGGTTATAAAATTTTGGTGAGCAAAAATTTCAGTTTTTTACGTGAAAGACTCACAAACTTTCACATTAATACTATTACTAGATGTAAGCCGCAAGCTATTTGCTTCTGCTGTATCTTTGAGGAGATTGCGTAATTTTTTCCGACTGCCACCAGGATTGCGCTTGCACAATCTCTTCTTCTACCCATCCTTGATTATGCTGATGCCAGCTATCTTGACCTTACTCAAGAACAACTTGAAAACCTTGAGCAGCTTCAAAATGTTTGTATAAGGTTCATATTCGGTTTGCGAAAATATGATCATGTTTCCGAAGCTCAAGCGCCTTTGCGGGAATGCTCATATTCTTTCGCTTTAATATAATGTGCTATTAACTCCTTCCACCCCTCTTTATCTTAAGAAACGTTTTCAGGTTCTCTGCGATTCCCACACAAAATTTCGTAGGTCATCAAATAACTTACGACTTCAAATGCCAATGCATTCCATGAGTTTTCTTGATAAATTATTTACTGTCCGGGCTACTCGTCTGTGGAATGCGTTGCCAGACAATCAAACGCGCCCAATCGTTGCCTGTGTTCAAAAGACTCGTGAGGGAGTCCTGTCGCTATGATTATGAATTGATTGTCATGATTTTATTTATTGCCTTTATATTTTAGTATGTATGTATTTATGTATATATTGCAGAGCATACGTATGTATCTGCATATCTTTTTTTGTTTTTTAAAGCTAGTATTGACACACCACTAACAGCCCTAATTCGTGTCCAGCAATTACTGTCCATACCAGGTTACCTGGAAGAGATCACGGAATGCGATAAGGCCGCCCATTGTATGTGTTTTTAATTTTAAGTTTCCTTTATAAATGTTACTTATGGTGTACAATAAAGGATATAATAAATACATTACTAGGATGTTCCAAATCCAACAGATGAGGTAAAACTGATAATACTTTTATCAGTTTTACGATATCCAATGTAAGATTATTAAAAAAAAAAAAAAAAAAAATACACTGGCTGAATATATCGGATTTGTATTGAATTTTTTTTTATGCTTGGAACGATAATAGTCATTATAAACAACATTAATATATTTTTACTTCGCTGCAGTCGATTAAAACAGGTAAAGACGTGATAATATTGACGTATTCAACAGTAAACTTGATCAGGCCATTGTTCTTTATCTCTCAACACAACACAACCATCATGCGGTTTTATAAGTATTATTTTGTGCCATCAGGGAAATTGATGGCTAATTTAACCGACCCGCTAATAAATGCCTGACTTGCATATCAAATATGTCATAATACCATAGCAACCAAAAATTTAAAGAATTATGAAAAGGAACAAAGGAAAGGAATAAGGAATAAGGAACAAAGTTCCTTATTTTGCTAATTCTGAAACTGAAACTAAAGATATATACTATGTCCCTATGTTTTCCTTTTCAATGATACATTATCTTTAGAAGCACTAGAGCCCCTCAAAAAATGCTCAAAATTGCGCTGTCAACAGAGGATTAGTGTACAAATTTGACAAATATAAATGAAAAAAAGAAAACATAGGGACATAGTATATATCTTACTTTACCAGTTTATGGAATATCACTTAAATTGGTCCAATATTGGAGGAGGAAAGAGACGAGAGCCAAACCTAGAATTATGACTTTTTACTAAGGAAATTCAGTCGGCGCTCTCTGCCCACGTTTTCTCTTAACAACTTCTGCCAATCAGAAGTTGCTATGGCACATAACAATGTTTCGCAAACTCCTTGCATACTATTGTGCTAATTACTGGCACAATGTTTATTTCTGCCTTTATGTGTGTTACAAAAAAATTTCGACTCATGTACCTAGAGCTAGAGCCTAGTCTTATCTTCACTCACCAACTAATCCAAAAACATTGCTCAAAATTGACAAAACCCTTGTAAAAGACAACGTCACTTTCAAAATCGCTGCCAATTTCAAAATAGGAACACTGCACAACATTGCTAATGCTCATAATATCTTTGCTAAATACTGAAACTATACTCCACCACAGTTTAAACAAATATTAGGGGAACAACTAAAATTTCCCTTCAAAATTACAAAGCGGGAACTTGTAATTTAGAATTTAAACTTTCAATGAGAGAAGCCTAGAATTTAGAAGGATGGATAAGGAATCCATTCATGCGTTGCTATTAATTTTAAGTACTTCTTTATTAGTTTTACCTATTATTTAATCGTCATCGTTTTGGCCTACTGCAAGTATCGCAACATCAACTAGTTCCTCTTGTCTATCAAGATACAGGTTTGCCCTAGTTTGAGAGGCAGGTTTCATTACTCAATGGTTACAATGGAATTCTTACGATATATTTGCACGTATATGTAAAATTTAATGTAACCTTTTTTTGTACCAGTAAACATTTTTATTTTTATTTATTGCTTCAATCCTGATTTACTCGCATTTAGCGGATTGCCGTTTTGCGGCTTTCACCAGGTCATTGGTTCATCTTGTGGGAGCATTTTGATGCTGTGTCTTTTGGTACGTGGTCACCACTCCAGTGCCTTTCGAACCCATCGGCCGTTTGTTCTGAAAGCTTAGTGCACTGTCCAGTGCCACTTAAGTTTGGAATTGTTCACACTATGTCTGTTAGCTTAGTTATATTTAGATACTACACACAAAAGCGATTATCATCCACATTTATATATTCAAGAACTTCACATTATTCTTAGATTTCAAATCCATAATGTATTCAATATCATAAACATGAGAAACAAAATGTTTTCTCTCAACCTTCAGAAAACTTGCCGAATCATGGACATAAAGTTTGATGGCCGTTTTGAATCTCGTCCAAAAACTTTGGTAACAATCCCATATGTTGGGGTTCATGGGAAACGCTTGGTTAGCAAATTGATGGGCTGTTGTGCGGTTTGAATACGCTGTATCACCACATAGAGGTCTTCAAAACAAAAATATACTGATTTATTTTATCTCTAAGCAAACATTGTATAACTGATGAGCGTTAAATCCAATATTATTAATAGTCTGTATGTATAATACTTGGGTGTGATCAATCACTCCTCAACAACTAATCAGATTTGAATGAAACAAAACACACGGGGAGACCGTGGCCTGCATATCATCATCTTCCTGCCCTTGTCCCATGTTACTTGGGGTCGGCGCAATACGTTTTCTACTTTCATACCGTCCTGTGCCCCGTCACGCCATCACTGACTTTTTCTTTCATATCACTCCTCACACAGTTTCATCTTTTCTTTAGCCGCCCCTTCCTCTCCATCCATCCACATTTATATTCGTAGCTCTTTTAGTAAAACGATCACCATGTGCTTGCACATGGTGATCATTTTCATTTTTATTTGCACCTCTGTATTTCTCGCACAACTGATGGATTTTGAAAATGTCATCTGTTGTACCCCGACCAGGCATAACACCGAATTGGTTCTACGATATTTCACTCTCTTCTCTCCGCCTTTGAATTACTTTCTCCCAAGCTTTCATATTATGCGACATTAGCATTATTTATCTATAGTTGTTGCACTCCAGCACATTACCTTTGTTTTTAAAGATGTGCACCACTGAAATAATGCACCAATCATCAGTTATGGCTTCTTATGACCATGGCCTGCATAAAGACATAAAAAGTATATAAATAAGTAATAAGTCAAGCGCAAGCCTATCTACAATAAAAAAAAAACTTTTTATCCCCTTAAAATTTTGATTGGGATAATTTTGGACTTTTCGCGTGGGCAAAGGCGAGTGAGACATACGTGTGAAACCAAGTAGTTTTTTAGGGTTCCGTACTTAAAGGGTGAAAACAGAACTCTATTACTAAGACTCCACGGTCCGTCTGTCTGTAAGTCTGTCACCAGGCTGTATCTCATGAACCGAGATAGCTAAACAGTTGAAATTTTCACAGATGATGTATTTCTATTGCCGCTATAACAACAAATACTAAAAAGAGAATAAAATAAATATTTTATACCATTCCCCCTCTAAAAAGCTTATTTTATTCACTGAAAACAGTGAATAAAAAGCACTTTTACTCACTGTTTTGGTGTTTGAATTTAGAACACACCAATATATATTCGACGTCCATCTTAATGCTATACAACCTCCATGCGCATAAAATACTCTATACGAACTCCTTGTGCAAAGAATATTCGACTTTCAAACTCCTTTATCGATTTGATTTTCAGTTTTTTAATGTTAAGGATTTTAATAATGATTTTTATTTTAGTCTGAGATGTTTAGTGAATACTTATTTGGATTGTAATTCTAATATTAATTGTATTGGTGTTAATTAATTATATTATGTAACGTAACGGAGGTGGTCACTGGCTCCTGAAACACAGTTGCTGTTACCTAGCTCTGCTTTAATTTAGAAAAAATGTGAAACCTTGAGTTTTCACATTTGTTTAAAGTTTTGAAGGTAATAAAACTTTTATTTAGTATTTTTCCTTGTGATTTTCGCTTAAATCTTTATTTTTCTCGTAGTCATGGTATAAAATATAGTATGCAACTCTTGAATAAAACGGATTTATGTCGAGGGCCATGAATCACTCGCGTCGCTCAGGATTCTAACACTTGAATCACTCGCTATGCTCGTGATTCAATCATCATGAATCACTTTCTACGGTCGTGATTCAGTTGTTAGAATCCTTCACTTGCTCGTGGTTCATCTATGGCCCTCGCTTTAAAACCGTCCTTTATTCACTAGTTGCATAATATACTATTAGTGGGGCTCCCATACAACAACCGTGTTTTTTTGCCGTTTTTTGCGATAGTGGTACGGAACCATTCGTGTGCGAGTCCGAGTCGCACTTGGCCGGTATTTTTCTTTGTGCTTTTCATTTTTGTCTGGAGGGTTTGGCGCAATAGCCATGCTTGGCAGGCGGGTTGGCGATCGCAGTTTGTTGTTAAAATGCACAGAGAATGCTGCTGCCCATTCTCTGGTTTATCCCTAAGTTGCCTCTTACGACACCCACGGGAAGATATGGGATGATGAGATTCTTTACGTCCGACACCATACGGAAATTAATCAATATGCTTAGCTTTTTCTAAACTATATTGGGGTGGGTTTCTAGTGTAATCCAAAGCAGCTGAGTACCAGTATTTTACATGGAGCGAGTACCTATCTGACCTGAATAAGACTGGTGTCAGATTGGTGAATCTGGGTTCTAAGTACCGTAACAACTTACATGCTTGCCGAGACACGGAGGCATCTCGATAAGTTTTGTCTCGTTTAAACAGTGCTAGCTGCTGCCTAGCCATTAGACAGCTACTCGGCTTGTCTACTCGTACGTCAGTAGCTCGGCTCACCTTAGCTGGCAACACAATATATGTATTGTGTCTACTATGGTAGCTGCTGCCCAGTCTTGCGAGTTGTCGCGATGTCGAGTGAACGTGTTTTAATTAAACAAACGGAGATAAGTTCCGTGACAACAATATTATGTCAAGAATTGGAAAAAGCCTATAAAAAACATAGGTGCAGCACACAAAAACTCAGGTACCACTCACAACTGCCTGGCTGGCACTGGATAGCTAACTGCTGAACGTGTCCAAACGATGTGAGTGAGAAACGAGCTGCTGCCATGTGCGTTTTGTTGCTGGGCGAATGAAAACAAAAATGTTGAAGTAACTCGGATGCGAGCTACTGTCCAACTCGGAAGTACGAGTTACTCGTAAGTTACGTCCAAACAGAACAAGTTACTGCAGCTATTCGGCAGGCTGACTCGTGCGCTAGCTAGCATTGTGTAAACTAGCCATTAAGCCAGGTTTACACGGGTAGACTTAACGGTATAGTATCATCGTCGAGTTTATTTAATATCTCAAATTTGTTTAATAAAATCCTCCAAGAGCATAAAGTACCTGTGAAATGGGCGGAGTCAAGAATAATACTCATTTACAAGAAGGGGGACGCGTCAGATGTGAGTAATTACCGTCCTATAAGCTTACTCCCTACTATGTACAAACTGTTCGCGGCCTGTTTAAACAACAGAATAGATCCAGAAATAGAAAAGCACCAACCCATGGAACGGGCAGGATTCCGAAAGGGTTTCTGCACAATCGACCACGTCCATACCTTGGAACAAGTAATTGAAAACATCAAGAACGTCAACAACCCTTATACCTAGCATTTATCGACTATGCAAAGGCCTTCGACTCCATATCCCATGACAGCATATGGCAAGCACTATGTCATCAAGATATCCCCAAACCGTACATTAACATCCTGAAAGACATCTACAGCAAAAGTGTAAGCCGTGTGAAACTTGACAGATTGGGGCCAATAATCAAAATATGTAGAGGTGTGAAACAGGGAGACCCGCTATCACCTACAATCTTTATATCAGTTCTACAACACATAATGAAAGACCTAGACTGGAAACACAAAGGTATTAACATAAATGGGAAAAACCTCAATAACCTTAGATTCGCTGATGACATAGTACTCTTCTCAAAATCAGCTAAGCAACTAGAAGAGATGGTGTCGGAGCTATGCAGGTTAAGCAACAGTATTGGGCTACATTTAAACACATCAAAGACGAAAGTAATGACAAACGCTATCCAAACGCCTATACTAGCTGACAATTCGCAGAGTTTGGAGTATGTGAAAAACTATATATACTTAGGAAAATGCATTTCATTCAGCAATTCCAGAAACAAAGATGAAATTGATAGGAGAATAAACATGACATGGAGTAAGTTCTGGAGCTTAAAAGAAATAATGAAATCAAAACTGCCCTTGAAACTGAAAAAGAAAGTTATGGATGGGTGTCTGCTACCCTGCATGTCATACGGATCACAAACTTGGATATACAACAAATATGCAATGGACAGAATACAGAAGACCCAGCGGGCTAGCGGAAAGGAGTATCCTGAATATTAGGCTGAAGGATAAGCAAAAGTCAGAAAAGATAAGGAAAAAAACCAAAGTTATAGATGCTCTCCAGCATATGAAACGACTGAAGTGGAAGTGGGCAGGGCATGTGGCAAGATTGTCAGATGGTAGGTGGACTGAACTAGTCACTAATTGGCTAGGCCCAAGTGGCAAGAGAGCCAGAGGACGCCCTAGAGAACGTTGGATAGATGAAATAAAAAGAAATGCTGGAGAAGACTGGAAAAAACTAGCGAAGACAAGAAAAACCTGGAAATTGTTGGAGGAGGCATAGGCCTCCTCCAACAATTTCCAGGTTTTTCTTGTTTAAGGCCCCTGGCGGGTATAGACCCGCCAGGGGCCTTAACTAAAAATTATGTAAATTTGTGTACCTAATGTTAAGAAACTCTATGTATGTTAAGGAAATAATAAAGGTTTAATAATAATAATAATAATAATCATCGTCGAGTAGAAACAATGCTACTGATATTGTTCCTACTCTACCGTGCTACTATACCGTTATCTCTATCCGTGTACACCAGGCTTTAAAGGTAGATAACCTATCCACGGACCAACCTCGCCAAGCAATACTTAAACCTTGAAGATCGACTCGTGCGGCTGATATGACATGGTGTCCATGGCCTAAAATAACCCATCAAATTCCAGTCATAATAATTATTTTGAAATTATGTAGGTATTAATTTCCCTCCCACCCATAAATTATGATATACGTTTACTAGGTCGGTATACGTATAACTAGGTATACGTTTCACTTCGAGAACTGGACTGTAAATATTTTCGTTGATTGTCTAACTTTTGATGACGTGGGTGGGGTTTTTATGTATGTAAAACGTTTAGTAAACATCGACATCCTTAAAAATTTTGTTTCACTTTCAAAACATTACGATTTCGGTTCATTTAAATATATAAGTGTTATAGATTTTTGAAATCATCTCTTAAAATCATTTATTTTGATAGTCCACACATTTATTTTTATGGGTTTGGAAGACAAAAAAAAATTGGCACCTCACAATATGGCGCCCTAAAGCCGCCATTTTTCTATTTTACAATTTCAATGTAGCCAGTGACACTCGCAACGATAAGACAAATCGTTTGACGTAAGAATCATCAAAATCGGCCAACGCGTTTGGTCTCTAGAACGCCACATAGGATTATGATAACTACGTGCCGTTGCCACATGCCTTCAACAAAGTGCCGATCGCCTGTATGAGCCCTAAAAATACGACAGCCAAACAAACGGTCATCTTAAAACACTTGCATATTCTTCTTCTTTGTGTCGCTGGCGGGTTTAGATTTTACGGCCCTAAACTTTGCTACTTCTTCGACATCTTCGGTGGCAGCGCGCAGTTCACTTTGATTGCGTGTTTTGGGGCATAGAGGATAGAAGTATAGTTTGTGACCCGTATTCACACCCCTGATTTTGTTCCATCAAGGTATCACCACTTTGTGAGGTCTGAGTTACACATTTCTACTTGGGTTCCGAGGTGGTTCAGAGACCTCCAAGTAGACCACGGAAGGTTAGACACAACAAGGTTAGGTCAACATTGAAACTGTTATAGCAGTTTTGAAACCACTGCATGTTATTGGAACATTTCTAGTAGTGCCTATGGACCTTCTTTGTGGTGAAGGAAACGGGTGCTAGTTAGGTGGACCACATACGATTAGCTGAAATACCTCCCCACTATAGGTTAGCTTTCAATATATTTATAATACTTTTAAGTCACACAACATCAAGCCAATATTCCCTTTTAGGTTTTGGCAGAGGTACTTTGCAAGTTGTTTATTTATTTATATACACTTTATTGTACACCATAATAAACAAGAAAAAGAAACTTAATACTAAAAACATACAATGTGCGGCCTTATCGCATTCCGCGATCTCTTCCAGACAACCTTTGTTATGTATAAGTCTCATGTAAAGGTCTCCAATGTCACCAAGATTAGACTAGTCCGGACACTGGTTTTCTCGATATTCCTTTACGGATCGGAATCGTGGACGATTTGGGTAATAGAACAGAAAAGATAGAAGCTTTTGAGATGTGGTGTTGGCGACGAATGCTCCGCATACCATGGACCACCAAGAGAACGAACAAATCTATCCTTGATCAACTAGGCATAAAAGACAGACTAACCACGCTCTGTTACCGAAGGATTCTAAGCTAATTTGGTCAAATTTTCCGTCGGGAACCAGACAATCTAGAGAAGTTGGTGGTAATGGACAAGGTGGATGGGAAAAGACCTCGCGGCTAGTCATTTAACCGCTGGTCAGACCAGGTAACTGCCCTCACTGGACTATCTGTTACAACCACCCTGAGAAAAGCTGAGAACCGATTGAAGTGGTAAAACATCGTGCATGTAAACACGAGGGCCTCTCAGGGACACGACCTTTAATAATAAAGAACGCGACCAAGAAGAGAGAATAGGTGTGGTATCTGGTGGCGACCCTCTTGTCATTAACCGGGCTAGGACACTCAGACATCAGTCTGGACTTGACCAGACTCCAGACCGCTACTGAGAAATTCTAGATGAAGAAACCCAAAAATACTAAGCCCAACCCGGCAATTAAACCAGGACCTCATACACAGCAGTAACCCTTGCGACCTCTAGACCAACGAAGCAGGCTACAAAAATAGATAGGAAAACTTATTAGGTAGGCAATTCAAAGCCAATGCGGCTCTTCCAGAAAACTCTAATACCAGAAAAAAACATACTCAACATTACAAAGTCCCGGACCGTGTCCAAAATAAATAATATGAGAATATACTCACTTGAGAAGTATCTGAAGTAGCAAATAGAATCTTCAATGTTTGTTGGACAAACATTGGAGTTTGGCACATCGATCAAACGTTGGACACAACTACGCTAAGTTTGGCAAACGAAAATAAAAGTGCCTTTTATACATGTGATACTTTTAAAACTGAATTTTGTTGTCAAGGGGTATCGTGTAACTCAGAAGCTGGGTTGTGGAAATCAGATAGTTTAGATAGGTCGTCTGTCCATGAAAAATACAGGTATCCAGCAGTATCCAGTTAAACTGGAAGCCAGTCACAACATAATTGTGATTCTTGCTTTAGGTTTCAATTATGAAGTCCCACTTGATGGTATGGTTGCACATAGTTCAGAAGCATTTGTACATGTGAGAATTGTATTGGTTCTAGTTGTATTCTTTATCCTAAACATTTTTATGCACACAGTCATAGTGTAGCACTCTCTGCCAGAGTATGTCACTTCTACATATAACTGGTCTTCTTTCAAAGCAAAAGCAAACAGGCATCTTCTAAATAAGCTAATTCTATTAAAGACTTCATGCATCGTTCGAAAAACATAAGTAGAAGCAACTAAAATTATATCATGGTACGGAACAATGATTTTAGTTCTAATTCTTTTGTAGTGCACTAAGAAACACTTGAAGTACTATAGATGAATTAGCTACTTGGATAGAGCTCTTATAGATGAATGGCCTGATGGACGGTGAAGTGTACTGGAGTGCTATTGTGAGCGAGAGCTATTGATTTGAGTTGGACGTTAGTTTGAGTGGAAAATAAAAATGTTATTGGAAATAAACATATTGTTGAAGTGGGCCTGATGGACGTAGTGATATAATTTTATAATAAAATGATAGCATGAGGGGAAAACGTTTTTAGAAAACATGTTGCACTCCAAGTCACATAGGTCAATAGGCCCTACACAAATTGACAAGTGACAATGATTTTCAAAAAGCCCTAACTTTATTAAGCTATGTAATTCTTTATCACTGATAGAATAATATTTCGTCTATAGCAAAGGTTGATGTTTCTCAAAAAAGTAATACCTAGTGATTTCGTCTTTAACAACTACTTATTTTTTTTTTATTTATTGGCTTGCGCTTTACCACTATCTCATCTGATGGTAAGCGATGATGTGGTCGACGGTGAAGCACGCTTGCCTAGAAACTTAAACTTATGCTGTTGTCTTGTAACAATTAGTTTTAAATTATTGTCAGTGAAAGAATGTTTCACATCATCATCATCATCAGCATTTGTAATGTTCCCACTGCTGGGACACAGGCCTCCTCTCTGTGAGTGGGAATGGGCCGTAATCCACCACGCGGGCCCAATGTGGGTTGATGGATGTTACAAGTATTCGAATTTTTGTTTCCTCACGATGTTTTCCTTCACCGTTTGATATGTTTCACATATTTTTGGCAAGTGGGACCGAAATATAATAATGAAATAAAGGATTACTAGAACACAGATGACAGATCACAGTTTAATTTATATTTCAATATCAATGACAGATTTGTTATGGTCACTCCACTATCAATAGTATATACGATATTATATAAAATTGATTCACAAAAATCACCACGAAAAATTGCCACTCTCAATAATCTCAGTCATCCTAGTAGAGTTACGTTCGCATTTTCTTTGTTTCCAAACGTTTTGTTCAACTCCTGGTCTATTAATCCGGAACAAATTGGCTGTTAAACTGAGCCTTATATTTGCTGTTCGAGTTCGCTCTTATTTTTTTACCCTTCTTATTAATATTTTTTGTTTTCTTGGCCTTTGTGACTTTTCTTTGATGATAGAGGGATTTGTTAGTTCGATTTTATTTATTCTTGTCGTATGTCAATAACCTTATTGTAAGAGATGGTCAACAAACGGCGATTACAATACCTAAGTCATCCAAGAATTTCGATTTCTAGATTTTATTATGTTCCGCCTGTTCAGAGAAACTTTAATTATTCTTTATCTTTTATTTTTGCTGTCAGTAAACTCAATTTTTGGTTAAGCTTGCCTATGTACATAAGCTATCCTAATGAAATGATTGTATTATAGACGTTTGTGCGTACAGAAAAAATATCAAGTGCGTGTCAGACTTCGCACATTTATGGTTTAGTACCAAACAACAAAATTAATTTGGTTGTAATAGGAAAAAACAGGGCATCTGAAGCATGGTTGCTTCAAATTCCCTCATTTTTTTCATCCTTCATTTTACATTGTGCGAACCGAAAAAAAATATTTTACCCACCCCATGGTTGTAAAGTACTCGTTGAGTAGGTAAATACTGTATTTTTTCTTCAAATATTAGAAAACAAAGGAATGAGAATTCACCAAAGTCCGCTTTTTTTTTACAAAATTTTGTCGCAAATATTTTTATAAAATTTCCATTGACCTGAAGCTTGAAATTTAGTGATAATGTTTATTATTACGTAAATTTTACTAACAAATACCAATATATTGATATATCAGCCTTTTTCTTTTTTTCTATTACAACCAATTTTTTTTTGCGGTTTGGTTCGATAGACGTTCTTTGAGCCCGAGTTCTTGGAGTATGGAGACGTTTGAGCGGCATTCTGTGCAAAAAATACCAAACAATTTTCTCCAGAACCATATTTCCAGAGTGACTATTTTTTTCATTTCCAGTTTCGTAAAGAAATATGGGGAATGCAAGCGCACGGACGAGCCTGATCTTACTGGCTTTGGTTATTTTGCGATTCTTCCATAGCTTGTAAAGACTCATTAAGTGCCTGGTGGTGCAGAGCAGAGCGGACGGTAACAGGCCACACGGGAGATCACCGATGAGGTGGATCAAATTAAGTCAGCCGTTGATCGTCCTGTAAATGAGTGTACCAAATTTCCATGTAACTGATCCAAATAGAGAGAGATTGTGCGGCAAGTTATAACACCAGCGGTAAAAAAAATCATCGTTTCCACGACCGCTCTGTCAAGAGCGAAACGAAGAAGAAGTTCTTCTGATTTATTTTGTAAATCTATGCCTTTCAACATAAAACATGTTTTCAAGCCATAAATAAATTCGTAGATAAAATAATAAAATTACCGTTTTCAATAACTACTCCAATAGCTATACAATACAAACACATCGCCATATTTTATTAAAATATTCCCCCATCAATTTCAGCTGCATCATTCCCATGATCCTCTCACGCACATCCACAACCTTCCCGCTCCAAATATTCAAATACGCATTAAACATTTCTACCATAAAAATAATCACTAATACGAGCTCATCCCGATTCAAGTCTCGTACGAAAAAAGGTTCTAATAGAAGCCACGGAATCGAATCGAATCGCTTGTAGTACGAGATACCACTACAAAAATCTACAGGTAACTTTGTTTTTGATAAAACTTGATTTTTATGAATGTTTCTTGATAGTAGAGTAGATTAGTGTAGGATTGCTCGGTCGCATCTAGCTATCAGTTAGCCACCATTCATGGGGCAATTATCAGGTTAATCAGGTAAACTAGCAACCCACCGATTGCGGCTAACTTTACCATTTTCTATCAAATGAAGTTGGATTAAATAAAAATAAAAAACATATTTTCTTTTTTATTATTATTTGTTTATCATTATTATTATTTGGGGTTACCTATCTATACTAATATTATAAAGAGGAAAGATTTTTTTGTTTGTTTGTTTGTACCGAATAGGCTCCGAAACTACTGAACCGATTTAAAAAAATCTTTCACCAATCGATAGCTACATTATTCCTGAGTGACATAGGCTACTTTAATCCCGAAATTGGTTCTACGGGAGCGAAGCCGCGGGCAACAGTTAGTCAAATATAAATTTCAATTGATATAATTAAGGAAATTGTGGCTGGATATTGCCAGGCAACCCTGCAGTAATCTATTCTCTTATCAAGAATCATTCATAAAAATGCAGTTTTATCAAAAACAAAACAACTGCAGATTTTTGCAGTGGGATCTCTTACTAAATCGAATCCTTAGCAAGCGTGGAATTCGTATAAACGCATACCGATTATTATTATGCATCGAATACCAATCGAATGACTCGAATAGACGGGGACGTGCGAAGATTTTCTCGCATCGCGATTTTTCTATTGATGTGAGATTATTATCATCGGGACGTGTGTATGTTGTATTGGAAAACATTCTGAAGGTCACGATCGAAACGGTTTAATGTATATTTTGAGAAGATGGAGCACATGGATAGTAAACTTTGAGCAAAAACCCTTTGAGCAGAAATTCATCCAGGGAATTTCGGTAGCTAAGTATCGATTGAGTCTTGGTGTAATTTAGGGTAGCTATGCAATGCTGTGCGTTCACAGTTAGTAACAGCTGGTACCTGACCCACCCTAAAAACCAACGAATTATACTCTCTGCCTGTAACATTAAGGGTTAATATTTCATATATAAAATTTCTAAATTGGTAATATTTTCACCTATCTTCTAATAAGTGTGTAGTAGCAAGACAAATATGCGTATTCGTATTAATTAAAGGTATTCATTATAAAACCGGTTTTCAAATGTTACTAAGGTCAAGAGTAGGAAAATAAAAAAGAACCGTAACAATAAAGACAGTCTACGTTACAATTACTGTGACTACGTGCGAACATTTTTTACCTTGCCTAACTAAAGGCGTTCTAGCTCGATAATCTCGTACGTATCAAATAATACTTATCTACTGCAATTTGCTGCAGGTTCAAATTCGTCTAACTTTTAGTGGGTCAGCTAACGGCAGGGTGGGTCAGGCAACAGCTATTACCGACTGTACTATATTCACGTCTGCCTAACACTGTGGAGATTACAGGCGTGATGTCATGTTATTTTATGATGTGCTCCTGAAATGCCTATGTAAATAATGTATTATGGTACAGTGAAACCTGGTTAAGTTGCCCCTGGCACTGTGAGAAACCTTTACCTATTATTGATAAATTATGATGACAATGAGGTTCCGACACTTTTGCTTTGTTGTTTTTTTGTTTGTTACTGAGGGTAAAAAACCTTACGTTTTGTATGTGTTTGGTTGTGTATATGTAATTATATTATTAAGATTGTTTATGTGATCACGAATATTTTTATTCCATTTAATTTGTATTCTACTATTTTTTGCAATCGACTAATTGTGCTAGCAACTTTAAAACGATTGAATTTGTCCCAGTCTATGGTAAAACTGGGAGTGTAGCCTATCGGAGTAATTATGGCAGAATGTTTTGAAAAAATTCGTCTATTGCAATAATATTCACTATAAAAGTTAATTCAAAAAATCAAAAACCCGACTGCTTACGAAGCGAACTAAAAAGACGTAAACAAGAAGAAAATCATGCTGTGCAGTCGGAGGATACATATTCGCGAGCTGGCTGACCAATACCAGATGTATCGTGTCCAGAACGCTACATAGGAACAAACAAACATACACTCCCTACGCGATAGCCCTTCTCTCGATGACTTCAAGAGGAAAATTAAGGAGAATTTTCTTTCAACGCTATAAATATTGTTCGTAAATATATATATATATATATATAGCTGTATTTATGAACGTAGTTCTTTTATGTATGTATTATTATTATATATTTAATAGTATTTACTTTAAAATTGTACACTGGATTACTGCCCTCAATTATTTTGATCCCTTTCACTCAAAGGTTTGCTGAAAGAAAACTCAATTTTGGAGTTGAGCTCGCCTTTGTTCATGAATATTGATTTTACATTTTGTAAATGTATTGTTTTGGTTTAATTAAGAATACATACATAGACTGATAAACACATTACCCTCCTTCGGCAGTCGGGTAAAATCAAGTTAACTGGAAGACTCCAGTTAGAATAGACATTCTAACTGGAGTCTAAGTTTAGTATATTTTCCATTAAGAGACAGTAAGGAGTTGAGAAATAAAGATTGCTATTGTATACTGTTTTATTACATATTATTTTTATCGCTTTGATTGGGACAATTTAGCTGAATAACATCTATAAATAAGACTATTAATAATTTGGCACTTTGTGTATTCTGCATAGATTGCGACACGCTTGTTTATAACAATTCTTATTTCCTCGTGGATCCCTCTTTTTAAACCTAGCAAATAGATAAACTGGGTAAATGAAAATCCTCTACATAGAAATGTAAAGGTGAAAAAAGAAAAAAAAGAAACAAGAAAAAGAAAAAAAAAGGTAGTAGAAATACTTAATACATACTAAAAAAAATATAAATAATATACTTATACTTAAATATACTTACTGAATACTTTTATACCTTTTAGAAACAAAGTATAAAAGTCTTAGGTCCCTGGCAATACCAGTAATCGAGGTTACAATGTATTTTAAATACCCTTTTTAATTATGTACTACGTGAGTCCCTGAACTTACACGTGTCACAAACCCTATATTTTGAAGCCAGTATGAATAAATATATAATCTGAAAGGAAGCTGAAAGTACATTAGAAGTTGCAAAGGTCACCCTGTGTCGTCAGACGACCCAATTATCATAATCTACCCGACTGCGAATCCTTTATACAAACGAGTTCGCTTGGGAACGTGAAATTCTTTAACTCACTTATATGAAAATGGGATGATACTGTTATTATTGGGAGATGGTATTTTTATCTATTAGGTATAAGCGAAGACGTGGTCGGTGGTGGTGTAAGCTTGCCTAACCTATTCACTCTTAACTTAAAGAAGCCCAGGTCTACATCAGGAAACACAAACTCCGGCCTGTGGGGTGACCATAAGCTCTTAGAGTAAGGTTATTTTGAGATCGCGAAAGTGACAGATCCTTTCAAGTCATATACATCTTTCCCTTACACACACTCAAAATAACCTTACTCAACGAGCTTATGGTCACCCCCCAGAACGGGCAATCAAAATATTCCCAATACGTTTTGTTCCCATGTACACACTTGTAACGGCAATGTTCCAACATCGGACATCAAGACTTACGCTTGATGTCCGATGTTGGAACAGCCTTGGTGGAATTAAAACACGCACTTCCCGAAATGTAACCAACTACATCTAAAACAAAAGTACATGTTCAGAACAATTAAATATTTGCAAATAGAAAAACAAAGTGAGACCAGATACCCTAGACAGTGACATTCTATTAACGAAAGCGTGGTAATAGCGATTGAAAAAATGTCAAAAATGTATAGAAATGTCAAACGCTATCGAAATGTCACGTAATCAATCACTGACATTTGCACTATGGCGATAGTGCAAATGTCAAAATGTCAGTGATTGATCGCTGCAGATCATAACGACAATTTACATGAAACAAAATATTGTAATCAACACTACAAATATTGAAAAGCTTATTAGTGAAATCATAAATTAATTAATTGTCTGAAATGGAAAATTGTTACACACAATTTAATCTTTTTGCTTTGTTGATTAAAATTACTCATTTTAATTATGATACACAATAATGCTGGTTCGGTGAGGTAACTTAATTATTTAGTAGTATTCTATAATAAAATTAATGCAAAATGCCCAATCTTTAAACTCTCATTCTACAATTGTAAAAAAACGGTCACGGACACTCCTTTTGAACCTCAATTATGATGACACTGAATTATTTCTCACAAAGTAACTCGTAAACACACATATCCACACGCACACTTAACATAATTATAAATGCACCTACACACACACATACACACCCACACACTCTAGATATGTTTTGTATAAATAATAATAAAAATAACTATTGTATAGTAACTACACTTATGTCCTGATGCTGTTTCAAATTTCAAATTTTATATTAGATTTTATTTTTTCTGGGTACGTTTCCCATTGACATCGATGTGGATGAATTTTTTGATGCGCAATGAGCCCCTTTTCCTCTCCCTTTTGTATGTAAGTTTGTTTTGTTATTAGGAATAAGATTAGAAATATTCAGTTGTATATATTGTTTAGATAGATAGATAAAACATTTATTTAGTGCACATAAAAGACACAGCACAACACACAAAGTCGCAATTAAATTTTCTATTTACATAAGGTATAAAAAAACAAGGTGCCAACATAAAAAAAAGAAAAACATACAAGAAATAAAAGCGACATAGTAACATACCCAAATGGGAGTCCAAATAGGACGTGTCAGGCACGGTATACCTGACGCTGATATTCTGCTGGATCCCTGCAGTGACATAATGGTCGCTGAGCAGACGTGATATGTTGGTGTATTAAGCACACACTATTTCTATAATAATGCGCCAAAAAGGGTTTGGCACTGTCTCTAATTAACACAGGCAAATTTTTTGCGTATCTAGGAGAACAGTACTTCACCCGTCTTTATTGTATAATTGAATCTAAAAATATATGAATGCAACTTTGTAAACTTTGCAATAAAAATTAAATTTTAAATAAAAAAAAATAAAAATCTTTCTCCGGGACTTCGTCGAGCTTCATTGCCTCGGCGCTTTTCTGGTGACCGCCACTGTTGATTCTGGCTTTCAGGAGTTGCAGTGGTTTGGGAATAGTGCGGTGGGATTGCGCCAATAAAAAAAAAAATGTTACTATTTATTAGTACTATGTTTCGATTGCCTTAAATCGTAATCATTACATCAAGCCTGCATTCCTCGAAGGGCTAGGTAGAGATGTAAGTAGAGTACACCCAAATTCCACCAGTTATTTTTAAGTCTCATGAAATACGGGTAGAGCAGTGGTGGCCCAGTGGTATCGGCCGCGACTTACAAGTTGTAGGTCGTGGGTTCGAACCCAGGAAGGCGCTTTACTTTGTGTAAATTATTTCATCACCACTGCTCTCAAAACGGTAAAGGAAAACATCGTGAGGAAACCGGCATGTCTTAAACCCAAAAATTCGAAGACATGTGACATCCACCAACCCGCAATGGGCCCGCGTGGTGGATTACGGCCCATCCCCTCTCACAGAGAGGAGGTCTGTGTCCCAGCAGTGGGAACATTAATAGGCTGATGATGTGATGTGAAATACAGGAAAAGCTGAACCATGCGGAATCCATTAGGAATTCCTGAATCGAAAAACCGAATAACAAGTTACTCGGCCCGTTAATTAAACCCAGAATCTCAGTAGTAGCACGGGGCCTCAGCGCTAAAAAGGAAATTTCGTTCAAATAAATGTCACTAGATAGCGTGTCATGCATCGATTCATTATTGAATTGTGTGTATAATTTACATTTTCTAGAATGTATCATAAACATTGTATATTCTTTTTTAATCAACTCTCCTAAGCAAAAAAATATGGAATGCTGGGCTCTTAATTCACATTTCAAAGATTATTTGAACGGATCATTTAAAATTGTTTCAAGTAGGTGGCGCGGTTTTACAATGAAACTGTAAAAACTTCAGTCACGAATCACGAACCGAGGCGTGTCTTTTTTCCGCAAAAAAGAGCCAATTCCACCCGGCTCCATCCTTCCGTGGTGTAACAGTGCCGATAACAGACCACCTCGACCTTCTTGGTGTTACGTTTACCCTCAATTTTGGTCCATTCATTGAGGCAAAGGCTCAATTGGCTGCAAAAAAGTTGGGGATCCTTGCGAAGGAGAGACGGTACTTCACGCCTGAACAGCTGCTCAACTTGTATAAAGCGCAACTTTGGTCATGCATGGAGTACTGCTCTCACCTCTGGGACGGATCTGCCAGGTACCAACTAGATGCACTTGAGTCGATTGACAGACGAGCCAAGAGACTTATCGGCAACGATGCGCTGGTCGACTCAAAGCGTCAGAGCCTTGAACACCGACGATGAGTTGCCAGCCTGCCGGTTTTCTATCGCTTACATTTCGGCGAGTGTGCGATGGAACTGCACAATTTGATTCCGCCTAGCCCTTTCCATCATCGGACTACAAGACGTACGGCAATGCGCCATCAGTACATGGTGGATATCCCACCCATACGCACAAAGCGTTTTGAAAATACTTTCGTTGTGCGTACAGCTAAGGAGAGGAATTCCATCTGTCAAGTCAAGTCAAGTCTTTGTTTCCTGATAGCTACAACCTAGGGGTCTTCAAGTCAAGAGTGAATAGGTTGCTTCTAGGAAGCGTGCTTCACCTTCTACCACATCATCACTTAACATCAGGCGAGATAGTGGTCAAATGCGAGCCTATAACAAATAAAAAAAAAAAAAAAAAAACGAGAAATCTCTTTTACTTGCAATTCACTGCTAACGCCATCTATAGTCGTGGAATGGAACCGAACGCGATTAAAGTACTTATAAAAATAATCATCATAATCAGAAGAAAAATGCTAGTTACGTCGGCACGGTTTCTTTGTATGGGATGAGGCATCAGGGGCGTGACCATAAGCTCTTAGAGCGGTATCAATTTGAGATTGAGTAAGTGACAGATGTATACACGTCAGATACATTTGTCCCTTATTCGATATCAAATTGATACCGCTCTAAGAGCTTATGGTCACCCCTCTGGTATCTAGTTTTATATTATCTGTGGTAGTAGCGATTGTGACCTCTAAACCCAAGAGATAACTTATTAAAAAGGATCAGAGTGATCAAAAGGAAGAAAAAATAAAAAAATAAAACTTTTTAAAATGTCATGTCAGTTACTCATACCTATGTGAAATTCTCTATCAAAATCTCAATGTGTCATATTCATGCCCAAGTCTTGCACAAAGCTTGTAGTGATAGCAAACTTCAGTGGCAGTGCACTTGTCATGTGTGTCGAAGGACCGATAACTGTTGGAGCAGTCGACTCCTTGAGTGACGACAAAGGAAAACGGTAAACGTAGTGTGGATCGGAGACTGACGGTAAATGGTGGCTTTGGCAAACTTTGAGATTGTGTGGCGTTAACTGAAGAAAGCTTCGAAGTTCAAAAAATTTATTGGCTCAAGAAAAGTCCCACCCGGATCAAATACTGAATGTGATTCACTCTAGTTAGACCACAAACTGTTAGTAGCCATGCTCATTATCATCATCACTCATTTTTGTTAACAACAGAATACCTTTCAATAAATCATAAATCAAAGCAATAAACTCTAGTCTCGTGTACCTAAATCACATAATACTGCAAACTGTTCCCAATAAAGGAGAATCTGAAACAAATTGCTTTCTAAAATGAACACTTGGCAAGTGCATAGGGTTTTAATAACGTACAGCGTCGAGCAAATAAGTACTAGTTAATATACGCAACATTGTTTAAGTTCCAAAGTTCAACAGGGTGTAATATTTAATCTAACTTATGTGTACATTGTTCGTATTATACACAGGATTAGAGAGAATGAAATATGAAATTGTGAAATAGAAATTGTGAGGCTGTGTTTGGCTTGGAGTGTAATGTTGAAAGTTTTAGAAAAAGGAGGTTTGTGACTTCTGACGGTCTAGCTGTGATCACAAACACACCTTTGGTATCGAAATAATTAATAATGTCGATGTTAAAAAAAGCATAGGAACTGTGATAATAATCTGTAACCACCGCACCGCAGGGCAAATGCCTTGTCTCATACAGAAAAGGCACGAGAATTAAGGCGATATATACGCCCCAATGTTAACGCAGTACTGGCCGTGCGCCCGCTCGATGCCAAAATATAAATATTGAACCTCCTTTTGAACAGTTTTGTTTGCAAAATATAGTTTGATTTAAATTTATGCTATGTTAGTTATGAAGAAATTCCAGCCATAAAATTTTCTGTGTAAAAATATTTTTAAACATCCAAGTCGTTTTGGAGGAGTATCCAAAAGAAGCGAAAAACTAGCGTGTTGTTAATTATTATTTTAAAGCAAAGCTATTTGTTATACGATAAATCCATGTGTTAAAATAATATACACAAAACAATAATAAATATGTATTTTTTTCAAACCCGTTACTAAGGAGTATGCTTTAGAAAGTTACCGTTTTACGGCACTAAAGCGGCTGTAAGCCCTTAATCACCTCGCTTGTCCAAGGTAAATTATTTTATCACACTAATATTAACGAAAGTTTGTGAGTCAGTTTGTATGTGTGTATGTTTATTATTTCGTCACGCTCAACCGGCTGGACAGATATCGATTATTGTCAGGAGGTGCACATACTTTTACATCCCGGGAATATGATCCCTTAGGATAATTTTCGAATTTCTCGAGGGTGAAGCCACTGGAAGAAGCTAGTGTAATTATAAGTCCAGGAGGGTGACCATAAGCTCTTAGAGCGGTATCAATTTGAGATCGAATAAGGGACAGATTTATCTGACTTGTATACATCTGTCACTTACTCTATATTTATTTATTTATTTAATACTTCATGCACACACAAGTACAGAGGCGGACTTAATGCCTTAGGCATTTTTTACCAGTCGACCTTTGGGTGATGGAGAGATAAACAGTGGTAGGTGCAATATTGAAAGTTATATCGATTATTTAAATATACCTATAAACTATAAATACAATATAATTATACCATATATATTCAAAATAATAAACTAAATACATATGTCGCATCAAGGCTGGCCGATAGATGCAAACCATCGGGAAGTCAGGATATATTCCCTTAGGTTAAGACATCGTGTGTGGGCAGGTCGGTGGGTACAATCGTGCAAATGAAATCACATAAGTTATTCGATACACTGGGTTTATTCAAATAGACACAAGTTACATTCCTGCTTACTAATATTACGGATCGTCACTGATTCTACGACGTCTTAGCTCTACGGCTGTCGGTACTCAACTGCTCTATTCTGTTGTCCCCACTATGCAAGCGGTTAGATAAAGCGCGCCAATGCGTAGTAGTTCTTGCTTTGCCGCCAGATGGCGTGCTTGCGATTTGTTTTAAAGTCCGTACTATTGACTAAACCCGACACGGCCATCCTGCGAGACAGGCGTCCTCGTCTGTTCCTCATTGTCAGGTTTTAACAGTGTATCGAATCATGTGGAAATCCTCAATGGATGTCCTCAGCCCTTGGGGAAAGCTGAGGGGTCTGTCAGACTCCTACTGACTAAAACCACATGGTGTTCTCTAGGCCGTAATTCCTCTTGAGAGGCGAACGTGGAACACACACGTCGCCTTCTCGGGCCTCTCTCAGGTGACAGATCCCCAAATCTATCACCTGCAGGCATCATCTTCTTGTCCTTGCTCCATACCATCTCATGGTCACCTCGTGTTGCACCACACGTCGTCTTAGTCTCACTCCATCCTGGCAATCTCCCATCATACAAGGGATGTTTTTCTGAAACATACAAAATTTCCAAACAGTATTCGCTCGTCCAATCCTGACTCATACTCTAGAGTGAGGAAACATTTTTAAACAATCAAACATGATCATTTAAATCTCTCTATTGCCAATTTAAAGAAAATAGCAATTTAATCATCGATTTGGTACCTAAAAGCACCCAATCTTCGTGATTACAAAGTTCAAGTACCACTGATAGTCATTAATGTCACATTAAATGAAACTAAAGAAACAATACACCAGGTTTCTTATTCACGATCTTTAGCCATCACATAGCTCTACTAGCCATGTCATAGCTCTCTTAGCAATCACAATTGCTCTACTCGCACATCTCCACGATGTCAGTTAACTCAACTTTCTGAACTCAGAATCTGTTCACAGACATTTAGTCTTAAGTCAATTTATTATCTACTTCATCTACTATCTCAATTGGTACTTGAGCTCTGTGTATCTGCCTAACACAATCTACGCATAGTAATCAGAATTCGAAAACCAAAACCATTTAAATTTTCGTAATGAGGGCTTGACGATTCGAACGTCATCAACATGGTGACCTCACCACACGCGTGACTGCGAGTTTACTTTCTTTTAACCTCATAACTCAATAAGAACTTTCTGTAAGGTTTCTAACACAAACATGAATTTTCACACCATCCATAGTGTCACACAGACTTACAGGTGCCATACAGGCCTACCGTTGCCATACAGGCCTACCGTTGCCATACAGGCCTACCGTTGCCATAAAGGCCAACAGTTGCCATAAAGGCCAACAGTTGCCACACAGGCCAACAGTTGCCACACAGGCCAACAGTTGCCACACAGGCCAACAGTTGCCACACAGGCCAACAGTTGCCACACAGGCCAACAGTTACCACACAGGCCAACAGTTACCACTCAGGCCAACAGTTGCCAGTCAGGCTCATAGTTTCCACTCAGGCTCTCAGTTGCCACACAATGCTCGGCTACTCCTGACCAAACTAGATTATTGGGTTCGTGAAAATAGGGAAATTTGAGAACTCTACTCTTTAATTTAATCATTACCCTGGGCTATGTACCACTAGTCGCTCCAAACAAACTTTAAAACTCTACTGCAGCAACAACTGCCAAGCCTATAGAAACCCTCGAGTAAAACCTCCAACGCCATGGCTCTCTAGCCGACCAGCAATTATATTGCTCTCACAACGGTCTCTCGGTCTCTCTCTAGACCCCGACCTCCACCAGAATCCACTGGTACGGTCAAACATAATACGTTCGATAGACTGAATTACTCGACACCTTAAGCTTGCTCATCATTATCAAATCCTTTTGACAACAACATCGACTGGTACATGACCCGCTGGCATCTGCCCTAACCTACCTTGTGCATACTTGTAGGTTCCAAGCGTACCTATTTAAAGCTTTCGGTGTATAACGATCACCGTCCTGTCATAATCACCTATCGTGTACCTAATATAGTGCATATTTAGTTTTCGTATCAGAGTTTCCCACAAAACACTCCATTAGATAAAGGTCCGACGATCAACAAGTTCAACAACTAAACAAAGTACTTGTAACAATGCTGTTACGGTTTATTATAATTCATAGGCAATGCATACTCAACTCATGAAACTTTCATTGTGATCTGTGCACCAACACAAACCAGAATCGTATCTACCAACGATTCTTAACATTTCTGCCGCCACATATGCTACAACACATGAGGGGCTCTGTGCACCAACACAGACAAGAATCGCACCAACGATTCTCAACAATCTAGCGCAATATGTGCTACAACACATGAAGCGCTCTGTGCACCAACACAGACAGAAATCGTATAAACGATTCTCAAAAATCTAGCGCAAATGTGCTACAACACATAAGCGCTCTGTGCACCAACACAGACAGGAATCGCACCAACGATTCTCAAAAATCTAGCGAATATGTGCTACAACACATGAATCGCTCTGTGCACCAACACAGACAGAAATCGCACCAACGATTCCTTATAGACCCATCGCCACATGTTACTCATGAGGTGCGGTCTAAAGTTTCGAGTATGAGTGTACAAGCCATTCTTAATCAGATTTAGTTTCATTACCACTGTCATCAACTATGACGTCTAATTCTCAAGGAACTTGGTGATCGGGGATCCTTCCTTTTTATTCAAAGATCTTGGAACATACCGACTGTTCATATCAAGGGAACAATTAAGCCCGATATTATTTGCGTCTTAATAGCTCGTGTGAAGGAGCTTTACGAATTAATTCGGATCAATATTCTTATAATCTTATTATCAACAGTAACCCTTTACTATCGCACACTAACTCAGTTTTCATGTAAGGAAAACGATCGCGAGATCTACTGCTATCATAATATTACTTTGAAAGTAAGCAAGAGACGAAACAAGATCTTTTCTGAATACAGATAAATTACCAGTACCGTTACTAACTAACTCGATACAATTTCGCTACCCCACGACATTCCTAACTCGCTTTGCCACTGAAAATCACTAGTTGTTAAGTCACTTTAGATAGCTCATCTTCTTATGGGATATTAAATCCTAAAGTTGCTTACAAGTGTGTCTTAATTACCTAGTGATAGTGCTAGATGTAACCACGACCAACTCAGTGGTCAAACATGAACACTCTTAAAGCTCAAACTAGCATCTCTTCACTAGAGAACATTCGACCTCACTATCGAAATAACATGGAAGCGACTCACCGAGTATTCCATTCCAAACATGCGCGCGTTCGTAACGTTCAGCTACCACCTGTGAACTGCTATCCTGCCGTCGGTCTCAACCTCTCAGATGTTGACAGTCGACCTTCGCATACAGCATTTGAACCGCTAGCATGCAGCAGAGGCTCCACTTCGACGCAATATGGTATCTGAAACGTGAAAAACATTACGAGAGTATATGTTCACAGTTATCTTAACTATACACAGCTTTGATGGAAATTAACCAGTGCAGCGGTGTAGTAAACTAAACCGGCACAGCAAAATGGGTTATTGTGGACACCAAATGTTAGTGCAGAGTCCCTGTCCAAAACATGAATCACATCACAGTGTCCCAAGTGTCCAGGTAGGAATATGGGCTTTAGAAAATCCAAGGCCATAGCGTCAGTGGCATTTTAAGTCGCAATTAACGATGCCATATATTAGGCCCAAACTATCTAAAGACTTTAACCTCAACATAAAAAGAAAAAGCATAGAAACCTCATAATCAAATTCCATTAACTCAAAACTAATAATTTCATTAGGAATTATCATAATTTCCAGAATGATGTATTTGGTACGGCAATGCTACTACATCGCTCTAAAGTCCGAAGAATAATAGCTAGCTTTTGACTATTAACAGTGATATTAGAATAACAACACTTCAGCAACACTAAAACATGATCAGTGATAACTAACATGAAATTAAGACGAGTCACGGGCCGCCCCGACGATCCACTGACCGCCATACCATACACAAAACCAGAATTTTGAATAATGAACACACTTCTCTATAGTCACAACAAAATGAAAACGACTCACCAGATTGGCATAAAGATCAGTGTGTATGGATCTTTCCACACGTCCACAAGTTCTGCCTTGACCTGTCCAGCTCCTTGGTTGTTGCTAGCCTCCTTATTGCTCCGTTCCGGACTGATTTTTGATTATTCAATACCGAGGGTAGTCGCAACTGACACCACGATTTTTTTTTGCAAGAATGTAACAGGCATTTTCACTAGCTTTGTTGTTACGTGTGATCTCATTAGCACGATCGAATCCCAATTCTGATGTCGCATCAAGGCTGGCCGATAGATGCAAACCATCGGGAAGTCAGGATATATTCCCTTAGGTTAAGACATCGTGTGTGGGCAGGTCGGTGGGTACAATCGTGCAAATGAAATCACATAAGTTATTCGATACACTGGGTTTATTCAAATAGACACAAGTTACATTCCTGCTTACTAATATTACGGATCGTCACTGATTCTACGACGTCTTAGCTCTACGGCTGTCGGTACTCAACTGCTCTATTCTGTTGTCCCCACTATGCAAGCGGTTAGATAAAGCGCGCCAATGCGTAGTAGTTCTTGCTTTGCCGCCAGATGGCGTGCTTGCGATTTGTTTTAAAGTCCGTACTATTGACTAAACCCGACACATATATACTTAAACATTAGTAGTAATAGGTAAATAATTAATATATCAAATTGATACCGCTCTAAGAGCTTATGGTCACCTCTCAGGTCTAAGACAATCTTGCAAGTAGAAAGTGCACATGAATTGGTAAACGCACATTGTTACTTTGCCGGATTTGAACCACAACCACGAGGGGCGAGAAGCCATTGCACCAAACAAATAACGTAGATTCAAATAGCGATTGTATACGCGAGTATTCAGACTAACTGTTGACACGATACACTTTATTTAACAATAATTTGATGAAAACATATACAACTAGACATTCCCCGCGGCTTCGCTCCCGTGGACCACCCCACAGGACCCATTTCCGGGGATAAAAAATAGCCTATGTCACTCAGGAATAATGTAGCTTTCTATTGGTGAAAGATTTTTTTAAATCGGTCCAGTAGTTTCGGAGTCTATTCGGTACAAACAAACAAACAAAAAAATATTTCCTCTTTATAATATTATATAATATAAGTATTCGTATATTAGTATTAGTATATAAGTATTATAGTATAGATAGAAGTATAGAAAAAAAAAATATTTACATTGGAATATGAACAGTTTCAACTGAACACTAAAACAACTCGCCGGGAGCGATCTATCAAACAGTTAATTTAAAATAACTTGAAACTAACTGTAACTTAAATACAGGACTTAATTGACGGTAGTGAATTTCAATTAAGTTGTTCCATTGTTTCTTGAGAGTTGATGATTTATTTAAGCTTTTAGTTGGTTAGTGTGTTGGACTAGTTTATAAATATGTACATGGCTACGCAATATGCATGTAATTTGTAAATGTAATGTTCTCATCTCATTGACACTCACTGGCTGGGACAACCACAAGGTCAGATTCGTTGTGTTCGCACCGACCAGAGACACCATTACCGTATGTATTCCATAGTCACAGGTTGACAATTTCTGTGACTAAACGGTGACACTCACTGACACGTCTGGTGTCATCATCATCAGCCTTTTAATGTCCAACTGCTGCGACACAGGCCTCCTCTCTGTGAGAGGGAAAGGCCCTAATCCACCACGCGGGTCCAGTGCGGGTTGGTGGATGTCATCGAAAGGATGTTGGGTGTCTTGGAATTTTCGGTTCTAGGATTACTCACGATGTTTTCTTTCACCGTTTTGAAAGCAGTGGTGATGAAATAATTTACACAAAGTAAAGCGCCTGGGCGGCGCGTTCGGCAAGTTGCATGGTATCTTCTCGTCCAATTTACCGCAATGTTTCAAGACAAAAGTCTATGACCAGTGTGTTACCAGTCTTATGGGACCGGGACGTGGTCGCTCATAATGGTCCTTATCAAAAAGCTTAGTCATCCAAAGGGCAATGGAGAGGGCTATGCTCGAAGTTTCCTTGCGTGATCATATCAGAAATTAGGAAATCCGCAGGAGAACCAAAGTTACCGACATAGCCCGAAGAAAAACCAAGCTAAAGTGGCAGTGGGCAGGGCACATCGCTCGCAGAACGGATGGCCGATGGGGACGAAAAGTTCTGGAATGGCGACCGCGAAACTGAAGACGATACGTTGGAAGGCCTCCCACTAGGTGGACCGATGACCTGGTTAAGGTGGTGGGCAGGCGCTGGATGCGAGACGCACAGGATCGGTCAATGTGGCGTCGCCTGGGGGAGGCCTATGTCCAGCAGTGGAAGTCTTTCGGCTGCCTTGGTTCGAACCAACTACTTACGACACGTAAGTCACGGCCGTTACCACTGGGCCACCACTGTTCTTATTAGGTGTTTATGGAAAGTTTTGACAATGCCATCTGGCAGCCTTGGCGTCTTGGTTCAGACGGATCCCGTGTGGATTGGTGGATGATACAGGTTCTTGGCTCTTGGTACTTGAAGGTTCTCATATTATTTAAAGGTGCATATTTTGCTAGAAGTAACTTCAGCTAATTGAAGATTTTCGCCTTATAGGTTTTGAGAAACACAGCCCTTAGCAAAGAGTTCTTTTCCATAGAGGAAGGCACAGTAGACGTGATTTTAAAACATTTTGAGAGCGGTTTTACAATTTATTATAAGAATAACATTACATAACATCTGACTGTACACTCCGAAGGGTAAGGCAAAGGAACAGGTGGTCTACTCCCTATCTCCGTCAACGAAGTTATGGGAGTTATTGGATGGATATGGAAAAATACATCGGGAGTAGGTACAACTGTCAAATTGTGTTGTCATTCATTTTAAGTTTGGGTCCCGACCGAATCATCCGTCCGTAGGTGATACGGAGTAGAAAACGCCCGTAACGAGTGCCGAAACTACGGCCTTCGTGCTTAGGGAGTAGGCCTCCTGTACAATTTCTCCAAGCCGTCCGGTTGATCTACTCTATAGTACCTATTAAGTTATAGTACACGCACATCGCGTGTTTTTTATTTGTTTTTTCTTGTTTGATATGCATGTTGCTATTATAATGTAAGTACAGATATTGTTTTAAGCTATAAAAATTAAAAGAATACAAATCTTACTCGTATTTTCATTCACTTTCAATCAATTTATCCAAATTCAACAAAAGAAAATGAATCGTGACGACTGATTTTAAATTTTAAATTTTTGAGCGTACCAATACTTTATTTGGAAATAAAACTGATGGAAAGAAAATAAAGCAAATAAATAACTTTAAATTTTTCATTCAACGAAAAATGAATTTGCGAAAACATTTCATAAAAATATATAGTTAAAATTACTGCGCTAAAATATTTAAAGTGAATAAAATATTTTATTGTTTTTATGAAGAAAATAAAGGTTTTTTTTTTAATGTTTAAAAAAAAGTAAACTATTCAAAATAAGCTACTCAATGCGATCACAAAGAAGATTGATTCATATAGTAGAAAAAATAATGTTATCGTATTCTCTAAAATATATATTTATTTTGATACTGAAGTCAAACTCGATTCATTCATTTCAATTAGATCATTCACTTTAATTTCAATTAGACGAGACTAGAACAGACACTTTTGAAATTCAAAAGATGACACCCAAAAAGTGAATCTAATTACAGATTATGCCAACACTGATCGATCACAAACCAATGAAACCATTGAACCATTGTCAAACAAATATAAGACCCTCCCTTGAACGAAATTTAATTACTCGATTCTTGCTGTTAGCAACACACAGAATAAATAATAACAGAAGGCCGGCTCCATACAACGAGCGAAAAGGCGCACGCACACAGACGCGTACGTACGGTGATCTTTATGTCTTAAGGTTACACTAGTCGAAAATTCTTCCATACAAACTTAGTCTAGGGATTATTCCACTGTTTGACGATGTACGTTCAAAATAAAAAGTGATATCAATTTGTCTCATTATTATCTAGCCCCGTATGGAAACAAACAAGTTAAAAAAGTAAATATTTGAAAGTTATGAGCGTCGAAAGTTCCACATTTCGACACTAATTTTAACGCATTTTTGGGCGCGAATAAATATCATAAGAAGACGGAAAATTGCAAAACGGCCACCATACAGGAATAGATTAGTAGTTCAACAATGCAAATAATTATTTGCATTATTATTTTGAACAGATACGTTTAGTCGTTTTTTCATGATATCCAGACTCCTAAAGGTCTGTTTATAAAATTTCGCGCGCTCGGTTTCGTCCTAATTCATTATCCATTTCGCTACAAATTTTCAAAAGTGTGTATTCGTACGCGAACTAGCTTCCTACTGCTCATCACAGCATCACTCTCTTCCGCACGTGTTGTCGGTTGATATAAAATGCATTTTAACCCCGCGCACAAAATAGTTAGTGCCGTTGACTAGTGTAACCTTAAACAAATCCCGTTCGCGAGTACGGTCGCTGTAAGTGAAGCGTGTCTATGTGTGCGTGCGTTTTCACACGCTTTATGGATTCGGCCTTCTATAAAGATCTTTTTAGTGACTCTGGTCAGCGGATACTGAAGCTTTTGTTGCTGACTCGTACTTCCGCTCTAAACAATGGCGAACGCCGTGAAAATAAAGTTTATTGGACGTTTTAGCGCTATACAGTTTTTATGGCATCCTTAATCGAGAGGAGAGATAATTAGTTGGGGCTTTTTGTTAGTGCCTGCGCATGTTGCATGTGAAATGAGGAAGTTCAGACACCTGCAGGATTTAAATAAAGTAAACGTTTTAGTGTGTTCTTGTAAGCGAGAAAATTTAGGCTTTACTATATAGGCATTTGAAATGTTTACGTACTTAGACTACGGGTTATTATTTATTTGGCTAATACGGGCCCACTGCTTGGAAAATACCTTCTAGTAGTCGTTCAAACAAAATCAATTTTTATTTTACATAGGCAAGTAGGCCTAGGTAAAAAAAAAAATTTTGCCACTTATAAAACGTCGACAAAAGGTGCACGGTTCGGATTAGTCGTTTCCTATGGAGAAGAACCGGCAAGAAACTCCATGGTTACTCTTTAAAAATTTGTTTGTGTTTACAATATTTCCATGTTACAGCATTACACATTCACAAAACAATCGGTAAAAGAATCTATACAAAGGTGTCTAACAACACTAAATTTAACATGTGGCAAATTTAACATGTGGCACAAATGTTGTTATCAGTGCTGTAACTATTCTTAGCAAAGGGATATAAAGATGATTGGAAAAAATTGTAAAAAGTCTAATTAAAAGAGACAAAAAATGAGATTGAGAATAGTTAGAGACATCCACATATTTGTGCCGTTCAGGGTTTTAACTACTATTATAGCGATATTTTATTACGAAGTGAAGGGAGGCATTTGTTCTGGAGTAGAATAGGACAGAACAGGCTGATAATAATTATAGTAAGTCGACAAGTGTCACATAACATTTGAATATATCTGACGAGGGCTCTGCAAGCTACCTTCGATTCCTGTAAAGTTTTTTAAAGGGGCAGGAACCCTGGGGGGGTTCTTAGATGCATAGAGACACAATACAAATCGAATGTTCGTCAAAATATTGTATAATAGTCACCTATACCAATTTTAACTATAATAATTTTTTGTTTGTATGTTTGTTTGTACCGAATAGGCTCCGAAACTACTGAGCCGATTTAAAAAATTCTTTCACCGTTAGAAAGCTACAGTATTCCTGAGTGACATAGGCTGTTTTTTAATCCCGAAGTCGGGTCCTGTGGGGTGGTCCACGGGAGCGAAGCCGCGGGGAACAGCTAGTTATCTATAATACTCTTGGTCCAGTAGTTTCGGAGCCTATTCGGTACAAACAAACAAAAAAATCTTGCCTCTTTATAATATTGGTATAGATTAAACACTCCTAAATAATCATAAAAAGCGAACTCCAAAACACTGCTACAGGTACTCATTCCTCATAAAGTATCCACCCCAGCACGATACCATTGTTCTCGTTCACAAAATAACACTGAACAATAGGTAATAAACAGAGTAGCGGTCAGAGTGGAAAAACAAAAGGAAATGCAATGAATCAAGCTCTAAAGAGTCAAGTAAACTTCGTTCAACTGTTTGTCTACCTTTAAGAACTCCTACTTTCGTTTGATAGATGTGGTCTTAAGGCGCTGTGGTGTGTGAATGAGAAGTTAGTTTTTTAATACGGTTTTACGGTCGTACCTTAGGGTATGTCTTTGTTAATTAGGCCCTAACTTGTTATAAAGAAGATATTTGCTTCTAGCCCATCACACAGTCCAATTTCTTAGCTTGGATGAAATTCTACAAATGTATCTGGCACCTGGAGATACTGCTAAAGAATCGCTGCATTTTGCGTCATGTACGAAACGAATTTTATTTCAGGTTCACATATTCTTACACATAATTCTCAGAAAGGCTTAAAGCTTATTAGGATGTTTTGCATCAGTGGTTTACCTATGCAGCTTATTATACCCCATAGCCGGGACCGCAACTCCATACGTTCGAAGGGAAGTTGCAAGTGCAGTCGAGAAACAGAAACAGGAGCGTGACGCAAGGCACCCACTATTCGGTGTACAGCTACCGACGCAACGAAAACAGGTTTTAAAAATCGGTAGTTCCCCTGTCAGGAGACCCGGTTGATGCCTGCGGCAAACTGTGGCAGTACACTTTTCCATCGCCCACTCAGCGACCTTTACCACTAAGCGAGCCTCAACCCACAGTTTCTAACCTTCCGTGGTCTACCTGGAAGTCCCTGAACCGCCTCAGAACCCAAGTAGGAAGGTGTTGAGTTGAGTTGCAAACCATGCCCCACCTCCTGTCACGTCCTCTGTGCCCCAAAATATGCGATCGGGGTGATCTATGCTCTGCCACCGACGACGCAGTGGCTGAATTTTGGGCTAAATAAATTTGAACGAATGTCGTACCAGCAATACGAAGAAGAGGACTACAAATATTATTTAATTACTTCTTCGAATTTATCATTATTCTACCACAAACGAATTACTATTTTTCATACCATTCCTAGAATCTGAGACTCTAGACAAATTTTCCAGAAGTACCAATTTCAAATAAGAAATGACTCAAACACAAACCTAAACTTAAATTCAAGCTAACAAATGATGACGTATCAATTAAAATCTGAAGACTCATCGCTAAATGATCCTTCAGTCTATATGATAAATTGTTCTTTTACTAGATCAAGTCCTGCCCTTAAGGCCCTGACAAGATGTAAAACGCGGTCTCTTTCGGACTGCATATAAAATAAATAGATGAGTAGAGTATACTAATCGATGAACTGAAACATATTATCGAATAACTCAAAAATGAGTTGAGTTATTAATGATTAAAAACGACCAAGTCCTACATGAACATATAAATCACCATGGTTATCATCAGTCATCATGAACCCTTTGAGCCCATGGCCTGTGTTCCCGCTGCTGGAACAAAGGCCTCCTCTCTGTGAGAGAGGGAATAGGCCATAATCCACCACGCGGGCCCAGTGCGGGCTGGTGGATGTCACATGACTTCGAATTTTAGGTTCAAGGACATTTCCTCATGATGGTTTTTTCACCGTTTTTAGAGCAGTGGTGATGAAATAATTTACACAAAGTGACGTGCCTACTACACGTAATTCGGGGCCATTACCACTGGGCCACACCACTGCTTTTTGGCAAGTAATATAGATACAATATGTATACAGTCAAAGTAAGAGGTACTTTTGCCGAGCATTGGTATCGAGATTTTTCTTAAAATAGTGTTTCTGAAACAACAAAGTTCCCAGGATCATAGTCAAGATAACAATTATTCTTTTCAATACAGTTGTTAAACAAAAAGTACGCCAGTACTTTCAGAGGCTATAATTATGATTCGAAAGTTAAATCTTACGCATAGGCATCTTTCTGTTACGCGGTCGTGACTTTTGTTTACGAGCTCGATCATTATGTTTGCAGTTGAGTTTTAAATTCATAAGCCAATTTAAAAAAGTTTAGTAGCAAGGAGTTTTCATACATAGAATAAAATGAGATAGATTTTATACGAGGAAAAATGAATGATGCCGTACATTTTAGCATTGAATTCTCAAAAGTCTTTTAAATTTTTATTTAATATATTTTATTACAGTTTTAATTTAATTATTTTCACATCAACATTTGTTAAAAATCGAATAGGCTGTATAGCTATATATGCTGTTTTCGTTGTAAAAAAAATGTCCAGTTGCAAATACGCACGGGTTTGCAATAACCTACTTTCCACCCTTGTATCACAATGTACTATTCCGTGGCCACAAAATAAAGTGCCTAAAAAAGTTACAAAACCAAAAAAAATTGCCGAAACTGCCGAAAGTCATCGCCTTAAACTAGCTCACCTACATTCAGCATAATGGGCTAAATACGACTCAATTGGGTACCACGTAATCAATACCGTTCAGCTAGTTTCAGACACTACCCTGATGAGATTAATGTTTTGCCAACTTTAGGGGTAGGCGGAATAAGAACTACTTTACACTAAACAGACGATAAACTGGCCTATCTTATAACCATAACCAACCTTATCTGTGTTTATCTAAAGTTGCTAATTGCATGTGCAAGATCTTGATTGAAGTTTACATTCGTGTAACCACAAGTTGTGCTAGGCGAAGCGCATTGAAGAAATGCAGTTGATTTTATACTAAGCTCCTATATAAATAAGGTTTTATATGATTGTTGCGTATAAATTTATGATAGGTACTCATGCAATATTATTTTTTTTGTTTAGTTTGAGATGCAGTTTAAGAGAAAGCTACTTCGAATTAGCATGAGATTGTAACCACAAAACTTATCAACTTCAAACAGAAAATTGTAATTTCAAACTTTATATTACTTAAAATAAAGCTTAAAACGCAATACATTTTTAACACATAGAATCTGCTTCACAATAGAGTGAAGTAATAAATTCATTTAAAGTTTATAACCGAATAAATTCTATTAAATAGACTTCAGGTATAATAGACTAACCTAATATAGAACTAGCCTAATTTCAAAGGAAAACAGAACAAAATTCATAAAAAGGTTAGTATTTGTAGGCGTTTACTTTGTGGCAGGTTCCTAATTTCTAGCTCAATCATGACCAAAAAGCCTTATACAAATATTAGACTTAGTAACTATTTTATTAGCTACCTTTTTTGTGAAGTATCTAGAAGCGTTTTTACAAGTAAAAGAAAGCTTCTTAGAACTACTAAAATACTTGAGAATAATGTTAAAATAGTATCGACACTGACCTTAAAGACCTCACCAAAAGTATGATGAATCAAATAATACAAATACCTTCTCCTTTCAGAGCAGTCGTGGTCTTCAAGTTGCAGTGAGACTTCGGGCTGACATAATTCACCTCACGATACGACGACATCCTTCACTGTCGGTTATTACTCGTGCCATCATCATCATCAGCCTTCTAACGTTCCCACTGCTGGGAGACACAGGCCTCCTCTCTTTGAGAGAAAATGGTTCTTAATTCTTTGAGTGCCCGAACGAGGATCCACGCGAGACACAATGGCTTTTTAATTGTTTCGGTATAATTACCGTATTTACCGGATTCATCGGTTGAATACCGTAATCGGCATTCAACCGATGAATCCAACACACGGGCCTAGTGCGGGTTGCTGGTTACTCGTGAGCACTTATGCAAAGGACCACTTACTGCAGACTTGATCTGGTTGGTCCATTACATGGGCAATCAAGCACGTACTCTCGTTCCTTCCACTCTACCCTGGTCAACAAGCTATTCAATAGAGTCGACGCCTCGTTGGGACACATGACCAAACAACTGAACTATTGAAGCCCAGACTTTAGCCTATGGACGCTGCTTGATGCCGAGTTGTTGGAAAATGGATATGTTGCTGTGAAACTCAGTACACGATACTTCAAGCATTTTTCTCCAACATCACATTTCCTAAGTTACATTCAAAAGTATGTTATCATCTAATAATCACATCAAGGCCTCTTCATAAAATCAAAGTTACAAGTGCCACTAAACCTGTCAATACAAATTACAAACACACCTGTCCATTAAATTACTCCAAACATCGTTAAACAAAGTTCAGTATATCCCTAAACTATAACGTAACAAAGATGCCTTTACCCTTCAGACTCCAAATTGTTGAAACAGAGATACAGCAATCAGTACCCAAAAGTTTCCCAATCCACATTTAACACCTTTAGACTGAGAACACAGAATAGAATAGTCTAATAGATTGACGCAGAAGGCTAGGTCCATACGACGAGTGAAAACAGGCGCACGCACACATAGACGCGAACGTACAGCAATCTCAAACAAATGACAGTCGCGAATGCGCTTGCACTTGCTGTACGTGAAGTGTGTCTAAGAGTGCGTGCAATTTCGTTGTATGGAGTTGACCTTCTGTACCTTTCAACATCTTGTTCAGACTGAGACGCCCCGGGTTGAATTGTTTAATTATATTGTAGTACCCACAGGTAGGGATCTAAATTAATAGTACTTTGTATGTTTGTAAGTTGTCGGTACGGTTGTAAAGGAGCAAGAAGTAATAGAGGCTTATGGTGGAATTTGAACAGATAATATAGAGGATCACAAATGAATTAAAAAGACAGGTCCTTTAAACAGAAGAAGATAGTGCCGCCTTACAGAAAGGTCAGCAATCAAAATCGCAGTATTTTAAGTGACCGCTAAGTAGTCTTATGATTCTGTTTGATCTATTAATGAAGAATCATCATCATCATTTCAGCCGAAAGACGTCCACTGCTGGACATAGGCCTCCCCGCTTACAGTGGGCCTTATCAGGAAGCTTACAGTCACTCAAAGGGCAATGGAGAGGGCTATGCTCGGAGTTTTCTTACATGATCGAATTAGAAATGTGCAGATCCGCAAGAGAACCAGGGTTACCGACATAGCCCGAAAAATTGCCAAACTTAAGTGGCAGTGGGCAGGGCACATTGCCCGCAGAATGGATGGCCGATGGGGCCGAAAAGTTCTGGAATGGCGACCGTGAACCGGAAGACGATACGTTGGAAGGCCTCCCACTAGGTGGACCGATGACCTGGTTAATGAAGAATACTTTGATTTTAATTCTATATCATTTGATAGCAAAATCAAAATTTTATTACGGACATTGATTATAACTTCTCATGACAAAGACACAGCAACTCATGAAAAAGCAAGGCACGTGTTAAATTAAACCTAAATTGATTTACACAATCTATAAGACAAAAATTGCAAATTGTTTCTTCGACAGGAAGAGAATGATAATGGCAGGAGTCCGGCACTGTCAGCCCATCGACTGTAAATCTATTTGATTTATTAATCGAGGAGACCAGTCCACGATGTGTACTACATAAGTACAGAAGGTCAGTTCCATACAACGAGGGAAAACGCACGCACATATAGACACGCTTCGCTGTAGAAGGTCGTGGCTAATAATAACAGCCACATGGATCTATCCTGATGGTTAAGCAAGGCTTAGCGAAGTTAGTCTACGGATGAATGACAATTCTCTACATATCGACACACCTCCATGTCCTGGAAAGAACGTTAAGCTGTTGTTACCGACTGTAATCTGTGACAGTCGTTACGGATAATAAGAAGCTTGAAAATTTGATACAAGTCTTGCCAAGGTTTATCGTGTTACCCAGTAACTAGATTGTGGAGGTTATATAGGCAGTCGTTTCATGTCAAATACTAGTATTCTGCCGTATCCAGTTAGACTGGAAGCTGAATTCAACATAGTTGGAATAAAGAAACAGATTGAAACAGATTGGCAAAACACGTTTCACGTACAGCGAGTGCAAGTGCATTCGCAAACAGCATTATTCGATAACTTGACATTTTACATAATTTCTGTAAATAATTTAGTTTTTAAAGTACATTTTATTACAATAGTCATTGACATTGTACATTTAAATTTTATTTTATTTCGTTCGTTTGATTTTATTTTGGCATTATTTTATTTATATTTTGTTTTAATTTTAATTTAAGTACATCTTTCAGTCAGTTATCTATATAAAAATCAATGCCACTTTTCGTTGTAGTTTTATAACTCAAGAACGGGCTTTGTTCGGACTATTTAGTAGATGGTTAATGCAAAGTTTTTTTTTTTTTACGGTATGTTGGGTAGGTAGTGTAGATAGGTAGGGTAGGGTAGGTAGAGTAGGGTAGATGAATGTTTGGTGTTTTTATGGCAAAACAAAGTTTTCCGGGTCAGCTAGTTTAATTATAATTTTATGTTCTTAGATTTACATTATATTTGTTTTAAATTCTTATTTTAATTCATGCGATTTATTATGACAATGATGTGCCTACCTTTAAGTGACTTGCTCACACAGGATCTTTTCTGAATGTGATTTTCTGGTATGAATTTGTATCTAAGTTTTTGGTGTGCCTTGTATATAAATAAAAAATAAATGAATGGAGCCAGCCTTCTGTACCTATTTATTCTGTGACCAGGCTGATCTGAAGTCGTCCTTTACGAAACCATTATTTTTATTCAGAGAAGTGTCAATGAGGATTGCTGTCGAATGAGGATTTTGTTTATTGATTTTGGGTGGTGGAGAAAACAGGATTTTTGGCAGTCGACTGTGAAATTATATCAACATTTCTTGAGAGTGAAATCTCTTGAAAAATGTGTTGTTGTGTGTTGTGTTTTATTAGCTTGTGAATAAGGATAGAATACTGTTGCTAGGAGCTGTTTAGCATAAACTTATCATTATTGTGTATCTATAAAATTATATCAGTAATCATTTGCTTAGAAGCTCTCTGTCTGTGATTTCTTTCTTTACTTCATCTCTGTGCCCTTATCCTGTAATTAGTGCAGAAATGTTTAGTTCAAAATGAACGTATATTTTTTTATTTAGTTTCTTCTTCCATACTCCTCTTGTAAGCGTAACTTTATCAAGCGTAATTACCATTTTCTCTTTTTTTTTCTTATTCATAAACTAGTCTTCTGCTAAATCAGGAATTAATTAGCTGTCAACAATTTTAATTTAAATACGTATTTTTTTACAAAATATAGCTACGTAAAGTTACGTACATATTATTATTTGTACACAACATCACGCCGCTCGTGCTTGAGGTCGTGGGTTCAAATCCGGGCAAGTACCAATGTGACTTTTTCAAATTCATATGTAGTTTCTAAGTTTATCTTGGACATCGTTGACAACGGCGAAGGAAAACATCGTGAGGAAACCTGGACTTATCAATCATCATCATCATCAATACATATAGTAAATCTGTAGAAAAGTAATTTTTGACAATCGAAAATATTAAAAAAAAAAATAACCAGGTTGTTAAAGGATAATCAACAGAACCTATTGCCGGCATTTTTGGCATTTTTGTCTGTTTGTCTGTTTATTTGTGCACGCATCACGTGAAATGTACGAAACCAATGTGTATAACTTTTATACATAAAATTGTGCGTAACTTGAATAATTACTTAGTTTTTGTTTCATCGCAATCGGTTCAAGGTAAGTAGGGTAGGGTTGGCAGACAGATGACGGGAGCGAAGCTGCGGGTACGGCTAGTAGTGAATATAAGTCTGAAATCATGCTGCGTAAGTCATGCTGAGCAAGCGTGGTGACAATGCTCGTACCTTCTCTGTATGAGAAGAGGCCTTTGCCTTTCAGTGAGACAGTTACAGGCTGGTATTATTATTATATTTTTTCATGACTGTATTCCCCAAAGGATAAAGTGGAGGTGCTCCTAGGTCCACCCAATACATATAAAGCCCCGTCTTTCAAGCGTTTCTTAAAAAATATACACGTCAAAGAAAATTCGCGAAATAACAACTAGCAAATTAACATCAAAGATTAACGCTCTAATAACCAGATCTAATAACGCCTGGTACCCTGGTACAAATGCACCAACAAACGCGAAGTGTCTCAATAAACTGACGTCGGTATAATTAGCTCTATCAAAAGCAACGAATGGCGTTTCATTAACGGCTCAAATGCTTTTGGTGGATGTGGTACAAGTCTAAAGCTTTAGTGGATGTTGTTGTTTCTTTAGTGGATTTCTTCATCTGTTAGCTATCACTTTTAATAATAATTACAACCACCAATACCAATAGACACATTGGTAACTATCAGCGTTTTCATTTCACTGATGGACACAGGCTTCTCCCCAGGGAGCCGTTTCGGTTTGGCAGGCTTATTACGTATCTTGCAAGAGCAAAACGACAGCGATGACGCAACAATTGCTCTTAAATAAAGGAGTTTTAGAGATTTTGAAGGTTTTATTTAAATAAGTGCATTTGACAAACAGCGAGCGATTAGGATACGATTGTGTAGGGCCATACCTACACTGTAGGTAATTACAACTTTTATGACATAATTAAAGCGCTTGAGCGGGGCTTATGTAAACCGTCTACAAGCGATAAGATCCAAAATAGTTTTCCTCAAACTCAGAGCAAGCTTTCTGTCTCAAGTAATTTTCTAAATAGCTTTGGTTGGATATGTTTGTATACTCTCAATAATAATTTTGTATATTATTTAATTTTTTGAGTCCTTGCCTTCACCTTTACACATATTAATAAGAAAATTATGTCAGTAATGATTTAATCTTGAAATGTGGTAAATACTTTTTTTCCTCTTTGTCATTATTCTAACATAGTTACTTCTAACATAGTTGTTTCTTTTAAAACTATGAGTAATGGCTAGAAGTACTCATTGTTTTCCTTATTTTTGTCCTAGATCGCCAATATTCTTAATTGATTATCCATTAAAATAATTTCTCGCTTCTCACTTATCACTAAGACCAGCCCCTTACACGCCAGAGGCGGGTGATGAATACTTCATTACCACTGAAATAGGGCGAAGGTTGCCTTTTCAAACGTTTTTATTTGCTTTATAAAACATACGGATCTCACCGTCGATATTTGATGTATTTACATTTTGTGACAGAATTAGATTTTTTTCTTTGTTTAGCTCATTTGGTTTGGTTTTGTATTAAGTGATATCGACCGCGACTTATAAGTTGTAGGTCGTGGGTTCAAACCCAAGCAGGTGCTTTACTTTGTGTAAATTATTTCACCACCACTGCTCTCAAAACGGTGAAGGAAAACATCGTGAGGAAACCGGCATGTCCTAGAAACAAAAAATCGAATACGTGTGACATCCACAAACCCGCATTGGGCCCGCGTGGTGGATTTTTGCCCATTCCCTCTCACAGAGAAGAGACCTGTTGCCCAGTAGTGGAAACATTAAAAAGATGATGATGATGTCAGTAAATATATATTGACTGCTAGTCCCACGACCTTCCCCAAGCGTTACCACATCGACCAGCCCAGTGCTTCAAAATCACAAGAATCTAACAAAAATTCTTAAAATTTTAGCTGGCTGGGTCAGTGCCCTAATAGGTGGAGTTGTTTGTTGACAGAAATTACATAGTTTTTCGTTTCGCAGCGAATGTTTCATATATCTGGTCCTTGGATTTTTATTTCTAATATTATTTATTCAACAAATATTTTCTTGAATGAAACATATTTTCCAGAAACACAATCAATGAATTTTATAATATTTTTTTTTATTAAACAAACATCAGACAGTAGAATTACTTTTTAACGAAGATTGTTTGTTCAGTGCAAGTTCAAATAGGTTGAATCTGTTCCAAAACCGAATTGGAGCACTCTGACTGCACACAGTCTTTTGGCAACTTTCTCTAGAACATACATAAACTCACGCCTTTTTCCCATGGGGGTAGGCAGAAACTACAGAACGCCACCTGCTATTATCCTTACATACTTCTTATACTTCACTCATATTCACTTACTCTAGAAAGTATACAAAAAACCAGCTGCGGCTTGTTAGTCGCCTTCGATGACCAGCCTTACGGCTCGCACGGGTTCCTATCCTTTGTTATGTAAGAGCTAAGGGGTTGTATTTCCCGCAGCGCCGGAGAAGATGCAAAAGCAACTTTAAAGAAAATAAAATGTTTTTTTTTTTGTTAATAAGTTTTATATTATCTAAACAATAGGAGGAAAAAATAAATATTTATATTTTTGACTAGCTGTGCCCGTGGTTTCGTTCCCGTCAACAGCCTGCCCTACCCTACTCACCTTCCTACCTACCCTACCTACCTTCAGTATCTACCATTTTTTTCTAGGGTCATTCTCTCGTGGAGAATCTTAACACTGCCATTCAGAAAATGACGTCAAATGCACAACGCCATCTATCGAACATGGTGTCATAGCAGAGGTGCATCGAGAGCATATGATATTTTAATAAATTGTAGTTTTAAAAACTAAAAAACACGCTTTAATGGTAAATTGCACTAAAAAGTCGCTAATCCTGAAGACAAAAAACAAACTATTTAAATTACTGCATTGTCATCGGTCCTTGAAAAGTGTGCAAAGTTTCAAATCAATCCGACGTTTTGAAGGGAGTGAAAATCACGTTCAAAGATTCCGTTATATTGATACATAGATACATACATACCAAGCTAATAAAAGCGTGTTAAAAAGGTTAACTACTCTAATAAAAACTAACATAGAATTTAAATTGCACTTACTCTAGAAAGTATACAAAAAACCAGCTGCGGCTTGTTAGTCGCCTTCGATGACCAGCCTTACGGCTCGCACGGGTTCCTATCCTTTGTTATGTAAGAGCTAAGGGGTTGTATTTCCCGCAGCGCCGGAGAAGATGCAAAAGCAACTTTAAAGAAAATAAAATGTTTTTTTTTTTGTTAATAAGTTTTATATTATCTAAACAATAGGAGGAAAAAATAAATATTTATATTTTTGACTAGCTGTGCCCGTGGTTTCGTTCCCGTCAACAGCCTGCCCTACCCTACTCACCTTCCTACCTACCCTACCTACCTTCAGTATCTACCATTTTTTTCTAGGGTCATTCTCTCGTGGAGAATCTTAACACTGCCATTCAGAAAATGACGTCAAATGCACAACGCCATCTATCGAACATGGTGTCATAGCAGAGGTGCATCGAGAGCATATGATATTTTAATAAATTGTAGTTTTAAAAACTAAAAAACACGCTTTAATGGTAAATTGCACTAAAAAGTCGCTAATCCTGAAGACAAAAAACAAACTATTTAAATTACTGCATTGTCATCGGTCCTTGAAAAGTGTGCAAAGTTTCAAATCAATCCGACGTTTTGAAGGGAGTGAAAATCACGTTCAAAGATTCCGTTATATTGATACATAGATACATACATACCAAGCTAATAAAAGCGTGTTAAAAAGGTTAACTACTCTAATAAAAACTAACATAGAATTTAAATTGCAATGGGTCCCAGCTCATATTGGACTACGAGGTAACGAGGAGGCTGACCGTATATCTAAATCAGCCGCAGTAGATGGTACTCTTTTTAACTGTATCCCGATTATTGGGAATACATAACACAATTTAAAACAGTATGTTTTCATTCTTGGAAACAATATTTCAATAACATTTCACCTAATAAAGGTATTTGGTATAGAAGTATTCAAGGTAGGTCGTGGGTTCAAACCCAAGCAGGTGCTTTACTTTGTGTAAATTATTTCACCACCAATGCTCTCAAAACGGTGAAGAAAAACATCGTGAGGAATCAGAAATGTTGAGATCCGTAAGAGAACCCAGGGTTACCGACATAGCCCGAAGAATTGCCAAACTTAAGTGGCAGTGGGCAGGGCACATTGCTCGCAGAACGGATGGCCGATGGGGCAGAAAGGTTCTGGAGTGGCGACCGCGAACCGGAAGACGTTGCGTTGGAAGGCCTCCCACCAGGTGGACCGATGACCTGGTGAAGGTTGCAGGAATCCGCTGGTTGCGGGACGCACGGGACCGGTCAATGTGGCGACGCTTGGGGGAGGCCTATGTCCAGCAGTGGACGTCTTTCGGCTGATATGATGATGATGATGATGATGATAGAAGTATTCAAGGTCAACCACGTCGAGTGCCCTGGTTTGATAGTACTAGTTTTAGTAGAAAATATGTAAAATTAATTTTAAGACTCCGCTCCGGACACTACCCATCGGCAAAGTTTGCATTCCTAATGAATATTAAGAGCGATTCTCCGAATTGCACAGTGTGCAATAAAATCGAGGATGTACAAAAATTGCTGATGGATTGTGTCCGAAATAAAGATGATTGTGAATCAATAACAAGCTAAAATTAAACAGATTAGATGTTGGCTTAATACAGTCAATATTATCTTTACCATGCTCAGAGACCATTCTTCATACTTGTTGTTGTTGAGTGATTCACTTTCTTTGATTATAGTAGGTAAAGGAAATATTATAATTAAAAGACGTTAAGATAAATAAGATGTATGTAATAATTAATAGATGTTAAGATAAATTAGATGTTTGTAATAATTAATAGATGTTAATATAAATTAGATGAATGTAGAAATATTGTAAAAGGGTGTGATAGGGTTGTCATATCTGAAATAAAAACCCCTAAATAAATAGAGAAATAAAAAAATAAAAATCTATCGAATATGGGGTTCAACTGTCCAAGTATCTGAATTGCATGTGTTGTGATATTTAACTTCTTGAACACTTATACCACTACACTTATAAACAGACAAACCAACAAAACGACTAACAGGCAAAAATGTCTAAATGCTGGCAATGGGTTTTGTTGATATCCTTTAACACCCTGGCTATTTTTTTTGGAAATATTTTCGATGTACATAAACGACTTTTCTACAGTTTTTTACACGTATTGATAGGCTTGCGCTTGACCACTATCTCATCTGAAGGCAAGATAATAATAAGATTTGATTTATTATTCTATGAAACATTGAAACGTAAAATTTTATTTGTAACAAAGACCAATGATTTAAATTTTTCCATAGTAGGTATTCTGCGTATTGATTATTCTATGAAATAATATGAGAAGAAAATATGTGAAACGAAATTTCATAAAACTGTTATCAACTATACAAAACAACGTACAACCGTCCCTATTAATGTCAAGAGGCTCACCCCAGTAATATATGGGAACTCAACATAACTGGTGAAATGTGTCCTTTATATAGAAGCCTTGATCTCCGCCGAACTTTTCAGGAAGCACGGAAGTGATCTTACAAAAAAACTGAAAAACCAAACTCGCATCACATCAGAGATAAAAATAACCATTCCGAAAAGCACAACAACCCAGATTACAAAGACAAAGGAACCGAAAAATTAAAGAAATTCAACTTAACATTAGGAGAAACACAAAAAGCAGTAGCGCAAATTGTAACCTCACAAGCTGAACGTTTGCCTCTATCATAGAGCATGGAATCTTCCCGCTTGCCGCAGTGCTGTAAAATGTGTGGCGCCAAAATTGCGTTGAGCAGATGTTAACTTCTGGCATCTTTGCCGTCAGTTTGTATACATGAATTGTGGAGCTTGTGGCTAAATAATAAACATATTTAAGTGAAAGCAACCAGCAGAAGCTTTCAGCTAAAGCTTTTCGAGGTAAATCTAAGGATGGGCGACTATCGCCCAATCCATGGACGGTTACTTACTGTGACTCTTTTGAGCTTCAGAAAGCACGCTTAGTCCCGACTGTCATTTGTAGACTGTCGACGGTCTTTTCAGATGCTAGAAATCTGATACCAGTTCTACCAGTTACTCAGTTACTGGATTATGGAGATACACAATCGCTCCACATCACTATTCAACTATATCCGGTTAGATTGGAAGCTGACCCCAATATAATTGGAAAGAGGTTAGTCAGATTGAGTTTCTATAAGTAATTTATATCGTAGTGCGAGTAAACGGTTACACACATTATTGCATGGAAATTATTGACAGTGCCGCCTCTAGCAGTAGCTGCCACTAAGTCTCCTCCGTTCTCTGTGGCATCTACTCTCAGTGGATTCCGCATAACATTTTGTTTCACAATATGAGCCACGAAGAAGCGTTTAGTTTTAAAATATAAAACCGTAGCCACACGTGCGTTGTGTGAAAATTCCAGAATTTCTTTCGTAATGAATACTTGATGAGGAGCAGATGTTGTGGATTGGGGAATAATGTGCTAAGTTTTGGAGGTTTTTACGAATTTCTTTTAATTATATTCATTCTTGCAGTCAATCAATAGATTTTAAAGAAATTATGTTCTAGGATCAGCAATTATGTGGGATTTGATTGTATTTCAATCATCATCATTATCATTATGCTTCTCGCAGTCGACTTGTGGATACAGGCCCTTCTTTTTAAACATCATTGGGCCTAATATTATTTGCCATGAATCTTTAAAACATAATTATCCATTTTGATCATTATCATCATAATCGTTGCAAAGTTACTTTATTATTTCTAACCATTTCTTCCATCATCTTTTTTTCAATTCCTGAATTCCTTCCATTATCTTCTTGCAATCTATTGCTTCTTTTATCTAAAGACCGTCTTTTGTTTTGGAGTTCATTTTTAAACCGATCCTATTCGCCAAATCAATTTTATATCCATTCTTATATTCTACAACTTACCTTAGCTTACTATTTTCTGCTCCGACCTCATTCTGAATATCAATCCGCTAGCACGTCTGAACCACAGCTTTCTTATAAGAGCAACCGCTGCGGGCCGTTAGGTGAATGCGCAGAATTGTTTTCTAGAGAATTTCAACGTGTAAACGGGGGAATGTGGTAGTTGCACGCCACAGTTCCGTTTCGCTATTGCGTTCTCATTTTATACAGATGATAAAATGGTTTTTAAGAAATGGCTCACAGGATTTTCGGCACTTTGGCTACGAGAAAGTCTTAGGAGCAGCAAAGTGGCAATTTATTGCAGAAATGTTTGGGTGTAGAATTTGTTATAATTTTGTTTGTTGTTTCAACTGTCTTTATTATAGTTGGGTTTAGTATTCGTATTAAGAGGATGTCATTGTTTTATTTGTTTTTTTTTTAGTTTGTGTAAAACAATACCAGCAGCATTTTATACAGTTCTGCATATAATATTATATGTCACTAGCACAACTATGAAATCAAATTTAATCAAATCAAGTAACTTATTTTCATATATAACAACAAACGAATAATTAAAACCATATTTTTTTTAAACCTCTGAAACAAAGTCAACAAAAAAGCTGTTAAATAAATTATAACAGCAAAAAAAAATTGATAAACATTGTTCACATTTTTTGCAACCGCTACAGGCATGATTTTGACAAGGGTCGATTATTATAAGTTCAATATTTTTCATCTACTTGTTAGGCTAAAACTCGTATGTTTCGCCAATATTTTTTGCGATAAATATTCATGTCTTTGCAAAATTTTGTTATGATGTAAGTTATGATGTCAGCTTGAAATTGATATATTATGGAAACACGGGCTACAAACTTACTTATAGTTTAATAGTAAGGTCATTTTATCATTAAGGGTGAGTCCTTAGTGACCCTTTTGTCCTGTCGAGGACTCTTTTTACGGAAAATCGATGCTGAAGGGACTAGACAGTACTACTAAGTTAAAATGATTAATGACAGTAGCAAACACAAATTAATTTACAGATTTATGTGCTTTGTGATATATGGTTTATAAACTTATACAGTCTTGGTTGCTTAACCAATTACTATAATTAAAATAGATATAGTTGAACAATGTTTTGAATATATTTTTTTAATCATGGATCCATAACCTTAAATTCAATAATAATTCGTAATTTGTTACCTTTGTGATTCGGTTTGTGTAAGTATATCGCCTCAGAAAAACCACTTTAAAATTCTTACTAATAACAACCAAGACACAGTTTCACAATAACCCAACCCATTCCATTGAAAAACTACATCCAACTCCACAGCTTAATACAAAATCAAAAAAGGCAAATCCACGGAGACACCGTCGACAAACAGGCGGCAAAGGGTTCCTTTATAATTGCAGCCGTAGGCTGAAAGGCCTTTGAGGGAACTCGACGGATTTAAGCGTTTCGCCATACTACTATCACAAGACATTACAGAAGGTCAGCTCCTTACAGTAAACGAAAACGCATGCACACATAGATACGCTTCACGTACAGCGTGTGCAAGCGCAATGTCGACTGTCATTTGTTTGATATCGCCGAACGTACGTGTCTATGTATGCGAGCGTCTGTTTGTGCTCGTTGTATTGAGTCGCCCTTCTGTACCAATCTACTCTGTGTTACTCTCTTGGGTGTAATGGGCATTTTGTTTCTAATTATAACAAGGGTTTCTGAAGACAAATATCTTCTTCTTCTTGTCCTGTTTATGAAAATTCTTGGGTCAATATGCTGGAAGGAAGGAATATTTTATTGTCTTGATATATTTTACTGTTACGTTATTTAGAGCTGCTCTTTTGTTATCTGAAAGGTGTCAATAAGACACTATAATAAATAGTAGTAGTAGTAGATTCCGTTGTGAAATATTGTATACAGTTTTGTTATGCTGTTGTATTCAATCACTATGACTTACATGAGACCTTACTGATGGGGCGACGCGATGTCGGTTGGATATCGCATATACGTTTTTCTACGAAAATTTCAAGTGCAATTCAGTCGATTTGCATCGCATTGGATCCATGTGAACGTAATTGCATTTAAAATCACCTATCGGGGTGATAAAAATCAAAGTGCGTCGAGCCATCAAGGATCGCTAAGGATTGAGTAAAAAACAGTTCCTCACAACTAACAAGAAGACTTAAATAAGCCAAATATTCTTTCAACTGAAAATTAGTTGACCAAAACTGAAAACTTCTTAAGAAACCATAAAGTAATTCAATATTACTACTAGACAAAACTAAAACCAACCAAACTTTACTGAAGATATCGCTTTACCAATTAATGCGAAAGCCGCACTTTCTCCCAGACTATCCTTTTACTGAATTATTGCGTTCAGGCTCTGAGAAATGAAGACCGATATTTCGGAATTTCTTAGCAGTATGGATGAATTTGATAAAATTCTATACATAGTGGAGTAGGATGGGTCCTTTACCAGAATACGGCAGAGAGGATGGATTAAAATCTCACTGACTAGTTATCTTTATAAGTGCAGAGGTTAACTAGTTTCTAATCTTGGACAGACCTACTGAACTGATTTTGAGAAACAAATAGCACCGTTTACGACAAATCTATACTAATATAATAATAAAAAAACCGGCCAAGTGTGGGTCTGATTCGCACACAGAGGGTTCCGTATAAACAGCTACATTCACCAAAATAAATAGGTAACATTACTAACGTTCATAAAGAATGAAAGCATCGAACTCTTTTTTTTATTTTATTACTTTATTACAATGGGACAAAATTAACTTTTTTTATTTTTATTTGTTATAGGCTCGCGTTTGACCACTATCTCGCCTGATGTTAAGTGATGATGTGGTCGAAGGTAAAGCACGCTTGCCTAGAAGCAATCTATTCACTCTTGACTTGAACTTTGCTGTTCAAAAACTGCCTTCCCCATACATCAATATACAAAATTTTTACTTTGTCAAGTATATTTTATAAGTTGGTCAATTATTACTCGTAAACTTGTAAAGCCTAATAAAACCTCTTCATTATACTCTCTTTATGTGAGAGAACCAGAGGCTCTAAATAAAATGCCATTCTATCAGCATAAAAGTCGCGATAGTAATTGGAAATATTAAAAAAAAATATTTTTAACAAAAACAAAAAAAAAATAGGTACCAAAGACACCGACTTCCGAAAAGAAAGATATTTTTTGCTTTGTTGTTTGTTTTGGAAGTAGGTTTTATTTTTGTTTTATTTTTTATTTTTTGGTTCTCTTTATTACCATAAAAATCATGTATAGCCAGAGGGCTTCTCATAGCAATCCCAACAAGCTTAAACACGACGTCGATACATAGTTTTATTATTGAGTTCTGGTGCCTACCGGTTTGATGGTACCGTTTTCATTAGAACCATTTATTTAAATTTGCTTCATCACTGTCATTTAAATATTCGAGATATCTTATGCCCAAAACCTACTTATCATTGAGAAGTTCCATTGACCATCTGTGGTCTTCTTCATCAGTTCCACTTCACCAAAATGATTCTTTCTGAATGCAAATGCTTGCCATGTTGATGAAAATATAAAAATGGTTATGTATATGATAAATGATTTTATTTCTGTAAGTTGGTTTGTACAAACACTTTTACATGTCGATCATATTTTTAAAACTAGATGAGGTCGGCGTTTCCTATCTGACTACTCTGAGAAGAAAGGCCGAAACAAACTCAGAGGTCACAGTCTTTTAAAGTCCAGACAAAACAAAAATCTTGGTTAGATCATGTGAAGACCATGTAGATTGATGACTGAAATAGTCTTTTGAGGAAAGAACCAGCCAGATTGAGTGGACCTGTCCAGTCAGTGCACGCATTTGTCAATAACCGAGCAGCTCAACGCAGAATTTAAGGAGCTCAACGATACGACGAACAATACCAAAGAAAGGACATTCGGGTAGGCCGCATAAACTACTCAAACTGCCAGACCACGATTAAAAACTAAGATAAATTAAAAATAAAAACAAAAAAATGGTCCACATAGTCTTCACATTCACAATAATTAAAATAAAATAATTTATTACTTTAAAAAGTAAATATTCTTGTCATTGCAAGAAAACCAAAAAAAAAAGATAATACAACAGAATACAACAAAATTCACGGTGGAAAAATAAAAAATCAAAATTAATTTTAATTGGAGCAGCTCAATCCCAAGCCTTTTTGTCACAACTTACGTTTAATGAATGATTTGAATTTATTAAGACTTAGAACTTGTACGTGGCTTGGAAGCTTATTATAAAAGCGCACACATTGACATCTAAACGGGCCACCTATTTTCTTGAGCCTTGTTGTTGGTACTACAAATTTGTGTTTGTTTCTAGTATTTATGTTATGGATATCACTGTATTTAAAAAAAAAAATATTTTCATGGGCATACAAAAGATTTTCATAAATATACTGAGAAGGCACAGTCATTACATTAATCTCCTTAAATTTCTCTCTGCCTATAAAATTTGAAGATTTTCCTCAATTTCTCCAGGATGCCATCATCAGATCCTAACGATATGACCACGGGGCCACCTGGGAAGTATATCCTTTTGAACAAAAGAAGAGTTTTCCAAATCGATCCAGACGTCTATGAGTAATCGGGGATCACTCAAAGACGTCTGGAGGGAAAATTTTGACAAATTTTACGAACCTCCTCCTTTTTTTTGAAGTCGGTTGAAAATTAATTGGAAAGTGCTTTCAAAATGGCCCGTGATTAATCCCTTACATTTCGACCATCACCATCGCTGATACTTTGGTCAAATAAAGAGATCTGACCAAAGATTTGTTTTCATCGACCAAAAATTACAGACTGCATGTTTTTTAGGTAAATTGGACTAACATTTAAACTTTTCTTTTTGTTGTCCTATATTCCAAATCGAAAAGAGTGCTATTCTTGGATAAGTTAATACGATTTTATTTGGATTGAATAATCTCAAGTGCGAATTTTACGACATTTCCATTTAATTTAATTTCCTCAAGAGCTTAGAGTTCGGCGCTTTTCGTAGCTTTTACTGCTGCGAATTCTGATGTATTGATCAAGGAATGTAATCGAGAGTATTTTAAGATTAACCTTGTAGAGTAAAATTTTGAACAACTTAACGCTCCAGTTGACCTATTAATTTTAAAGAGTGTTAAAATAATTTATTTGGGGCACCTAAGACAGAAAATCCTAGCTCTTTATTTATTTATTTATACTTTATTGTACACCAAGATAAAAATAGTTCAAAAAGACATCTTATAACAAAAATAAACAAACAACTCTTCTAGATTATAGATCTCTTACAGGAAATCTAGAATGGAATATGAATAATGAATGCACTTGGTGTAAATTCAACAATTTTTGAATTTTTATTGTGTTCTATTTAATATTGAGTGATTATGCCAAGCGATATCTTATTATAGTGCAGATCAAATCATCATTTGCCCCAAGCAATATATCTGGTTACAATGCAATAAACCCCACGTAGTTGAAAACAGCTAGACGTATGTTGTTTATAATGACCCACTTTTCAATATCTTGCTCGCTAATCATGTAACCAACTATTGTTATCATTGGCCAAAATTCTATCATAATTCCTTCCTACCTTTTTTTGCAACATGGCTTCTTCTTTCATCATCTCTATTAATTGTCATCTAAGACAGATCTTACCTATTTCAAATTTAAGAAGTCATGTTTTCTAGACATTACTATCTTTTACCAAGTCTATTCATCGTTGCTTTGGTCTTCCTCTTCTCTTATAGACAATCACATTAATCCTCAAAACGTTAACAAGACTCCTGATTGAATTACAGAAGTAGTCACCTTCTTTCCTACATCTTATTTCACAGTCATTCATTCATCGACTTTTTGGTCTTCCTCTACTCTTATATATATACTTCGACAAACACAAAACTTGAACAAAACTCCAATAACCTATTTAGACAACAATTACAGAATCCACTTACAGCAGGCCCGAATTTCAATAAGACGGAGTAGAAGACCTTATCAGGCGAATAATATCTAACCCAATTATTTGAACAGATGCCTCGCATTTCGCTAATGAATTGAAATAAAAGTACCACCTGTGAACTTCGAAGAAAATTTTATTGTTCAGCCATTTTATTATTGAGTTCTGGAGTTAGATTTTAGGCAATTTTCCTCATTTAAGGCCTTGAAGTAATAAACATAGTGAAGGATTTGTGATTGGTTTCTTACTCGTGTAAGATTTATTTAGATGAACGTTTTGTGATCTATAGGAATAGGCAAAGTATGGACAGTTATTTTTATAAAATAGAGAAATCTGTTAACTCATCTTTGAAAGCGCATCATTTTGGTGGTTCTGGTGCGTTAAATTAGTTTTTACCTGACTGCAAGGAAAGGGTTATGTTTTTCACAAGTATGTTGTATGTTTGAATGTATGTATGTTTGCAATATTCTTTATTACCTCATATCTCATAACCGGCGTGTGTGTATTACTAGATGTATCAATGTGAGTGCAGCAAAAGAGGTATGTAAAGATCGTAGCAGGTGGCTTTCTGTAGTTTCTGCCTACCCACATGGGTAAAAAGCGTGAGTTTATGTATGTATGTATCATGCGCTTTATTTCCAAGCATTTTCTATGAAATATGAATGGAATAGGAAGCCGCCTATGTGCCATTTCTATGTGGCCTGCGCCTTAAGCAGTAGGGTTTTTTTTTATTTACTTTTTTTATCCGCATCGCCTCATCACCCGCTAGAACCATGGAAATATTACCGACCAAAGAGTTTTCTTATAAATAGGCCTGAGGCCATAATATATAGAATAGAAAAAAAAAACAGAATAGAATAGAATGGAATAGAATAGAATAGAGTAGAATAGAATAGGATAGAATAGTAAAGAATAGAATAATTAGAATAGTAGTATAGAATAGAATAATTAGAATAGTAGTATAGAATAGAATAATTAGAATAGATAGATAGTAATAGATGTAATAGTTTTGGAAAGAATAAGTACTCTTTATTAAGTACCAATATATCGCCATTAACTAGCCCTAAATTCAGACACCGGGCTGCTACTAAGAATTTCATAAAGGGAGAAGCACAATATATACCAATTTGCTCTCTTACCTCACGTTCTATGAACTTGCCTTGCAAAGGTTGTTATGGTTATGAACGCTCAATTATTAAGACGAACTAAAGAAATCACGGTTAATTTTTCTAGGTTCTTAATTTTAAGATGCGATAGACTCGCACGACCCGACGCGACGCGCGGCGATGCAAAACGAAGAATACCGGGTTACCCATACTTACGTACCTTTAAACTTTGTGTCTCATTACCATAAAATTTGTGTGATTACGTTTATAAAGTCTCACACATAATACATTAAGCGGAACCTTATCTTCGTCTTCTCAAAATCATCCATCAAAGCTTTCAAGACCCCAATATCACTCAAAATCATAATCTTTGTATTCACATTACGTTCTAATACTTATAATTACATTAATTACTCCGTAATCACTTCTCTTCGTAACGTAATTGATCATACGTTGTGCCCTAATTAACTCGTTTAGAAGTGGGAAAGCCTCTTCAGGTAACACAGCAAGAAAATTTGAACTTTATGTTGTAAGAGACAAAATTAAAATTCGTTTGCAAAGGGGCGGTTGTAAAGTTAGCAAGGCAAAAATGTCTGCCTAGTCTTTAGTGTTATCTCAAAATTTTCGTTTATAAGTACGTGCAAGAGCCTCCTCGGTCCTGATAAGAGGCGGTTGTCGTTCGTGCCAAAGTTTCTGAGCTTTAGGTCGAGTTTTTAGACCTTGAAATGCCTTGAAGACCTGTCGTTCTAAGATTTGAGATGATAAGTAAATAGGGGTGGATGTTTCTGGTTTTAAATTGTATGTTATGTCTCTACTAAGTGATTGTTTAGATCTTCGTGAGAGATGGGTAAATGTGACGGCAAAGAACTGAGTTATTGGTTTCTGTGCTGTAATTTAGGAGTTTCTGAACGGTACGAATATGTGATTCACTCAATCAGTTTCAATTAGTTTTTGACTTCACAATAGAAGAAGAAATGTTTTAAACAGAAAATTAATAAGCTTACTAAGTTGGTAATAAAATTGGTAGTTACCTAGAATATATCCATAAGAGTATTATTTTTTTCTTTCTTATATTAGCCTAACTTGTATAAACTACTTCAGATTTTTATGGCAATGAGTTTACACTAAAACACTTTTGGGTATGTGAGTTAGTATGTTTAAATTGAATTCGATAACAAATTATAGAAGTAATTTATAGTACCCACCTCAGTGACTTCACAACAGAAAATCTCCACGTGTAAAATGGAAATAGAGGCATTAAAACCTGAGTATAATAATGTAAGTCAGATTTTCCTAAAAACATCAAAAGGCACGCGGAAAAGTCATAGCTAATATTCTTTTGTGTACATAACAAAAACCATCCTACACCTGTATTAATTTGAAAGGTCAGGAGCGAAGATAAAGAAATAAATTCATCATGGGAAAATATGTGAATTATCAAAATCGTTGTATAGGTTATGTGACGTCACATTATATTGAATATGGCGCCCTCTTATAGGAGACAAGAAGAAAAGAACAAAAAAAACACCTCACCCTGTCATGTGTGGTGTCATTGCACACATCACATCATCAGCCTATTAATGTTGCCACTGCTGGGACACAGGCCTCTGGGAGAGGACTCTGTGAGAGGACTCTGTGAGAGGGAATGGGCCGTAATCCACCACGCGGGCCCAGTGCGGGTTGGTGGTTGTCACATGTCTTTGAATTTTTGGTTCTAGCACATGCCGGTTTCCTCACGATGTTTTCCTTCACCGTTTTGAAAGCAGTGGTGATGAAATGCACACACATTGTAGTCATTGCACAGGGGTTTTAAAATGAAGGTAGGGTTTGGTACATCATATTTTTATCAAGCATACCGTTTGCAAGGTATATTCCGTCAAAGTGATGAATACAATTTTTTACCCGACTACTACGGCGCAGTGGCGTCGCAAAGTCCAGTCTTACATTCCACTCACTCATCTCTTACTCATCCATTCTTAACATATGCAATATCTAGATACATGTAAAACAACAAACCCAATACAGAAAACAAAATGTGATGTGGCTCTACAAAATACTTAAACTGAAAAATAAATTAAAAAAACTAAAACCCGAATACCGAAAAATCACGCTCTAAAAAGCAAGAACCAAGAAAATATGCTCATCTGAAATTGTTATGTACACACTATTCGATAAGGATCGGGTATTAAATAAACAACTTACATGTAATAAATGATTTATTGCCATCATCATCATTTCAACCGAAAGACGTCCACTGCTGGACATAGGCCTCCCCCAGGCGTCGCCACATTGACCAATCTCGTGCGTCTCGCATCCAGCGTCTTTCCGCAACCTTAACAGGTCATCGGTCCATTCTGAACACCACTATGAATATGTATAAAATACAATAAATTATTTAGCCCCTGGAATGACATAATTATATCGACATTTTTGTGAGCAAAGCCCCTGGCAGGAGCTAGTCCGTATAGTATTGTGTTCAAAGTTGCTTAAGGACAATAACTTGCTTAATGCTATAATCTTTATATTTTAAGCGCGTTATTTTACACGCTTTATTATAACGCGCTTTTTTAAAACACACGGACGCGGGGCGGGCACGAATACAAGCGCGGTGACTGTTAACTCGCAGCTCCTACCCTAGCGTTGGACTCTTTGGGCAGACAGCATGCTTAAAAATATTACATCGATTTTATGAATTTATTACGATATAAAATGTAGCAGTAAAAATAAACAATGAACTTTTTTTCATACTTTCAGTTCTATTGCCTTAATTTAAGTTCCATATTGGTAAATCACTATTTCTTTTAGACATTTTTGTCTCCTTTACACACACAAAAACAAAACATTAAACAATAACACAATCTGTCAATCAATCGTCCTTACTTATACAATTATACTCAGTAAATATGACCTGTCCTATCAATGTTTACACTTAAATCACGAAGCAAAATAGAAATAGTGTAGGTATATCACGTAAGCCGCGCGGGATCGCAAATACGCGCGCGATCGATAACAAACGCTAGCATGCGCGTCCACCCGGCGCGCGGCGGCGGCGCCCCCTGCTTCTTGCTTTATTTACGTTACTTCGTTATAACGAATTAAGCAAAAAGCGCATAGCGCCAAGTGAGCGCCACGATAGCGTTTGCTTTATAATTTGTATAATAAGCACGCTGCTTTAAATTGCTTTACGGTATTTTAACCACCACTAGTCCCGTATACATTTAATTCTTGTCACCACCTTTATTATCTTTGAATAACCATTAATTAATTTCACTGAAATTTCAAAGGATCTGATCACAAGGTTATTGTGCGTTACTGTAATATTAACAAACAACTATTTTTAGTACCTACCTAATAATACTTGTAATTTTCAACCTCGTTGCTTCCACAATAAGGTTGAAAATTTATCGACCGGGAACTTACGTAAATACCTACTCATATAAGACAGAAAATTAATCCGTAGTATCAACAAAATGTTAGAAAAGTACAACCTTCCATGAGAAATAGAGATTTTTAGGCAGTGCCTATATGAAATTAATGAATTGTTCTGCGTGCGAAGATAATATGGCGGGAAATTAGAATTTAATAAATTGAATCGTGTTTGACTAATGGTTTTCTTTTATTCCATTTTACGCTAAGTAAGTCCGGTAAACCCAAGAATTACAGGGGGCTTTGAAGGAGTAGTGATGAAAGATTTTGGGAAACCCCATGGCAACACTTTTGGCGTCTCGGTCAGAGACCAAGTTTCATAGTACTATAGTACACATCCTTCTGCACAGACTTAAAACAATCGGCATAAGGGGTACGGCTCTCTCTCTTTTTGGTAGTTATCTATCTAACCGAAAACAGTAAGTTAAGGTTTGCAACTTAATTAGTGATGAAAAAACGGTATGTTTTGGAGTACCTCAGGGAAGTGTGCTCGCCCGACGCTGTTCCTGATTAATATAAATGAGTTGTGTAATATCGGGCACAGTGGCGGACGAGTATTTTCCTATGCAGATGACACAGCAGTAATTTTCGCCGGTGACTCTTGGGCTACTGTGCGTGCTGCTGCTGAACGTGGATTAGCGATACTAGAAAGTGGGTTAAATGCTAATCTTTTAACCCTTAACGTATCTAAAACGAACTTCATCTGTTTCACTCCTAATCAGAGGACACAGCCATGTGCTGAATTCGGGATCGTGATCCATGAGTGTGCAAACCCCCATTATCCCTGTAATTGTCCAAGCTTACAGCAAGTCAGATTCACCAAATATCTTGGTATAACAGTAGACCAAAGATTGTCCTGGCACACCCATATCGAAAATACCATGACCAGGGTCAGAAAACTTATATGGATTTTAAAACGTTGCGATATGTGATGCCACCGATGTTACTTAATAAAATTTATACTGCTCTGGCACAATCGGTCATCACATACTGTATACCGATCTGGTGAGGGGCCACCAAGACCAAATTTCTAGACTTAGAAAGGGCCCAAAGGTCTCTTATCAAAGTTATGTATTTTAAACCCTTTCGATATTCAACAGACAACGAGCGGTCCACACAATGGTGACACCCGGCTGTTTCCTCCCGCCTTATCTTGAACAGGAACATCCCGAAACAGTCGTGTCCGGTGAGGACCGGTGTCTGGCGGAAGGTGAGGATGCTGTGACGCCTCTCAAGCCACTCCTCAAAAAGGGGCCTTACCGCCGCAATTATGGCGTGCCCAGCGCTGGGTTGCGACAATCGCCCCCTCCATGTCGCCATGAGATCCTGCCGGAGCTCTGTCCGCCGAGCCGCGATTTGTCGCGGCAACGGTGTTTCGCCCCGGCATTTCGCCTCCTCGCGCCACTCCCATATTTGCGCGAGGACTTTTGCTTCCAGATCCCATGGCGGCAATCCGGCAAGGAGGCTCGCCGCCTCACTGGAGACCGTGCAGTATCCCCGGACCAACCGGATGGCCATGACCCTTTGGAACGCGTCCAACCGGCGGGCCGGTCGCCGCCTCAGGGAACGCGCCCGTACCGTTGCCCCGTAAAGAGCCATGGAACGCACGACCCCCGCGTAGAGCCTTCGGCAGGAGGCGTTTGGACCCCCTAGATTGGGCAGCCCCCGCCTGCTCCAGTCTGGGAGCCAAACGTCGGAAATGCTCCACGAAATTCTACCGGCTGTCGAGGACGAGTCCCAGGTACTTCATTGTCGACTCGACGCCGATGTGAACCCCTCCTGCCGTTATTTGGGATCCCGGCGAGTCCCAATTGCCGGATCCTCTCGACGATTGTCGCAACCCCGCGTGTCGCTATTTCAGCCGCCGCCTGGTGCAACCTCCCTTGTGCCAGGACCAGCGTGTCGTCAGCGTAGCAAAGCACGCTGACGCCACTAGGGAGGTCGGCGCGCAGCGCCCGCGCGCCCGGTCGTAACCGATGTCCCACAGATGCGACCCCACGACCGATCCCTGTGGGACGACATGGTCACCCCCCTGTTCACTGTTAAGAAATTATACATATTGAACATAACCGTACATCTGCACAAGACCCTCTCATTTGATCCTTTTAAAACTAGATAAAAGACGTAAATCAACTTTGTGGCCCATTCCCCACAGGTCCGTACGATTTTCGCCTGGCGTCAGTATAGTATTCAATCAACTTACATTCATAATAAATTAAACCCCTAATTGAATATTTACCCCATGTTGCATCACGAGTGTAAAAATACCCTAACGGAATGGTTAAAATTACAAACGTACGATGAAATTGAACTTTTATTTACCAGAGTATGCTAAAGAAGAACCAGTACCCAATCATAACATACATCAGTTAATAATTTATTAACACACACATACACACACTTACTCACTCCGATACACCCCGCTGAACCATCCCGCCACATATACATACACACAAACAAACACTACACATACTTGAACATGCTACAATAACAATAATTTTGTAATCATCCTGGAACCTATACGTTTTTCTTTTCCATTTTTTCTTTTAATTATGACTCAACATTGTAGATAAGCAACCCATGGGAAGTTGAGAGGTAACCCCATTACAATTATTTTTATAGCTTACCGGGGCTGCCTCAATTTTGTGCTGTAGAACAATTGTATGAGAAACAATATTTTTTTTCTAATATTATTTTTTATAGTATTTGTTATTATTATTTTATCCAAGAGCTTGCGCTTCAAAATCTCCCTTCATTAGAGACTTAATGCACCAGCATCTCTTCCAGGCGTTCTTGTTACGGCGGCGCACGGCGGTCGATTTCTTATCTGTTTTCGAAGGTTACTACAATTTGTATATAATCCTGGGATATATTGAAAACAAATTCTGGGATATAAGGATCAGATTCTTTGCTAGTGTGTAAAATCCTCATACAAAGCATATGGACACATTAACCATTTCCATGTAGTATTTACCTAAATGAAAATAATAAATAACAGCCAGTCTTAAATTATTTTTACCATTTACGCGAAAATGTTCATAAATTCTTTTCCAGCAAACGTTTACTCTTCCCAGTACATAGTTTTACGATCCTTTCTAATTACAACGAGTTTGTAAGGGTTCTTACACATCTGTATATAACGTCGTCAAGTGAACGCGACGCTCTAAATGACATTTTATTTTGTTGTAGTGTTTTGACACATGGCAAAAAATTAAATGAAGTGCCGTGTTCTTGATTTGAAAAGGGGTAAACGGGTATGACGGTGTTGGTAGTATTGTGTCCGAATACAAATTAAAACTTTAAGACAAACCTAGTATGCTTTTAAAATCTGACTAATTTAGAACAGTAGTTGCAAATTGGAGATAACGACTGCCATGAGCACGATAGCATACGATATTAAAGCTAATAGAATCTTGATGAGATTCACACAAAAAAAGAGGCCTAAAGATGTCCAATAGTAGACGATGTCAATAATAACGGTGGTCCGTCGTCTGACAATTATTGTAAGGATACGCTCGACAAAAACACACTGATGTGCTGGTACCCTAATTTAGCTGAAACCGTTCCATGACCTGAATTTTGTTTCTGACAACTTAATTAAAATTTGGATCTCATAATAATGGCCGTATCGCGTTAAAAGGAGTAAACTTAACGCTTTTCTCTTGCTAAAGAACTTGAAGATGTTGTTATAATAATAGATTGGGGTCAGATAAATAGGTATGTCGTTAGTTGTCAGACTCGGTGGCAATTCAAACAATCAAGATTTTTCTTTCTTGGGTTTTGTTTTATTTTGTGCTGGACAAATACTGTATTTGTTTACTAAATTATTCGCTCAGTTTGTGTTACCCATGGTTATTAATTGGTGCTTTGAGGTCGTGAATTCAAACCCGGGCAAGAACTAATGTGACTTTTTCAAATACATATATTATATACTTTCTAAGATTATCTTGGAGATCAAAGGCAACGGTGAAAGAAAACTTCGTGAGGAAAACTGGACTTATATAGTAAATCTGAAATAGTCAAGTCAGAGGGCTGTCGGGTTCCCAGACGTGGCTCAATTAATTCTGATACCAGAGATGGCCACATCCTCCCACGAAAAAGAAGAATAATAATGGAAAAAAAGATATTTAATTATGTCAGTTGGTACATTTTTAAATTGCAAAGGAATAATTATCTAATTATTTAGAGTCAATAAAAAGAGGTCTGTGCTTAGCAGTCATGGGTGAAGTCTGGCTGAAGATGATGAAGATAAATGTTATTGACTCAGCCTTTGTGTCATCATCAACATCCTCTTGCCATTATTCCAGTTTAGTTGGGATCGGCGACGCTTGTCTTCTTCTTCCATACCTATAAAGAAAGACAAGAAAGCATAAAAGAAAGAAAGAAAGAAGAAAAGAAGGAAAAAAGGAAAGAAAGAAATATTTATTTTTATTGTGACCCGCACAGGTGACTAGAGAGTTAAACAAAAATAAAGTTAAAGAATAATAAAAAACAAAAAACCGTGCGAGTGCAAAAAGTCTCCTGCCTTTTAATATATTTATACAAACTATTATACTACAAATTATTTAAATAAAATCAGCCCATTAATGTTCCCACTACTGGGACACAGGCCTCCTCTCTGAGAGGGAAATGGGCCGTAATCCACTACGCGGGCCCAGTGCGCGTTGGTGGATGTCACATGTCTTCGATTTTTTGGTTCTAGGACATGCCGGTTTCCTCACGATGTTTTCCTTCACCGTTTTGAGAGCAGTGGTGATGAAATAATTTACACAAAGTAAAGCGCCTGCCTGGGCTGTGATGTGATAATATTTTTGATTGAACCCTATAAGACAATTTATAAACGAAATTTCACAAGTTTATAATGCATTTCCTAAAATTCTGCAAAAATTTTAGGAATTAACACAATTCTTTTAAGGCTTTTTTTGTTTGTCTTGAACTACGCACTGATAAAATAAGCACAGCTTTAAGCCAATTAGTTTTATTTTTCATTATATTCTATAAAGACTCCTGCGCATTTTCGCCTTATAATCGTTGCAGAATTTTAAGAAATTCAATAAAGATGTGTGGGGATAAAACCCCTTGTGGGGTGTTTTTATCGATAAAATTTAGTTTATTTTTTGGCATTAAAGTTTTACTACTACGAATCCGGAAACATTGCATATACACCGTGAAATTTAAGTGGTTGTTTTCCCGCGGCAGAACGACTTGCCTTAAGGAGTACTTTCGAAGCATAGAGTTAAAGTAAAAAAATAACGATGTTTTTGTTTTAAAATAATTAAAAAAAAAACATAAACTCGAAAAATTGAGTAACAATAGTAACTTGTAGGTACTAGGTACTACGGTGAATAATACGGTGGTGACGCGAGTAGTACCTAGTACCTACAAGTTACAATTGTTACTCACTTTTTCGAGTTGATGAATATTTTTTAAATTATTTTAAAATAAAAACATCGTTATTTTTTTACTTTAACTCTATGCTTCGAAAGTACTCCTAAAGGCAAGTCGTTCTGCCGCGGGAAAACAACCACTTAAATTTCACGGTGTATACAAATATTGCTCGTTCAGTAGTATAGAATAATATTGTAACATGAACCATAAAAATAACCTTATGGAAATTTCTGGTAAGAATAAATTCATAACCTCATTACATATTGGCGCACGGTTGGCGCATTGGTTGAACGATTTACTGCTGTGCTGCGTGTCGCGGGTTCGATTCCCACACGGAACAAATATTTGTATGAACTACAGATAGATAGTTGTTTTGGCTCTGGGTGTTGTGTATGTGAGTTTTCAACACACTTGCTCATAAAGTGGCTCTAATTTCACTGCAATTAGGCACATAATGATACCTGTACTAAAACTGTGACTTTTTCATTGCTATTATTCACAAGTGAGTTATAGAGTTTTTATTTTTATTTTATGGTTGAGTTGCTTTGTTCTTAAAAAAGTTTCGATACAAGATCGTGCTCAATAGTACCTACAAATTAATTAATGTACCTATTGCTTGCTAATTTCATGCAACTTCGTATTTAAATAGATAATTTCAACTTGTACGTATTTAATCAATAAAACTTTCACTCAAATATAACTTTCGTATTCTCTGTAATAAAGAAAACTTGAAATTCCCCATTTTGTACGTGGCTAAAACGCTATCCGCGAAAAGCCAAAAACAAAGAAACCTCATTCTTTTAGTCTATGGTCGATCGCCATTGTTAGATGCGCGCGCATAGGAAAACTGATAAATTTTGCCCGCCACTGCGCAAATCTTTTCACAACTCGTGTTCACTGTTGAAAATGATTTTTTTGAATTATTTTCTTCATAAGTGTGTTGAAAAACGTCGTATGATACACGTGTGTATTGATGATTACCGTCCGCGGCTCTCTTAAGACCCTCACCTAACGGCTCGGGTCTCAATGGCGCCTCAGCGGTAATCACCAACATTACGCACTTGTACCATAATGTACTATTATATGTTTTTAACCGCACCCACGGAACAGGAAGAAATTCCTAGTGTGGTGAAAAATTTAAAAAAATTATATATACATATATATTATACGTTTATTTTCATAATAAAGGCGGCATGATCAAATAATTCAATGTTAATCACACCACATAACAACAAAGATGTAAAAGACACCATTACAGAGACATAAAACGCATCAACAACTAATGATACAGCGAGGGTCATAAGCATAAACATCCCTAAACGGCTCGCTTTTGTCGCCCCAAACGATAAAACTGTCACTGATTATGCATCTGAAGATGTTTATCACATTACTGAAACTTACAGTCCTAAACTCACTTTTAGGCATTGTTCATGGTGAGAACTTGTATCATTGCTGAAGCGAGCGCGACAAACTATACTGACAGAAAGTATGAGGTAAAATGTTTTTCTGATAAAAAAGCTACTTTAATTTTGAATACCAAAGGCTACATCATCATCATCATCATCAGCCTATAGCGGTTTAGGCTTAACACGGACTGCGATTTTTATTCGCGCGATTTTTGTTCCGCACACTCTGTGACCTATGGAAATGTATGAAGCTGCACGCACTGCGGAAAAAAATCGCGCCCAAATTGTTCTAAAAAATTTGCGCGAATTTTTATTCGCGCGAATGAAAATCGCAGTGCGTGTTAAGCCTTACTCCTGGACATAGGCCTCTCCAATTGCACGCCATTTTTCATTTAGGGAGCGATCGTCTTTTGTTTAACTTTATGGGAACACGTCTACCCTATCATGAGTTCCTAGACAAGTGTCATTCAATGTAAGCGATGACGATGCTCAAAGCTATTGCAAAGTCACGTGACCACGAGAGGTGTTCACGTGACTTTTCAATAGCTTTTGACATTCCCATAAATTTTTGACATTTTCTCAAACGCTAACGCCACTCTTTCGTTGATAGATTGTCATTTGTCTAGGGCCTCCCACCGCTATCACAATTCACGATGCACTGTAGCCATCTAATCATTCTCGCCACCGCACCCGCTGCCACCTTACTCACCGCATGTGTACCCTGGACGAAGCCTTGCACAATTCTTTTCACTCACTTACAGAAGAAATAAAACAGTAATAATTTACGAAAACATTAATTCCGGCTGCCACATCAAATATACGAGAATTTATAGCGGGAAAAACTTTCCTAATAAGACTGCAGCATTCTCATTTAATGGCTAGCTTTTACGCACGACTTGGATCGTTCAATTCAGTTAGCCGAATAGTGGGATTCACCAGAATTCGTTCAGTTTTCGAAATGATGGTCAAACTTGTAAAATCTTATTGATTTTGTTCTACTTTTCAGAGAGAGTCCTGGAAATTTTCAAGCTGTTTGCATAGCCCAGAATATTTGGAGAGTTGAAAATATATTAGCTAAAAATATTCCACTATCTGAAAAAAGAAGGAGAAATACGTACCTACCTATCTCAATTAACCAGACCTTAATAGTAAATATTTGTACACATTTTCCTTAAAAAACAAAAAGTACCGCACTAAAATGCCACGACTACCTAGTCTCTGTCACAAAGCTTTGCCTTAGTCTGAAAACTGTTACCTGAAAACCACGGTATTTTACCAACAAAAACTGGTACTATAACAAAGCAGAAAAATGCAGAAGGTCGGCTCCATTCAGCGAGCGAAAACACACACAAACGCGCACACATAGACACACTTCACGTACAGTGAGTGCAAGTCACGGGGTCTCATTGCTATAAAATAAAATTTGGTTTAAATAAATCTCACTAGATGGCGCGACATGTGCACAATTCAATGGTACTGTGTGTAAAATTAACATTTTCTGGAATTTAACATAAAAATTGTATGTTCTTGTTTAATCAACTCTCCTAAGTACAAAATTATGTTATATTGGGCTCTTAATTCATATTTCAAAGATTATTTGAACGGATCATTTAGAATTGATGCCAATAGATGGCGCATTTTTTTAATTTCTGAGACTTTCCACTCGATTGTTAAAATTTGCATTGTAACACATTTTGGTGCAAAAAACTGTAAAAACGTTCAAAATAATACTATAAAACGAACCTTCACTGTATTTAAAGAAAACAATATTCACGATCCTAGTAAACCGTTTTACTTGCAAGTCGCTGCTAACACCATATATTGCCGTCAAACGGGATCGAACGCGATTGATGTACTTACAAAAATAATAAGATTATTCAGATGAAAAACGCTAGTTACGTTGGCACGGTTTTTTGTATGGGATGAGGCATCTGTATGCTAGTATTACATTATCTCGGGTGCAAGCGCACTTGTGACCGGCATTTGTTTAAAATGCCCGACCGTATGCGTCTTTATGTGCGTGCCGCTGTTTTCGCTTATTGTATATAGCCGACCTTCTATAACTATTTATTTTGTGCCAGTACTGCTGTGCAAGGTGCGAACAAAAGGGGGAAATTCCTTGTACTGTCAGTGAGTGGGTTCTGTATGAATATTTGATGTTCCACGGCTGGATAATGTGATGTTCTGTCGGATTCGATTTCTTTGTTACTACTTTGAGGTGATTTGCATCAGTTTTGGTATTACTGAATGGTTTTTCATGAAGACTTATAATTTTATGTCTTCATTTATAGTAGACTGGTAGTGGCAACGTTTTGTTTTAAGTATTGTCAATTTTTGTTTTATGAAAAAATTTAATCATTTTAATTTTGTTATTTAAAACAAGAGTGTATAGCACACACTTTCCAAAACTTTTAACAACATAATGAAATCAGCAAGATCTATGAGCTAGGGGACGTTCTAGTCACTACAGTAACAGTTCAGTTACATAAATGAATTTTCCAGTTCTGCTGTTTGTATGTGGAACCAGAATAATCCATCACAAAACCAGCATTTTTACCAACTGAATTTTCTTTGACATCGACTTCCAACAAATTTCGGAACACTGTTGAACTACTACAGAATAGACAAAATATGTTTGCCATCAAAATCACAATATACTTTTCTACCAACTTTTACAACGTGACAATTTTTCTTCTCACGAATAAACTCCAAAGGAACGCCGAAGTATAACCTTCCGAGGTTCGCTAACTATAATTGCTGCCTCGGGTTAAAAAGGAGAGATGAAAGGACACTCCTCTCATAAAGGCACTGAGATCTCGTGAATGGCATCTGACAAAACTATTCCTGCAGTCCCAAACACTCTTATTTTTGCAGACCCACAGTCGAAAATCGAATAAATTTGGGTTGCGTTAAGATTGGCGCTTCACAATGTCTAGTTTTCTGTCTGGATTGCCGTGGAAAGGTTAAGCCGTTGTAACTAAAATGCTGGTAACAGTCAATGACATAAAAGGCGTTTTGCTAAATACAGAGGAGGCTTTTCAGAGGCTTTTAGGAACTAATGTTGTGTAAGAATTAATTGCGTGTTTGTAAACTAGGATACGGATGAAATTAGTGACAAAAGACATAGTGACTTTGAAATAATCGGAGGAATTTTCAGCAAAAATATCAAGGAGTAGCATCGTTGCTATGTTTCATTTCTATAGTTTTTTTTTATTCACTATAGGCTCGCGCTTGACCACTATCTCACCTGATGGTAAGCGATGATGTAGTCGACGGTGAATCGCGCTTGCCTAGAAAAAACCTATTCACTCTTGACTTAAAGACCCCTAGATTGTAGCTGTCAGGAAACACAGACTCCGGAAGGGAATTCCACTCCTTAGCTGTACGCACAATAAAAGTGTTCCCAAAACGTTTTGTGCGTATGGGTGGGATGTCCACCATGTACCGATGGCGCATCACCGTTCCGCTAGGTGGAATTAGATCATGTAATTCCATCGCACACTGGCCGAAGTGTAACCGATAAAAAACCGACAAGCTGGCATTTCGGCGACGATGTTCCAGGCTCTGGAGCTTTGTCTTGACCAGTGCTTCATCGCCGATGAGCCTCTTGGCCCGCGTTTCGATTGACTCCAATGCATCAAGCTGGTATTTGGCAGATCCGTCCCAAGGATGAGAACAGTACTCCATGCACGATCTAACATGCGCTTGTTACAAGTTGAGCAGTTGTTTCGGCGTGAAGTACTTTCTCACCTTTGCAAGGATCCCCAACTTTTTGGCAGCAAGCTGAACCTTTGCCTCAATGTATGGGTCAATATTGAGAGTCGATGTCAAAGTAACGCCAAGAAGCTCAAGATGGTCCGTTATTAGCACGTTCACATCTCGGAAAGTTGGAGCCGGGTGAAATTGGCTCTTTTGTGCAGGAAAAAAGACACGCTTGGGCTTTAGTAGCATTAAACCTGACCAGATTGGCATCGCCCCATTCGGAGACTACTTGCAAGGACAACAAGCTCCACCATGGCCTCACGGAGTGACTGGATTTGCAGCCCGATGAGATGTTGGTGGGCAGGGCACATTGCCCGTAGAACGGATGGCCGTTTCGCTCGAAAAGTTCTACGTAAAGTGGCGACTGCGTACCGGAAGACGAAGCGTTTGGAAGGCCTCCCTCCAGGTGGAGCGACGACCTGGTATAGGCTGCAGGAGTGCGGTGGACGCGAAACGCACACGACCGATCAGTGTGGTGACGCTTGGGGGAGTTCTATGTCCAGCAGTGGACGTCTTTCGGCTGAAATGATGATGATGAGATGTTAGTGAATTTTCAGCCCAAAGAAATAGGCAAGATATATATGTAGATAAACTTGGTCTATACGCCTTCAATTTACTCCATAAAGGCAATCAAAATTGCCTTTGCAGGTTATTTTCACCGGACTTCAAAAAGGAGGAGGTTCTCAATTCGATCGTATTTTGTAAGTTTGTTACGCGATTACTTCACCAATTAAGAACCGATATTGATGTTTCTTTTTTTTTAAAGCTGGTGCTTTTTTTAATTTAATCTAGATCTGGCGAGCAGTTTTTATTTATCTTTAATAATGTTTTTTTTTCATGGTTATATAAGGTACCAAAATTAAAAAGAGAAAAATAAAACTTTTTAACAAAAAAATTAAACCAACTTAAAAAATAAAAAGAAATCTGAAAAGTCGATTTTTTTTTTTTGTAATAGTACATTACTGCAGAATCCAGTCAGTAAGTAAGCTTTCCTGGCCAAGTATGAGTTAACCGGACCGAACCGCAGGTGAGGTCCGAAAAAAAAAAATATACAGTTTTCATATCGATATCGAAAACGGTTTTCATATATCGATATCATTTAGTACAATTTGCATAAGTTAAAATGTTATTTAGATGAGCAAACTAACAACGAACGCGAAATAATACTTAGAAAGAGAGGTAGCGCATATGGTTCCTATCGTTTGTGAAGTTTGCGTTTTGTCCGTAGTTCGTACGTTTCCATATTTTTACGGTTTTAAGTTGTGACGTATTTGTTCTCGCACGCTAGTAAGGTTTTTATTAGATACAGTTTTTGTAACATCGTTTATTTTGATATAGATATCGATATGATATGATATCTAACACATATCCGATATAAGTTAAGTTTTGATAAATCGGACCAATCCCTACTACTGTCCAGTAAGTAAATTACATAGTTACTTACTGGACAGTAGGAGATTCCAAATTTAAAATCTCGCTTCTTACTGGACAGTAGTGAATAAGTCTCCAGCAGAGGTCACTTTCTGGATACTTTTTAGAGATGTTATGCCAACATTACATACCATTATTGAGAAAAAAAGTTTTACTAAATATATTGTGTAATATTATACGAAGTTATCATCTACCTAGCTCTATACAGGATCTGTTCTCTTTTCTAGCATTTCCCGCATTTACCGGGTAAATAATTTAAAATTAAGCGATGCTAGTAAAAATAAATTCACCGCTAAACCAACGTTGGACTACTTACCTCGTCTAGCCGTGCCTTACCTTTTATCCACAATAAAATAAATTCAAATTTTAAAATCTAGCAAGCCAAGTCTACACACAATTTAACAAATAATCTCCTTTGCATGTCTCATAAATAAAATTTCATCTTTAAAAACATTTATACATATATTTTTATCTTTCTTCAATGCAAAGACAGACGAAGTACGTTTGTGATTCAAAGCAAATCGTCTGCTTTGATTACTCATGCTCTGCGTTTTTTGAAATTAAAATGAAAAACGATATGTTTGTTTATTTATCAAATAATTTTACTATTCACGGTTTAAAGATTTTTTGAGGTTTCGATAACTTGGAAGGAATGCAGTGAGGTGGTTGCAATGCTTATGAGAACTTCAGGATCCTGCCCTTGTTCTATACTTTCAGCCAGTGCAATATGTTTTCTTCTACTATTCGCCCCTGTCAACCATGGCGATATTTTTATGACCGTACTTATTCGATCACCATGTAGTTTTAGTCAGTAAGAGCCTGATAGAGTTCGCTGTCAGTTCCAATGGATGGTACTAGCTTGATGATGCTCTTTTCTGCTGTCAATTTCACTAAACATTTATTAAACAAATTTCTCCTCTTCCACTATTGATTGGTTCGATTCATATCTCAGGGGCCGCTCGCAGCGGGTACGCCTTGATGAGTGCTCTTCTGATTGTTGCTCTCTTACTGCGGGTGTGCCCCAGGGTGGCGTTCTCTCTCCTCTTCTCTTTTCTATTTTTATTAACTCTGTTACTAGAGTCATCTCCTGTAACTTCCATCCCTACGCTGACGACCTGCAGCTTTACCATCATTTTTTTAGTCATGATGCGGAAGCCGCCGTGTCCACCGTTAACAGCGACCTGAAGTTGATTGAGGAATGGTCGCGGTCCTTTGGGCTGCAAATCAACCCTAAGAAGTCTCAGGCCTTGGTTATAGGCGGTAGGCAAATGCGGAACAGGCTTGATGTTGCGTCGCTGTCTCCAGTCTGGTTGGATGGAGTTCAGATTGAATACAACAAGACAGCTAAAAACCTGGGGGTAATCATGGACTCCTATTTATCGTGGAAAGCCCATGTTGGTGAGGTCAGTCGCAAAGTGCACTATTCGTTCCACTCGCTGAAATGCCTCCAGAGCTTTTTGCCCTTGAAAACCAAAATTTCCCTAGCTCAAACTCTCATTCAGCCCATAATCGACTACGCCGACGCCTGTTATTTGGATGCCACCGAGGAGCTATTAGATAAACTTGAGCGTTTGCAAAATTTATGTATTCGTTTTGTTTTCAACCTTAAAAAGTATGATCATGTTTCAGAATTTCGCAAGTTACTCAAGTGGCTCCCTATTCGACTTCGCAGGAACTCTCGGATATTGTGTCTATTATTTAACATCCTTCATAACCCAAAGACGCCTTCCTACCTCCGAGAACGCTTTTCCTACTCCTGTCCTTCCGATGCACTTTGCAGGAAGCATCTTAAAAATCTCCTTAATATCCCTTCCCACACTATCGACTTCTATTCCTACTCCTTCACTGTGAACGCCGTGCGTTTGTGGAACTCTCTTCCGCCTGACATAAGGGATTGCCAAACTCTTTCAGTTTTTAAAAGAGAAGTGAAAAGACACTACCTTTCCATTCCATCATAGTTGCATATAGTTCTGTTTTATTATCTTTTTCATATATATTAGTAGGTAGGTAGTTATTGCTATAAAATTTATTTAATTTGTGATGTATGTATATGACAGCATATTTTATTTGTATCTAATAATTATTTTATATTATTTAGCTCTGAATTGTTTTATGTGTTTATTTTTCCCTTCTACACACGATGTCTACATCTTTTTTTTTCTCTTTCCTTTCGCAGGTATGCTGGAAGAGATTTCATTAGAAATAAGCATTACCTATGTACCTATTTTTCTGTTCCTCCTTATTGTCTGTATATGTGTGTGTGCATAAATGGTTAAATAAATAAACGTCTGAACTAAAATTGCGGGAGACAAGTAACTCATTTAAACCCATATTATAAAAAGTCCGCACGGAACAAATATTTGAATGGCCTATAGACTGATGATGGGTTAGTTTACTGAAAATTAGTTTTTCGTCCACCAGGTAGATTAATAAAAAAATATTGGAAGCGTATTTTTCTTTTGACACGTGTACATAAAGTGACGACGATTATAATGCGTTGAAAATCGTGAAACGTCACGCCGCTAGTACACTTTATACTGCCTAAGTGACGTCACAAGCCCCCACTTCTAAACTTTGATGCGCTGTAACTTAGTAAATGTTTATTGATTCGGAAAAGCAAAAGATAAGTGTCCAATATTATTTGATAATCTCACTCGCGGACTAATTAGAATTTATAATTTTTCTACCTAGGAAACATCCCTATTGTTCCGGATTTATGTGTCTTGTGTATGTGAGTTAAAATTTTTGTAAACGCACCCATGATGCAAGAAGAAATTCCTAGTATGAGACAAAGTTTTCTTTTTTTAAAGATACAAAAGAAAGTCAAAATTTTGATGTTTGATGTTTTAGTTTTGATATGTTTTAAACGGTAATCTCCGAAAACAATCATCCGATTTGGTAAAAATCTTTTACTTAAAGAAATCTACACAGACGCTAAGTACCATAGGCATACTTTATATCCCGAAAAACAAGTTTACTGGACTGGGGTAGGTCACAAAAGCGAAGTCGCTAAATATAAAGTTTTTTCTAAAATACTGCAAGAATAAAACAGAAGATACAACCATGCTGCTTGAGCACCGTATAATATTACACCCATATATTTTTCCAAACTCGCCTTGAATCATTCCATTTCGCGATTATTTAGTCAAATGTGTATCTTAGAAAGGGTTTAGAAATAAATAATTCAAACACAAGGGTATTACCGAACGTTATGCGAGACTGTTACGTTCAAAATAAGATTTATCTTGTTCGCATAATTTTAAGAAGCTTGAATGATTTAGTATGTTGGCGAGAAGTGTTGTACTATTCATAGATTTTAGTTGCGTCGTGTCTGATTATGACATTTCAACATTTAAAATCTTTTTCTTAATTATTATGAATTAAGAACAGCATATTATTTCCAATGCAGGCCTCCACTTTGTGAGAGAGAGCGGGTCGTAATCCATCACACGGGTCAAGTGCAGATGGCAGTGGTAGAAGTCACATGACTTCTAGTTTTTGGATCTAAGACATGTCTTTGTCTTTGTGTCTTTGCATAAAGTTAAGTCTGTCTTGCATAGGGCATTATCTCAAAAGTCAAAAAAAAGAGAAAAGAATATTATAGTTTATTTTTCTTTTGTCTTTTTCACTTAAACAATTTGGAATATGTTTGCATTTTATTTTTTCTGTAGTTTGGCACAACGTGGTACAAAATTGATTGGATTACTCGAGCAAAACCAGCATTCATTCACGAGTTTTCATTTGTATTTTCATGTCGGATTTATGTTCAATAAACTGTATTTATGTAAAAGTCTATCTAAAAAAGTAATATCCGTCATATGACTGTTCTACATTTCCTACTCCTTTGTTTAATGCATGCCGTGGTAGCCTTTAATTAAGGCTACACTATAAAATGTAAAAATATGAGTACTTTAACATGTATTTTTGGTATATTTATGCCTTGTTGGTTATCCTTAATTAAATAAATAAATAAATGTCTACCGATTTCCTCACGATGAGAAGAGCATTTGTCATTTTGAGAGAAGTTGTGATGAAATAATTTTCACAAAGAAAAGCTTGGGTTCGAAGCGACGATTCGCAACTTGAAAGTCGCAGACAGTTACCGTCGTCAACACACTCAATACTGTTCAAATTCATTATTTTTAACAAAAATGTGATTGCCTTTTTGCAATTACCTGAGATTGATTTTCAAATCAAATTAATCACTAACTTTGATTTGCTCAATGAAAGTCAAAAAAACAATTGAAATTGCAATAATTCTTTTGAGGTGAAATTTTGCGATAAAAATGGCGAAGAAACTTTAATCATTGATTTGATTGCCTCATTTATTCTAGGTTGAAGAATTAAATGGTTTTAGATAAAATCAATGTTAGAGGTTGATTGCTCTATGAAATCAATTTATTCTATTTTATTTTAACGCTATACTTAAATTTATATGATTTCATTGGACCTTGGAAATGAGGGCCAAAAAATGAACAAATCTAAGTTTCAAAATCAGCGAAAAAACAAATGAAAAAGTAATTAGCCTCAAGTGAGCTGTTCCATGTTGCTGTTCTGTGAGTTCTGAAGTGGCGATCTCGTACCGAAAGACGGAGCGCTGGAAGGCCCCCTCTAGATGGAATGATGACCTGGTTACGGCTGCGGGCATCCACTGGATGCAAGTCGCATAGGACTGATATATGTGGCAAGACTTAGGAAGGACTATGTTGAGCAGTGGACCTCTTTCAGTTGAAATGATGATGATGATTAACTGTTCCATGCCGTACCTACCATCAGGGGAAAGATGGACCTGTAATACATTTGATTATGGAAACACACACCACAGTAAATTATATGACAAACACTGAACTCATAATAATAAAATGAGCAGTTAACAACAAGAATTCTTTGTGTAATGGGAACACCCCATTGTATCCGTTTGTCCCATCCCTTTACCATTAAACACCACACAATTACACCTAAATGCGTCTAATTTATTAAACAACAATATAGCAGAACCACGAACGAAACCTCAAGCGACCTTTGATCGTCCCAATATTCAGTGACAACACAAAATAGACAGTACAGAAACTCAACGCCGTATATTATCGAAACAGTCATGCGCACACAGACGCGTACGTAAGGCTCGGCGATCTCAAAGAGTGCACTTGCTCTCGCTGTACTTGACGTACGCGTTTATTTTATAGTTACTACCCATTAAGCGTCTAATTAGCCGACACAATAGAAATAACAAAAGCTTACTTACACCTGGTGTACAGTTGAATAATGGGAGGTAGGCAATAGCTGGTTCATGGTATTATGGCGCCTCCACACGCTTGCTGTTTGTCACAAACAGGGCGAACAGCAAACACGTGCCGAACTCTGACCACAAACACCCAACACAAACATGGCATCCACACGCTTGGCGAACATGCTAGTCTATTCCGGATTGGCAAACATGGCTAACGACGAGCTTGTTGTGGCAGCGATTACTTTCGGGTTAAACTTCTCATTGTTACTTACAATTTAGGTTAGCATACACAAAATGTCACGTTTCGTAAATTTGACCACCACTATTAACTCCGTCCGCTGCCCGCAAGCTCGCACTTACTACTGAACTGAACAAGCGTGTGAATAATTCGCAAACACGTTTGTCGAACACCCTTTGATTTGTGCATAAAAACCGACACCGATGCCGAACACAGGCGAACACAATCAAACACCCATCCACACGTTCGTGTTCGTTGTTTGCTGTTCGCCATTGTTCGGCAAGCGTGTGGAGGCAGCATTACACTTAATAAGCTAAATGACAACGTGTAAAGGAAAATGTTGAACGCTTTGTATCGTGTATTTTGGATTCAATGATCTGTAAATTAGTTTTTCGGGGAACTGGTTGAATATGTGACGCTGGAGAAAATTTTAATGAATGTCAAAAACATTCTTATACGTTTGCAATGTTGCGAGATTAAACCGGTGCTGTATGTTTTTGGTTGAATAAGTTTCGTAGTTTCTTTTGTGCATAAATTTTATTCTTGTTATTTTCATAAATGATGTCGTTTTAAGATTTTGTATATTATATTATATCTTTTAATTTTTTTTGTGGTGAAAAACATACATACTTAAAGTCGAAACATATAACCCGGAAATATACTTGCACGACAAAAGTATCCTAATCCAGGTCACGACCTACTCGTTTTCCATACAAATCTGTTCAGCCGTCGAGGTTTGATACGTACGAACATACAGAATTTCTAATTTCAATTTATTCACTACCAGACGAATCATTGCCATCCTTACTTTTACTAGAAGTACTAGTCTGTGGTTTAACAAACATATTCTGTTTAGACCAACTTCATGAACAACATTTTCAAGTTGTGACTGAATACGAGCAATAGGGGATCTAATCTAATAATATAATAAGGAATCATTGCCATCCTTACTTTTACTAGAAGTACTAGAGATCCCCTCTCAGAAGATACCATAATACTATGATCTATTGGCTATAAGTTATGTGAGATGGAAGCACTGAGGTCATGTTCTACGTAAACCTGATATTTCGTAGAACTTGCATCTCAGCGAAATCTGAATGAACTTTGATTGAAATCGATAGTTGACCGACTGGACTTATGGATTGAGTTTCGAGGTGGACCTTCGTCGAGATTTGTAATGAGACTTCAGAACACCTATCAATGTCACATAAAATAATTATTCATTAAAAATCTTTTTTAAAACAAGCTTTTTGTGTATTCTTCTCAGCAAACGCTTTCATTTAGTACCCATATCATGACAGTGCACAATAAATAACTAGTCTGCCATCTTGGGCCGTCTGCCATATTGGATTTACAATGACATCAATTAGATAAACATGCATTGTCATCCAACGTAAATGTATATGCAAAATTTAATCTTAGTCGTTGGAGGATAACTGCTTTAAAATTCAGTTGCAAGATTTGACCCGAACACACATACATACAAACATTGCAAGTTATATGAAAGCTTGTAATATAATAAAAAGGAATGTATGCAAAATAATAAATGAAATAAAGAAACTAAGTAATTATTGCACACAAAATTAGTATACATAGATAGATTGAAATATGTATCAAAATCTGTGCGAATGCAACTGGCATAAAAAAATATTAACCAATTGGTGATGTGGTTCACAAAGGCCTAGTGCGAAGTACTATGAACCGAGCGTGCGCGTATGACCAGACGTAAACGAAGCAATAGGAGTATGTAAGGATCGTAGCAGCGTCTTCCTGTAGTTTCTGCCTACCCCCATGGGAACACGGTGTATGTTTATCTGTGAAAGTATGGTGTGTGCTTATAGGCTTTCATTCAAGAAATCAAAAAACCAAACAACTTAAGAAGCGAATTAATAAGACGTAAACAAGAAAAAAATCAAGGTTAAGACGAATCGATTGACGTAAAAATCATCGGAATCGGCTTACGCGTTTGGTCTCTAGAACGCCACATAGGGACAAACATACATACATAGACTGATAAACACATTACCCTCCTTCGGCAGTCGAGTAAAAAGAAACACACAGTTTAGCATCAACAAGAAAGAAAGAAATAAGAAGTCAAGACAGAAATAGCATCAAGTAAGAAATAGCTGGAAATAGACCTTCCTTTCCATTCAAAAAAATCTAATTCCTAAAAACGTCCTCAAGCCATGTTTGTGAGGCTCCATGATTCAGAACTTAATATCAGTTACCAAACTTCACTTCTTCACTATCTTCGTTCCCCATCTTCTAAGCAATCATCATACATTCCGAGATTCCTCTATCATGAATAAAACTTCTTCAATCAAGCAAATTGTACAGAAATTGGAAATCAATAAGTAAAGTTTATCGGACACGTAAATCGTGGCTCAATATTCCTGGACTGTATGAAGTAAATGCACAATATAAGTACAGAAGTTCAGCTCTATAAAACGAGTGAAAAACATGAGATGATGAGTTTCACGTACAGCAAGTGCAAGCATTCACCCGAGCTTCGGGATTGAGGTTAGGATCCATAATACTGGTTGTGGTCCAAGAGTTAAGTTAAGTTAGTTTAAGCTTGCATAACTGAGATATTCATACATGTACGCAAGTAAGCACAAAATATCTCAGTTATGCGAATCAAGTACAAATGACCCGTCTTACCTCTTTGCACAGGGTAAGCGTTATTTACTCAAATTAAGACGCGTATCAAAGAATAATAATAATATTAACTTTTTTGTATGTAGTCAATCTGCATATAAGCGACTATGGTCAAGCGTTTCATACAAAATGGATTCATAACCATATTATTATACTACACTTACCGTACTCAAGTTAATTCTTTTGATCGCAGCCTATATTTATGCTCATCATCCATCCGACTTTTCTTATGACAATTCCGACAGAAGGCGCAGGAATGTGCCAGCCTCGTCCAGGTTCTACCCGCGATGGAATCAGTGTTGACTGCCCATCTTGCCGCGCGCTGGACAAACGTATCTAGAGACACTACTATTTACTACTACGTACGTAGGTACGCGTCGTTCTCATGTTTTCGTTAGTTTTATAGAACTGACCTTCTGTACTAGTCTGTACAGAGTACATAAATGCAATAAGTTGGATTAAATTCTCTACCGACATAAGTTAGGGACGGTTGCTAATAAATTTATACACGGTTGTTGGTGGTACGAGTAGAACCTATGATTTATATCTGTCTTGTTAATATTAAACACTGGAGCGTGGTGCGTCATGTGTAGCTGTATTGTAATAGTATTCGGTGGGTAAATTAGCCTTGTATAAAGGTTATCATTATTTTCTTGGTCACAAGAAGTTGATGGTTTGATTGTCTCTGTATTTACATGTAATATACAACTAGACGGTAATTTATATTCTTTCATTATGTTTGGAAAAAAACTGTGCAGTTAATGATTTGTTTTTTACTCGGTTCATAATATTCATGCTTAATTCTCATTATTTTTACTAAATAGATATTCATAAAATGGTTCTGTAGTGGCGATCACAGACCTACTTAGCGTTGGAAAAATTCCATTCATGGGGTACTGTGTTAAATTCTTTAACAAAATACCTTGTGATATTAAAACTAAATGAAAGTAAATTTAAACTTTAGTTAAAAGCACACTTTGTAAACAATCATATTACAAACTAGATGATTATATTCAAGATGAGAATGCTTAGAAATATGCTGGTCCTGCTCCATAGGGCAATCTTTATTGTAGACAAAATGAAATTTTCTAATTTATATTCCTATTCATAGTTATTGCATTAATTTTCTTATTTTTTTAAGAAATTGACTCACACACTGTTCTGTTGTTGTTGAATTAGGTATTTTACCCATGTTTGCAATATTTGTAAGAATGTGAAAACCATGTTCCTATTTATCAATTTCATTAATTTATCTGTTAATGCTTTTATTACTTTATACCTGTACGTAGTGTTATTTTTGGCAGCATCGTCCTCACATATATAAATTTATTAATTTATGTACTAAATATTGTAAAACACCTATTTTTTAAAAGAGTAAGTATGGAGTTTCTTGTGCGTTCTTCACCATAACAAGCTATTTTTCCGAATGCACGGTAGAATCAATTTTTATTACTTGTTATATGTACGACGTTAAAAAGTGCCGCTTACTGGCCCAATTGAAATAAATATATTTGACTTTGATTTGACTTTGACTTCCCACAATACAACCCGTTCAAATGGTTGTGAGCTGAGGAAGTCTGCAGCATTCGAGAAGCACAAAGACGCTCAATGTGGTAACACGAGTGAGGCCTTTGTGTAGTAGTGGATGTCTTTTATCATTCTTAGTCGCGGCTAACATAGGTACCTAGGTTATAAGTTGCACGTAATATTCAAATTTATTTTCGTCTAAATTCCAACCAGAAATCCTAGTTTTATTTCACTACATTTTCTGTAGCACCTAATTTATCAGATTACCCGTTCTTTTTCGTAAAAATACATCATAGTTCTTTTTACCGCTACTTTCCTCTTATCGTGCTCTCTTATTGAAACTAAAGCGGTCCCATGGGCCTTGCGGGCGATGAAAAATGTGCCCACTTTACCCTCACCGCGATAGGTAGGAGATTATCGTGTGGAGCATAATGACCTTTGCGTACAATAAAGGGGAGCTTTTCTTATAAGTGGGAAGGAAATTATAAAGAATCGCGGTCTGATAACAGTGTGAACGTTTTTAATTCTGTTTTGATTTCGATATTTTGGTTTGGAAGTATGTTTACTTTCCTTGCAGTAGAACTAGCGAAGTTTTGGGGTTATAAAAATTAATTTGCTGTCATCCCAGTAGTACGAAGAAGAAGGAGATTCCTTTTGTACAATTTAGTTAAATGACTGGGAAATACTTAGCGACTATGTCAAAATTTCGATATGAATTGAAGGTAGAATAGAATAGAATAGAATACTCTTTATTATGTACACCATATAAGTTACAGAAAGTATAGACGAAGAAAACATTACACTGGGTGACACAATGGGCGGCCTTATCGCTAAAAGCGATCTTTTCAAGACAACCTTTGGATGGATTTAAAAAATGAAAGGAAAGTCAGTACTGTAGGTAGTCTTTGGTGTACTATTTATAAATAAAAATAAATACATATATATTTATATTATAGACAAATATATACAGTAATAGGTATGGAAAAAAAAAAGCATAGAAATCAAGAATAACAACTATTAAAGAGAGAGGTAGTGATTCTTTACCATCGTTTTAAAAATGGACAGAGATTGAGCACGCCTTATTGACACGGGTAAAGCATTCCACAACCGCACCGCTTGAACCGTAAAAGATTTGTCGTAAAAGCTGGTGGAATGCATCGGCATCTCTAGTCCCAAGTTTTCCGATGACCTCAGATATCTATTATGTGTGTCATGAAGGAACTTGAAACGTTCTTTGAGATAAGAGGGGGTTGTAGGATTGTATAGAATACTGTAAAGCAGAAATAAAATATGAGAATCCCGGCGAAGACGTATGGGAAGCCACTTGAGCTTTGTCCGAAATTCAGAAATGTGATCATATTTGCGCAGGCCAAATATAAATCTTATGCAAAGGTTTTGAAGACGCTCAAGTTTATCTAGTTGTGCCTGGGTGAGATCGAGATAACTGACATCAGCATAGTCAAGGATAGGAAGCAGAAGGGATTGTGCAAGCGCAATTTTAGTGGCAGTAGGAAGAAAGTTTCGCAATCGTCTAAGGGACCTGGCAGATGCAAAAATTTTGCGGCTTATGTCCTGAAGCTGCGGACCCCAAGACAGATATCTGTCGATCCAAACCCCAAGGTTCTTAACCTTCTCACAGGTAACCCACATGTGAGGCATTTGATGGTTTAGATGAGGGGGAGTGACCCACATGTGGTGCACTCACCATGTACCACATATGGGTCACTCTCCCGTACAAAGTTTTAGTCTTGTCAAATCTCGCACGTATGAGTTCAAGCATTCCAATTGCCTTATACGTGTAGACACTTAAGGGGTCAATGTCTAATTTTCAGTTGCATAGTCAACGTGTAATGCCTTGTGGGTTTAGTCGCAAGCGCTACTACTAAGCATGAGGTCTTGGGTTTGATGCCCAGAACAGGCAAAGTGATGTTGGGTTTTTTTCTTAAAAATTTCGGAGTAATAGTCCGAGAGATAAGAGATAATGTTGTCGACCGTGAAGCAAGCTTGCCTAAAAATACTTTTCTTGAAATTAATTACTAGGATTTTTTATTCGTTTATAACGGTTACGTCTCGTCAGGTACTGATTCACATTAGTTCTGCGATTTTTCACTGACTATTTCAATTTGATCTATATACCTGTAGAGCTTTTTGCACAGAAAATCCCTTTATGTACAAAACGCAAGGCCTTTGTAAATCAACTTGTTTTTGTTTATTTGCAATGGCATTTCTACAAACAAACAATGAAAAACTGTTCGATCGTCATTGTGATTGAATTTTTACGAAACAATCCAATTTTAATGAAATTCCAAACGGATCATCTCGTCGTCTTTAATTAACATTATTGACAAATCAAATAACTGATAATAAAGGTACATTAAAACTAATATCATCATCATTCTCTTGAACATTCTATCAATTTATTTGAATTCGGTGCAACATGTCATATCTTATTCAATACTTCTCTATTCCTAGTCATGATCTCAGTAGTAACCTCTTTCTTGACATTGTGCAAAAAAAAAAAAAACCCAGAGTTAATTTTATGTTATACGAGTAATTGGGCTGTTCGGTTTGGCAGAGGTCAGTAAAGAGAAAACAAATTTTGACAGATTTTAAATATCTGGTTAATCTATCTACGAGTATGTATCTATATATATAAAAGAGAAAGTATGTATGTGTTCCTTATAGACTCCGAAACGGCTCGACCGATTTTAATGAAATTTTCAGAGAATTTTTAGATTGACCCAGCGGATAATAATAATAAGGGCCTGATACAGAAAGCAGGTTGTTAGGAGGTTCCTCTCTCTGGAGCCCTGACCGCCGGTAGCTTGGAGCCTTTTCCCGATACCGACGGGCCTCTATATTTTTTTGTTTTTAAATGTTTTTGTTTTTAATTTACTTTATAAAAATATTGAAAAATGTAGATTATAGGAAACAAAACGAATAAAGGCAATAATATTATAATAATATAATATAATCGCGGTGGCGATCGGAGTATTTTTTTAACTTTGAACGCGTGCGAAGCCGCGTGCAGAAGCTAGTATAGAATATATGAGGGAGTGGAAATCAAAAAAAAAATGGATGAAATGTGCGATACATTATATAAAAACCGGCCAAGTGCGTTCCGGACTTCGCACATTTAGAATAACGTACCAAACCGCAAGATCAAGTTGGTTGTATAGGAAAAATTAAAGATATACAAAGAAAAATCTGATTTATCAGTATATTGGTATTTGTTAGTATATATTATGTAATTATCACCAAATTTGAGTTCAAAATCAAGTTATAGGTCAAAAGGATGTAAAATAAATCTTTGAAACAAAATTTTGCTGACTCTGGTGGTTTCTCATTTCTATTCCACTATTTTTAAACAAAATAAAAAGAAAGAAAGAAAAATTGTTTATTCTGCACAAACTAAACGCACAATACAAAATAAAGAGTGGCATTCACTATAGATACAAATTAGCCAAAAGCCTCGTATTAAAAACGAAAAAAATTTTTTTGTCTCTTGCTTGATGAGAGCGGTGTATTACCGTTACATCTGTGGGTGAGAGGCCAAAGTACAAATACAGTATTTATCTACCCAACGAGCTCTAAACATCGATAGGTTTTCTTTTCTCGTCTTGCTCTTGCATGTATGGGAGCCCCTCATAAAAATTATGTTTTGACAATTTGTATGGCTTTGGTTTAACAAGATGCTTATACTGTGAAAATTTAAATTCCAACCTTTTGAATGTGTATCCTGTGTGACAGACGACGGACGAACACGTGAGTGACAGCAATAGGGCTACGTTTTGAACCTACGGGTATGGAACCCTAAAAAAGAAATGCATGATAGCGTGTCAGTTGATAGAAGAGAATATAAGAAAACAAAGCGTTTCACCGATCTCTAAGTAACATGGGACAAGGACAAGAAGACGAAATGTACTCGTAATAGGAAGAGAGTTTATTACCATTAGCAGAGCGTCTATCTGGAATTCTACCGCCGCTACTGCAAAATACCTTTTCTCAAAAATGGTATGTAATGTTGTCATAACATCTCTAAAAAGTATCCAGAAAGTGAACTCTACCGGAGACTTATTCACAACTGTCCAGTAAGAAGCGAGATTTTAAATTTGGAATCTCCTACTGTCCAGTAAGTAAGTATGCAATTTACTTACTGGACAGTAGTAGGGATTGGTCCGATATATCAAAACGTAACTTATATCGGATATGTGTTATATATCATATCAACAACTATATTAAAATAATCGATATTACAAAAACTGTATCTAATAAAATCCTTACTAGCGTGCGAGAACGAATAAATCAGAACTTAAAACCGTAGCAATGCGGAAACGAACGAACTACGAACAAAACGCAAACTTTACCATAGGAACCATATGCGCTATCTCTCTTCCTAAGTATTATTTCGCGTTCGTTGTTAGTTTGCTCATCTAAATAACATTTTAACTTATGCAAACTGTACTAAATGATATCGATATCTGAAAACCGTTTTCGATATCGATATGAAAACTGTATATCGGTTACATAACCGTTTGTGCAAAAAACCGAAAACACCCATCCCTAGACGGAAGGTCATCCTCTTCAGATCTGCTTAGAAAAAAAAACATAGTACCAGCCAGACACAGATTAGAGTTTAGCCATTATGACATGGTAATAGGAGGGAGGCTCCAAATATATATCTATCTCTCTTTTTGGTACGACATTTTATGAGATAGATATATTTTTGAGTCCGTTAATCAAGACGTACAACAAACAAATATAAACTCTCCCGGTAAATCGATCACAATATCTATCAGTAATTGCCCTAATTTGAATGTAGCCTTCAATATTAATTAAATGAATTTGTTGTTAAACTTTCTTTCATTTTTTAGAAAAGCATTATAGAAGCCTCAACCAGTAAGAAAGCCATCCTGGCCTCGTATATGACCTCACCTGCGGTTCGGTCCGGTTAACTCATAGTTGGCCAGGAAGGCTTACTTACTGGATTCTGCAGTAATGTACTATAACCTTAAATAACGTTTTGCTGATTTGCAAATTAGATCCAGGATCTTACATTCAGCAATCCCTAAACTAACGGGGCATTCAAAAACGATTAACTTAACAAACTAATGAATTAAAATCAACTCAAAAAGGGCAAAAACTGAAAACTATCGTGGTCAACCTTGTTTACCCAACGAATTGTTTACACGCAACCATTTTAGTACAATAAAACGAAATATTTGGAGCAGTAAAATAGTGGTCTGCAGTTGATTGCCGATAGATTAACCGTTGTATTGTGGGAACACGAAAATAATAAAAATAAAGTTATATAACAAAGAGTTGAAATTGTTTGTTTGCTTATATATTTGTAAAAGGGTATCTGAAAGCACTGGGGTCTTTCTTTGGCGTGTCAATACTGTTATGATTCCGCTGCAATACAGGGATAGTGCTCTTAGTTCTGTATAGCCGTCCGTATCTCTATCACTGTAGATCCATGGTAGTTTTGGCACGCCAGTGTAAAGCCCCTGATCCCAGAACAAACTTCTTACACTGGTAGATGTTAGTGTAGGTGCAGTATCGTTGGGGCAGCCTCCACCCATCCCAAATACATAGCCAGAGTGTAGCCCTTTCACAGGACATGCCTCATCTCCTTAGGTACCCGACGTGCACAACCAGGTGGTTGTGCACGTCGGGAGCAGGTGCACTTGCCCGGATTTTGACGACGCCAATGATAGAACTGTACACAGTCTATAACCAAATGTCATAGCAATTGAAAAATACTGGCCAAGTGCGAGTCGGACTCGCGCACGAAAGGTTCCATACCACTATCACAAAAACAGCAAAAAAAACACGTTTGTTGTAAAGGAGCCCCTCTTAAATATTTATTTTATTCTGTTTTTAGTATTTGTTGTTATAGCAGCAACAGAAATACATCGTATGTGAAAATTTCAACTGTCTAGCTATCACGGTTCATGATATACAGCCTGATGGTGACAGACAGACAGACAGAAGGACCGCGGAGTCTTAGTAATAGGGTCCCGTTTTTACCTTTTGGGTACGGAACCCTAAAAAGTAATAAATATATGGAAATGCCTTAAAGTATTCCTTACCTGTTGACATTTCGACCAACGCCATCCGTGATAAAAAGTCAATTTTGTATGGAGCCTGGTCGCTAAATACTGGTCCGATAAAATTTAATTTGAGTCAGTCGACCCGAAACGAATGTGACCAAGGCCCTAGAAAGACGGACTATATTTCAACTGCACTCCAACTGCAAATTTGCAGCATGAATGCAGTTAGTACGACTACATTAAAACTGCAAATCAACCGTGCATTCCGATTGCAGTCGTTGTTCAGTCTTTGGAACTGCACGAAAGGTAAAATGCAGTCCATCTGTCTAGAGCCATAGCTCTGTCATTGAGTTCCATAACCATTTTTATCCCAGAAAATTCAAGTTAACAAAGCCACGAGACAAAATATATAATAAAAATGGTACTTTACAAGGTGATATTGAAAAGCTGTTACGTTTAGAGGACGAAGCTAGAAAGAGTAATGGAGGCACTCTGGTTCATTTATTTTAAAAAGAATGTCTTTAGTTGTCTTTGATTGACCTTATGAAAAAGCATGTTTCTAGCGTGACTGGCTCCATCATAAAGATACTTTGATTATAATATCAGTCGAGGAGCAATAATAGTATTATAATATTATTTTATGGCAGTTTTTCCCAGAGGCTTCGCTTGAGTGAGTGTCGAAATGCATCTCATGAGATCGTACTATAGGGATAAAAACCGGCCAAGTGCGAGTCGGACTCGAGCACGAAGGGTTCCGTACTTGGTAAATTGCGGTTTACTATTTATGACGTATTAAAAAAATAACTACTTATTTATTTATTTTATTATTAATGTACACACAGAAAATACATACAGAAAACACATCATGACAATGGAGTACAAAGGTACTGCTTATTTCTTGAGAAATTTCTACCAGCAGACCCGCGAAAAGGAGAAATGAAGAAGAAATGTAGACAAATAGTGTGTAAGAACAGGAAGAGAAGAAAAGTGAACGACTAACCTAAGATATAAAAACATATAAATATATATAAACATACACAGTGTAAGTGATACTACATACTTAAATAAATACATAACTCTAAAATATATAGTAAATGAATATATACTAAATATATATAAATATGCTTAAGTATAAAGATCAGATTTGAGAGGAAAGATAATGCTCTTTTAATCGTTTTTAAAAAGCGATATAGTGTCGAGATCTCTGTTGCTAGGCGGAAGTGAGTTCCAAAATCTTACAGCATGGACAGAGAAGGAATAGGAAAAATAGCTGGTTTTATGAGGATGGGATTTAAGGAGGGATCTAAGATGTGACCTGCATAATTTATCTCTAGGGCGGACGTAAGAAAATCGCTCACGCAGGTAGGAAGGATAAGACGGGTTGTGTAAGATGTTGAAGAGGAAACATAAAATCCGAGTGTTCCTGCGAAGACGGATTGGGAGCCACTTGACTTACTAGATCTCGTTTAAACCAATTTTCGGTGGAAGTTTACATGGTAATGAACATCATGCTTTTTTTTTTAGTTTTATCATTCTCTTATTTTAGAAGTTACAGGGACACACACACACACACACATTTCACCACTTTGGAAGTGTCTCTCGCGCAAACTATTCAGTTTAGAAAAAAAAAAAATAGAAACCTCAATATCATTTTTGAAGACCTATCCATAGATACCCCACACGTATGTGTTTGATGAAAAATTATTTTTGAGTTTCAGTTCTAAGTATGGCGAACCCCAAAATTTTATTGCTTTTTTTTTCTATTTTTGAGTGAAAATCTTAATGCGGTTCACAGAACTTACCAAATTTCAACAGCACAGTTCTTATAATTTCGGAAAAAAAGTGGCTGTGACATACGGAAGGACAGACACAGAATTTATAAGGGTTCCGTTTTTTGTCATTTGGCTACGGAACCCGAATAAAAAGTATCCTATGTTGTTATCTAGGCCTGGGTATATCTACTAATACAACAGATTTCTACTTATCCTATATTGTTGGGAATTAGAATGTAAAAGTCTGTATATTTGTGAATTTTTGTTCTAATTCATAGAACACTGACTATCCATGGTCTGCATTTAGACATTACATTATTATCATACTAGCTTCTGCCTACGGTTTCGCCCGCGTGAAAGTCGAAAATATCCCGAGGGAACATGTTCCCGGGATAAAAATTATAACAATTATGTGCTATTCCTGACTATAAATTTATCTCTGTGCCAAATATCAGCCAGATCCGTCCAGCCGTTTGAGCGTGAAGATCATAATCATAATCATAATCATAATATTTATTTCAACAAAAACAACACAACAGATTACAGCAATCTTACAGGCTACTACTAAAGGTTAAAACTTTACAAAGGAGCCTCTGTAGCCGAACTAAGACGGATCTTGTATCTCGGCATACAGCGCCGTACCCTCGAGAATAGACAATCATGTGTAGCGCAAAATACGTGCATAAGATTATACGTTTATAATATATTAATACAGCCAAAACTAAAATAAAAGGTTAAGAATTATAAAACAATAATTTAAAAAATTATAGATGCAAGTCAAAAAATTCAAATTAATAATTATAAATTAGATGTCAAAAATCCAAAAATATCATCATCTTCATAAAATTAAAAACTAAAAGTAAGATAATTATACTAATAAATCATTCTATTACCCAATTAAATATGTCAAACATTAAAGTTAAATTAAAAAAGAGTAAAAATAACAATTAAAGAATTATAAATTAATTGCCAATCTAAAAATCAAAAAAAATAATCAATAAAATTTCCAAATTCATTAAATTACTAAAATTTTAATAAATGTGTGTGTGTGCCTGCGTGTGTTTTTGTGTATTTGTAGAGTAGTGAAAGTGTGGGGGTGTTGGATAGTGTGGATACGAAGTACCGAAAAACTAAGAATGTACACAATATAATAGAACATCAATGATGTCCCATTCGTAGCCAGTTACACAATCTTATTTTCATTTTCATTTCTGAACGAGAAACAGGTCCTCCGTTTCTTCGTAAGAAAGTGCAAGTAGGTAATTATGTACCCTTTCCTTACACAGAGATTTGTTTAGCGGGTATATACTCACTTCTTTGTTGATTTTGTTGTAAAGAAAAGGGCCCACAAATGTGTAAAACCTTCTCACAAAAGACGTTTTAGGCTCAAATGATCGCGTACATACATCATGATTTCTACGTTTACCGGCCATGGACGGGTCATAAATGAGTTCACTGTGCTTCTTTAAGACAACTCTTTCTATGAACAATTGCCTTACAGTAGAAACTTGGCAAAGCTGATATAACGTTCTTGTTGGAAACAAAATTGGCTTGAAATTGCTTACTTTCAGTACCGCACGCTGAGCAACCTCCAAACCCTTGATGGTGGTCTTAGCAGCACCACCCCAAGACAATATGCAGTATCCAATTACAGACTGACATAGTGCAAGATAAATCCTTTTTAGTAGCGAAGCTTCTATGACATGCCTTAGATTTTTAAAAACATATATAAGCTTACGCACCCTGGCAGACATTAACTTAATGTGTTCCTTAAAGCCGAGACTACCATCCAACACGATGCCCAAGTATTTTATATTATCAACACATTCCAATGGTTGACAACCGCAGTTTGTTCTGAGGGTACATTTGTGTGGGATTATGTAATGCTCGCTGAGAACGCCAGTATTTCGGCGGATAGAGAACGCTAAATATTTGGTTTTGTCAAGGTTAAGGGTCAGAATATTGTTTTGCAACCACTCCTGAACCATTTCGAAACCGACTTGGGCAGCATCAAATACCTCATTCCAACTATCGGCGGAGAAGAGGAGAGCAGTATCATCCGCATAAGAGATTATTTCGCCTTTTGGTAAACATAGGTTAGTAAGATCATTGATGTACACGAGAAATAAGGTGGGCCCCAGGATGCTGCCCTGCGGGACTCCGTACGATACAGGAAGCTCTCCACTGCAGTGGCCGCCGACCCTCACACATTGATATCTTCCAGTAAGGTAGCTCTCAAAGAGTTGAAGCTGCCTCCCTCTTATGCCAAGTTTTCCTAATTTGTGTATTAAAATAGGGACAGAAATAGTGTCAAAGGCCTTCGCGAGATCGAGAAAGATTGAAAGACACTTTTTACCTTTATCTAAATTAGTTGCGATATAGCCAGTTAATTTATGTACTGATACTCATCATCAGTTGATTTTCCTACACGAAAACCAAATTGATTTTCAGAGTAAAATTTATGTTGTTCAAGATAGCTGACTAATCTGGTGTTTATAATTCTCTCAAGAATCTTGGACAAAGAGGGTAAGATTGAGATTGGCCTATAATTAACAAAACGATCCCTATCCCCTCCCTTATCTATTGGACATACTACGGACTTTTTTAATGCCATAGGGAAGGTGCCAGTTTCGAGACACAGATTGAATATTACTGTCAAAGGAGGGACTAGGAATTCCTTGAATTGTTTTAGCACTTTATTAGAAATTCCGTCCCAGCCTACCGAACATTCAGTTTTCAGTCCATCTATGTGTCGGGCAATCTCCTCTTCACTGGTATCTTTGAGAAAGAAAGAGGACAATGGAGAAACATTTTCAGAATCAGCCGAAGGTAAATTAATTGTGTTATCGTGCTTCTGCATAATATTTTCAGCCAAGGACTTGCCTACATTTATGAAATATTTGTTCATTTCATTGACTGTTAATTGAGGAGAGGAACAAATTTTTAACAGTTCTGAAGGACAACTGTTGTTCTTTTTAGTATTAGTGATGTTTTTAATGGCATTCCACAACTTTTTTGGGTCCTTGCCAGCCATTTCCACTTGATTTTTATCATAGGATCTCTTGACATTTTTCAAAGTTTGGTTACAGAAATTTCTGTAACGGGTATACGTAGTTCTTAAAATATCGTTATCAGGGGACTTCTTATAATTTGCATGTAAGCGGTCTCGGTTTCTCATGCATCGCAATAATCCCGGAGTGACCCACGGCTTTATTGTTCTTTTACGCCTTGACTGTGTAATTAATTTAGAGTTACTTTGTATTGACAACTGTACTTTATTTATAAGATAGTCTGTCGCAACGTTGGGGTCCCGTGTTAGTAATATGGGATTTAGATCTATGCTAAGAATGTCTTTTCCTAGGTTCTCAAAATCAACTTTTTTTAAAGTTGTTGTTGGGTAGTTACATGTATTTTTAAGTTCCATACAAAAGAGAACAGGATGGTGGTCAGTCAAGGTAGTTTGTGGTATAAGAGTCGTGCAAAAGTTTTGTGTTTTAAGTAGAACGTGATCAATACAAGTACCGCTTGCAGCACGAGTAATTTCAGTGTGCGTAACGTGCGTAAGATGTAACAAACATACACACACACACTCACAAACTTTCACCTTTATAATAATTTGTGTGATACCTACTATTAAATAAACAGTACTTGTATACATATCATATCTTCAGGAAAACTGAAAAAAACTATGAAAGAGCTAAATAACGTAAAAGCAAACTCAACTTTGCCTGGGAGTAATAAATACAAACACAAAATTCTTTAAAGATTATACTGCACCCGATGATCCTGGTTGTACAAATAACTTGACTATATTCTGCCCTAACCTGAATAGAAAGAATAAGAAAAATACATTAACTGAAATCTGATAAAAGTTCAGGTAATGACGACATATCAAACAAAGCAATTATATCAGCGCGAACTATATTATTGGTACCCATCACCGACCTATTCAACATGGTCCTCGACGAGGAAGTCGTTCCTCCTGCTTGGACGAAATCCGAAATAATTATTTTTTATAAATAAGAAAGGCGACCCAACAGAAGTTGGTAATTATCGTCAAAAAAGCTTGATGCCATGCTTGTAAAAACTCTTCGCCATCTGCCTAGAGTCTGGCAAACGAAAGTAGAGACTGAAAAAGCGCGGCAAATTTAAAAAATATCAGCATAGCAACCTCAAAAACTAGCATGCAATACCTGGAATAACCTAATTTGATACTTTAGAATTATTTATATTACTTCGTCTGAATAAAAATACTATAGGTACATTTAGGTAGGTAATACTTTAGATATATCAATCTGACCAAAAAAAAGCAACATTATTCTATAATAATTTTGGTTTATTCACTATCAATCAAAATCTGAATCTAAGACTTCCATGTGAAAAGATTCATAAGAGTCATAGGAATCATTGTTTTCTACATTAATAATGAAACTTTTTAAATAGAAAACATGTTTTTACAAAAAGATAAATAGTGATTACGAATTAAAATAAAGTATCAACTTAGTAGCGTCATTAATTGGGGTTGACATTAGTATAGCATTGCCATATAAAAAGTTTTCAAATAATGCGAGTGTCTACTTTCGTTTGCCAGACTCTACTAGAGAAATTAAGCGACGATATAGATTTTTGTTTAGACCAAACGATTTTTGTCAACCACGAAAAAGCTGGATTTAGAAAAGGTTTTAGTACTATCACACTAATATTATAAAAGCGTTTTTTGGGGTTTTTATTGTCCATAACATCGTTGATACTACAATCACTGTTAGACTTGATGAACAAGCAGCATACAATCAAGATTTACAAATTGATTTACCACATAATGAGATTCCCCACCACAAACAAAATAACGTCAAACTAACTTCTTAATTTTACATTTGGATATCATCGTTATAAATACCTAAAAGAAAGATCAACATTCTATGGCCGGTTTCTGATTTAAGTATTTCAGGTCGAAGACCCAACTTTAGTGCCAAATTTTGACTGGCTATAATATAGTTTTTGTGGTTTGACAAATACTCAACTCGTTCTTATCCTAAAATACTTAAATCAGGAACCGGCTATATGACTGATCGTTTTTAGTGTAGTAGTAGTAGTGCAGTACGGACTTTGGTCATTATAAACTTTTATACCGAATATTAATAGATAATTTTACGGCACTATGAACGTTATTAGTCTTTGTCTGATTCATGTCAGGTAAGTTTAGCGTTAAATGAACTAGACGGTATTAACCCGAAACTTCTTTGGAGGACTTCGATCATTCTTTCCTTGGACTCTTCTTTGTAACCATGTTCTCGAAAATGGCAAAACGATTTCGATATAAAAAAAACTTTTTTACAAAAAAATACTACCGACTTCCAAATAAGAAAACTACAAAGTGAAAAATAACTTTATTTTTGGAAGTCGGTGTCCATAACGCAAAAAAATGGTATCTACGATGTTTTCTTATTTTTCACTTTTTAGTTGTACCTACCTAACCTAATAGGCGAGTTGTTTAGTAAGTTTCTTATAACGCCAGAATAGGTTACCCGAATATAATGAAACTTGAACAAATGGATCAAATGAGAGATCTGCTTACCCCTTAAGAGCGTACTGGCGTGATTTTATGTTATGAAATGGTATAAACAACAAACAGACATGCAATTGCAGCAGTCCCTAAAGATTTTCCGTTATTTATTGAAGAGTTCTGTTGTATATATTCGAAATTCTTCATCAGATCTTCACTAAATTAAAATGGGACCAATTTCGAAACATATTTTTTCAAACAAAAAAAGTTTTTTTTTAAATCGGTCTACAATTGGCGGAGATATCGGTGAACATACAAAAAAAAAAAAAACACAAGAAGTCGAACATAGAACCTCCTCCTTTTTCGAAAGTCGGTTAAAAATTTACACTGTAGTGGTTTTCGAAAAATCGATCTAGCTAGGTCTCATATCTGGGAAAATTAGTTTTATCAAAAAAAAAATTCTCCATTTTCACCGGAGCTGAGCTCCGTCGCCCAGGTACTACTTTTTATCCCCGCCAATTTCGAAGGGATAATAATTTTCACTTTGACACGAGTGAATCCTTTGGCTTTTGCCAGTGGATTCGCCGCTAATAATGATTACCTCACAAGAACTACCAAAGTTTAGGGCACCAAGAGGCTTGAAACCTAATTGAAAGTTAGTTCTACACGTATCCCTAAGGTAATTAAGTCACGCGCAAACCTATTAAAGGATTTTGGTAGTTAGGCTCAGTTTAGTTATTCTTGGATAAATCTATGATTGATTTACGATAATCTCACAAGAAAGTTTGATTAGATTTTATTATTTACTAGCGATCCGCCTCAGCTTCATCATCATCATCATCTCAGCCGAAAGGCGTCCACTGCTGAACATAAGCTTCCTCCAAGAGCCACTACATTGACCGGTCCCGTGCGTCTCGCATCCAGAGGCACCCCGCAACCTTCACCAGGACATCGGTCCACCATGTGGAAAGTCCACTTTTATTATGCGTACAGCTAAGGAGTAGAATTTCCCGCCGGAGTCTGTGTTTCCCTATAGCTACAATCTAGGAGTCTTTCAGTCAAGAGTGAATGAGTTTTTTCTAGGCAAGAGTGCTTCACCGTCGACCACATCACCGCTTGCCATCAGGTGAGATAGTGATCAAGCGCGAGCCTATGGGATAAAAAAAAAATATAAATTTTCCAACGAAACGTCTGCCGGTTTGCGGTCGCCACTCCAGAACTTTTCGGCCCCATCGGCCCTCCGTTCTGCGAACAATGTGCCCTGCCCACTGCCATTTTAGTTTGGCATTTCTTCGGGCTACGTCAGTAACCTTGATTCTCTTGCAGATGACAGCCTCAGCCTTGCCTCAACTCCACATGGGCAAAATTATAAAAAAAGACACAAATCTGCCTCGTTTATCGCTCTTTTTATTAGTGACTAGACAACCATATCAAAAACCGTTGCGTGTTTTAGAAACAATAAGTGAAGACACAAACACTTGCAGACGCCATCTGTTCATCATTGTTTTAACGGTTTGATAAGATATCGTTTTGACCACAGAGTAAGAATTCACCGCACCAGTTGACCGGAAACGTCATTACTGGGTAATAATGTCCACACAATATGAACTGTGCACAACTTTTGTCATACCCATAGTCAGTATTGTCGCGGTTTGTAGTTTCTGTAAGTTAACGGTGACACTGACGGACACGCTGGATTCGTATATATGAAAAGTTATGACAATGCCGTCTCTAGCAGTGATTACTGAGGCGTCTCGATGTTCTGTTGTTATGTCACAAATACTCTAAAGAATGTAACTGCGAATTCATCTTATTTTTATCCGGCTGCAAGGAAAGGGTTATAATTTTCTCGCATATCTTGTATGTATGTATTACTAGTTTCTGCCAGCGGCTGCGCCTGATTGAAAATCGGAAGTTGATTTACGGGAACCGTACATTTTGCCGGGGTAAAAACTAGCCTATGTGCTATTCCAGACTATAATCTATCTCCGTGCGAAATTTCATCCAGATCCATTCTAGCGTGATTGAGTAACAAGTAGTAAGATTCTTTACTAACTGACATCTTTCAAGACGGCTTTATTTAATTAAGACATTGTTAGATGCGTCTTTACCACCCAAGTGTTCTTAAGTAGGTGCAAAACAAACATGGCGGATCTTGGGCGCCATTTTGTGCGGGTACCATTTTTTTTTTCTTGCAAACCCATCGACTATAACGGTATCAAAATTAAAGGTTTTACAAGTTGGTTACATTACAAAATGAAAGGTTTTACAAGGTTTTACAAGTTGGTATGTTTAAAAGTAATTCGAAAAAAAATTATAGCTAAAAAGTTGTAAATAGAAAAAGTTAATTTAAAAATAAAAAAACTCGACTAATAAGACGCGACGAATAAGAAGTAAATCATGCTTTGCAGTCAGAGGATCAGGTGGTCAGCCTGCTCGCGAAAATGTATCCTCCGACTGCACAGTATGATTTTCTTCTTATTTACATATTTTTGGTTCGTTTCTTAAGCACGAAACGTAATTATAGCTTACATTAAAAGAAAAGTAATTATAACTTAAAAATCAAAAACCCGACGTTTTTAATTTTTAAGATATAATTACTTTTCTTCCAGTTTTGTTTTACTTTAATTCAGTATTGTTAATTCAAGTGAAAAAGTCGTATTTCATCATTTACTTTCTAAAAATCTCAACTCATAAAATATTTTTCTCAATAAAACATCATCTCCACGAAAAATTTCAACAAAAAGCCACAAAAATCCTAAAAATCACGACGGGAAACCTACTTCAAACTAAATGGCCATAAAACTCACTTCCATAATCCATAATGTTTCACACTACATTGATGTGAGGAGCTCCGATTTTTCTCAATAGAAAATTCGTCTTTCACGGCCAAAGGAATGTTTACGCCCAAACCTTTTGACGCTGGAGTCGAAGAAAAATGTGTTCTGTGTTGTAGGCACGACCCGTAAATAAAATGTGGTTGCGCCACTTAGCCGGTTGTTCCACGCTATTAGACAACATTCTGAGAAGAATTTCAAGTGTCACGACCTTTTCTGGATTAGTTTTCGGGTCGGCGTCATTTTTCTTGCTCTTTTAGGTGTAATTTTGACTGGTGTTTTTGAATTTGATCGTCTGAATTCAGTCATTGGGTTTGTTCATGTAATCATTCATCGGTTTGACAAACAAAATCAAATTATCATTAAGCTTAGCTAGAATTTTTGAAGTTTTCACTCTTAAAATTTAGTTGTGCTACTTAGCCGGTTGTTCCACGGTATAAGATAACATTATGAGAGAAATTTCAAGTGTCAAGAACTTTTCTGGATTAGTTTTTGGGTCAACGTAATTTTTCTTGCTCCCTTCGGTGTAATTTTGACTGATGTTCTTGAATTCGATCGTCTGAATTCAGTCATTGGATTTGTGCAAGTAATCATTCATCGGTGTGACAAACAAAATCAAATTATTATATAGTCTTAGCTAGGTTTTTTGAAGTTGTCATTCTTAATATTTAGTTGTGCTACTTAGTCGGTTGTTCCACGTTATTTGACAACATTCTGAGAGAAATTTCAAGTGTCACGAACTTTTCTGGATTAGTTTCGGGTCAACGTAATTTTTCTTGCTCCCTTACGTGTAATTTTGACTGATGTTCTTGAATTTGATCGTCTGAATTCAGTCATTGGATTTTATATAAACTTTACTTTTTTTTTTGCTAGATTTTTTGATAGAAATTAGCATTCGTTTCTTTTCAATTTTACTGTACAGTTTTTATACAACATTTGATGTTTTTTTCGACATCTACAAACTTCTTTCGTTTTACAAGTCTAGGATAAATAATTCCTTTTCTTTTTATTCCGGGCTTTTCTCTACCCAAATGTAGCACTCACGAAAAGACAAAATATTTTTAATGCAACGTTGAAACTGCTCATTTACACTACCTTTTACTTGGAGCAAAAAACCATTACTGAAACCCAAAATACTGAAAAAGAGCAGCAGAAAAAGTTAATGGTGCAAACAGCAAAAGTTAAGACTCCTATTACTTATAATAAAGCTAAAGACACACTAGAAAAAAGCCGACTTCGCGCTTCACAAACTTTAGCTCCAGAAACTATTTCGCCGAGATCCTTTGGCGACTGAAATAAGTCTGTTCCGGTTTATTAGAAGAAGCTAGATAAATACCTAGAGCCATCCATGCTGCCGTCCAAAGACAAAGGGGCACATCTGCATTTTATAAAATAAATTATTATAAATTACAATTAGATGGTACTTTACTGTTCATCATCATCATCATATCAACCGAAAGACATCCACTGCTGGTCATAGGCCTCCCCCAAGCGTCGCCACATTGATCAGTCCCGTGCGAACTGCATCCAGCGGATACCCGTTGCGGGTAAATTTCAGCTAAATCAGTTGGGGATATTTGTTTTAAAATAAGTGGCAAGATGTGACTCATCTGATGATGAAAGTTGCCTTCACCAGGTCAACATTTTATTGTTACAAGTTTTTATTTAACTTGACTTTTTAGTAAGTATCGATGAGTCACATCTTGCCACTTATTTTAAAACAAATATCCCCAACTGATTAAGCTAAAATTTTGCATAAAAATTTGATTTGAATAGCTAAGTGACATAATACAATTCTTAATATCCATACCAATAATTTAATATACGCACCTATGATAGGAGTATTAATTGAAATGGAGGGATACGAGAAAGCTTGTGTTAATAGATTTTTTTGTTAATAATTATTTCTCGAAACTCACTTAGTTTGGGTTACCTCCTTTTGACTTCTAGCAGTATTATCCATGGTGAGTCTTGGATTCTAGTCCGTGCCGTGAGCCCGGTGGTTTTAAATCGTTATCATTATTCTCTGCTTCATCGTGAAGATTTTTCTAAAGAGGATTGCTTTCAGTATTTTTGTTGTGGTTAGTTTTTTTTAAATTTGTGATAATGTAGCGTAGAATAATTTTACTTCTATTAATTTCAATCTCTTTCATTCTTGGAAAATTACATACATGTGAGACTCAACTTGCAAGGCACATTCAAGTTAATAAACGATATTATACAGTAAATGGTGGCATTCTGTAGTTTCTGCCTACCCCCATGGTAAAAAGGCGTGAGTTTATGTATGTATTATACAGTAAATGGTGGATTTCAAAATAAAAGTTTACTGATGTCTGCAGCCGTTCCCCATGGTAATATACATTCCAATTTTAGTGCATACAGAATTACAGGACATAAAGAAGTGAACAAGAAAAGAAAAAACTGGCCAAGTGCGAGTCGGACTCGCGCACGAAGGGTTCCGTACCACTATCACAAAAAACGGCAAAAAAAACACGTTTGTTGTATGAGAGCCCACTTAAATATTTATTTTATTCTGTTTTTAGTATTTTTTGTTATAGCGGCAAAATAAATACATCATCTGTGAAAATTTCAACTGCCTAGCTATCACGGTTCATGAGATACAGCCTGGTGACAGACGGACCGACAGACAAACAGACAGATCGCAGAGTCTTAGTAATAGGGTCCCGTTCTTACCCTTTGGGTACAGAACCCTAACAAAACTGAATTAAAATAAAAATTGCTTGCGTCCCTACACTTTTAATATCTGGTCGAGGCTAAAGAGATCATACCGTGCGCTGAGTTATATCAGCCTTAATTGGCGCGTAAGTAGTCTTCTATGCGGAATTTATTTGGAGGTAATCTGTTCCAGCATCAAAGACTGGAAGCCAACCCCAATATAGCTGGAAAAAAGATATGCAGAATGAGTAAGTTCCCGGTGGAAAACATTGTACTATTACGCGAGAGAAACCACTAAAAAATGCTAGTATTGTAATAATATAAAAACTAGTCTAGCATTTTTGTTTACTTTCTCATTAACTGCCTGTCTATTAGAGTTTTTGCTAAGGCTTTTTTCAATTAATTTATATATTGAGGTGTACATAATTGTAAATAAGAAACTGTGAATATACTCACGCATAAAATAACATACGTACTACTATGAAACCTGGATAGCTAGGACATTGAGGGACCTGTTGTCTCATTTAAAGAGTTTTTCCTCTTACCCAGTGTCTCAGATATCCATGTACTCGTTTAGGTAATACATACAATGATGACGTAAATATTTTTATCTACACTCACAACGTAATGTTCCAAATATAAACTCAATAAATATTGTATAAACATGTACTTTATATTCGTGGCTAAGTAAAATTAAAAAAAAAACCCATTACAGTGCAACATTTTCCTTCGATTTTCAAACAACTTTATCATAAAATAACTTTTTAATTTTTATAGCACACTTTTACTTTTTAATTTATTGGCGTTTATGGGCTCCTTGACTTAGTGTCAAAAAGTAGTGTCAAGTCTATGGAGGCGCGCGGTGAGCTGTCATGCGTAATGAGAATCTAAATTGCCCGCAATACCACATATTTTTTCCGTTTCAACTTTTGTTTTATTTTAAATTTAAGAGTGAAGATGAAGTAGTGTATGCAACGGCATATAATTAGGTATTAAAACACTCACGCTCGTGTTTTAATAACCCCTATTATATGACCATTGCATAAACTACTATTTTCCTTAAAACAGCTTGAATGCCTTTCCATTTTTAAAATCCCCTTATATCACTTAAAAAATTCAGATTAAAAACCTGTATCTTGGTATAAAATGCAATATTAGAGTGGCCACATAGACCGCAGCGGCGCTTATAAATCATTCCCCTGACATTATAGTCCACGTTTTGTATGGAACGCAATTTCACGGCTGGCATTCAAAAATGGAATGTATAGACGATATGGTGCAACCGACTATACCAAAAGAATGTCTAGTGTTGGACCGTCATAGCAAACATTATAACGTTTGAATTTAAAACGTTCCCATTTTAAACAAGCTTATAGTTGCTAGTTGCAGAAATAAATTTTCGTCGCGATATTTTTGTAAATGGCAAGTTTGCTGAAATTAATTTTATTTTATGTGAGTTAATTTTAATGGATATTTGAACGGTTTTCGTTAAATAGCGATTTTTGTATTGTTGATGTTTTTAAAATGGTTTTAGTTTATGAAAAACTAGCTTCTGCCCGCGTAAAAAGTGTTTTATCATCCCAAGGGAATATAAACTATTTTATTTCCTTCCCAGGGTCTCAAACTATCTCCATGACAAATTTCATCTAAATCGGTTTAGTTGATCCAGAGATTATAACCTCACAAACTATACCTCTTTATAATATTATTAATATATTATTATTGATGTCTAAACATTTTGATATGGATACGTCTGGCAATGTTTTATGTTAACAAATGTTTGATATAAGTAACAAAGAAGAATTTTTTTTCAATAGGTATTGAAAAAAAATCTCAAAGAAAAACCAATACTTTTATTACTAACTGTACCTCCCTTCTGAATGTGATTGCATTTCCGAGCATGCAATCTTTCTTAGAATTTCCAAATATATCAAATACACGGAAATTCATCCCTTTGTATCGAGCCTGTTCCCTTAGAGGGTGAGCAGGGCCCTTGCTGTATGAATGCACACGGAATATTTTATTTGACAGTGGTTATATATTGGGTTTAGCTTTTACTCTGAGCAACTATCCCCTTCGTTGTGGTCAGGAATTTATTGCAAACACAATATCGTAAGTAGCGTAATTTTTTTGTATGACACCCCTTTTTGGTATGTGGGGGGTCAGATGCAGTCACTCCGTGGTATTCCGCTGAAGCTGGTCAGACTGAATGCCAATCCCAATTATATATGAAGGTGGGAAAGGGCTTGAGAGACTAACGTTAGGTAGGGTTAGCGACTTTCCTGATGGCTTTAGGCGATTCGATTTAGGTATATTACTAAGCGAAATTGGAAGTTCGTTCACATGGATACAATGCAATATCAAATATGCAATTCAGCTGATTTGCACTTCAAATTTTCTTAGAAAATAAGTGTGCAATACCACGTATCGATGCCATTTAAATGGAGCAGGATTTAAAAAAATAATGTGACTGTATTCAGATTAGAAACACTAGTCAAAATTCGTTTTTAATACTATTTACTTGCCGTGTATTTTTGCAAACCGATTAACAGTAAAATGTATATCATTTATAAACAAAATCGACACAAAAGAAACTAATGTATTCTAATTGTAACCAAATAATACTTGAGAGAAAAAAATAGTTTTATATTAAAAATATCCCACAAGTTTATACCTATAACTGTACTGGAAAACGATAATTAACTTTTAAAATTAAATTTCTTTAATTTATATTCTAAATTGGGGACTCAAGGAAGTAATAAAGCAGTTTCCGGACAAAAAAGAATGTAAACGAGAAAGTAAAATAAACTTTTCATGTTTTTGGTTCGAGTTTGAAATTAAAAACGAAAAAAAACATGATTAGATTTGATGAGTGTTTAAGTGATTAGTGTGATTACATTTACTTTGTGTTTTAGGGTTCCGTAACCAAAGGGTAAAAACGGGACCCTATTACTAAGACTCCGCGATCCGTCTGTCTGTGTGTCTGTCCGTCTGTCACCAGGCTGTATCTCGTAAACTGCGATAGCTATACAGTTTAATTTTTCACAGATAATGCATTTCTGTTCCCGCTATAACAACACATAACTAACTAAACAAATACAGAATAAAATAAATATTTAAGTGGGGCTCCCATACAACAAACGTGTTTTTTTTGCGATAATGCTACGGAACCCTTCGTGCGCGAGTCCATCTCACACTTGGCCGGATTTTTTTTAAATTTCCGTGCGAAGTGCGATGGTTATTGGGTCTCCATGGAATCAGAGTACCTAAATGATTTTCTCTAACGTTATCGGCTCCGAGAGACACTGGTTTCTGATTGACCGAAGTTTTTTGTTAAACGTTGCCCCTCTTTAGGAATTTCTCCTGTATCGTGAGTGTTTTAACAAACATTTAAACTCACATACATATGACACCCAATTGTGTGTATACCAACTGCGGCGTAAAAAAAGAAAACCACATAACGCCGCATTAAAACGTATAATTTTGTTTTAGATAAGAATACTCCGAAAACATATAAAAGAATACGAAAAAGGTAGAAACTTGAATTTAAAAAAATACAGAAAAACCGCAGGTTATATCGAGTTATTTGTTTTATATACATAGTAAGAAAAAAACTTAGGAGTGAAATTTCGTCAAGGTTTGAAAGTAATACGCTGAACACCCATGCCTATCCTCAACGTAGTTGCAACCGGTTAGATTTTTTCTTTCACTGAAGTGCACTAGCAACTGAGTGCCATTGATGGTATTTTTTTTTTTTTTTTTTTTTTGTGTATGTTCACCGATATCTCCGTAAATTTTGGACCGATTTTGAAAATTCTTTTTTTGTTTGAAAGAGTATGTTCCGAAATTGGTCCCATTTTAATTTGGTGAAGATCTGATGAAGAACTTCGAAGATATACAACAGAACTCTTCAATAAATAACGGCAAATCTCTCGGGACTGCTGAAATCGCATGTCTGTTTATTGTTTATACCATTTCATAACATAACATCACGCCAGTATGCTCTTAAGGGGTAAGCAGATCTCTCATTTGATCGGTTTTGTTCAAGTTTCATGATATTCGGGTAATCTATTCTGGCGTTATAGGAAACTTACTAAACAACTTGCCTATTAGGTAGGTACAACTAAAAAGTGAAAAATAAAAAAACTTTTTTACAAAAAAATACTACCGACTTCCAAATAAGAAAACTACAAAGTGAAAAATAACTTTATTTTTGGAAGTCGGTGTCCATAACGAAAAAAAATGGTACCTACGGAAGACAAGAAGTCGAACATAGAACCTCCTCCTTTTTCGAAAGTCGGTTAAAAATCACATTGCCTGTTGGAAGCCACAGAAAAAGCTTGTAACTATATCAATGCATGAACGCTCTTTGCCATCTTTCCTTTTATGTTTATTCAAAACAAGATTAAATCCAGGGTCTCCATACGGGAATGAAGTTCAAAGGAAATCCACTCTTCGCTGGTTGTCACCCAGATGCTATAATGTTTCAATCCCTCCGCACGTTACATGATTTACTTTTGCTTTCGTCCTTTTGATGCGAACTCTTTAGAGCTAGGTCACTTTGCAAGCGATTATGGTTGCTTTTTCCCTAGGGTTCACTCCCGTACCATATTCCACAGGAACTGAGCATTTTCCTGATAATAAAGTAGATTGTGTTACACAACGAAAGTGATGTATTTAGTCAGTGAAAGATTTTTAAAAACTTCAGTACGTAGCAATAAGTCAGTAGGTATCTACTTTCGTGGTCAACAACCAATTCTACCTCTTTAAAATTCAATTCAAAATAATAGTTTTTGTTCATTTTTATTAATCTTGTTTTAAATTTATATTTTTTCTACTGCTGAATAACAAAAAAAACCGTTTACTGTCTTACGTCGTACAATTACCCTTATGTTGATCGAAGCATCCAGTCTCGGTTCGGGCTACTTTGGGGCATTTTTGCACAAATTTATCTCACGAATGAAAATTATCTAATTGAACTGAAGTTATTCCCTTCTTATCACATCACATCACATCATCAGCCTATAAATGTTCCCACTGCTGGGACACAGGCCTCCTCTCTGTGAGAAGGAAGGGTTCCCTACTTATGTATCTATATAATTATAAACAACCGAACTAATAGACAAATAATTTCATTGCAATTATGACAAATTAAATTTTATAGTTTAATATTCCCTTCTCCATTCTTTTATTCAATTATCGACTCTTTACGAATGAATTAAACATATATAACCGACTCAACAAAAAACCAAATTCCTCACCAATAATTTTGTTTACTAACCCACCGCCACCATTCGGTCCCATTCTTTACAAACAAGCCGCCATCTTGGAAATGCGTCCTCTCTAATTAAACTTCAAAGGTGGGTAGAACGCGTTTCGAGTTTTCCGTGCAGACGGTATTAAGGTAAACTCGATAATTACTCTGGCTTAATTGTTGCTTGAGTTACAGGAAAGGTCGAATATTTTGGTATAGTATCAGGTAACGGCCTTGTCATAGTTTATTTTGCCAATGGGTGCTTAGAAGTAAGCGGGCCATGTCAACAAGTATATCGTGTAATTAATTATTGTGATTAATTTTCCTCTTTCTTTAATAAATATACATAGGTAACGTATAAATAAACGAACCAGAGGCACTAAACAAATTGTTTTTCTATTAGCGATGGCGAATCGATCGAAATGGCAAAATTTTAAGGTGAGTATACACTAGAGCATTTTCGCGGGCACTACAATGTAATGTAACATTCTTACGAATGGTACAATACAGACACAATATGCTCAGTTTCCTAAAGGATTTCCATGTAACGTAACGTTCTTGCAAATGTTCGATCCTATGCTCGACGTTAAACTCACGGCGAGCGAGCATTTACCTGAGGCTTTAGACAAAAAATATTCAATGTCAGCGAAGGCGATAGTCGAAATGTCAAAATATAAGGGATTGATCACGAGATTTTTATATATCGCTTGTCAGTACCATACAATTTTGCCTTTTTGACAATCACTATCGCCACGCTTTTGATGATAGAATGTCACTTTTCTAGGGCCTCTGTTACATTTTTTGTACTTTGCGTTCATGATTGACCTCACTCCACATCACCCGCGCTCGTGTTTTACTCAATAAAATGTTACGCCAAAACGCTCGTTAGTTTTTAAAATCAGATTCTAACAAAATATCAAGCGTCATGTTCCAAGTGTAGTTCAAGTAAATTTAAAAAGAGCGAATGCTCGATGTTCTGTTACAAGTAAAAGCTCTAGTCTATACTTACCTTAATGGCTCTATCAGACAGAGAGCGGTCACACGGTCAAGCGTTCAGGAGGTCAGTTTTGCGTTCATTGTGTTGTATTGGGTTAGGTTATTAGGGTTGTGTTATTAAGTAGCATTAACTTTTAGATTTATTTTTATCGACATGATTATTTGAATCTTATTATGAGTAAATGAGGTTGAAATTTGTCTGTATGATCAAGGTTTTCGTCAAGAACATAAAGGAATTAGGAAGCTTCTACGAACCCCAAAAACCAGCTGTTTCATCACTCTATTCTTCACTCCACTACTTCCAAATGATAATAATATTACCAGCCTGTTACTATCCCAAAGGCTTTTCCTCATACAGAGAAGAGACGAGCATGTAATACTTCAAAATTCTTCGTACAATATATTGCCTCACAAAAGCTTTGCAGATACCAAAAAATATACGGTCGAATTGAGAAACATCCTCCTTTAGATTTTAACACTTAGATTTTAACACATAAATTGATGAACAGAGAAAAAATCTCATGTCATCAGGTCCCTAGATTTCCTGTGGAATCCTCAAAACTCTTAAGGCTCTAAACACTCTCGTAAACAGGTGCGATGCAACAATGCAACAACGATGCGACGCACGATGCGTTTGCATAGAAACTGTTCTAAAATTTTAAAGAAAATTTGCTGTCGATTACGTTATTGAGGCCTGCTTTAAAAGGGTCATCTTTCATCGCTCCGTATTTATCATTGTACTACATCCAAATACTGATACTCAAAAAGGCACCGCACATATCTTTAAAACAATAAATTAGGCTGACATCAAAGTTAAAGACTAATTATTCCACTAGAACTATCCATCTCCCGTAGGTGTGATGTATCTCGATAATTGGACCTCAAGCTTAAACCAACTTCTTTACACGCCAGTAACAGTTCGTAAGAGTCTGCCATCCTGCGAATTTTCATACAAATATACATGTGTTAGTAGGTGGATAGACAGAAAGGGTCATTTTATTATGGAAACTATTGAACATATATAGTATAATTTTACGTTAAACAGTTAAAAAAGCTCTAAAGGCTCCTGCAGACAAGTGCGATGCAACAATGCAACAACGAAGAGACGATGAATGAGTTTTTATAAAAAGTGATAAAAATTTACGTAAATATTATGCCGAACCAGCGTTTTCGCCATCGTACGTCACCTTTTTGCGAGAGTCTTTTTACTCTCATCTTTTATCACGCCATACTTACATTTTTCACTATTTTCAAATTGTTCTTAAGGATACACAAAACACTCCGTTTTAAAACAATAAATTAGGCCGACATCAAAGTAAATAGACAGACTAGTTCCAGTAGAGCGCTCCATCTCCCATAGGTGTGATTTATCTTAATAATTGGACCTCACGTCACGGTAGGAGCCATTTGTTTGAAGATACTCCGATTCAACTTGGATTTTATTTGGGACGAAGATCTTGGTTTGTTTTATCGAGAGGAAGGAAGTCTGTTGGTAATGTTGAGTTGGTTGGAATTTGTCGTCATTAGTCTTGTTCATCATACGGAAAGTATTGAGGATGATAAATGGATTTACCACGTGTAATAGTTGCATCTGGTAAACCTGGAACAGGTGGTCCGTTTATATATGGAAAAATAAGGGTATTAAATGGCAAATTTATTATTGACACAAGTTTATTTTGGGCAGAAGATGAATAAATTCTTTGTGTATGTTAGTAAGACCGAAGTACGGTAAAGCCTAAGATTTACCAAGTCATACTCGTAAAAGCTCAAGCCTGAGGAGCTCGTGGCTAAATAATAACAGCCGCACGGGTCGATCATCAAGGTTAAGCAACGCTTGACGAGGTCGGTCCGTGGATGGGTGACCATTTCAACATACCGAGTTTCCTCCGTGCCTTGGAAAGCACGTTAAGCCGTTGGTCCCGGCTGTCATTTGAAGATCTTTGACAGTCATTACGAGTAGTCAGAAGCTTGAGATCTGACACCAGTCTTGCCAAGGGGTTCCGTGTTACCCAGTTACTGGGTTGTGGAGGTCAGATAGGCAGTCGCTCCATGTAAAACACCGGCTCTTAGCTGAATCCGGTAAGACTGGAAGCCGACCCTAATATAGTTGGGAAAAGGCTTGGCAGATGATGACTCGTAAAAGCCCAAAATGATCTATCATAATTACCGATCCCAAGCTTTTACCTGCAATGGCATTACCACAGAGACTTGTAAATATTGAAAAACTGTAATGTACACTAGAATGCTACGAATAGTCGAATTCACCAAACAAAATCGTCTAACAAACATAATACCAACTTTGAAGCTAATCAGTCAGTCCTTAAATTGTTCTCATCATTTCGTATCACAATGTGTCATAGACATTACAATAGTTCCAACATTTACAAGTATCTGACCGAAATCCTAAGATAATTATCATAGATCATTTCGGGTTTTTACCAGTATGACTTGGTAAATTCGAGGTTTTACCGGTAAATCCTAGTTATTACCGTAATTAAAAAATAAGTTAGGAGTGTACGAGATTTTTTTGTTTTTTATTTTGATATATTAGTCAAAATATATAAAAAAAAAACCTAGAAAATTCGAATCGTACCAAAGATACAAACGAACAATTTTACCTTTTTAGTTTAAAATCAAATTATGTTAGGAGTGTACGAGTTTTTTAGGGTTTTTTTTATATATTAGTCAATACGACTGAATCGACAGATACAAACTAGTTACATACTTTTGGAGTACATCAATAATATTTAACAGAGTAGGAATCCCGGGTAAAGGCATGTTTCCTATAGGAAAGACCACGCGAAGATCGAGTTAACTTCAAAATGTGCGCGACCTAGATTTTCGTACTTTCCTTATGACTTAAAAAAAATCCTTTGGGTCAAAATGTAGATAAATAAACTGTCTTTGAGATGGTGAAAATTTCATTAAAATACGTGCAGTGGTTTTGGTGCGATTGTCGTTTTTTTATGTGTTAGACATAACTTTTAATTACACTATGTTATACGAATAAAATTCAGAATTTTCATAGACAAATTATTAAAATAATAACATGTATTGTTTTTGAAAAATAACGATCGGCCTTTTTTTTGTTTTTTGTCGTGGAAAGGCTTGCGCTTGACCACTATCTCACCTGATGGTAAGCGATTAGACGTGATTCTCATTTTAAAATTTTCATAGAGGGTAGGCCTATTGCCAAAGATTACTACGCAACAGATATTTCACTCTTCGAGATCAATTACACAATTTTGTGCTCAATATCCATGACGGTTGGCTTGATCCTTGACGGCTCGTTTCTAGCGAGGCTGCCCGAACTAAGACCTCCGTGCCCACCAACCACGCACGCACCTCGCACGCGCGGGCCCTGTGCACCCGCGGTGACAACCGACTGGCGGAACGGTGCCGGGACCGCACGAAAGTGTAGGTATTAATCGCTCTAAGTACCTCTAAGTGAAGAAGGTCTGCCATCAACCAGAAACAAGTCCAGACTCCAGGTTGTTACTGATAAACTAAGAAGAAATAATGAACCACGTAAACATACAAAGTAATCTCAATAATAATAACATTCATTTGTGTTTATTATTTACCGAGGCCAATCTCAAATTCACTAATTTCCTTTCATAAATAACGAATACAAAACAGCTAAGCAGTTCCTTAAAATAACAACGAAATATGAATCGCCATTATCTAAAACGCCAGCCTTGAATTTCCTCTAATATTTCACAATTGGCTTACTTTAGCGATGAGGGGGACACACATTTTTCTCTATTATAATCCTCATTTAGCAAAATCCGACTTTAGGATCATCGTCCTAGAGTTTAATTTCGCAAGCGAGTTAGATTTTTCATCAACAAATTCGTAGTATGCAGACAGGTTTCAGTAGTTGGATTTGAAAGATAAGAATATTATAGGTGCTTTCATTTCCGTAGAGTTTAAATTAAAATAAGGTGCATTAGGGTGTTGAACTTTTGGCTTTTGTAAAATGTAGGGTTGTTAAAACAACGGGGAGCTGAATTGTTCTTTGCACGTGGTAAGTAGCAGACAACATTTTGGAATTTTATGTTTTATAGGAGTCTAATAAAAATTAGAGAGTATTGCAATTGTTTCTTCTGTTTTTGCTGTTATAATTATTTTTCTTCTGATCTTGGGTATTTAGACAGAGTAAAATTCTATCATTTTGATTTTGTATAGTAGCTTCTATAAAAAATCATCATTATCTGCCTTGTGATTGACCATGTCATTTAAGGTGACTTACAGAACAATTGGCTGCAGTATCTTTCAATCGGACTCATAAACAAAGTCTCAGCAAATAAAAAATTATAACATATTATTTTGAATGGTTTAAATTTATTAAATATTGCAACATTTTTTCAAAGACGCACATTTATGTCAGTTAATGGAATCATGGATTATTTAAAGAAAACTTGTAAACTACTTAAAGGAATCAGGACAAAGCCACACCAAACTGAGCTAACGACTTAAGTAATGATAGATTATTCCCGGAAACTGACACGGAACTTATTCAAAGATACATCTAGTTGCAAGTGTTAGCTGTACGGATAAATTGAGCTTAAGAAGTCTGACAGCTAGGAAAACTGCATTGCAGAGTTAAGATTCTGTTCCATTGCTGCGTTAGAAGTTCGTGGTTAAATAATAACAGCTGTACGAGTCAATCATCAAGCAACAATTTCCGAGGTCGGTCCGTGGATGGGTGATTATCCTTTGCACAATGAGACTTCTCCATGTCTTGGAAAATAAGTCTAAAGGTGTCAGCTGTCAGTTGTACATCAATGAAATTCGTAATATTATACAACACAAGCACGTTTGAAATATAAGGGATTGACCAAAGTGACGTTTCTATAGCGCAAAAAGATTTTGACGTAGTCTCGAGATGGAGACGAGCTGCTTCCAAGTCACTCAATCTTCGGCTCTTCTCAGGGCAGTCACCGTGGTTCTATTATCGCCATTCGCCCTGATTTGAATTGACAAACGAATAGATGTGTGGGCAATGTGACCAAAGTAAATTAATAACAGATCCTGGAAAGTCTGGTTTTATGTTCAACTGATCGGGTTTTATGTATGCGTCTAAGGACTCGAAATCGCAAAGCAAACATAAAATACACGTGTATACTCTGAGCAGCAACGGAACCGCGTCTTTAGAATCCCCCCAGGCCATATATCATGCTTTAGTAACGTACCGAGACGATTGTAGGCGTTCAACGTGGGTGTTGTCTGTTTATACACTGCTTCAACGATTTACATCCGATTTCGAGGTGGTTTGATGTTGATTCTTGTAGCAATGTAGGTTAGTACTTGTTCATATAAAAACAGTTTTCAGAACCAATTTTGACAGATCCTTTTTTAATTCGGTAATGATAAAATACAGTAGCATATTCGAGTTCACAAACACGACAGTATTTAGGATGTTTATTTTATTATTGTTATTGAAAGGCTTGCGTTTGACGACTATCTCACCTGTTGGTAAGCGAAGATGTGGTCGAAGAAGGAGCTCGCTTTCCTAGAAGTAATCTATTCACTCTTGACTTAAAGACCCCCAGTTTGAAGCTATCAGGATGTAGTAAAGGATACTTTTAGAAATAATAATCCACTAAAAACGGTCTTGTAAACAGCTTCTGTATACATTGTATGTTAAGAGTCGGCAGGTGTTAAAGGAACGAAAGAAATGTCTTAATTTATACAGCTGGCCAGAGTTTTTCCAGTTAGGCTATTATATTTTTTTTTTTTTTTTTATTCTATTTGTTATAAAATTTCTGACTAAAGTCTAACCAGTCTTACTAAGACGCATTAATAATACGGTAACGTTTCGATACTGATAGGTAGTTCCTCCATCATGAATTTTGATACTCAACTGCATCGTATTTGACTTGAAGCCGGCCACAACAGCTGTAAATGCTGAGCAGATGCTGAAATAATGTTATTATGAACAAAACTTGTACGGGCGATTGTTTTACTTCACGACCTACGTACATATTTTCTTTAAACATTTATTTAAAGGATGTTCAGCAAGAGAAAGAAAATCAACCCTACTAACTATTGAATACCAAAAAAAATCTAAGCAAACTTCACAGAATATTCACTATATGATATTCTTATATGAAGAATGGAAGATAAAACTCAATATTCGTACAAAAGTCTTGTGTAAACTTATTCAAAAGGCTGACGGGATCTAAAGGTTAGCAATATGTTCGAAAGAGCAATGAACTCTTCATTTCACTGTCTGTTGAACGATACAAGATGGAAGTCGTGGCTTTTGATGTACTGATTTTATGAACCGATAGATTTTCTTTTGTTTTTGCCTTCATTTTTGACTGTAGGTATTTTGAAAATATTGTATTAGTCAGACTCGTAAAATGCCCCCTTATTTCCAAAGTAGCAATAGCTTATAATTTATATGTACTCGATCATTATTCCATTTCAACTTAAAAGTACGAGTATTCAGTAAAGTATGCTGGTGAAATTGATTTTATTGTTGAAAAATTTACGATCTTTACCACGTATTGTAAACCACGTGTGTAATATAATTAACGATATTTCAGATCACCCCAAAAATAGGTATTATGGTTACACTAGCCGAAAATTCTTCCATAAAAACGTAGTCTAGGGATTATTCAAAATTAAAAGTGATATCAATCTGTCTCATCATTATCTAGCCCTGTATGGAAACAAACAAGTAAAAAAAGAAAATATTTGCAAGTTATGAGCGTCGAAAGTTAATACCATAAGAAGACGGAAAATTGCAAAACGGCCTCCATACAGGGATGATACATTAGTAGTTCAACAATGTAAATAATTTTATTTTGAACAGATAGATTTAGTCGTTTTTCATGATATCTAGACTGCCAAAGGTCTGTTTATAAAATTTCGCGCGCTCGGTTTCGTCCTAAATCATTATCCATTTCGCTACAAATTTGCAAAAGTGTGTGTTCGTACGCGAACTAGCTTTCTACTGCTCATCACAGCATTTATCTCTTCCGCACGTGTTGTCGGTTGATATAAAATGCATTTTAACCCCGCGCACAAAATAGTTTGTGCCGTCGACTAGTGTACCCTTAAAATCGTTATCTAACTTTTAACCGTCATCATTTCTCTCTCGCTTATCCTAATTCATTTGGGGTCGACGGAACATAAATTCTTCCGAACTTCTCTATTACGAGTATAGGTTATCTCAGTAGTGACGCCCTTTTAGTTTTTAGTTATATCATCTTTAACACACTCCACCCATTGTTTCTTCGATCTACGCCTACTCTCAAACTCGTGAATGGCCCACGCACCTACAACTTTCTTCACAAAATGTATTTTCCACATTCTGCTGGAAACATGCTGGTCCTGCTCCATAGGGCAATTTTTAGTGTAGACAAAATCAAACTGGTTAATTTATATTATATTAATTAAATTACAGCAATGCTTTATTTTTATTTTTTTCTCATCTTTTTGTTAAAAAAAATTACTAGCACACTGTTGCGTTGTTGTTGAATTAGGTAATTTACCTATGTTTGCAGTATTTGTAAGTATGTGAGAACCATGTTCCTATTTATCAAATGAAGGAATTTACCTGTTAGTGCTTGTAATACTTTAAACCTATACGTAGTACGAGTTTAGTAGTGCTGGGTGCATCGTCCTCACGTATTTAAATATATGTATGTATGTAAATGTTGAAAACACTTTTTTTTAAAGATTAAGTGTGGAGTTTCATGTCCGTTCTTCTCCATAATAAGCTACTTTTCTGAATGGACGGTAGAATCAAATTCTATTAACTTACATTTATATGTTTGACGTTCAAAAGTGCCGCTTAATGGCCTAGTTGAAATAAATATTTTTTGTCTTGTCTTTTGTCTGGTTTATCAAAATGCTAAATTAGATACATATGTATTATGTATTATCAACCACAATTATACCAGTCTGGTACTGTACAACTGCAAGGCAAAGGCCTCTTCTCATACAAAAAAGGACCAAACATTAATCCCCATGCTTGCTCAAGGCGGGCTGGCGATATCAGACTTATATTAACTAAGTATAAGGCCAGGTTTTCTCCCAATTTTTTTCTAAACCGTGGCCAGTGATGTAAATTAAAAAGAACATAATATGAATTGAAAAAGTCACATTAGTACTTGCGCTCGATTTGAACTCACGACCTCAACAACGAGAAGCGATTCTTAGACAACCATAAACAGAGTAATCTCTTAAGAAAATGAAACACAAAACTAAGCTATTGAAACCTCCATTCTTCCCCAAAGCATATTACTCATACGAGCACACATACAATCACATTTTTCATATCCATAGCAGGCCAGTTGCCCGGAGCGACTGTATCGAACCAGCCAGCGAGTAGCCGGTCTAGAATGTGAAATGCATTCGGAATTCCCGTACACGTAACATGCAAACTAGTATCGACTATTAGGGGTTGTGTATTTTTGATGTACCGTTGTATATATTTTTGTAGGAGCTATGAAGTTTTTAGAATATAAATCAAAATGGTGATTTATCAAGCAGCGGTAATTTTCAATTTTTGAATCTTATGTAGGACCTTTTTATGCACAATTGAACAAGGAATAAACTGGCTGTGAGCACCAATCGCAATAAAATCATAACTTTCCGAGTATTAAGCAGAAACTGATTTTTGGGCCCTTTGACCATTTTACGATACAGACACGACATTTTATGAGACTTTCGAGGCATCTTTTAAAACGCCAAAATAAATGTATTTACGAGTTTTCAGCTTATTAACTAAAATTTTCTCAAACATTACATAAAAAGTGAAATATTTTGAGGCAATGAGAAAAATAAGGTGTAGAGAAACAGAAAGATAAAACTATTTGTGCATATCTAGCATTTGTGATAAAAGTTATTAAATTCGAGATCTATAGAGTTAAATTTTAATTCAGTTAGTTTTGTACGCCCGGCTAAGAGCCTAAACGAAAGATACTCGGAAAGAGGTTCCTCTCTCTGGAACTTAAACCATCTATTTGTGTGATAAACGGAGGGTTTCAAAATATCTATGGTTCACTGGCGCTAATGTCATCACAATATGTCATAATATTTAGGTTTATTTCATTTATTCTGCATTCAAAAATGATTTTGCCTCGCAGCAGGATTAACGCAATAAATCAGTGGAATGTGTTAAAAAACAGAAGCGTTTAACAAATATTAGCCGAATTTATTTCGAATCAATGAATGAAAACAACAGTTTAGTTGTAAAAGGCCGATACAAACATTGTAATTGCTTTTACGATTCACTTTTGTACGAAAACAAATTAATTTAACATCTATGTTACGTTGTACCACACTGTAGATAGACACAGAGGGTAGAGTCCATACAACGAGCGAGAACCGGTGCACGCACACATAGAAGCGTACGAGTATTAACGGCGATCTCAAATAATTATACACAGTCGCAAGTGCGCTTGCACTCACTGTACGTGAAGCGTGTCTATGAGTGCGTGCGTTTTCTCTAGATGTATGGAGCCCAACTTTTGCATCAATCAATTTTGATTTTGATGCGTGCGTGCATTTGAAGCGTGAAGAAGTAACAAACACACTCATAGACTTTCGCCTTTATCATCATCATCATCATCAGCCTATTAATGTTCCCACTGCTGAGACACAGGCCTCCTCTCTGTGAGAGAGAATGGGCCGTAATCCACCACGCGGGCCCAGTGTGGGTTGGTGGATGTCACATGTCTTCGAATTTTTGGTTCTAGGACATGCCGGTTTCTTCACGATGTTTTCCTTCACCGTTTTGAGAGTAGTGGTAATGAAATAATTTACACAAAGTAAAGCGCCTGCCTGGGCTCGAACCCACGAAGTACAACTTGTAAGTCGCGCCCGATACCACTGGGCCACCACTGCTCCTTCGCCTTTATAATATTATATATAAAAAAATAAAGGTTTTCTTGAAAAGATCGCTTTTAGCGATTGTGTCACCCAGTGTAAAGTTTTCTTCGTCTATACATTCTGTAACTTATATGGTGTACATAATAAAGAGTATTCTATTCTATTCTATTCTATTCTATATTAGTGTGATGAAAACACAAGAGATAATCGCTTGAATTGTTCTGACCTAAATACTACCTACCTACATAATACAACTCATCTTCTAATTCAAACCATGACGTAAGACCACCACTCATTTCATACACCTAAAACATTATTCAATCCTCAACATCAATAATTTGCAACGCTTGCCCCAAAGGCGATAGCCGGACTGGTCCGAAAATATTTTATTCTCAAGGTTTCATCGTGAAACTCAATTTTCTGTATCGTGTTTCTCCCTGACTTGAATCTGTAATGTGGAGATGCGTCTGTCAGAAGCGGTCGACGGATGCTGAGATAAATCTAATTGTATTTGGTACAGATTGCTTTGCAAAGCTTGTAAAACATGTATGAGGTGACTGTTTTGGGGGAGTTTGATGAAAGGGTGAAAGATTTCGACAAACAAGTCGCAAATACCTGCATTTTCTTTTACGTTTCGGGGAGAAATCCTCAAAAAGGGCCTAGAGTTTTGGGGAAAAGATCAGGGCGTCTGGAATTTTTAACTTACTAAAACCTCGGAACCCACTTTGTGCAAATACTTACCTGCCTGTAGCTTGCATAACCATACAACCATGTAACCATTTGTATCCATGTTGCCACTGTAACCTTACAACTTTTAATTCATACAATTCGACTAATTTTGTCTTAATAATTTTGAACAAACAGAAACTACATAAAACTGGATGTTTTAAGAAATTCGATGTTTTCTATCCAACTTCTAGTCTGTGTCTGTTGTGGTTTTTTGCAGTGATTGTCACAATGAAAAAAATGTTAATTAAAAAAATCAAAAGACCCGACTACTTAAAAAGCGAACTAATAAGACGTAATCATGAAGAAAATCACGCCATGCAGTCGGAGTATACATATTTACGAGCTGGCCGACTAAAACCAGATGTATCCTCCGCCTGTACAGCACTTGTTTACGTGTTTTTAATTCGCTTCTTAAGCAGACGGGATTTTTGATTTTTTTAATTACCTTTTTTATTTACAAACTTTTATGTTAACATTTTTTTTTTCGAATTATATACATTTAAACATATATGTGTTTTATATTTTTGAAATCACCTCTAAATAGCCTTTATTTTGATATCCCACACGATGGGATTGGCAGAAAAAAAGGATTCTCACAATATAGGGCCCAAAACCCGCCATTTTTGTCGCAAGGTTAAGACGAATCGATTGATGTAAGAATTATCGAAATTGGCCAACGCGTTTGGTCTCTAGAACGCCACATAGGAATAATCATTCATTAGTAGACATAATTAGACTGATAAACACATTACCCGCCTTCGGCAGTCGCGTAATATGGTTATTGTACACTCTTGTGCATATTACAGGCACGTGTGTTATGAGATTTAGGAGTGGAAAAAGACATTGTAAAATGATTGATAAACCAAGCATATGGAAATATGTGGCAAAATAACTATAATTTTATTTATTTAAAATAGCGATTATTGTTGATAAAAAGTTTTCTGTGCCTTTGTTTGCATTGAAGTTATATATAGTTTAATTTTATTGTTTCCGCCCGTCCAACATCGAGTTTATGAAGTCATAAACAATTGTTATTATAATAACACATTAGAAATACATTAGGAAAGTATAGTATTATAGAATCGTAAAATTTTCAAGTTGAGAGCATAATATCCATAACTAGCTGACCCGGCAAACTTTGTTTTGCCATAAAAACACCAAACATTCATCTACCCTACCTAACCCTACCCTACCTAACCCTACCCCTACCAACACTACCTACCCTACCCTACCTACCAGACACGACAAATATTGACATTAATATTTATACGATAACGTCACGTCACTTAATTGTTTTGCCTTCCCGGAACCTCTCCACTAACACTGAAACTTTATGGTATAGTATGAAAGTTCAAATTGACTTAAGTAGGTATTATTATGAATCGTTTATATGAGAGTATAGAAAAGTGTTGTTTTCAGACATTTTCAAGCAATTTTATTAAATTTCTCTCCGTAAAAACCTTCTCCTAACAATAACAAACACAACAAAAAAATAATAAGCGAAATCGGTTCAGTGGTTCTCGAGATTTGCGCTTAGCAACACATTAAGAGTCCCTACAAGTTTCACGAGCCAAAAACAGAAAACAGCTAGTTTTTCAGCGAAAATTGCTCAGTAACTACAAGATATATGATAAAAAATATAATGACAAAAAAAAACGACACAAGTCCGTCGTCTACAAGCCGATGAGCAAAATTGAATGTCTCGCGCGTGCGCAACGGTTTGTAAGGCAATATTCAGACAATTTATAAAAATAAAATAAGTACTCAAAAATAAAATATAAAAATTGGATTCGATTGATAAACACCTCAAATTTCAAATTATTTATCAGTTATTTTTATATTCATCATATTCATACACGTAGCCGACGCTTTCGCACATGATAAAATTGCCTTCTTTCCGCGAGGACAATATTTTTTTTTTAAGTACAAAAACAATAAAATTGAAAAAAACTAAATTGGTGGCTCCCTAGTATACTATATGTTCAGTCTACACCATTTTTTGCAGATTGTTATTCGCCATCAGTAAGCTGAAAAAGCAATTGAAAAACCTGGTGTTTCGGGATTACGTAAAAACGTGTGTTAGGAATTATTTTTTTCTAATTTTAATTGAGCAGTTATCAAAAATGTGTAATGTCTATTCCCTAGATAACTTTGTGACGCAAAAAGTTGTTTTAAAAGATTTATCATATATCTTGTAGTTATTGAGAAATTTGCCCTGAAAAAGTAGCTTTTTTCTGTTTTTGGCTCGTGAAACTTGTAAGGGCTCTTAAGCGATTCATTTTTATATTATAGAAGATTACAGTTTACAGGGGGGTGACCATATGCTCTTAGAGCGGTATCAATTTGATATCGAATAAGGGACGGATGTATTTGACTTGTATACATCTGTCACTTACTCCATATCAAATTGATACCGCTCTAAGAGCTTATGGTCACCCCCCTGTAGTCTAGAAAACATTAATATATACACAAAATCATACTGTAGCGACCCCTTTTGATGATAAAGCGACAGAAAAAGAAGTAGCGGATAGAACTCAACCAAAAAGTACTAAAGTTTCCTGTCATGTAAGACTTTATTACCATTTTAATAGCTTCCTTCGTATCTCACGTACTTAGGGCCTGTGAAAATAAATGCAAAATTTTTAGAGGATATTCAGAATATGTAAATAATGATGTTGGTAAACCACAAAAGAAATTCCTTGAAAATATTAAAATAAAGCCTTTAAAATTAGCATCTGGTTTGGAACGCAGAACGCTGCGGTATGCGGTGTCAGAGACATAAACCTCCTCACCATTGACGCACACTGTTACGGAACAAAATACCATTCTAGACATTTTTCACACGATTATGTGTCTGGTATCGCATACCGCAGCGCTGTGCATTCCAATCAGGAGACCAAAACTTAAATCGATAGGCTGCTTTGCATACTATTTACTGAGGGCAGTGGGATAGGCCACAAAAGCAAAGACGCGAGAAAAAGCTAGTAATAAGTAAATAATTTTCTAATTTTAAATTTCTTAAAGATATATGAAATCATAAATTAGAAAATGATTCAAAAATTAATCATAAATTGGAGAATAATTTTCTTATTTATGATTTCATATATATATATGAAATTTCATATAGATATATGAAATCATAAATTAGAAAATTATTCACTAGCCAAAATAACGTAGGATCGGTTCGGGAAAAATAAAGCGCAAACACCAGTATTTGGTTTATTCTGCTAATCTCCCCGAAACACGTCACAATAAAAAAAGATTTAAAATTGAAATAGTTAACCTATTATTAAGGTTAAGGTTATATAGGGTCCTTGGTTGCAGTTGGCTGGTGTAATTTATTTTTATTGAATATTTATTGAATACTAGCTGTCCCACGCGGCTTCGCTCCCGTCAAATGGCTACCTACCTACCCTACACACATGAATATTGCGTAACTTTAACCGCTTAGGCTTTGCACGCACTGCGATTTTTATTCGCGTGATTTTTTTCCGCTCTTTTGCGACCTATGGAATTGTATGAAGCAGCACGCATTGCGGAATAAAAATCGCGCGGCAATAATATCGCAAGAAAGCCGTGTTTTGCTACAGAATCCACTACCACTACTACCACTACTTACCCTAAATACATGATTGTTGCGTAACTTAAACCACTCACGCAGCGCACGCAACGGAAGCTCTCAAAGAGGAATAATTTTGCGCGTTTTTGCTACATTTTTCAATTATGCTCTTTTAAAAAAGATTTTTTAATGCCAACCAGTAGTTCCTGACATGAGCGCGTTCAAACAAACAAACAAACTCTTCAGCTTTATAATATTAAGTATAGATTTTTAAGTTGAGGGTCGATCATCTTCTTATTGATGAACACCTGACTTATTGAAGTGTTTATCTAGAGAATGTTTGTATGATTATGAAATTGGCGTTTAGCCGTTTTTGTTGAAGTTAAACAATAAATAATACCTAAACACTATTTCATTTTTATTCTTATTTATAACACTTTTTTACAACCAAGATTTAAAATAAATTTCCAAACTTCTTTTTCACTTCTAAACATTTTTTGTACTTTCAAAGTCATAGTAATTTTCACTATCAAAATAATGGGTTTAGTCACCTGTCTACAGCATTCCAAACAATTACTTTGTTCATAACATTAAAAAATCTCAAAAAGAATTTATTTACCAACATTTTAGTCCTATATTTTTAGTTGGATTTGAAAAGCTCGCAAAAGAATTTCATTGTAACTTTTGCAATTTCAATAGTTTTGATTGCGTTAAATTTAATTTATTCTTTATGGATAAAATTTTCATATTATTAGTTCTTTAAATTACAATTTAAATTACGAACTGTAAAAGTAATTTCGTTTATATGAAAGTTATTTCAATCTTGACCCTTCTAAGTCATTTAACGGATTAAGTAGTTATTTTATTGCAAAAGTAATTTTACAGCGTATTTTTAAGACTAGACTAGAAGTATTGTTTCGTAAACCATGTAATTCAAAATCCTTCATTTTATAATTACAAATTTGATTTCTTTACATCTAGATCTTATCAATCAGAAAAATAATTAAAAAGGGTCTCCGATTTAATGATTGAGAAAAAAGTTGCTTAGATAAATGAGAAAACTCATAAAACTTCCTCCATACCTTTTGAATTGCACCAAACATATTGCCAGTGCATTTGTAAAGGCCATAGGGCGATACAAAATTTATTTTCATGAAATATTTTTCGGTTTATTACTGTCTTATTATTTGCGTCGGCGTCGACAATTCCTCCGTTACAAGAGTTTTGTTTGGAATATGATAAGAATGTTTTGTCTTAAGTACTTGTCATAGACTAAATACGTGTTGCTTGGTTACCGTTGTTGACTAGTGATATATCATTCAATATATACAGCTATCAAGAAATAATATGTTTTATTTATTTATTTATTTATGTACACAAAAACACTTTAAAGAGAAAGTACATATCAAGATACAATAGCACAAAGGTGCTGCTTATTTCTAAAGAAATTTCTTCCAGCAGACCTACGACAGGAAAATTAAATAAGAAACATAGACACAGTGTGTATAAGTAAAAGGAAAGATAATAAAACTAAACTAATACAAATATATAGAATTACAATAAGTACCTCAACAATATATATATATATATACATATATAAAAAATATACATAACTACTATAAAATTAATAAATACCTATAATATATAAGATCACGGGATAGAAGAAAGATAGTGTTCTTTGACTTGTTTTTTAAATATAGCGTTAGTTTTAGCGTCACGGATCTTAGATGAAGAACTCGCTTGTTCCACAGTCGTACTGCATGAACAGAGAAGGAGTGGGAATAGAAACGAGTTTTATGGGATGGGAAATTGAGATGGAATTTTAGGCGCGTTCTACACAGGACGTTAGCAGGGCGGGTAAATGAAAAACGGTCGCGCAGGTAGCCAGGGTATGCAGGGTTGAAAAGGATGTTGAACAGGAGACATAATATGCGAGTGTTCCTGCGAAGACGGATAGGGAGCCACTTGAGATCCTTGCGGAACTGAGAGACATGATCGTATTTCCTAAGACCAAAAACAAAACGAATACACAGGTTTTGCAAGCGCTCAAGCTTATTTAAGAGCTCCTCAGTAGCATCCAGATAGCAGGGCTTGCATATGGGCCTCACAGCACACCTTCATATCAAGGCAACAACAAGCGGATGAATCGATTACTGTTTACGCGTCAGAACTAAAAAGACTGTCATCAAAATGTGATTTTAAGTGCTCACATTGTCTGAAACCCAATCTTGATTCATTTTTATCGTTACGATTTATACGAGGATTAAAAGATGGAGAAATTCGCTCAAAACTACATACCAAAAGTGTCAAAAGGAAGGACACCTAGCGCGAGTCTGCCTTCAAGGACACAAACGCAATGAAACGAACTTGCTGAATGACGACTCTGCAAGCAGCGCCGAAATCAACTTCGTAAAGAGTCAAATCTCTGACAAATCTATACCAATATTATAAAGAGGCAAGATTTTTTGTTTGTTTGTTTGTATGTTTGATTGTTTGTATGTATGTTTATTTGTTTGTATGTTTGTTTGTATGTTTGTTTGTTTCTATGTTTGTTTGTACCGAATAGGCTCCGAAACTAATGGACCGATTAAAAAATTCTTTAACCATTACAAAGCTACATTATTCCTGATCCACGGGATGGGGAGTGATCCACGGGAGCGAAGCCGCAGGGAACAGCTAGTACATTATAACTATCGAAATTGAAGGCAAGAAAATAAGAATGGAATTTGACACGGGTGCAACACTCTCTACCATCTCAGTGAAGGATTTTAGGAAGCTCGACATTCACAAAAGATTTCACACGAGTCTCAAATTCAGAACTTATACAGGCGAAGTTTTTAAGCCCATCGGTGTCACGTTTATTCGATGCAAATATAAAAACAACTATTCTATGGAAAACTATACGTGATTAACAAAGATGTGAAACCCATCTTGGGTAGAAGTTGGATGAAGAAGTTTAACATTAAAGTAGCCGAAATAAATTTGGTTGATATATGCAAGAAGACACAAAATCTTGAACATTGCTTAAAGAGTTCGAACCCACCGTCTTCACTACAACCCTAGGTGAAATTCCAAACGTTCGAGGCCACCTAACTCTTAAAGATAATGCGCAACTAATCGTTATAAAACCTCGGCGGATTCCATATGCGCTACAATCTAAAGTAGATGAAGAAATCGACTGACTTGAAAAACTGAGAATTATTACAAATATTGATCACTCCGGTTGGGGCAATCGGAGTGATCAATCGTCCCAATAGTAAAACCAAACGGAAGCATCAGACTGTGCGCCGACTACAAAATTACCTTAAAAAAAATGATAGAAGACGAACAATATCCAATACCAATAATTGAAGATATTCTAGCTGAAATGAACGGTGGGCAATTTTTCTGCACCTTAGACATCACGCAAGCCTACCTGAACATGGTGATGGATGAAAAAGCGCCCTGCTTCAAACCTTGAGTACACATATAGGTACTTTTAAAGTGAACCGACTCATGTTTGGAGTCATGGACCCATTACTACTGGGCCTTGACGGTGTCATGTGCTTCTTCGATGATATAATAACTCAAGGAACGACAGAAAAACAATTATTATCCAGATTGAACCAGGTTTTGCCTAAACTTCAAGACTGCAACCTTCGTGTTAATAAAAAAAAGTGCAAATTTTTCAAAAGAAGTGTCAATTACCTGGGACACACGATAAACAAAGAGGGTCTACATAAAAATCAGGACAAGATAAAAGCAATTTTAAATACAAAACGCCCAACTAATATAAATGAACTAAGAACGTTACTAGGCATGGCAAATTATTACAGTAAAAACCCAATCTAGCATCCGTCACTGCCCCCTTAAATGAACTCTTGAAGAAAGGTGCAAAATTTACATGGTTTACAAAATGTGAAGAAAGCCTGAAGAACATATAAAAGAAATACTAAGCGAAAGAATTCTAATACACTTCGATCAGAATAAACCATTTATACTGGCCACAGACGCTTCACCCACAGGACTTGGTGCCGTTTTAAGTCACAAACTACCTGATGGCTCAGTTAGACCAATAGCATTTGCTTCTGGATCCCTGACCAGCAGCGAAAATAAATACAGTCAAATCGATAAAGATGCGACAGCTATTTTCTGGGGTTTAAAGAAATTCTTTCACTATTGTTACGGCCGGAAATTCACCCTAATCACAGACCATAAACCACTTACATCAATTTTTCACCCGCAACATTCCTTACCAGCCTTAGGTACCATGTATTTGTCTACCATATCGAATATAGAAGTGCCTCAAAGCACTCCAACGCCGACTACCTTTCACGTTTTCCCGTTGAGAAGATTAATGAGAATAAATATGACCAGCATCACATATTCCAGCTGAATCAGATAAACGCATTAAATATTTCACCAAAAATAATAGCAGAAGAAACAAGAGAAGACCCAGAATTACAGAAATTACTTGAAACACTCCAGCACTTCACTTCGTGAGTCCGGATATAAAGACAATGAACTAACTCTTCAGAATGACTGCATCCTAAAAGGCATGAGATTTATAATTCCACATAAACTACGCCCACGTATCTTAGATGAACTTCACGCGGGACATGTCGGGATCTTGAAAATTAAACTTCTTGCGCGGAGTTTCGTATACTGGAAGAACATTGATAAAAAGATATCGAAAACAAAATTAAATCGTGCAGAACCTGTCGATTAAACCAGAATGAACCACCAAAAGCCCCTCTGCATCACTGAGAAGACCCTACTGGCCCGTGGCAAAGAATACACATCGATTTTGCAGGTCCAACTTCTAATTGTCGTAGATGCATTTTCCAAATGGGTAGAAATAATCCCTACCAAAACTACGACGAGCGCATTCTGTATTCAGAAACTAGACGATTTATTTGACACCTTTGGATTACCCTACACGCTGGTGTCGGATAATGGAAGACAATTTATCTCTCAAGAATTCCAGACGTTCTTAACTAGCAATGGCTTGTTCACAAAACGATCGCACCTTACCATCCCGCAACTAATGGACAAGCAGAAAGATTTGTTCAAACGGTTAAGAAATCACTGCATAAATTAGAGGGGGAGAGTGGTGGGATACTGCAGAAGGTTCGTACAGTTAGAAGTCTCCTCCGGGCTACGCCAGTCATCTCAGGCGACTCGCCCTATATGCTCATGTTCGGAAAAGAGGCAAGAACGAGATTGGTAGCCAAGATTAGAGCTCCACCAAATGCACTACATAGGGGCTGAAGAGAAGGGGTGGGGTGGGGAAGGGTGTGCTTCAATTGGAAGCAGAGTACAAGCTCACAATTACTCTGTATCAGGAAGGAAGTGGAAGTTTGGTACAGTGACCCGCCGACTGGGAAACCTCTACTATGAGATAGAGATCGACAGCGGACGCACATGGATGCGCCATCTCGCCAAGCTCCTGCCGGCGCCTGATTCCTGGGAATCACGGCGGTGGCGTGTCCTAGACTAAATACGTGTTGCTTGGTTACCATTTTTGACTAGAGATATGCCATTCAATATAATACTACTATCTAGAAATAATATGTTTTAATTCATATATAATAGTACTGTAACGGGATTATGTTTCCACTGGTATCATCTGTCATTGTTATCCATTGCTGCACATATATTTGCCCCAAGGATTACCACATCCACTGGTCTTCTGCGTCACGAATCTTGTAGATTCTCGCAGCTCTTGCCCTTACGTTGCTATAAAGAGTTTGGCAAAGAATGCAAGCATAGCAATGATATTCTACTAAACAGATACGTTATACACTCACAAAACAACCGAAAAAGTGTTACGCACAGCAGCGGCAACACACATACATACTTCTCATTCATCTGACATTTCACTATAAGTTGAAAGGGATGGCTTGATAAAACCAACAAGAAAAAAGAGACAGCTAGTGTTCGTCACTTGCGTGTGAATGTAAACAAACATTATTCTGACCACCAATGTTTTTTTTCTTTATCCACTCCAATTATCAAAACATTAGGAAAAAAATTGAAATAAATTAGTAAATTGAGGTGTATTGCGTACATACATACATATGGTAAGATCCCTTCTGTTTAATGTACTTTGTTATCATAATTAGTACACTTTCTAAATACTCACGATAGCATTTTTCTAATTTTGTTTTTGTTTCAACAAAGCGTATCGCTCTTCGCCATGTGACTAAAGACTATACGTCCCAATTAGGGCGTATTCGATTCTTCACAGTGCGCGCTCTCATAACATATCTGCTAGAATAACATTGAAGGATAGTAATAAACTGTTTATTGGAATGGAAGTTTGTACTCCTTTTTAATTTCGTTGAGAACTTTTGGCAATAAGCTCGCCTCCTATTAAATGGGGCTTAAAAAGCAAAACTGGCAAATAGGGATGTCGAAAAAAAATATCTATTTAGACCATCAGTTAGATAACCTAAAAATATTGGACACGTATTTTTCTTTTGCCACGTAAACAAAAAATTACGACAATACAGTGCGTTGAAATATCGTGTGACGTCACAGTGTGCTACACTTTATACTGACTCCTGAACTTTGATGCGCTTTATCTTTGTCAGTTTTTATTTTTATTTGATAAAGCTAAAAATACAGGTCCAATATTATTTGATAATCGTACTGACGGACTAAATCATCATCTGCCTAGCCTTTTCCCAACTATATTGGGTTCGGCTTCCAGTCTTACCGGATTCAGCTAAGTACCAGTGTTTTACATGGAGCGACTGCCTATCTGACCTCCACAACCCAGTAACTGGGTAACACGATACCTCTTGGCTAGACTGGTGTCAGATCTCAAGCTTCTGACTACCCGTAACGAGTGTCAAAGATCTTCAAATGACAAAGACAAAGATATTTTATTTCAAGTAGGCCACCAAGCGGCACTTTTGAACGTTAGGAACACTAAAATTTACAAGTTATAAAATTTAATTCTACCGTGCATTCGGAAAGTAGCTTGTTATGGAGAAGAATGCACAAGAAACTCCATACTTACTCTTTTAAAAAAATGTTTTTTTTACAATATTTAGTTACATAAGTACATTCATTAATAAATTCATATATGTGAGGACAATGCACCCAGAATAGCACTACACACTATACTACGTACAGGCATAAAGTAATAAAAGTACTCACACATTCACTGTGCAGTTATATAATAGAAGCTAGAAAAAAAGCATTAACATCCGAAGCAGTTAAGTTATGACCAATCCCAACTGACGGCGTCCGTTCACGAACATGACGCATGAATTGCCACCACCCAGCTCAACCATCATGAAGGGAACCGGTTGATCCAAAACACGCGCCACCATCAATCATCAATGACAGCCGGGACCAACGGATTAACGTGCTTTCCGAGGCACCGAGGAAACTCGGTATGTTGAAATGGTCACCCATCCACGGACCGACCTCGTCAAGTGTTGCTTAACCTTGATGATCGACCCGTGCGGCTGTTATTATTTAGCTGACGGACTTAATATAATTATAATTTTTCTACCTAGGAAATATCCCTATTGTGGATGTACTTTAGGTGCATCTCTGCTTTAAACTCTTTGGGGTTTACGGGCGTTACGTTTTGTTAACTGAGTTATTTTTTTACCTAAGCTAGTAATTGTATAGCAGTGGTGGCCCAGTGGTATCAGCCGCGACTTACAAGTTGTAGGCATGGGTTCGAGCCCAGGCAGGCGCTTTGTTTTGTGTAAATTATTTCATCACCACTGCTCTCAAAACGGTGAAGGAAAACATCGTGAGGTAACCAGCATGTCCCAGAACCAAAAAAAAATTTGAAGACATGTGACAACCACCAACCCGCACTGGGCCCGCGTGATGGATTACGGCCCATTCCCTCTCGGCCTGTGTCCCAGCAGTGGGAACATTAATAGGCTGATGATGATGTATAGGCAGTTTTATAGAAGCTGCGATTACGACAATTCTTTCTCTGATAGGGAATTAAAATATAATTAAAAAAAATATATAAAGTAATATTGTCAGGCATCAAGGCCCATAGGGTATTAGTATTACATCTTACTTAAAACTATGTTAGTAACATGCAGGAACACTCAAAAATGACATCGAAAACCACAATCACAGGAAGGTTTAACAGGCCTTGTTAACAACATGTAGCCTGATAAACCTCCCCATCGTAGGTCCATCTAGGCTCTCTGCAAACACCCTCAGAATGCCGTTGCTGCTACCCCTCACCCTGGATATTACTGAGGCAACTTTCTTCCGCATTATTGCAAAATAATCGTCAGTGTGCGCATCAGCGAACATACCTGACGCACTACAGTAAGGTGGAAGCCTCAACAGTGCCCTGAAGGTATTGTTGTATTGAATTCGCAGGGCATTGTCTGCTTTTAGGGCATGGTTATACCAAAGGCTGCTGGTGTAAAATGTTTGGCAGTAGGCCTTAAAAAGAGTTACTTTGACCGCCACTGAACAACCATGAAACCTTCTGCACACTATCGTTGAGGTTACTTTTTAACCCGCGACAGAAAAAGAGGGGTGTTATAAGTTTGACGTGTGTACCTGTTTGTTTGTGTATCCGTCTGTGGCATCATAGCTCCTAAACGGTTGAACCGGTTTTGTTTTTTTTTGTTTGAAATGTGATTTTATTGAGGGTGTTCTTAGCTATGTTTCATGAAAATAGGTTCACCCGTTTTAAAGTTATGAGCGTTTTACTGTTTGAATCGAGGTGTTTTTGCAAGATATCTATTGTATTGATAAATGGTGATGATGATGTATGATGTGATTTCAGAAATTGACGGATTTCTATGGAATAGCCCACAGCATCAAAGCCACGGGCAAAAAGCTAGTACCTATTTTTTATCATATTGAAAAGTTGCAGAATTATGATTATACATTTTTTTATGTTGTGAAGTTTGGTATTGTCTTGTTTTCCATAAAATATTTTTTTCTATTATTTTTTTCCATAATCTTCACCATTCATAATATTTACTTGCACTATTATCATTTATACTAATAACGCTTGACATATCACCTTATTAGTCATAACTTTTATTAACCGTAAAATAAGTTTAGATAATAACATGTGTTATAATCATTAGTTTTTATAAGTAACACACAACATAATCGATACTTGATATAAGCAACATTTTAATTTAGAAACGTTTATTGCCATTGCAGCGGCCGCCGAGTGCCAGATTTCCTCTTTTGCAAAGCAAGCATGCATGGTAGATTCAGTTTATTTGTAGGTTTCCTTGTGAATAAAAAAATCTGTATCATATCATCATCATCATCATCATATCAGCCGAAAGACGTCCACTGCTGGACATAGGCCTCCCCCAAGCGTCGCTAAATTGACCGGTCTCGTGGGTCCCGCAACCAGCGGATCCCTGCAACCCTCACCAGGTCATCGGTCCACCTGGTGGGAGGCCTTCCAACGCAACGTCTTCCAGTTCGCGTTCGCCACTTCAGAACCTGTATCATATAATCATACATAATTCAAGTACCTAATATAACAATATTATTTTCATGAAACACAAAATTATTTAAAATTTAATTTGAGGCCAAAGCGCTCAAAAATTCTTTTTCTCTGTAATTCTCTCAATATTGCTGGCGCTTTTACTGATTCAGCATTGTTGTGCTAGTATGGGCAAATTTATATTATGGCAAATAAATGTTATGGAAAACGACATTATTGAAAATAAAAAATATAGTAAATTAATTTGTGGATTAAAATTATTGTGACACTTGATCGATTATGACCAATGTAATTAGTGAAAATGATTTTATGTAATTTCACGATTATGGCATCTGAAGCGTTATTTGTAACGAAATTATGGCACATACGAGTATGGTATATAAAATTATTGCATTTTAAATTATGGCAAACATTAGTAAACCGTGAAGTTTGTTAATCTTCAAAATTCCCGAGTATATATAAATGATAATAAAAGCAATGAAGTGGTCCTATTGGACAATGAAACCGACAAACGAAAACGAGTTCACTCTCTACATCCCCTTTCATTGTAACTTTGGAACACTCAAAGCAATATCATAAAACATCGTCGTATCAGATTCGGAAACAAATAAATATCTAACAATAACATTCTTCTCAATAAACTGTGAGCTAACTTGACGCTGAATGTAATAAATACTTGAGTCTGTATTCGGATGTAAGAAACAAGGAAGTGTGATTAAGTGAGGGCAATTATTATTTTTTTGTTTGATCTCTTGTTGTAAATGTCATGATAGACCTGTGATTTTATTTAAGCACTGGACGTCTGGGGCAAAGTGCCATTCTATCAGTGATAAAGACTGTCAAAAGATTTGGGATTGACCAGAACCTCTAGACCAGTCTTCTTCTTTTTGTGTGTTCTGAGAACCCCACAGGCCTCAGACTTGGCTATTTCAGACTAACAATAACTATATAAGTCGAGGTTGCTTCACGCTGTTTTCCTTCACCGTTTCCTGTAATGTCCAACATAAACTTAGAAAATACATATGAATTTGAAAAAGTTACATTGGTACTTGCTCGGATTTGAACCCAATACCTCAAGCACGAGAGGCAAGTTCTTGACATTTTATCTACGAAAGCGTCAGCATAGCGATTGAAAAATGCTGACAATGTATGGTATGGCCAAGCGCTATCAAATTGTCACCTGATCGATCTCTTTAATTGTGGTATTTCGACCATAATCATTGCTTATGACCTTTTGTCTAGAGCCTTAATAATTATTCTTTATTGTACGAAAAAACTATACATTTAAACTAATCAATCGACGACATGCGACATTACACTAGCACATTTCAATTTCATAGATCTCGATTTGAAGCCAAGCGTTTTCGATGAGATCATGCCACTATATTTAGTACCGCAGATTTACCTTCGACAAATATACTTATTTTTGGAAATCGTTTCATGTCTCCTAAATCCTTGAAAAAAATATATAGTCCGGAAATTAACAAGAAAATATAGGACTACACGGAATAATAAAACTTGTACCCAATTTGTCTTTCGAGTTAGTTACAAAGCAATAAAACGGTAATGATGTCAATGAGAAAGTTTTTGTTGAAGTTAATAATATAATTAATTTGGACAGTATTCGTTTACGACTGTATAAAGGGTATATCGTGTTAACGAATTACTGGATAGTAGAGAAATAAAGGTATTAAGATGCACACAGTTTGATGAATAATAAGTCTATCCTAATCTGCTTGGGCAAGACTAGGTTTATGCTTGGAAGCAAGCCAACGTACAGCCCGTGCCCAAGAAGGGCAGTCGAGCTGACCCGGCCAACTACAGACCCATCTCTGTAACATCCATACTCTGTAAGAGTATAGAGCGTGTACTTAACACTAAGCTCCTGGCATACCTAGAAACTAACGATATCCTTAGCGACCGCCAATACGGCTTTCGCCGAAATCGGTCTACTGGGGATCTTCTAGCGTATGCCATTCACATATGGAGTGAGGCCATCGAGAGGCATGGGGAAGCGCTTGCCGTCTCCCTCGACATCTCGAAGGCTTTCGATAGGGTCTGGCACGAAAGCCTTATTGGTAAGCTTCCTTCATTCGGTTTGCCCGGTGGTCTGTGTGATTGGATTGCAGACTTTCTGAGAGATCGGTCCATTCGAGTGGTTATCGATGGCTGCTCGTCGAACCAATTGGATATTAATGCCGGGGTCCCTCAGGGGTCCGTACTCTCAGCAACATTGTTCTTGTTGCACATTAACGATCTGCTGAAGCATTGGGTATGCAGACGACAGCACTGTTGCTGAGAGATACTTGTCCAACGCACGGGCTACCATGTCGCAGATCCGGTCTCTTCGTGAGGCCATGGTGGAGCGTTTGAACTTATCCTTGCAAGCAGTCGCCGAATGGGGCGATGCCAATCTGGTCAAGTTTAATGCTGCTAAAACCCAGGCGTGTCTTTTCTCCGCTAAAAAGAGCCAATTTCACCCGGCTCCAACTTTCCGTGATGTAACCGTGCCAATAACGGACCATCTTGAGCTTCTTGGCGTTACGTTGACATCGACTCTCAATTTTGGGCCATACATTGAGGCAAAGGCTCAGCTGGCTGCCAAAAAGTTGGGGATCCTTGCGAAGGTGAGAAGGTACTTCACGCCGGAACAGCTGCTCAACTTGTATCAAGCGCAAGTTCGATCGTGCATGGAGTACTGTTCTCATCTCTGGGACGGATCTGCCAAATACCAGCTTGATGCACTAGAGTCGATCGAAAAGCGGGCCAAGAAACTCATCGGTAATGAGGCACTGGTCAAGTCAAAGCTCCAGAGCCTTGAACATCGTCGCCGAGTTGCCAGTTTGTCGGTATTTTATCGGTTACATTTCGGGGAGTGTGCGATGGAATTACATGATTTAATGCCGCCCAGCCCGTTCCATCATCGGACTACCAGACGTACGGCGACGCGTCATCGGTACATGGTGGACATCCCACCCATACGCACAAAACGTTTTGGGAACACTTTTATTATGCGTACAGCTAAAGAGTGGAATTCCCTGCCGGAATCTGTGTTTCCCGATAGCTACAATCTAGGGGTCTTTAAGTCAAGAGTGAATAGGTTTCTTCTAGGCAAGCGTGCTCTATCGTCGACCACATCATCGCTTACCATCAGGTGAGATAGTGGTCAAGCGGCTTGCGCTTGACCACTATCTCACCTCTCGCTTATATTGATAATAAAAAAAAATATATGATAAAGACGTTAAAGTCTAACGGTTTTTTCTACAACATAATTTATATCCAACTATACACTCAAAATTCCTTGACCACGAATCATATAGTGCCTATCGAAGTGTAGGTAAGCACCTTACAAGGTACACTGATGGTTTATTTATCGCTCGAGGGAATCCATTGGATGCAAGCAACCCAGAACATTCTATCATCAATAAAGTTTAATTATCAAAAAGGCCAAAATGATTGACATACAATGCCAAAAGTCACTTCGTCTAGAGTTCCAGATCTACGTACAGTACTGGAAATCTCGGCAGACTTATATTCATAGGAAAGGGCATAAAAAATTTACGTCAATCAAATTGCTGACGACTCCCCAAAAAGACAAACCACGGTAGTAAAACAAATATCAGTCAACTCTTAATTCCAAAAACCAGTGAAGTAAAACTATAACCCCCTTATATTGCAATCCTGAAAAGGGCATAACGAACGTAAAAAAGAATCACAAAACCAATATGGTAAAAAAACAAAACCGGGGCTCTATAACAGACCCGATATAGTTTTGCTATCCAAAAAATGAATTGAGTTTTATGCTATGGTTTATTTCAGTTTTCAATATTAACTGGCGGGATTGAGTTCGTGTTTTAAATGTGTTTGCAATTCTATTTCATATTTTGTTTGCTCGTTTAGGGATGTGTTTTATTAGGAATCAAGTTGTTCTGGTTTGATTTTCATGCCCTTTTGTTAAGTGGTGGAAAACAGACTAAACATGGTGTTATTTGCTGTTGACATATCCTTAATTTTTTAAATAAACAAACGTACTTGGTAGTATTGATCACCATGCCATATTCCTGCAGGCGGGTGAAGAGCTGTCGCAGGTGGTCTTCATGGGTCCTCTGGTCTTTTGAGTAGACCAAAAAATCGTCAAGATAGGCATAGCAGAAGTCCAGTCCCCGCAGCATTTCGTCAACGAACCGCTGAAAAGTCTGTCCAGCATTACGAAGACCAAATGTCATAAATGGAAATTCGTAAAGCCCGAACGGCGTGGTAATGGCGGTCTTGGGAATATCCTCGGGGCTGACTGGTATCTGGTTGTACGCCTTAACTAAATCTATCGTGCTGAAGATTGTGGATCCTGATAGGCTGTGCGAGAAGTCGTGGATGTGCCTTATTGGATAATTGTCAGGTACTGTCCTGGAATTCAGTAGTCGATAGTCACCGCAGGGTCGCCATCCATTGTTCTTTTTAGGAGCCAGGTGTAATGGCGATGACCATGGTGAACATGAGGGTCTGGCGGTGCCGTTTTTCAGCATTACGTCAAACTCCTCTTTGGCTATTTTCAGTTTATCTGGGGCCAGGCGGCGTGGTGTGCATGAAACAGGTGGCCCAGGTGTAGTCTGTATGTGATGGACTGTATTGTGGGTTGATGTACGGTGTATACCATGTGGTCGTGTGATGTCTGGAAATGCCCGCAGTATGTTATGGTATGTCGTGTCACCAATAATTACCTTGACCGAGGAAACAATATCTGACGATCGTGTAGGTGAAGCCGGGGTCGCGAGGGTAGTATGGCTGTCAATTAGCCGCTGGTTCCTGCAATCAACAATTAAATTGTAGTAAGACAGAAAATCCACGCCTATTATCGCTTTCGTAACTTCTGCTACAATAAATCGCCAAGCAAAGTCACGGCGCAACCCCAAGTTTAAATTTAAATTAATATACCCGTAAGTTTTAATAGGTGTACCGTTAGCGGCACAAAGCTGGTATTCTGTTGATTCATGTCGTCTTGATAATGCCGACCGAGGGTAGACGCAAAGGTCGCTGCCGGTATCGACCAAAAACTGGGTTTTCGATCGTCGATCGGTGACGAATAGGCGACCAGTGGAACAGGGTGTAAAGTCCCACAAACCTCCATTGAAAAGGGAGGATCCTCCGACCAGACGGGTGTTGTGTCTGGTCCGGGCAACTGCCCGACGGTTGTTGTCGGACTGTTGTATGTGTTCTAATCGCGCCGAAAACTTTACTTGCGCGATGCAGGATTTGTGTGACGTCATGTCATTAGTTCGTAAGTGGCGGCGCTGGTGCCGCTACATCACTCCCCTCCGGAGACCGGAGGTCGATAGCAGGTTGAGTCGTCCGTACATCTTGTGATGCGTGCCTGGCCAGTGGAAGGTTGGTTCCAGTGAGTCGGAACCGGAAGTCGCAGAGTTCGCGGTGAGTCGGAACTGTATGCGGTTGTGCCCCAGTGAGTCGGGGTGTTGATATCCCAGTGAGTCGGGATAGTCTTGCTGGCTCCAGTGGTTCGGAGCGGTGATGATGTCCCAGTGAGTCGGGACAGTGCTGCTGGCTCCAGTGGGTCGGAGCGGTGATGATAGAAGCTGGGGGTGATGACCAGGAATGCGCGTCCGCTGCATGCTGGTGGTCAGGGTACCCCCGTAGATGCCGTGGGTACTGGCTGGCTGTGTGACTCACTGCTCGAAAGCTTAAGGAAGTGATGCTGACGTCACGACGAAGTTGTTCTGCACGAAGGCTGCGCTGACGTTCATGTTCGGGGTCACCAGTTAAGCGATGTCTCTCGTTGTGCGGTAGGCGAATAAATAAAAGTTTTTACACTTGCACGGTAGATGAAAATGTTTATTGCAAGATGAAGTTCACAGACACAGTAGAAAGAATACAGCTTGAAGAAAGTATGAAGGAGTGGACAGACAGAAGGCACAGGTGAAACAATGTAGATTTAGACTTTAGATGATTAAGGTAAGCGCGTCAGCGAAGCAAGTAAGGTACTAATAGTCAGGACGATCTGATGCAGAAAGGGAAGCGGCGGGCCAGCGGAGCCGAATATATCGGGCGCGCTACTCAGCGGAGGAGTGCCCCCTCTTCGCGCCGTAAACAATGGCGCTAGCGCGGCCAGTGCCGCCACACAATGGCGCGCTCGGCCGGCCAGCCGTTCCGTCATCTAATACGAAACTTGGTTCGTTTGTCCGCGCGTACATACATATTTACAAATTATTATTTACTAATAATATACTAATGAACAATAGCTAATACATATTAACATTTATGCTTACTTATATACTAACAACTTTTATTACAAATATATATATTAACATTTATTTATGCGTGTATATCCAATTACAAAACAAGTATTTTTATATTGACATTTGTTTGTGGGTGAAATACAAATACACGCTACACAACTGTAAATCTACCATTTACAGTACCTGTGTGTCGTTCGTTGACTTGTGTGTGCCCTGGCAGTTGAGTGTGTCATGCTCTCTCAAATGTCTCTCTGATGGTGGCGCGTGTGTTGCATCATCTGGTTCCCTTCATGATGGCTGACCTGGGTGGTGCCATCACCACGTTCATGCGTCATGTTCATGAACGGACGCCGTCAGTTGGGATTGGTCATAACTTAACTGCTTCGGATGTTAATGTTTTTCTAGTATATACTATAGGCGTGGAGAAATCTACCTACGTCGGCGTATATCGATCACATAGCGGTGACCAGGAGTCAACAGCGCTTTTTAATAGCCTTGTAGAGTCGACTGATGTAGCCCAGCAACGATACCCAACAGCGAAGCTTGTTTTTCTGGGGGACTTCAACGCCCATCATAAGGAGTGGCTGTTCCCGTACCAGAAAACCGACCATGCTGGGTTGGAGGCGCGCAAGTTTGCTTTAACGCTAGATCTTACCCAGCTGGTGAATGTGGCAACGCGGGTACCGGATGTAGACGGCCATACACCCAATTGTTTGGACCTCCTGCTGACAACTGATCCGGGAAGTCATTCAGTATCGGTTTTAGCCCCGCTGGGAACGTCTGACCACTGTCTGGTGAAATCCGTTTCGACCTGCTCTCCTCCAGATGAGAGTCCTAGAGGCACGAGGCGAGTATGGCGATACAAGTCAGCAGACTGGGATGAGATGCGGCACTTTTTTGCATCCTATCCTTGGCGGCATGTGTGCTTCTCCTCGGGTGACCCCTCGTGCTGTGCTGACGTGGTTGCGGACGTGATTCGGCAGGGAATGGAGTATTTTATTCCATTCTCCGACATCCCGCTCGGTTGCAAAGCCCGGCCTTGGTATAATGCAGAGTGCGCCCACGCCGAGGCTCAAAAAGAGTCTGCCTACCAAGACTGGGTCAAGGCCCGCAGCCGCAAAATTCGAGCACGCAGGGTTCGCGCGAGGAAAAGAGCCTTTAATTCTGCCACCAAGCTCTGCAAGCGGATTCTGCGTCGGGCTCGTTTTGACCATATTGGACGTATCGGGGCCAAGCTGGCATCGCACCCTCCGGGTAGTAAACAGTTTTGGTCCCTGTCTAAAGCCGTTGAAACTAACTTCTGTCGTCCCACTTTACCTCCAATGCTGAAACCTGATGGGTCGCTGGCTCACTCTGCATGTGAGAAAGCAAATTTATTTGCGTCTCTCTTTGCAAGCAATTCACGTCTGGATGCTGGCTCTAAGCAACCACCTAATATACCTCATTGTGACTCTTCGATGCCGGAGATCGCAGTTCACACTAAAGAGGTTCGGAGAGTATTGTGCAGCCTAGACGTGAACAAGGCCAGCGGGCCTGACGGCATTCCAGCGAGAGTATTGAGGCAGTGTGCGCCTGAATTGTCTCCTGTATTGACACGCTTGTTCCGCCTCTCTCTTAAAAAAAGAACGGTGCCAAAATCCTGGAAGCTTGCAAATGTACAACCAGTACCCAAGAAGGGCGACCGTGCAGACCCTGCCCACTACCGTCCGATAGCCATTACCTCCATACTATGTAAGGTCATGGAAAGGGTACTGAACAGTAAGTTGCTGACCTACCTTGAAGACAATGAGCTCCTCAGTGACCGTCAATATGGCTTTCGCCGGGGACGGTCAACTGGCGATCTTCTTGTGTTTGTCACGCACTGCTGGGGCGAAGCCATCGAGAAACACGGCGAAGCACTTGCCGTATCGCTCGATATCTCGAAGGCCTTTGACAGGGTCTGGCACGCTAGTCTACTCAGCAAGCTTCCTGCTTATGGCATCCCAGACGGTTTTTGCAGCTGGATATCAGACTTCCTCAGTGAACGGTCGATCCGAGTAGTCGTTGACGGCTGCTCCTCTGACCTTATGGCTATTAATGCCGGTGTTCCTCAGGGGTCTGTTCTCTTTGCAACTCTTTTCCTGCTGCACATCAATGACCTACTTCTGCCTGGTATTGTTGGGTACGCAGATGACAGTACTGTTTCAGAGAGATACTTGTCCAACGCAAAAACCGGCGGGGATGAAGTTCGTTCCTTGAGAGAGGCTATGGTGGAGCGTACTGATTTAACCTTAAGTCTTGTCTCCCGTTGGGGTGACGACAATCTGGTCTCTTTTAACGCCACCAAAACACAGGCATGTCTTTTTACCGCAAAAAGGACTAATTTCATTCAAACGCCTACTTTTCGGGGTGCATCTGTTCCTGTAACTGATAGGCTCGAGCTCCTTGGCATGGAGTTGACATCCAGTCTCAACTTCGGCGCCTCCATCGAGTACAAAGCCCAAATTGCGGCAAAGAAACTGGGCGTCCTAAACAGAGTGAAGCGATACTTTATGCCTGGACAGCTATTAACTCTTTACAAAGCGCAAGTCCGATCCTGCATGGAATATTGCAGCCACCTCTGGGATGGCTCAGCTAAATATCAGCTTGCCGCGCTTGACTCGGTGGAACGCAGAGCTAAGAGACTAATTGGCGACGTCAAACTGGTGGATGCCAAGCTTCACAGCTTAGCTCATCGCCGTAAGGTTGCCTGCTTGTCGGTATTCTACAGACTGTATTTTGGCGAGTGTGCTCATGAACTCCACGACCTCATCCCACCGGCCCCCTTCTACCATCGGACATCTAGACGCACTGCAAGTTACCATCCTCACCTAGTTGCTATTCCACCAATTCGCACCAAGCGCTTCCAAACATCCTTCATAATGCGCACAGCAAAAGAGTGGAACTCACTGCCTGCGTCTGTGTTTCCGAATGCATACAACCCGAATCTCTTCAAAGTTAGAGTGAACAGGCTACTTCTGGGTAAGCTCACTCCATCGTAGACTTTGTCTCTGTCACCTCTGACCTAGACTAGAGTCAAGAGCAAACCCATCTCAAATAAAAAAAAAAAATACTAAAAAAGTACTCACACATGTACTGTGCAGTTATATAATAGTATATAACTGCACAGTACATGTGTGAGTACTTTTATTACTTTATGCCTGTACGTAGTATAGTGTGTAGTGCTATTCTGGGTGCATTGTTCTCACATATATAAATTTATTAATGTATGTACCTAAATATTAAAAAAAAAACTATTTTTTTAAAAGAGTAAGTATGGAGTTTCTCGTGCATTCTTCTCAAGCTACTTTCCGAATGCACGGTAGAATCAACTTTTAATACTTGTAAATTTTAATGTAACTTTCAAAAGTGCCGCTTGGTGGCCTACTTGAAATAAAATATCTTTGTCTTTGTTACTATTTGAATAGATATCTTTTTAGCCGATTGCATTACAAGGAAAGGGTTTGTATGTATTTAATATTCTTTATTACCTCATATCTTTTAAACCACTAAACGGATATATATAATTAAGATTTAGACATCTTTAGACAGGTATATGATTGCCCAAGTGTTCTTTGATAAGTGACTTTAAAAGACAAACATGGCCAATTCTGGGCGCCATATTGTGAGGCCCCAACTTTTTCCTTCCGAACCCATCGAGTGGGATATCAAAATTAAGGATGTTTATTTTTTATTTATTTAATACTTCATGCACAGAAACGTACAGAGGCGGACTTAATGCTTTAGGCATTTTCTACCAGTCGACCTTTGGGTGATGCAGAGACCAATAGTGGTAGGTGCAATATTTAAAGTTAAACATGATACAAGGTAGGTTTATTCAAATACAAAGCTATACATACATACTATAAATACTCAAACATATAAATAAATACACGAACATTTAAATAAATACACGAATATACTTAAACAATTAGTGGTAGCAGATAATTGAAGAAAATTATCGCTGTGACGATACTACTGCCAACTTCTTACGAACATGCTCGCGAGCTTTCACTTTGAAAGTCAATCGGTTGGTTGCCATCCTGATTTCTTGAGGGAGCGCATTCCACAGAGAAATAACAGTAATAACAAAAACAACACAGCAGTTTAGTGGTAATAACAAAAAATATATACCACTTAAATCATTTTTATCAGGAATTTTGTTTTTTTTTTTATCTTGGGTTCTAGAAAAAGTGACGAATAACCTATGATTACTTTTGTCAAAAATCCTGCCTGTTTCTTCTATAAACATCTCACCGTGTAGGTATAGTGATCTTGGTGTGAAATGTTATTTCATCTAAATATCATGGATTAACAACATACACCATCTTCACTTCTGTTTGAAATTAACAATCGCATGTCAAGACGTATTGTTAATTTCAAGGTAACTGACATACAGAGTTTCTTTTGCATTTATCATTATTAAAGTATGGATGGTATGGAGGATAGGATAAATGGACCCTCCATTCTCCGCACTTGGGCTCCCATTTAGTCCGTTGTGCGTGCAGGCCTACTCTCTGTAAGAGGCTATAAGCCGTAATCAACCACGCAGGCCCAGTGCGGGTTGGTTGATGTCACATGCTTTCCTTCACCGTTTTAAGAGCAATGGTGATGAAATAATTTACACAAAGTTAAGCGCCTTTCTGGGCTCCAACCCTCGATGTACAACTCTCTTGGATAATGATGAATCCATTGCCTAATATTGAGTATGAGTGTAAGAAGACATTGGCGAAATGGCTCTTCACACTTAATTATGATGCCGTGGAAGACATTTTGGCTACACTGGGTTGAACGTCATGCATACACATACACACACACACATTCAATCTCTCTCCAACACACACACCCACTCATACACACACACATACTCACTCTCACTCACACACTGCCATAAGCACGATCTTCATTTTTCTTTTTATTTAGTTTAAATAAAAATGTGTAACTTATACCTAATTAGCACAACGAAACAATTGTTGATTAATCGAGGAAGAGCGAGGTTTATCCCATCACAAGTATCTTCGCATTACTTTCTGGAAAGCCCCGGCAACTTAATTGTATAGATTTAAGATAATAAAAGCTTTCTTTTTTTTATATTGCCCCAGTTCGGTGTTCATCCCTTTCTGTCCAACATGACAGGCAGCCATAGATATCGATGTCAAATTCTTAGACGACACGATACCTAATAAGTCAGTATCAACATACGAATATCAGTGACAGGTACGACAAATAGCTAGAACCCTGACAACCAGTTTGACATACGGATATTGGCATTTCTCAGTAATTTTGGGAGGTAAGGTTGGATTTTGCATGTTTAGAATAGGAAAACATCATCTTCCTGCCCTTGTCCTATATTACTTGGTGTCGGCGCTACACGTTTTCTTATTCCAAACCAGTCCCCTGTCACGCCATCACTGACTTCCTTTTCTTTCATATCACTCCTCACATCCATCTATTCTTTGGCCGTTCCCTCCCACTCCATTCATCCACATTTATATTCATCACTCTTTTAGTAACATGCATTTCATCCCTCTTTATCACAGGACCTGTCACAGCCGCAATGGCAATCCACCATCGGTGGCGAGGCAGTTAAGCATAGTAAAAGGCCTTAAGGGCGGCGGTAGGAGACATATAGTTATCGTCCGGCCAGAAACTGGATGGCGGGTAAACCAACAGCATTAGCATTCGCAAGGAGTAGGGTTGCTGTCAGGCTGGCGGTCAACTGTAAAATATTTGCCAAATCACCTGCAACATTTACAGTGAAGGAAAACATCGGGCGGAAATCTCACCTTAGTCACAAACATCGCGTATTCTACGCTTCTCAGAAGGGTTACCCAGAGGTACGCATATTTTAAATCCACATTTTGACAGTTATGTTTTAAGTCACATGTACCAGTTGGCTAGACTGGCAACAGATTTTCTGGCTTCTAACTCTGACTGATCTCGGTGTGTTAACTCACCCATTCACGGGTTGACCTCGGCAAGCGTTGCTTATCCTTGAAGGTCTACCTGAGTGGATTGATTTAACTATATTTATTGGGACAAAAGCGAAAAATAACTTTCACTTCGGAAGTCGGCGTCGTTTGTACAAATTTTTTTTCGTTATTGACTTCCGAAAATAAAGTTATTTTTCGCTTTGTAATGTTCTGTTTCAGAAGTCGGTAATTTTATTAAATAAAAAGTTTTTTTTATTTTTCTCTTTTTATTTTTGGTACCGCCATGAAAATCATTTATAGCCTTATAGGCTTCTTATTAAAATTTCAACAAGCCTAAACACGACTGGGATATATTATTTTATTACGGAGTTCCGGTACCTACTTTCCGGCTTCATCACCAGATCATTTTGATGGTGCCATTTTAATCAGAACCATTTATTTCAATTTGCATTATCACAGTCATTAAACTACTAGGAGGGATCAAAAAGTAGTGATAACGACATACTCCTTGGTAAGAAAAAAAATACTGGCAGGCATAGCTCAGATACATATTTGTAATATTAATAAAGAAAAAAATCTTCGATTCTCTTTTGTTTTTTTCTGAATGTAGTCATTTGTTTGCTTCGTGTCGGAACAGGTTCTCGAAAATGGAGAAAAACGAAGTGCGAGCCGTTATTAAATACCTCTGTTTAAAAAAGTTAAAGTCGCAAGAGATTCATTGCGATTTAGAGGCATCATTAGGAGAGTCTGCCCCGCCGCATTCCACTGTCGCAAGGTGGGCTTCTCAATTTCGAGTAGGGAGAACGAACACGGAAGACGAACATCGTTCCGGCCGTACATCAGTAACCCAAGAAAATGTTGCGAAAATCGAGAAAATTGTATTGGAAACGGCCATCATCATCGACCTCGAAGAACTTTTGTTTGCTGGCCTCAATATTATGGGACTCAGAAGGGATATTGTTGACTGATTACCTGGAGCGTGGAACGGCTATTACAGGCCAATATTATGCAGCTTTAATTACCAAGTTGAGGAATGCCATCAAAGAGAAAAGGACAGCGAAACTTCGAAGGGGCGTGCTATTTCATCACGACAACGCACCCGCGCACAGGTTGGCAATTGCGATGGCTGCCATTCAGCAAGCTGGCTTCGAATTGGTTGACCACCCCCCTTATTCACCAGATCTGGCGGCTAGCGAGTTTTCTCTGTTCCCTAAATTGAAAAAATACTTAAGGGGAAACAGGTACGAAGACGATAACGAAGTGATGGATGCCGTGGAGAGCTTTTTGCAGGACCAAGACAAAACTTTTTTGTGAAAGGGATTGAAGCCTTGGAAAAGCGCTGCACTCAATGTGTAGAGAGACTCGGAAACTATGTAGAAACAAACATTATTAAGTAAGCAATAGTTATTATATTCTATCTCATTCTCACAAATTTTTGATCCCTCCTCGTATTTGAGATATCTTATAATCAAAACATATTTATCATTCAGAAGTTCCAGTGGTCTTCTTCATCACTGCCACTTCCCCAAATGCTACTTTCTGATTGTGGAGGTCTCTCGATTTCCATGGGATCTCCTCATCATTCTGACTTGATGACAATAAGACCACCTCGAGAAAGAGTATTCACCAAATTCACGGAGTAAACGGGGAAAATATTATATTTAAAAAAACATACATACAGTCGAACATAGTAACCCCTCCTTTTTGACAAGTCGGTTAAAAACGATATTCAACAGTTTAATTATTTCAAGATATTTAAAGTTAATATAACGTTTTGTCGAAATTGAATAGTGACATCACTTTTATGAAGCCAGAAAATTCGCGGTTTGTTAAGTTTTTTGCTTTAAATTTTTAGAAGTCCTTGCAATCACAGTGAATTTCCGACGCGGATATGAAATTCCTGTTAGCAAACGTTGCACTTTTGGTATGAGTTCCACCGATTTTAAATTGATATCGTTTGTTTCAAAAACAATGGACCGGTTGACGGAATTTCATTTGTGGTAAAATATATTAGAGATAGGATTCAATTGTTAACATCACGCCTGTGTATCATAAAACACAGGGGTAGGCAAAGGTATAACATATCACAAATTCACATTATTAATAGTATGGTATTAATAAAGTGTCCATGGCTAAAATGTGACCTTCGGAATGATCGCCACAATGAAGTCATAAAAATAATCTATATTTTCGGCAGTAAAATTGGTGAACTTTTAATATAAACAGATTGCAAATATTTTAGTGTTATCCCTTAAGGGTACACTAGTCGAAAATTCTTCCATACAAACGTAGTCTAGGGATTATTCCACTGTTTGACAATGTACGTTCAAAATAAAAAGTGAAATCAATTTGTCTCATCATTATCTAGCCCTGTATGGAAGCAAAAAAATAAAAAAAAGAAAATATTTGAAAGTTAGGACCGTCGAAAGTTTCACATTTTGACACTAATTGTAACGCATTTTTGGGCGCAAATAAATGCCATAAGAAGACGGAAAATTGCAAAACAGCCTCCATACAGGGATAGATTAGTAGTTCAACAATGCAAATAATTTTATTTTGGAAAGGTTCGTTTAGTCGTTTTTTCATGATATCCAGACTCCCAAAGGTCTGTTTATAAAATTTCACCCGTTCGGTTTCGTCCTTAATCATTATCCATTTCGCTACAAATTTGCAAAAGTGTGTATTCGTACGCAAACTAGCTTCCTACTGCTCATCACAGCATCTATCTCTTCCGCACTTGTTGTCGGTTGATATAAAATGCATTTTAACCCCGCGCACAAAATAGTTCGTGCCGTCGACTAGTGTAACCTTAATACCTTTACAACACTAAGAATGCTGTAATAATTCTCCAAATAAAAGCGTGAATATGCACAAGAAATTGCCAATTACATTTTCTAGCCTTGAATAAAACACATGATTAAAGCATCCTTTATAGAAAACATAGTTGGCTGTGAATACTTACTATGTTTTTTGCACCAATGGATTCAATAAAAATACAATGTGTTCGAAGAGGCCTATGTTCAGGGATGCTTGACCAAATTAAGGACGTCTGTGGTGAAAACAGAGAGAAAGAGATACTACCAAAAACTAAAAATACAAAGGACAAAAGGTTTCACAACTCACCAAATTGACCAACATGTGTAAGAATACACCATACACCTCCAAATTCGAGAACCTTATGAACGCGACTGGCGCTGCGATTGGCTTGACTGCCAACTTGTGCCAAGATATTTAATTGAGTTTTTCATATAGTCGAGGAGAAAAAAAAAGAAGGGTTGAGAAGAAAAAAGACTAACGGTGATTCTGAAATCATCTCACGAGAAAAAGGAAATAAAGCGATGAACGGCAATAGATTATGTGAACGATGATTTGTATGGCGAAAAAGAGAAATGCATGGAAGAAAAAAACATGGTGCAACGACCAAAATAAATTGGTACAAGGACAGGTTAATGATAAACGAAAATGAAGCAGGCAAACTAAGCTAATGCTAAACTTTACTGCAAAATTCAACTATGAGACTCTAACAACAATTAAATGTAATTCGTAAAACGAATGATACGAGCATAAAATAAAAATTAAAACACAACTGAAAAGTTTTGATACCCAAACATTTATTTGCAACTGGAAACTGTTAACAGGATAACTAAACGAGCTTTTGCATCCAAAAACTTTTGTTTGCATAGACACATCACAAATTATGTGAAATTCAGTTTGTTTGAAAACGGATGGACCAGATCCTGGATAAAGGATCAGGAGCTTAAAGAACATATTTTATCCTGGTACATTATTTTTATTTAGACTACACTGGTACAGCTGGGCTAAGCCCTCCCCCAAATCCTTCTAGGTATACTTTTCCTGGGCCACCTCGAAACAACCCATGCGATAGGCGTCTAGGTCACCTGGTCACCTCTTCCAAGTCTGACCTCGGTAGGCCCCGTGGAATGATTTTCCACTTTCAGATGGGCGAATCTCCTTACAAAACTTTAGGTGGACCAGTCTAAGGTTCCTCAGTATACTCGCAAAATAGTGAAGTCATGCCTTAAATGGAAAAAATAAGTCGAGCAGGTAATAAATACATTAAACATAGGATGACTGCCAAATTACAAAAACACACATAATAAGCCAGTATAATCGCGAACAAAAACAATATCCACTGAAACCGAAATAAAGTAAAAGAGTGTTGAAAAAATAGAATATTGCAATGTAATCCTACGGTTGCGTGCTGAACTTGTAATGGAAAAACTAAACGAACTCTGATTTTGTTCGACTATATTCTGCGGGACTATTTTTCCTGTTTGTCGAAAGCTTAGTTTATTCCCCTTTTGTTTATGATTGTACCTTTTTCTGTGCTGGAATTAATGTGTGTTTCATCTGCTCATGTGTGTATGAAACTGCCTTTTGTGCCATCAAATATAAGTACAGTATTATACACTTTAATTCGCAGTGTCCATTGTTAGAAAGGCGAGTTTATGAATAGAACCCTCTAGTGTTACATTTAATTAATAAATTTAATATAACTATGAGGGTTGGCACAAAAATTAAGTAGCCTTAGGGCTTGGCCGTGTTCGTTTGGAAATTTCGCAGAAATTCCGTTCGGTCCTTTATTCTATAATCGTCAGGGCCCTTAGGTCCAAATCAAAGTTACATTATACATTTTGTATGTTTATTTGATTAGCAGTGCCCCATGGTAACGGCTCCGACTTAGTGACTTCCTGATAGCTCAACGTGATTCGATTTCACCAATATGCTATTTTTATTAAACGAAATTGCAAGTACAACCACATGGACCGTTAAAATAAGACCAATTTGCACTTGAAATTTTCTTATGAAATACGTGCGCGATATTGCTTATCGACAAAGCCCATCACCAAAGTCCCCTACTTGTCGTATCAATTCGAACCCAGGAAGCCCTTTCATTCATTTCATCACTGTGGCTCTCAAAACGGTAAAGGAACTTCTTGTAGGAACTAAGTCATAGAACCTAAAATTGGCGACGTATGTAACTGTGTCTAAGTTAACGTGGATTATGAACTGGTCGCTCTCACAAAGGGAAAACTTGATAGAAAAAATATCCTATGAATATACAACACCTGAAGCCAATTGACCATCTACAATCGATAACGCTAGTAGAAAACGAATCTGAACATCTGAACGTTAAGTCACGTGGTCAGACGATGGCGTTAAGATTGTAGAAAGAGATTCGATACGAAACATTTGTAACTTGGCTAGGGAGGCTGATGTTATACTCCATTGAGCTACTAAACTAATTTTAATACTGATTAAACTATTTAAATCACTGATTACTCCACCTCTACACACCGCGACCAGCATCAAATCGAAAAAAAGGCATTTGTAAAGTCCCGAAAAAAACGTTCCAAAACTACATACATAGGGCAAATCCCGCCTGAAACTCATTCTAGTGGAGCATTCGGGTCGTCAGCTCTATCCGATAATTCCTTGTCACGAATCCATTGTGCCCGCACCAAAAAGGGTTTTTGTATGGAATCCACTACGATACATGGGCGTTTCGGTGCGAAAATTGAAATTCGATATTTTGCGCTTAGAATGTGCGCGATTATGGGAACCTTAAATGTTTTGGGGGATGTTAAAAACATTGGCATTTTTCCCTTGCTTGGGTAAAGAGGTTTTTTCTTCTATGGGGTTTTTTTCTGGCATGTTTATTTTTTGGAGGGCTACTATAAATTTAATCTTTTGAACCTTTTAAATGTGTTGCCACGGAAAAAGAAGTCAGATAACTAAAAAAAAAATACAAACAATAGTGTGACCAGCAAAAGGTGGATAGTAGCAGATAACGTTCTCTGCATACACTATGCCTAAATTTTATGCATGTTGAATATAAGAATACTGGGTGTATTTATATAAATAAAAAAAAAAAAAACACTAAAAATGTTTTTTATTTTTCACTTTTTAGTGGTACCTACATAATGGACAAGTTCTTTAGTAAGGTACCTATAATGCACACAGTGATGGCAGACTATTTTACCCAAATAACATGTAACTTGAACATAACCAGTGGAATGAGAGTGTACAAGGGTTTACTGTACACATCTACGTTAAGTTCTCGCCAAACTTCTTGGTCACCTTGAAGTTCACGGCCCTAGCCACTGCAGAAGACGCCCTGGGCGTCGGGAGTCGCGAGCAGATTCCCGGCCACCGTAGGCGCGGGCTTGCGGACGGCGAGTAATGGGTAGCTCGCCGTCCGATAAGGACCAGGCCCGAGTCGACGGCGCGTTGTGTTCCACGCGCGCCTCAAAGATATTTCAGCAGAACTGACGGGGTCCGCGAGGACCGATGCCTGTCTGGGTCGCGGATAAATTTGAAAAAGAGTTACCGCGGCCCTGGCTCAAGCAACTGAAGGAACACGGGTGGGTTTTAGTCAGTAAAAATCTGACACGCCCTCCCGCCTCACCCAGAGCGGGAGAAGTCATTGGATGATTTCCCAACCAAAAAAAAAATAAAAAAAAAATAAAAAATGGTCACCTTGAAGTTGGCTACAATGGCTGCACAGTAGTAAATCTCATACAAAAACAGCACCGTTCGTGCCTTGCGCATCGAAAAGTCAACTTCAGGACGGCCCAGATGTTTGGCGAGCACTATACCCGTTTAGAGCATACTGGCGTGGTGATATGTTATGAAATGGTGTAATCAATAAAAAGACATACGATTGCAGCAATCCCGATGGAATTGCCGTCATTTATTGAAGAGTTCTGTTGTATATATCCGAAGTTCTTCATTAGATCTTTGCCAAATTTAAATGGGACCATTTCGGAATAGATTTCTTAAAATTTTGGAAATCAATTTATATATGCAGGAGTTATGCCCAAACATACATATAAAACACAAATACATAAAAATGACATCCGAATTGAGAACCTACTCCTTTTTGGGAAGTCGGTTAAAAATCAATAACGTGGTGAGTCCAAGTTATTGATTTTTAACCGACTGCTGTTATTCGGAATATATTTATTATTATTTATTAATTCTTCAAATAATATGTTCATATCTCAAATTATCTTTAGTCTAATTTTTCCATCTTATGTATCTTCACTTTTGCTTTTTTTACACAAAACCCAGTGAAAAAATCACAAAAATTTCCTATTAACAACTTTATGATGTTTTCATAAATATATTGACAAGGTACCGTTGTCATGATGTTAATGTACTTAAACAGTTCCCTTAGAGAATCACGCCGGCAAAGATTGTATATCGGTCTGATGGCACGTTTTTGCAGAATAAAAAATTACTCAATATCTGCAGCCCTTCCCCATAGTAAGATACCGTAAGGCATAATACTATGAAAGTAACTATTATAGACCAGCCTCGCGGTATCAACATCATTAAACTGACGATTTTTTCTGACTGCATAAGCTGTCGAACTTAGCCGCCCTGCAAGTGATATTAAATGAAGACCCCATTGTAACCTTGAATCTGGCATGATACCCAGGAATACTGTTTTATCTATGCATTCTAGCTTCTATATGTATAATGTCACAATCAGTACTTTTGACATTCGGCAAGGCAAATTTTACGCACTTAATCAGTTTAGCATTTAAAACTCAATTAATAGCTTTGAACCAATTTTGAACCTGTCGTAAGACGTTATTTACGTCGTCAACGTTACTCGTACGTCTATTTATCTTAAAAAAAATTGGTTGTCTGTAAATTCGGTTTACGGACAATAGCTAAACGTGACAACGTCATAACAAAACATTGATGACGATTAACGTTACAATGAGCGTAACGTTACATTGAGTCATCCTTTTTCGTGCGTTTATCGATTTATTAGACGTTGTCACGTCAAAATCAAAGAAATGTCATCAGCAAATACACCATGTTTAGATTATTTTTGAAAAGATGGGGTAAATCGTAATAATCACTAGACTCAAACTTGACTCGAGCGTTCCTCAATTAAACTGACTGTCATAAAGTTAAAAGTAAACTCTCGAGTCAAGGGTGTTTATGTCATATCAAATACAAATAAAAATCACCTTTGTTGACATAATTTTTTACAGCAGTTATTGATGAAGCTCCTGACTCCCGAACTAGGCGGGCCTGTGTCATAACTGTCACAGAGATGGTTCTACTTTTTGTCGATGATTTAATTATTTTTTTAGGCCAAGACTGCCATTGTATCCATATAATTAAGAATAACTTACATATGAATGAGAATTTTGAATAAAATTTTTGTTACTGTTTTGGTGAATTGACAATAGAACATATTCTACGTGTCTATTTTGTTATTTTTCATCATCGGCATCATCAGTGATCAGTAATATAGAGACTATATAGAGGTGAACAAAATAACTAAATAATTAACATAACAGGTATAAGATTCTTTATACAAACACACCAATCCCAATCCTACCTACGTCACAGCCACCTTAATTATCGCTAAATTCTCTATTCATGTCGTCACGGTTCCGTTCTGCGAGTTACAGAGTACCTACGTCATTGATTGCTGACTTCGTGCGGTTGCCAATTAGTCCTTTTCAATCAGCGACTCTGTGCAGTTTATTTAGCCTTTTTAATTAAAGGCATCATTACTGTTAGGTTGTGCTGTATCTAGACAGTGGTGTTTATGATATGGGTTGTTAATAGGACATTTTTGTGATGTTTTTGCTGGGTTTTGTGTAAGCAAAGCAAAAGTGAAGATATATTAAATGGAAAAATTAGATTAAAGATAACATGAGCCATGAACACGTTATTTGAAGAATTAATAAATAATAATGTAATAAAAAATAAATTCCGTCCACGTTATAGATTTTTTAACCGACTTCCCAAAAAGGAGTAGGTTTTCAATTCGATTGATAATCAATTTTTTTTATATATGTTTGGGCAAAACTTCTGCATATATAAAAAGATTTGCAAAGTTTTAAGAAATTTATCCCGAAATGGTCCCATTTAAATTTGGTAAAGATCTGATGAAGAACTTCGGAGATAAACAACAGAACCCTTCAATAAATGACAGCAAATCCATCGGGATTACTGCAATCGTATGTCTGTTTATTGCTTACACTATTTCATAACATACCATCACGCCAGTATGCTCTAAACGGGTATAGTGCTCGCCAAAGTTCTGGGCCGTCCTTTTACAGACTGGTAGATTTCAAGAATATCTGTCTGCACAGTATTAGTACCGCATAAGGATTTTTATAAAACAAATTACAAAAGATCTCCAACGTCTGTAATCTGAGACCTACACAGACGAAATCACGGGTACCTATTACCTACATAGCCCTAAATTCCGAAAATGTGTCACATATAATTTTTTGTTACCCAAAATATCCCAATTTGTTAGAAATGTTAAAGGACATTGTATTCATTCAAAGGTCGTCTGGTTGATATCGCTATTAGCAACAATACCGTGTGCCCTTAGCTTTTTATTTGTGTTTTTAGCTATTTTTGTGTGGCATCAAGGCCTTTTACTATTTCATCTATTATTCATCTGAGTATTCTTTTCTGTGGTAATATTATATTTAGCTCAAATGGAAAATAGCATAATAATGATGCTAAGCTTAGAATATAATGTAATTAGTGACTCACCCCGGCTTCGCCCGGTGTAAATTATATAAAAATCTTAATTCGTTTATTGTTCTTTCTGTTAGGGAAAACTGTACCACAACCCGTTCTGCGATTTAAACCTCAATCTAATTTAAAAATAACGTTGTGGTTTAACCCTTAGTTTACCTGGTAAACCCAAACCACACCATTTTCCCCATTGAGTCCAGGGGACTCCTTTCTTATTAATCATTGCTTTTTTGCAAAATAAATGCAAAAACTTACGAAATAGTTTATTATACTTTGCAATATTGTACTAAGCCTTATATATTAAATTTAATTTTATCTACTAAGAAAAAAACATAAACTAAAAAGCCACAAAACCGCAAACTAAAATACAACATAAATTATTTTAAAACTAAATAAGAAATTGGATACTTTCATAAAAAAATAAAAAAAACGTGCAGTGATTACTCCTTATCTTCATACACTATTCTGCATTCACTCCTAAACTGCTTGCATCCTTGCCTAAATCCTAAGCTTCCACGTGTCTTGAGTCAGTAGAGGACTCTGAATCCGAATCATGATCAGAAGATATGCTCATATCTTCAGAATTCTTTGGCACTATTACGTGTTGTGGTCTACCTTGTTATTTTGCTCTTCATCGTTGGATTCCTTATCATTAGATTGGAGCCATTCTCGTAATACAGACTCAGCATTTTGTCACAATGGATTGACTTACCAACTATTTGAAGCCATTTTTAACCGACTTCGCAAAAAGGAGGAGGTTATCAATTCGATTGTATTTTTTTTTATGTGTGTTACCTCAGAACTTTTTATTGGGTGAACCGAGTTTGATGATTTTTTTTTTATTCGAAAGCTGGTGTTAGTCATGTGGTCCCATTTAATTTTCATCAAAATTTGATGATGAACTTCGAAGATATACATCAGAACTCTTCAATATATTTTGAGCGCACGGTTGGCACAGTGGTTGAGCGATTGACTGCTGCGCTGCGTGTCGCGGGTTCGATTCCCGCACGGAACAAATATTTGTATGACCTGCAGATAGTTGTTCCGGCTCTGGGTGTTGTGTATGTGAGTTTATATGTTTTTTAACGCACCCACGATACAGGAAGAAATTCCTAGTGTTTTTAAAAAAAAAAAATACGGCAAATCACTCGGGATAGCTGCAATCGCATGTTTGTTTATTGTTTACACCATTTTATAACATAACATCACACTGGTACGCTTTAAAGGGTACGCAGGTATGAACAGTTCACCCTGGTATACTCTCAGTCCACCGGTTTTGTTTATTTAAGTTTCATGTTATTTGGTTAATCTATTCTGGCTTGACTTTGGGCGTTACAGGTACCAAGCCTATAGAACTGGTCCATTAAGTACCACAACTAAAAATTGAAAAATAAAAATCTTTTTTACAAAAATTACAACCGACTTCCAAACAAAAACACTACAAAGTGAAAAATAACTTCAATAAAAAAGATTTTGTACTCAAAAATACAAAAAACAAAACTGAAAATAAGATTAAATAAAAAATCAACAAACCAAAATATTTGTAACATAAGAGTCCAGTGGACTCCTTAGAGAAAATTACTCACCGATACGTAAGGCGCAAGCACCCGTCCTCTTTACCCCATGTCTGGCACGTTACTTCAGGAAGGTACTACTAGGACGCACGAAAACATAACTGCGATATATATATCAGTTTTTAGAGCAATATTTGATACTTTGCGCGGAGTCCCTGGGACCTAATAGATTAATTAAGGGTTAAATTGTGTTGTGTTAACACAGCATTCCTCAAAATTTCACTAAAAACAACTTGCTTCGCAAGCAACGCATTTAAGATAGAGGCTAAACTACTTTTTGCTGATCTCAACGTGGTTCTTAAAAAGTATGCGTTATCGTTTCGAATAAAAGGACCAGCAAAATAACAGCCAAAAAAAAATAGTTTATTTCTGCTAACGGTTATTTTACAATATTATTCAGTGGCTGGAACTACGCAGGAAGCATGTAGTAATGCTTGTATTGGGTGGTTCCACTCCTTCCTAGGATCAATATACATATTTTTAGGTAACTAGTTAACTAAACTATTTTAAGTAAATTTTACAAACAAGTACAAAATTAATATAAAGGCATACTGGTACGATTCTTTGTGAATGTGTGAGTGTGCCTTTATGATAATTGTTGAAACATCTAACTCTCATATAGTCTTCGAAACCGAAAACGTATTGTATTCTACTTAACATAAACAGGAAACTACTGCTATTCTCCACACACATACACACACAAACACATACATACATACCAGCATCCATGTTTTTGGTTAATAATAATTGAATTGGACTTTGTTTCGGAGATTTGATTTTGATTTAATTTAAGTGTATTTATTTATTTATTTATTATATGCTTTATTGTACACCTTAAAATACAATTATACAAAGAAACTTAAAATTAATACAAATACAATGGGCGGCCTTATCGCATTCCGCGATCTCTTCCAGGCAACCTGGTATGGACAGTAATTGTCTGGACTTGAAGTGGGGTTGTCATTGGTGTGACATTAACATTGATAACACACTATACTATAATAAATACACAGATAAATACATATGCTATGTAATATATACATAAAAATATACATACTAAATATAATGGCAATAAAAATTAATGATGAATTACTTTAATGACAATCACAATGACAAATCAACACGCTAAGACGAAGACAGTGACAGGTAATGTTCCTTTACGAGTCTTTTGAACACAGGCAAAGATTGAGCTCGTTTGATTGGATCTGGCAATGCATTCCACAGACGAGTAGCCTGGACAGTAAAGGATTTATCCAAAAACGTCGTGCAATGTGTTGGAATTTGAAGTCGTAAGTTGTCTGATGACCTAAGGAATTTTGTATGAGAATCGCGGAGAAACTGAAAACGTTTCTTAAGGTACAAAGGGGTGGAAGGAGTAAAGAGAACATTATATAAAAGGGAAAGAATATGAGCATTCCGGCGAAGGCGAATTGGCAACCACTTGAGCTTCACACGAAATTCGGAAACATGGTCATATTTGCGCAACCCGAATATGAACCTTATACAAACATTTTGAAGCCGCTCAAGTTTATCGAGTTGTTCTTGAGTAAGGTCAAGATAGCTGGCATCAGCATAATCAAGTATGGGTAAAAGAAGAGATTGTGCAAGCGCAATCCTGGTGGCAGTCGGAAGAAAATTACGCAGTCTCCTCAAAGACGCAGCAGATGCAAATAGCTTACGGCTAACTTCCTGCAGTTGGGCAGTCCAAGAGAAGTTCCTATCAATGAATATCCCCAAGTTTTTAACTTTCTCGCAGAACGGAATTACTGAGTTATCGAAAATAACCTGGGGAAGAGTAGTCCAATCGACTTTTGAACCCATCCTAGAACTGCCCACCACTATCACCTGCGTCTTTGTGGGGTTAACTGCAAGTCCATACCTTTTGCTCCATTCGCATATGCGGGCCAGATCACGATTTATTGTTACGATAGCCTCAGACAGATGCCCGAGAGGAGCTCGAGAGTAAATTTGTAGATCGTCTGCATAAAGATGGTAGGAAGAAGTTAGTTCACTGGAGATTGAGTTAATGAAAACTGCGAAAAGTAAAGGAGATAAAACGCCACCCTGCGGTACCCCAGCAGAAGTACTACACCAGGAAGACAAGGTCTCTCCAATGCATATACGTTGCCGGCGACCAAACAGGTAACTACGAAACCAGTCAATCACTGATGGAGATAAATTAAGAGAGCATAGAATGCCAAGCAAAACATCGAAATCGACAGTATTAAAAGCATTACTGAAATCTAGCAATGCCAAGACCGTCAGATTACTGCTTTCCATGGCTGACCTTATATCATCCGTAATATTGAGAAGAGCTGTGGTGGTGCTGTGACCAGGACGGAAGCCGGACTGGAAGGGATTGAGGAGATTATTTTTAGATAGAAAAGTACTAACTTGGTTGTGGATTAAACGTTCCAGAACTTTGGACAGGAATGGTAGGACGGATATTGGACGGTATTCTGAAAAGGATGTGGGATTGGACTTTTTTGGTAAGGGGATAATTTGAGCATCTTTCCATGAGCATGGAAAGACACCACTGGACGCAGAAAAGTTGAGGATGTGGCAGATGACAGGAAGGATTACGTCCAGCACTGGGAGTATCATTTTACGGCTGATACAGTCACTTCCTACTGCATTGGAAGTAATCGATAATATGCTCTTCTTAACATCACATGCAGAGAATTGACTAAAAACAAATGGAGAATAACTGGGGCTCGGAAGAGATGAAAGATAATCCAATGTATTAAATTTTATTGTCCTATCGAAATGGGACGAAGCTGTAAAGTGTTTATTCATTGAATCGATGTCAAAATTCTTAGGTATTGACTCTTGTCGAGTTTTACCGATCCCCAATGATCTAAGAAAATTCCAAACTTTGGATGCGTCCCCATTTAGGACAGAGTTATGAATGTGTTGGCGATTAGCATTCCTACACACCTTATTGCAGTGATTGCGAATGGAGGCATATTTTTCCCTATTAGCATCAGTAGGCCGCCGCTTAAATTTTGACTTCGCCGCCACTTTTTTGTTCATCAACTTCTTAATGTCATCTGTCAACCATGGTGCCGGCAAATGTCTTACTTTACAGCTCGTACTGGTGCGTGAACATTGTAAAGCTCGACAAGTCTATCAGTGAAAAAAATAACTTGCTCGTCGACTGACTTAGACACAAACAGGGGAGACCAATCTATGTTGACGGCATCCTCGCAAAGACTGTCAACGTTCATACCACCAAAATTGCGCTGCATAAGAATTTTGGGTTTAGCCTTAGGTGGACGAATTTTGTATGAGAGATAAATCAGATCATGATAAGAAAAGGCATCGGCTGAGCATTGGCCATACTTAGCGACGCGATCAGACGAGGAAACGAAAATCAAATCAAGAAGTGAAGGAGTAGAGTTTGGAAAATGGTGAGTAGCACAAAGGGGAAGAATGGAAAGATTACTAGAATTTGAAATACTAATGAGAGAAGAAGAGCGATGATCTTTTTTTAGAAGACAAGAATTAAAATCACCCATGATTATGCTATGACTGTAAGAAGGGATCAGTGTTTCCAAGAGTTTTTCAAAAGATGAAAAGAAATTGATGCGTAAAGAGGGACAGTAATAGACTCCAAGAAGTACTTTGGAATGATGTAGCTCTATTTCAAGAAACAGGTGCTCACCAGCGTTTGATGGTGGTGGCTGCGTTGACACATTGACAATAGTGAAAGGAATATAAGCGCGGAGATAAATGGCAACACCCCCACCACCACCAACCGTTCGGTCATTTCTTATCAGCACAAATCCGGGAAGAGAGTAACTAGTAGAAGGGAGACAAGGTTTAAGCCATGACTCTGAAATAAGAATAGCATGAATGTTTTTACAGTCAAAGCTTGCCAGCATATCGTGGAAATGAGCCGGAATACTCTGGGCGTTAATATGAATGGCATTAAAATTCTTAGGAACATCAGAAAACTGGGCTGTAAGGCTGTCGGCAAGAGACGGAAAACTCTGGAAACTGTCATCGTTACTGGTAAGAGAGTAAGAACTATCACTTTGACTGTTGTAATTGTCAGACATAAAGAAAAATAAATACACTAAAATATATTAAATCCTACTAAAATATTAAAATCTAGTTCCTAACACCAAATAGGTATCAAAGTCCTCCTGCCGGTTGCGTTTTAAAAGTACAAATTAAAATATTACATTATATGCAGTCCGGGTAACAAGAAAATAAAAAAGGAACATTATACGAGAAATAACAACAAAGAACTAAATTAAAACATAAATAATAATATATATATACGCCGACTGCCAGCGCATCACTACATAAAACGGAACGCGTTCATAAGATTGACTCGAATGTTGACACTGACAGTGACAGTTGTCAAAACTATCATTGTGACATTAGTAGAACCAAACAATTCAATGATTGAAGGTAATTTACATAAATAAAAACAAAAACACAATATTACCCGGACATTGAACAAAACATCACATTATTAGAGTTACTTCTTTAAAGCTGTAGCTCGCTTCAACCTTGCGGTCCTCGCAGCAGCAGCAGCAATCGCTGGCACAGCCGTTTTTGGGTCGCTCATCTCGGGCTCACTTGGAATCAGCGGACTCGGCGCATAGGATATTTTATTTTTGACCTAATTTAATTTGATTTTTAATTTTGATTTAATTTAATTTTAATCGAGTGAATTGTGAGTGGCTGGTGATAATTTTAATGTTAATTCGGTTATTTTTAATTAAACTTATGTTTGGTTGTAATTTCAATGCTCATTGTGACCATAATACTGATTGTAATTTTATATTTGATTTAAATTTTGATTTCATTGTTGACTTCGGTTTTAATTTTAATTATATTGTTTTGATTTTGATTATGGTCTAGGATTTTTATTGAATAATTGTTTAAAATGTGATTCTAATATTAATAGCATTGCTGTCTAATTAATTATAATTATGTAACATAACGGAAGAGGTCACTGGCCCCTGAAACACAGGTGCTGTTACCTAGCTCAGGGGTCAGGGTTTCACACTTCTTTGTAAATTTTAATGCTAATAAACAATTTATTTATTATTTATTTATTTAGTCTTTGTGAATTATGCTCCTATTGGGAGATTTCTAGCCCTACGATCTTGGGATCGGGAAGTACCACTAGAAATCATGAGTATTGTCTAGAGTTCGTGTTTAAATAATAAGTTCTCTGTATCACAGAATCACAGTATCTAAGCGGCTCGTGTTCTTGGACAATTGTTTTTTTTTTTTACATTCATGGAATGGAAGGTTATATATTGTACCTTTTTTGTGAAACTTATTATAAATATAGGCAGAGTGGGCTAGATTGTTACAATTGACGTCCGGCAAAAAGAGTTCTACAGGGAGGAGTAATGACTGCTTTACATTTCCTTCTACCTGTGGGAGCTTTATATACGTAAGGTAAGGTTTTAAATAAGACTTTCCTAAACTTGACTTTCACATCAATTATCCTATAAGTGATTGTTTCCAATATAAACTATTTTCCATCAGTTACTGCTATAGACATGTGTATATATTTCATCATAATCTTAAAATGTAAACCTAAAACAAAATAACATAATCTAGCAACACCGCGCCACGGCGCCAACCAATCTATTTTAAATATATATCGTCTTGGATCATTAAAGCGTTGAATGCGTCTAATTCAATCAATGTCAATCAGGCTTTAATTAAAACAAGGTGACGAGCGTGTCGTACGTATGGTAGTTTTTATTATTAAATAATGATATAGAATCACGGGTTGGTATTGTTGATTAATTGGGAGGATTTACAGAGCTCATCGTCATCATCATATCAGTTTTAAGACATCCACTGCTGGTCATAGGCCTCCACCAAGCATCACCACATTGACCGGTCCCATGTATCTCGCATCCAGTGGATCCCCGCAACCTGCACCAAGTCATCGGTCCACCTGGTGGTAAGCCTTCCAACGCAACGTATTCCAGTTCGCGGTCGCCACTCCAGAACTTTTCTGCCCCATCAGCCATCCGTTCTGCGAGCAAAGTACTCGTGACTAAATAATAATAGCCGCACGGATCGATCTTCAAGGTTAAGCAACGCTTTCCGAGGTCAGTCGTTGGATGGGTGACCATCCATTACATACCGAGATTCCTCCGTGCCTCGGGAAGCTCGTTACGCTGTTGGTTCCGTCAGTAGTTTGAAGATATTTGACAGTCGTTCAGAAGCCAGAAGTTTTGCCAAAGAGTAACATCCTGTTATATACAGCTGCATCTGGTAAGACTGGAAGCCGACCCTAACATAGTTGGAAGAAGGCCAGGCAGATAGATTGATAGAAAGTCGGGTAGATAGGTGGGTAGAGAAAATATTGTTGATTACTGGGACAGCGTTGAGGTAGTAATGGTTTTGATGAAACTAAAAAAACAGAATAAGTTTTTAAGGTCATTTGGCCCTTCGACCCCAACCATTTCTAAAGAAAAAATTAAGTGACGAAGGTAAAAATGATGCAATGACAATAAGAAGATCCCCAACGCAATTTTGGAGCTCTGCTCCAAACAGTGCCTCACCTCTTGTTCCTGCTCTCTGTGTAACAACATCTGTACCCTGACATACCCTTTCGATGCTTACGCTATCGACGTGGCTGAGTTCTGGTAAAAACACATTTAATTTGGAGTCATCGATATGACGAAGAAGAAGTATTTAGGGCAGTTATGCACTACATCCGATCCGTGTTCGTGAAATTTCAGTTCTGAAGTAGCCGTAGTACTTTTTTTAGGGAAGCTTACACACTACATCCGAACTCTATCCGTCATGATCCAGAACATTTTGAACTTGGCACTCAAATCACGGACACGGATCACGGACACAGACGTGTAGTGTGTTTAGTGAGAAAAAGAGGGAGGATGGCGTTTGCCCTGCAGCAGAACAGTTTATGTTGGTGCTTACTCTATGTTGGTAGTCTCAGACGTCCTCAACTAATAAGCTAGTTTAATTATTCAAAGCAATATTTAATTATTTATCTTTATCCCTGTTTGAACCTCATGTCTCAGAAATATGGTTTGTAACAGAAACCAGTTGAAAACGGGCGGCGGCGGCGGCGGTGGTGGTTTGCTGTGGCACAGTAATAAACTTGAATATCTGCTGCCAAAATGGTAGCCAATATTGCATCATACAGAATAATGATCATTAATCTACGTATTTTATACCCCAGAGTTCTATAACCCAATATATCAAGACAGGTTATGAAATCGAATAGCAGTATGTCAGTAACTCCCCTACACTCAATCAAAAGCTTACTTTACTCCCAGAAAATAAAACAAAAATAAAACATCCTGCGGAGTAAACTTAACGTTATCAGAACGGTTTTATTGAATCCCCGTTCACCCCATGAAATAAAAAACGTATAAAATGCACGTACATACAGATTTTTACGATCCCTTCAACCTAATACACGGAAAGCCTACTAAACATCCCTAAAGTACTCCCTAAAATATTAACTTGAGCGTCAAAATCATATATTTCCGAACTCCCTACAACCCTGCTAAGTATTCCTTTAAAATAATTCACTTTAAAAACAGCAGACCCTTCCTGAACTAACCGTCTTCATCTTGAAATCCAAACGTCGCAACTCTCATAAAGGCCCATCCAATTTTGGACTCCAACATATACAAAAATAAAGACGAAAATTGTATGGCTATTTTGCCCGGAACTTTCCTAAGAACCCAGATGGGTGCCAGTAATGAAAGAAGGACCGCATGCGGTGTAGCAAATTGCTTTCAGACGACATATTGCATTAGGCCAAGTAAGTACCTATGTACTGTTAGCTAGATATCTAACACTATAACATATGTAGAGAGGTCGTTATGGTGTATTCACAGACCAGTTTTAGTTGATTGATATATAACATTTGGTTTGTACGAGGGTTTGTCCTTGTTTCTGAATCTAAAATGAACGAGACTAATTATCAAACGCACTTTACTTGCAGTGATTAGTTAAACGAATCTCTAACAGACAATCTTATCACTTAGTTTACTTAGTTTATTGCCAAATATCAGGGGTAAAGGTTAAGGAGCGTTTTGAATGTTGTTTTTCATGTATTTCATTTAAACATAGCGTGAAAACTTGTCTACATTTAATTTTATACGACTACTTATTTGCCAGAACTTTTCGGCCCCATCGGCCATCCGTTCTGCGAGCAATGTGCCCTGCCCACTGCCATTTAAGTTTCGCAATTCTTCGGGCTATGTCGGTAGCTTTGGCTTTCCAGGCGACTGCGAACCGGAAGACGGTGCGTTGGAAGGCCTTCTATTAGGTGGACCGATGACCTGGTTAAGGTTGCGGGAAGGCGCTGAATGCGAGACGCACGGGATCGGTCAATGTGGCGTCGCCTCGAGGAGGCCTATGTCCAGCAGTGAACGTTTTTCGGCTGGAATGATGATGATGACTTTTTTGTCGCATTGCTGCTGAGCTGCAATTATCATTTTCTTTAATCTTTTCCTATGATCTTGTTATTGTCTACAATGTATTATTTAAATAGAAGTCGAGTTCGGTCATTTTTTTCTGGGCTGGCTTATCCTGATTTATATTCATTGATTTGTCAATTTTAAGCTGATCTCCTAAAAATATATTCAGACCCAAAAATAAATGCAATAAGTAGTACTTTATACTAAAAATATCAACAGATTCAATTATAGGTTTATTTTGATAATTACTTTAAAGCCTTGATAGCTTTTTACAAATATATCGACAAGGGTTTGGCAGAATAAATTAATATACAAGGAATATTTTCATCCCCTACTCTTATTATGTGAGGATAAAAAAGTTATTCAATTAAAATAGGTTATGTTCGCAAGGAGGGGAGAACCCCTTTCTGTGATCTACTTTTGTCATTAGCACGGTATTATATGTCTCTTCTTCATCATAATTACCTGATCTGACACTGAGGTTTGCTGTAATAGAACCCAATTATGGGTTAATCTCACTTTTGTACATAAGCTGTATTTGTATAAGTATGTTTTAGTACAATAAAGAATATGAAATGAAATATCTCGTTTGTAAATTTTTTATTCTTATCAAATCGCATTTTAAATATTTTTTAAAAACATACAAAATAATATTAAAATTACTCAGGATCATTATTAATGTCATTAGTAAAATACAAATGAATATCATGATGCTCTTGATCTTGAGTCAATTTATTTGGGGTCGGCTCAGTATTTGTCTTCTTCTTTCATGAGCAGTAGTCCTTTTCCAGCCATATTCTATTCTATTTTCTTCTTTGGTCTTTCTCTATTCTTATCCGCGAAAGAACAGATTAATAATTTAGTTTATTTTATACTTTTAGAAGCAAACAGTTCTAGGCAAAAAGTAAGTACGTCTTTAAACTTGATTTATGACAGAATTATTATCTATATGAAAATAATATTAACCATCCCAGAAGGTCAAAGTCAAAGATCAAAAGACAAAAGCCTAGATAATAAGAGGTCCATACTATAGCTCATTTTCAGAGTTAAAATTTGATTATATTGATGTAGCATACTTTATTAGACACACAGAGGTAGTAAAAATAAAAGCTGTCAGTAGGTTTTCATGCTGCAATGAGTCGATAAAGCAAACTATTTATGAAAAAAAACGGACTAAAAAGTTTCTAACCCAAAACTCCATTCAAGTAGCACAAATCCAAAAAACCTGTATATAAAATAGGTATATAAATCCGGGAAATAGTCCGAAAATCCGGGTTCATAGTTTAGTAGACCGATAGCAAAAATGTCACAGCTCACAAAAGCGTTCTTGTGTGATAGGCACTGACAGCGAATTATTGTATCAGCGACACATTTGCGATTTTATTTTGTTTTACATTGCGTGAGTACATCTGCTCAACTTTTTCGCTAGTATATTGTAGTCAGATTCGGTTTATTAGCGGGTACCTAGCTTCTGCATCGCAATTCTGGTCATGGCCATACTTCGCTTCACTTCATCTACGCAGCCAGCGTTGTTTGAGACCAAAGCTCCAAGGTAGACATAGGTCTGAACCACGTCGCAGTTCGCGATGAAAGTCACTTCGAGCGAGTTGTCGTTGACGCGGTCCCCGATCATAATTTTGGTGATAGATCGGTTAATTCTCAAACCAAACGTAAGGCTTATACGCTCCATCCTGAGAAGTAATTCCTACATAAGGTCAGCGTTACACGCAAATAAGGTGGTGTCACCTGCGTACTGCAAGTTCACGATTTTGCATCCACCGATAACAACACCATCGACACAATCTTCGAGAGTGATTCGCGCTTACTGGATTATAACTATTAATTTATTTGTTATTTATTTATTTTTATTGTGTGGTCGAATCATTGTTTTTATTAGAGTGACATTATTAAATTATGTAAATTTACTAACATAGTCATAAGTGTATTACCAACAAATTATGGATCATGAATTAATATCTTAGGAATAGGCCCTACTCCCAAACTAGGTAAAACCTGTGACTTGGGAGTCAGTGTTCCTCCATTATTAAAGTCAATATGTATGTCGCTGGTTATTAAGAAGTTGGTCGTGAAAATAAAAAAAATCAAGGTGCATTTTAATTTGTAGTATAAAAATAACAATCGTGAGAATGTGTGTGATGGTTTGTTGTGTGGTTGCGGGTGTGTGTGTGTATATGTGTTTGTGGAATGTCAAGTGTATGTATGAAGATGAGATGTTTGTGTTGGATTATTGATTAGGAGAGGATAAAAGTTTTTCTATTTCGTCTTAGTTTTTATCCATAAACCACGCTTTCACAGCGATTTTACATTTGTGTAAATTAAGTTTATGTATTGCAAGCGGTTTATTGATCCTGTTATACAGTTTTTGACTGAGATAAGAGAACTGGCGTTCAGCAAAGGTGGTATTATGTCTTACAGGTGAAAATACAATATCAGCTCGACGTTTTTGTAAGTATGTGAGAACCATGTTCCTATTTATCAAGTGAAGGAATTTACCTTTTAGTGTTTGTAATACTTTATATCTATATGTAGTATAGTAGTACCGGGTGCACCGTTCTCACGTATATGTATTTATTAATGTATGTACTTATGTAAATATTGTAAAAAAAAAAGAGTAAGTATGGAGTTTCTTGTGCGTTTTTCTCCATAACAAGCTACTATTCCGAATGCACGGTGGAATCAATTTTTGTTACTTGTAAATTTTTATTGTTAACGTTCAAAAGTGCCACTTAGTGGCCTAGTTGAAATAAATACATTTGACTTTGACTTTGCATCACAATGTATGTAGCATCACAACCGCATGACTTTTCGGTCACTGCTGCCACTTTCAGACCTCACTCAAGTATGTGTAATGACACATATCTCTCTTAGCATTCTTATTTCATCTGCATGAAATCGCCTTTTATCCATGCAATAGTTAAACTCCAGTTAAAAACCTTAAAAACTGGCCTCAATATACCTGAAACGTGGCGAAGTGCAGTCTCTTCCAATTGAGCATGTTAGACAATAAATACAGCAGATATAGACCAGTAACCTAATTGTGTTCAAAGAATAGCGCACGGTACGCTTTCCTTGTATTAATTGCTTCATATGTTCAAAAATCCGTCTATTGGACAGCGTAAAACACGCAATGAATACTGTTGTGAGATCAAAATGAAAGGGAAGGGGTGTGCAATTACGGTGCCGTTACTAGTCTCAAAAGGCGTAGTTGATAATTATATACGTTTCCTGGATACAATTGGATTGAATGGAAACTATACACGGAATGTATTTAATAGAAACTTGAGTTTGAGTATTTATTCAGTTATACGCTTTGGTTATAATCAAACACTATCATCATCATCATTTCAGTCGAAAGACGTCCACTGCTGGACATAGACCTCCCCCAGACGTCACCACACTGACCGATCCCGTGCGTCTCGCATCCAGCGCCTTCCAAACAAACAAACACTATACTTGTATCAAAATATTGAGGAAAAACAACCAGCCAAATTCGTCTCGAACCACGTCGATAAGTCATCCGCTTTCTCTCTCTCCTTCGTTGTCAAAAAGTGGACCGGAATAATGAATGATGGAAGAAATAGAGGGAGGCCTTAGTCCAGCTCTGGGATAGTTCGGGCTATCAATGGAATAATAAATAAGTAACTTAGAAATAGTATATTTTACCATGCATAGCTATTAAATTTTCCTCAATCGTATCATGATTTTTTCATTACATTATTTTCACTCATAATCTTACCGAATCCCTTAACCCACCCTATCAAAAAACAATGATAAAATTCCCTCAAACTTTCACACAAGGCAACAGTGCAACATAGTCGTAAATATGCAGCCGACCTTACAGCGCTGTATCGCTGAATCGTTAACACGATGGAAGCGCCACACGTGCCAATATTAACGCCCGATACGCCTGGACAGTGCGGTTTTTGTTCAATTTATATCCACATACACACAGGTGCTGTATAAAACGCTTGTACGAAATAAGACACATGCTCTTATGTATTGTGTACGGAATTAAACACGTGCGTGAATATACATTATACAGGTCATTAAAATATGGTCAAGTGTGGGTCGGACTCGTGCATTATTGGTGCCGTGTGGTTTGATCCTTTTGTACCAAAAATACGAATCATTTTTTGTATAACATGACTCAACGTTTTGACATCGGTGATGGAATAAATAGTAAGGTAACCTGGACTTATATAGTTAATATAAATTGGTTCTCCATTGGTGTAATTACTGAAGGTGTTTCAGTGCGAGGATAAACAAATTATTAAATAAAAGATAGATAAATCATTTATTTAGTGCGCACAACACACAAAATCTTATTTAAATTATTACAATTAAATAACAAACATAGCTAGGCTACAATGTCTACAGTGCTGCTACAAAAGCATTCTCTGCGTGTTAGGGAGTGAGCTGTGATCCACCAATCGAGCCCATTTTTTTTCGTAAATGTTACTTCTATTCTACATTTCGTTTTTTTTTTTAAATTAAAATAGGCTTGCGCTTGACCATCCCACCTGGTGGTAAGCGGTTCTAGGAAATGCCAGTTTCCTAATGCTATTGTTCATCGTTACTATTGTTAATATTTTCTTTATTTGAGCCACGAAAAAGGGCCTAGTGACAGGGTAAATTTGTGGAAATAACCTGCTAAATCATCATCATCAGTTTTATTAATGTTCTCACTACTAGGACACGGGCTTCCTCACTGTGTGAAGTAAGGGGATGTAATCCCCCACGCGGGCCCAATGCGGGTTGGTGGATGTCACATGTATTCGAATTTATGTTTCTAGGACATACCGGTTCAAAGCCAGGCAGGCGCTTTAATTTCACAAATTAAAGCGCCTGCCTGGCTTTGAACCCAAGACCTACAACTTATAAGTCGCGGCTGAAGCCACTAGGCCACCACTGCACTCACCTGCTACGGTTACAATATTATAGCTTAACTGGGCATTATGTCCATTCGCCCATCAGTCACAAACACAAAAGGCAGACACGAGAATCTAAACAAAGCTACAATTTCAAAGCTAAGAATTGTTGGATCTAAAATCTATGAGATTGATCACTCATTGATGATGATAATGATGATAAGGATTGCTTTTATACCCTCAGACGCCTGAAAAAAGCAATAATACTTTTAGTTACAGGTTCACCGACATAAAGAAGAATTGTCAAACTTAAGTGGCAGTAGGCAGGGCAAATTGCTCGCAGAACGGATGGCCGATGGGGCAAAAAACTTTTAGACTGGTGACCGAGAGCCGGAAAACGTTGCGATGGAAGGCTCCCCACCAGGTGGACCGATGACCTGGTGAAAGTTGCGGGGATCCGCTGGATGTGGGACGCACGGGACCTAGGGGAGGAGGCCTATGTCCAGCAGTGGACGTCTTTCGGCTGATATGATGTTGATGACTTAAAGATTAGAAATATCATTTCAGAAATAATTTTGATCATTTTGCATTGATTAACTTTCATGGAAACACTTGCGATGATGTTATGTAAGTTTTAAAGTTTTTAATAATATAATTTTTGCAATTATTATTTTGTAAGGATCGTAGTAGATGGCGTTATATACCAGCGAGAAAAGAGCGTAAGGTCATGTTTGTAGGTATTCTTGTGTTCATTGCAATGTTGTATCATTTATGTATAGAGTTTCTAATTCACAAAAGTTTTCAATTAACTTTGTACCTACAATAAAGCATATATAAATAAATAAAAGCCTCCATACACGGACTGCTTGAGGCAGTTAACATTGACTAATCCAAGCAGTCTATGGAGGCTCTTAAGCTTTACATTGTCTATCAATGAATGACTGAAAAAAGAAAAAAACTGCGTAAATCACTTAAGAACTTTTTACCCGACTGCCGAAGGAGGGTGGCGTGTTTATCAGTCTATGTATGTGGCGTTCTAGACACCAGACGCGTTGGCCGATTTTGAAGATTCTTACGTCAATCGATTCGTCTTAACCTGGCTACATTAAAATTGGAAAATAAAAAAATTGCGGATTTAGGGCGCCATATTGTGAGAGGCCAATTTTCGTTTCCTTCCAACCCCATCGCGTTGGATATCAAAATAAAGGGGTTTTAGAGTTGATTTCAAAAATATATATAACTACATAAGTTTAAATGTACTTATTTAAAAATGTTTCATTTTTCTCAATGTAAACACGTCCATTTTGAGGTCTTTAAACCTTAAAACCGTTGTTTTCACCTTTTTTAATTTGAGTTAATCGCGGTGTTTCCTTTCCACGGCATCTTTCTTCAAAGAAACTTAGTCATAAAACATTCTTACGAAGATTCTCTTAAGATAGTCTAAAAGACTCGGTTTATTTTAATTAATAAATCTGGCCAGCTGTAATATTTAAAGGACTAAGAGACGTACGATTTCAGCTGTTAGAGAGATTTACATCATGTTGCTTGGTATTATTTTTGCTTGTATTCAGCACTAATTTGCTTGTTGCTTCCTGGGTAGAAAAATGAGTATTCTATTTAGTCCGTCAGTCATCATTATTTTCCTGCCCTTGTCCCACGCTAATTGGGGTCGGCGCAACACGTTTTCTTCTTTCATACCGTCCTGTCCCCTGTCATGCTATTACTGACTCCCTTTTCTATCATATTACTCCTCACTCAGTCCATCCATCTTTTTTTAGCCTTCTTCTCCCTCTCCATCCATCCACATTTATATTCATAACTCTTTTAGTAACATGCGTTTCATCCCTCTTCATCACATGACCATACCAGGATAAAGATTTTCCTTCAACTTTTCTGCCACTGGTGCCACCTTCAATCTGCCTCTAATATGCTCATTTCTCACTTTATCCAATAATAATAGGCCCGTATTTTATCGTTTATCAAATCAATAAAAATTGACAAAGATAAAGCGCATTAAAGTTCAGGAGTAGGGGCTTGTGACGTCACTTTGTCAGTGTAAAGTGTAGCACACCGTGACGTCACAAAATCTCAGTTAGATAACCTAAAAATACGTGGCCAATATTTTTAGGTTATCTAACTGACGGACTAAATAGATATTTTTTGTCAACTTCCCTATTGTTGCATACTCCTCTTGCTTCGGTTACGTTTATTTTGGTCAGACACGCACGCAGGTTGCGAGGGCTTCGCATCTGTCCTTTCTGACAATATTACCAATAAGGTCTGATGTGGTATTTCTTGTACGTCCGCTCCCGGCGTTTCCACTTATGTCTTATTAGTCGCCTTTCAAACATTCTCTCGACAGGACCAAACCATCAGTCGAAACATACACTTTTCAATGTTGGTTACTACATCTTCTTTTTATAAAAAATGTTTCGTCGCTGCTTCTTGCAAACGAAATAAACAACCCAGAAATATTTTAAACCCTTTTGCATCAATTCCACAATTCACTCCAAATTGAAATAGAAAGAATAATATCTTAATAGCTCCGTCTAATTGGTAGTCAACATCTTAACCCTATAAAGAGCACCCGCCGGCGTCACTTTGAAGTTCAAACCCTCCAATTTATATAATTGAAACTTTATCTTGTTTTGTGTCAGTCTGTTAACCAAAGAATAGCCAAGACCAGAAGGTCGTCTTCATACGTCGAGTAAAAACAGGCACACGCACACATAGACGCGTCCGTACGGCGGAGATCTCAAATAAAAATGACAGTCGCAAGTGCCAGTTGCAAATGACAGTTGCACTCGCGTACGTGAAGCGTGTCTATGTGTGCGTGCGTGCTCGCTCGTTGCATAGATTTGGTCTTCTGTTTCTATCTGTTTTACGTTTGTAACCCCATCATTTTCTTGTTTAATAATCCTTTCGTAATCAAATACTTGAATTTCGCGAATACGGTGGCAGTTTCGGACTTTTCTGGCACTCGCAATCTTTAGGGCGTTTCTTGAAATTATGGACGGGGTTGTCGCGGTTCTTTTTGGGCTTTTAGTTTAGTATTAAAATGTGTTTCAATCTTTTCGAAGTGTACGGCAAAGCAAAAAGGGAGAGTTATGTTTTTGACCGGTATGTGTGGCCTCCTAGAGGGCGCCAAATTAAATTTAATGTGACGTCACATAGTCGACAAACAAGATGCATCCGATTTTAGATTTATTCCGTTCTAATACCAATAACTAATACCACTGGTATTTGTTTAAAATCATATTTCTTTTGTATTCCGAACGGATACCATGGTTTAAACTAATATCAAAACTAGTACAAAGATATAAGGTACAGTCAATAAAAATACTTTTTATGTAATTATAAGACCTTTAATTGAAAAAAAAAGCCAGTTAAATCCAAAATAATTAAAATAAGTAAGCAAACGTCTAGTTCAATAATAAAATATGACTAATAATCATCTTAATTATAAATTTTAGTTCCTCCTTGTACCTGAATAATATTTTTTGCAACTACATCAAAACAAAAACAATTTGTTTACAGTCAAAAAAATACAAAATATCTCAGAAAATCAACTCTTAATATATATTAACAGGTTCATTGTTCACATAAAAATATCAAAAAAACCTATTCATTTGATTAGGTTTGACTGTGCTGACTGTACCTAATTCAAATTGTTGGTATTCGTTCGTACGTTAAATATAATTATTTAAAGAGTGGTATCCGTTCGGTATAAAAAAATAATATGAGTTGAAACAAATACCAGTGGTATTAGTTTTTTGTATCAGAATGGAATAAATCCGATTTTCAAGTAGACGGGTTTTACTTTTTAAACTTATTTCTAAATTTCTAAAAATTCAATATATTTCGAAAACAAATTAGTCTGTCAAATTAAATTACCTTTTATGTCAAATTAAACACAAACATTTTCAACTTCAATTCAAATAATAATGAATTTACAATTTCTTTTTAAAGTGTCTTAAAAGAACGTTGAACCTAAGTCTCAATTGAACAAACATCTCTTTACTTTCGACTCAAGAAAAACACACAAGCCAACATAAAGCCAGTACCACACCTCCCTCAACACACTCCAAGGTGACATACAACTCAATGTCAAACACTACAGTACCCCTTCACTGAAATTAACCGTCGCAAATTCCAATATGTACCTATGTAAAGTAGGCTCATTCCGAATTAAGTGTCAATCGGGTCCTGTATCAACATCAATTTTATTCACATCAGGCTTACGCCTAACGAGTCTAAAGGCGTGTGTAAGCGGGCCACTTTTTTAAGTAAAATGTGGCTGCATTAAGTTGCCGGTAATTATCAACTTCTTGTCCTTGTCCCATGGTACTTGGGGTTGGCATAACACGGTTTCTTCTTCCATTCGCCGCTCCGTAGTCAATCGTAATGCTTATTAATTCTAACGTTTCATGTCAATCCTCACACCATTTCTCCATAATTTTTTGGCCTTAATGGCCTTCATCTCCTTCTACCTATCACGACTGTATCATCAAAAAAGTCTACTGCTGAACATACGCCTCCCCAAAGTATCGCTACATCGACAGGTTCTGTGTATCTTGCATCCAAAACTATATTTCAGCATGACTATATGGATCTATTAATAACATCAATTACTATCCCACTGCATTGATTCTTCACTTGCAACTGATTCTACCTCAATTATGAACAACACTATGGCCAATTCTCAAAATAAAAATACTATCTCCCATTAAAATTTTGGTCAGCTGGCGACAATGTTGTATAGAAAATCCAAATCCAAAAACCGCATCTCTCCGTTAAATCCTGTATAATATGCAACAAAAAGTTGCCAAGATGTGTTGCCATAGAAATTATTGCAACAATAAAAAATTCACTCGTTGAAAGGCACCTTAAAGGAAATTATTTGTACGAATTTTGCTAAAGCATTCGGCCTTGCTAATGTCAATGGTAGATGTTTGATGTCTCGCATGCTTTTGAAGGGAATTCAAATTAAAGGAGTTTAATGTGGATTATGGGAATTTGAATTGTTTGAATGTGGGAAGCCTTTTGCATGTTGGGTTCTCTATATTATGCATATTTTTAGGCGTTGAAATGTTTTTGCTTTTATCGCCTGTGCAATTATGTTCTTAGAAGTGAAAATCTTAGTTTTGTTTGTATTATTAACGTAATATTATAGAATGTTAACTTACTTAAATTAATGTAACATGACATTAAAATTTGAAATTAAATGTACCTAACAGTTTAAAGGACTTCCACGTTGGCGTAGTGATTGAAAACGCTTCCGCTGAGTATGTATTCTGGGTTCGGCTTGTGAGTCTGCCAGTGTTCTTGGGTTTTTATATCTGGTATTTCTCAGTAGCAGAGCGATTGTTGCCGGTTGATGACAATAGTCCCGTTCCCTTTTAAACTATCAAATTGTGGTTATACCACATTGGTATATACATCTCTGTCTTACCCTTCGAATAATATAGACGCAATGATATGTTACATTAAGCATAAAAATGCTGGGTCCTTACTGACCTCCCCCTTCCTAGTTCCCTCACTGTCGAGGCGGGGGGATCAGCAGCCGTGGCTTAGTCACCCACGGTAAAGCGAAGAGGAACCCGAGGAGGGGCCGATCGCCAGGGCTTTTGCCGATTAGCCGACGAATAGGCGGCCAACAAGTAGTTTGCAGTGCCACTTGGGTGACATCGCAACTGAGACGGGCCGCGATGTCGTATGGGAAGCATCGCGGCTGAGGGTTGGAGGCTGCGGTGGGAGAGGAGTGCCGGTATTGCGGTGCGCCACTTTCCCTACCTTTCACGGCCTGGACCACCACCGTTTGATAGTGACGCGGTGGGACCGCAGGGGAGGAAGAGTGTCGGTATAGCATTGGCCGCACTCCCCTTTGGCCGAAAATTGGTAGGTGGTGGGGACCACTGACATGACTCGTCACAGAGGGCCCACGGGCCCATGTATTGGTCCTTGAGGTGGTCACGGCCTGCAATGTGTTGTGGTGCGCCGGTGATTGGGGGTACGCCCTAGAGAAGTGTCCGGTGACAGCCGCGGGTGTTCGCGGATGAGTGCTTACGCGTGAATAAACGGCAAAGGAGGACACCGTGGAGTTTTAGTGGGTTGGAGTCCCATATAACTTTTTCCCCATGGTAGCGCAGCATGTATGAGCATTTCTCCAAGCAAAAAAAAGGTCTTTACTGAGATTGATCATGGGCAATGGCTACATAAATTATGTTGGCAATATAATAGTGAATGGAAATAAGCTAAGCATTCCAAACACTAATACACAATATTCATACCACATACAACAAACGAAGTTACTTAGAAATTCCATATTCAAATTCACCAATACAACCTATCAATGACAATAATTGTCAATTTAAACACAAATAGGTACATGCTGATCGAAATTGGAACAATACTATATTTGATGGTGTTCTTGTCGTGAACATTAAACCGCAAGACCGACCTCGCTTCGACGATTGCCTTACGTACGATGCCCTACACCTACCCTACACCTACACACCCTACAGGTGTAGGGTAGGTGTAGGGTAGGTGTAGGGTAGGTGTAGGGTAGGTGTAGGGTAGGTGTAGGGTAGGTGTAGGGTAGGTGTAGGGTAGGTGTAGGGTAGGTGTAGGGTAGGTGTAGGGTAGGTGTAGGGTAGGTGTAGGGTAGGTGTAGGGTAGGTGTAGGGTAGGTGTAGGGTAGGTGTAGGGTAGGTGTAGGGTAGGTGTAGGGTAGGTGTAGGGTAGGTGTAGGGTAGGTGTAGGGTAGGTGTAGGGTAGGTGTAGGGTAGGTGTAGGGTAGGTGTGTAGGGTAGGTGTAGGGTAGGTGTAGGGTAGGTGTAGGGTAGGTGTAGGGTAGGTGTAGGGTAGGTGTAGGGTAGGTGTAGGGTAGGTGTAGGGTAGGTGTAGGGTAGGTGTAGGGTAGGTGTAGGGTAGGTGAAGGGTATGTGTAGGGTAGGTGTAGGGTAGGTGTAGGGTAGGTGTAGGGTAGGTGTAGGGTAGGTGTAGGGTAGGTGTAGGGTAGGTGTAGGGTAGGTGTAGGGTAGGTGTAGGGTAGGTGTAGGGTAGGTGTAGGGTAGGTGTAGGGTAGGTGTAGGGTAGGTGTAGGGTAGGTGTAGGGTAGGTGTAGGGTAGGTGTAGGGTAGGTGTAGGGTAGGTGTAGGGTAGGTGTAGGGTAGGTGTAGGGTAGGTGTAGGGTAGGTGTAGGGTAGGTGTAGGGTAGGTGTAGGGTAGGTGTAGGGTAGGTGTAGGTAGGTGTAGGGTAGGTGTAGGGTAGGTGTAGGGTAGGTGTAGGGTAGGTGTAGGGTAGGTGTAGGGTAGGTGTAGGGTAGGTGTAGGGTAGGTGTAGGGTAGGTGTAGGGTAGGTGTAGGGTAGGTGTAGGGTAGGTGTAGGGTAGGTGTAGGGTAGGTGTAGGGTAGGTGTAGGGTAGGTGTAGGGTAGGTGTAGGGTAGGTGTAGGGTAGGTGTAGGGTAGGTGTAGGGTAGGTGTAGGGTAGGTGTAGGGTAGGTGTAGGGTAGGTGTAGGGTAGGTGTAGGGTAGGTGTAGGGTAGGTGTAGGGTAGGTGTAGGGTAGGTGTAGGGTAGGTGTAGGGTAGGTGTAGGGTAGGTGTAGGGTAGGTGTAGGGTAGGTGTAGGGTAGGTGTAGGGTAGGTGTAGGGTAGGTGTAGGGTAGGTGTAGGGTAGGTGTAGGGTAGGTGTAGGGTAGGTGTAGGGTAGGTAGGGTAGGTGTAGGGTAGGTGTAGGGTAGGTGTAGGGTAGGTGTAGGGTAGGTGTAGGGTAGGTGTAGGGTAGGTGTAGGGTAGGTGTAGGGTAGGTGTAGGGTAGGTGTAGGGTAGGTGTAGGGTAGGTGTAGGGTAGGTGTAGGGTAGGTGTAGGGTAGGTGTAGGGTAGGTGTAGGGTAGGTGTAGGGTAGGTGTAGGGTAGGTGTAGGGTAGGTGTAGGGTAGGTGTAGGGTAGGTGTAGGGTAGGTGTAGGTAGGTGTAGGGTAGGTGTAGGGTAGGTGTAGGGTAGGTGTAGGGTAGGTGTAGGGTAGGTGTAGGGTAGGTGTAGGGTAGGTGTAGGGTAGGTGTAGGGTAGGTGTAGGGTAGGTGTAGGGTAGGTGTAGGGTAGGTGTAGGGTAGGTGTAGGGTAGGTGTAGGGTAGGTGTAGGGTAGGTGTAGGGTAGGTGTAGGGTAGGTGTAGGGTAGGTGTAGGGTAGGTGTAGGGTAGGTGTAGGGTAGGTGTAGGGTAGGTGTAGGGTAGGTGTAGGGTAGGTGTAGGGTAGGTGTAGGGTAGGTGTAGGGTAGGTGTAGGGTAGGTGTAGGGTAGGTGTAGGGTAGGTGTAGGGTAGGTGTAGGGTAGGTGTAGGGTAGGTGTAGGGTAGGTGTAGGGTAGGTGTAGGGTAGGTGTAGGGTAGGTGTAGGGTAGGTGTAGGGTAGGTGTAGGGTAGGTGTAGGGTAGGTGTAGGGTAGGTGTAGGGTAGGTGTAGGGTAGGTGTAGGGTAGGTGTAGGGTAGGTGTAGGGTAGGTGTAGGGTAGGTGTAGGGTAGGTGTAGGGTAGGTGTAGGGTAGGTGTAGGGTAGGTGTAGGGTAGGTGTAGGGTAGGTGTAGGGTAGGTGTAGGGTAGGTGTAGGGTAGGTGTAGGGTAGGTGTAGGGTAGGTGTAGGGTAGGTGTAGGGTAGGTGTAGGGTAGGTGTAGGGTAGGTGTAGGGTAGGTGTAGGGTAGGTGTAGGGTAGGTGTAGGGTAGGTGTAGGGTAGGTGTAGGGTAGGTGTAGGGTAGGTGTAGGGTAGGTGTAGGGTAGGTGTAGGGTAGGTGTAGGGTAGGTGTAGGGTAGGTGTAGGGTAGGTGTAGGGTAGGTGTAGGGTAGGTGTAGGGTAGGTGTAGGGTAGGTGTAGGGTAGGTGTAGGGTAGGTGTAGGGTAGGTGTAGGGTAGGTGTAGGGTAGGTGTAGGGTAGGTGTAGGGTAGGTGTAGGGTAGGTGTAGGGTAGGTGTAGGGTAGGTGTAGGGTAGGTGTAGGGTAGGTGTAGGGTAGGTGTAGGGTAGGTGTAGGGTAGGTGTAGGGTAGGTGTAGGGTAGGTGTAGGGTAGGTGTAGGGTAGGTGTAGGGTAGGTGTAGGGTAGGTGTAGGGTAGGTGTAGGGTAGGTGTAGGGTAGGTGTAGGGTAGGTGTAGGGTAGGTGTAGGGTAGGTGTAGGGTAGGTGTAGGGTAGGTGTAGGGTAGGTGTAGGGTAGGTGTAGGGTAGGTGTAGGGTAGGTGTAGGGTAGGTGTAGGGTAGGTGTAGGGTAGGTGTAGGGTAGGTGTAGGGTAGGTGTAGGGTAGGTGTAGGGTAGGTGTAGGGTAGGTGTAGGGTAGGTGTAGGGTAGGTGTAGGGTAGGTGTAGGGTAGGTGTAGGGTAGGTGTAGGGTAGGTGTAGGGTAGGTGTAGGGTAGGTGTAGGGTAGGTGTAGGGTAGGTGTAGGGTAGGTGTAGGGTAGGTGTAGGGTAGGTGTAGGGTAGGTGTAGGGTAGGTGAAGGGTAGGTGTAGGGTAGGTGTAGGGTAGGTGTAGGGTAGGATAGGTGTAGAGTAGGGTAGGTAGGATAGGGTAGGTACGTAGCCAGTTGACGGGAGCGAAGCCGCGTGGGACAGCTAGTACATTATATTTGCGTAACTTAAACCGTTTACGCAGCGCACGCAACAAAAGCTCTCAAAAAGGAATATTTTTGCCCGTTTTTGCAACATTTTTCATTTATGCTCGGCTCCTATTGGTTGTCACGTGATGTTATATAGCCTATAACCTTCCTCGATAAATGGACTATACAACACAAAAATAATTTTTCAATTCCAACCAGTAGTTCCTGAGATTAGCGCGTTCAAACAAACAAACAAACAAACAAACAAACTCTTCAGCTTTATAACATTAGTATAGACATTATATTTGCGTAACTTAAACCGTTTACGCAGCGCACGCAACAAAAGCTCTCAAAAAGGAATATTTTTGCCCGTTTTTGCAACATTTTTCATTTATGCTCGGCTCCTATTGGTTGTCACGTGATGTTATATAGCCTATAACCTTCCTCGATAAATGGACTATACAACACAAAAATATTTTTTCAATTCCAACCAGTAGTTCCTGAGATTAGCGCGTTCAAACAAACAAACAAACACTTCAGCTTTATAATATTATAATATATAAGTATAGATTATTAATTATTATATTCTTATTCCATACTATATATTATATATTATATATATTAATTATATTATTTTTAATATTATAAAGCTGATGAGTTTGTTTGTTTGTTTGTTTGAACGCGCTAATCTCAGGAACTACTGGTTGGAATTGAAAACTTATTATTGTGTTGGATAGTCCATTTATCGAGAAAGGTTATAGGCTATATAACATCACGCTACAACTAATAGGAGCTGAGCATAAATGAAAAATGTTGCAAAAACGGGCGAAAATATGCCTTTTTGAGAGCTTTTGTTGCGTGCGCTGCGTAAACAGTTTAAGTTACGCAAATATAATGTACATTGGAATTGTTCTTCTTTAAAAGTTCTAAAAAAAAGTCTGCGACAGCATATGTCTATCTTTTGAGATACAGGTTACATTCGTATAGTAGTAAGGGTAGATAGGGTAGGGTAGGTAGGGTAGATAGGGTAGGGTAGGTAAGGTAGGGTAGGTAAGGTAGGGTAGATAGGGTAGGGTAGGTGTAGGTAGAGTAGAGTAGATAGGGTAGGTGGGTAGGGTAGTTATGGGAAATAAAAAAAATAGGGTAGGTAGGTAGGAGGTAGGTAGGTAGGTAGCCAGTTGACGGGAGCGAAGCCGCGGGGGTCAGCTAGTTATTTATAAAAACGAGTTTTCCTTAGGATTAAACCAAGCACACCATTAGACCCCTGGAGTCTGTCTTAGCATGCCATGGTCTGGTATTTGATCAACGCGCTATTAGTATATTAAGATGTAATCTGGTCGATGTAGTGTTGTTTAAGCTTGCGCTTCACATTTTTACTGCTCATTGAGTCTTTAATGTCTAAGGGTATTAGGTTTAATAAATTAGGTATTATGAAAGATGCAGTGCGTCTACCACAATAATAAATTTTGCGTGGTACTTGAAAAGATTTTGTTTTTGCTTGTCGAGTATTCACATCATATCTTACTGGAACTTGAGTATCAGTGTTATTAAAATGATAGACCACATACCTGTGGTAACTCTGGTAATGCCTAGTTGGTCTGGAGTTCGCAAGTGAGAATACAGAGCTTGAAGTGACGAGTTCAATTCCCAGATCGGGCAATGTCCTCCCCCCCCGGTGGGTTCCCGCATTGTCGAGGCGGGGGGGCTCAGTAACTGTGGCTTGGTCACCCACGGTGAAGCGAAGAGGAACCCGAGGAGGGGCCGCTCGTCAGGGCTTTTGCCGATAAGCAACATCGCAACTGAGGTGGGCCTCGATGTTGTATGGGGTCTCCCAAACTCTTACGATATCACGTCTGAGGGTTGGAGGCCGCGGCGGGAGAAGAGTGCCGGTATTGCGGTGCGCCGTTCTCTGTACCTGCCGCGGCCTGGACGGGGTCGCCACCGTCTGATGGCGGACGCGGTGGGGCCGCAGGGGAGGAGGAGTGCCGGTATAGCGTTTGCCGCTCTCCCTATCCCCTGAGGCCGAAAAATGATAGGTGGCGGGGCCATTGACCTTGACCCGTCACAAGGGGACCAAGGGTGCCATACACGGGGTCGTCTGGCACCCATGAACTGGTTTGGTCCCTGGGATGGTCACGGCGCACAGTGTGTTCTGGTGCGCCGGTGATGGAGGGTACTCCACAAAGGAGGGCCCGGTGACAGACAGCCGCGGCGGGTTCGCGGTGAGTGCTAACGCGTACCCGTGTTCGCGCCATAAGCGGCACAGGAGGACACCGTGGAGTTTTAGTGAGTTAGAATCCCTCATAACTGCGCTATCTCCCCGTGGTAGCGCAGTATGCATGAGCATAACTCCACGCTAAATAAAAGTCGGTTAGTGTGTAATTGAAAAAAAGTAAGAAAAATAGTAGACAAATTTAAAATAATTTTAAATAAAAAAAAAAAAAAATTAAAGACTCATGGCTGCGCCAAGATAATGGTGGTAAGGTGGTATATGTGATCTTCAGCAAAATACCAGGCAATTGGTACGTCTGGAATTGCCTGAGGCTGGTTTTAAGGAACTTTTTCGTTGACGTACATAATCTAATCAGAGGGGTCTGCACTTCTTTTTTAAATTAGAATCAGTGGCAGCCCGGGGTTTGGAAGTGACAGAAAAGAAAAAAAACAGACATCCAGACTACAGATAATGCTATGTTTAATAACCAATAACTGTAAAAGGGGTAAATTAATGACTTTTAATCGGTCTCAGCTTTTCAATACCAATAGTGACCGATCTAAAAATTAACACTGAAACCCAGACAGAAGTCAAACAATATTGAGAAAACGCATAAAAAATTGGATGAATTCCAAAATGAAATTGATGAAAATTAAAGCATTAAATATTATGAAGTGTTTGAATATTTGAGTAGCACTTATGATAATATCGATAGACGAGAAAAGCTGATTTTTTGTTCTGACAAATTGAAATGCTGGTGGTGACGGCTTTATTAACGGTAATTATATTATTCGGCACTAAGTTAAGTTTTTAGATCGTTCTAAAATAAATTGTGATTTTCTCAAATATACCGTAGAATTTATAAATCGTTTATAAGATGTACAGTAGGATGGTGTAAGAGTATTGTGATTTGATTTTATATTGTCTTTTGTTCCTCCTCATTACATGTACATACAAAAACAACGCTTTCTCTATGGCACAGCAGTGTTATACACCGTAAAATTTTGGTGTTTACAATCCCGCAAAGGGTCAATCCAGTACATGAAACAGCATCGTTTTGTAAAAATAAAATAAATATATAATAAAAAAACAATAAAATTAACCGACTACCAAAGCTGACGGACAAATGATAAAACAAGGTGTACCAAAGACACGCACTTCTGAAATTCGTACTAGTGTTTTGCTTTGGAAGTCGGATCGACCCTCCACGGTATTGTAACAAAAAAAAATTAAAGGTGTTTATGGTATAGTATTATTCAGTCTTATCCGATCGCGACAAATTAATTGCTAAAAAAATGCAATGGAACCTAGAGTAAGTCCGAACTAATTCCCAAATATTGACAAAAATAACTCATTAAATATCTTGAGATATTTTATCACACAGCACATCAATTCGAGTTTCAGCTTTTTACACTCACATAAGGTTTATTTAATAAACTTAACGAGAGCGTTGGCAGTGATTAGACAACTCAGTTATACGTTTATAAAAACATTACGCCCTCTAGACGATCGCTGTGTACTGAGAATCCTTTTATTTGTATCTTTATATATAGTATGTGGATGACACATGTATTTTCTTTAATCATTAGTAACACCGTCTTGTATCATTATTTTCTTCAGAAGTTTCTTCGTTTCTTCTTCTTCATCATATCTCATAATATTGATATTATTTATGTAGAAACCAAAGTCTTCATCTAAGTTATCACAGCCTGCTGTGAGTGAATCCTGGTCTAGTACATATCTCCTGATGTGACTTATTTACTTCTCTTTTAACACTCAACGGAAAAAGAGGGGTGTTTTATATTTGACCTGTCAGCTACGTTTGATGAATATCGGTTCAAGCGTTCAAAAGTTATGGGCGTTTTACTGTTTGAATTGGGCTATTTTCGCAAAAAGAAATATGGTTACATTTCGGGGAGTGTGCAATGGCACTGCACAATTTGATTCCGCCTAGCCCTTTCCATCATCGGACTACAAGACGTACGGCCATTTTACGTTGTACGGTCTTTAAGTCAAGAGTGAATAGATTACTTCTAGGCAAGCGTGCTCACCGTAGGTCACATCATCGCTTACCATAAGGCGAGAAAGTGATCAAAGGCGATATCGAAAAAAAAAAACGTGTCATAATTACGTGTTCAATAGATTGTCGATCGAAGCATGTCTACGACTAGATAACTTATGTAGCATGATATAAAAATGTGTCAGAGTTTTAATGTATTTAAAATTTTACTCGTTCCTGCAATTGTTTACTCCAATAGTTTTGAACTACGCTACGAAGCATCGAGACTGTTAGAACGTTCCATACAAACCAAGTTTGTCAGTGCGTCCTTTTACTCATGGAAAGTGACGGCCTGTAACATGTCTGGCTGTGGCTGTGATAGCCCAAACAATATAGTAAAATATACGCTCATGGTAGCCAATTTTCTCTTCAGTAGGAGTACGAAAAGACCTTTTATTCTTCTTTGAAGAATGCTGTCCTTGAAGATTTTCTCACGGAAAGTAAAGAACAGCAGACCGGCTGCTCTGTAAAATCTTACTGAGAAATCTTTGGTGAAGTAGTTATCATTCATTTGAAGATTGATTCAACTACCTTTTACTTACGCGGTGATATTTTAACTGAATAGGCTGGCATATTAGGTAAAAATCCCTTCACCATGGTTGCTCGCCATATTTTGGCAACTTTAAACTATTTCCAAGTTTTCTTTACCAAAAAGTTTTTCTTCACCGAAACTCAGTGCTTTAAGAAAATTCCCCAGCAAAATCCAACCAAGACCAGCAACACGATTCTTTATAAATTCTGCTTGAAAAATGTATCTTCATACGGTGTGTTTTATGACTACGGTGTGAAGAAGAAAGTCCTAATGCACTGAGCTTAAGTAAGACGACTATCTTTAGGTAGAAAATCTTTACGGGTACGTCTAGAATAAATTACAGTTATGTCTTCAGATGTGTCGTTTATTTTCTTATTACTGTCTAACGGGTTGGGATGCTTGAAATATTTTTTGTGTGAGATGAGAGAAAAATGTTGAGGACTTTTTTTGTTTTATTTTTAGACTGGATACGCTTGCCGTAAGAAACATGGGCCTGATTTTCATGCTCTGTAAAAATAGTTAGGAATTTTTGCCATGATTACCTACTGTTCCAGATGATTACTTTTATTTTAATAACTTTACCTACTATGAATTGCAGGTTAATGGAACCTGTTAAGTTGTTAACACAATTATAACTATATACCGACACTTTAAATAATGGGATCTGCAGAATAGCGAAAGTGCGCATTGCTGGAAAAAAAACCTAACTACAGTGATAATTCCTGCATCTATGTGGAGGGACGCGGAGTCCGGTGGATGTGAAACGTACAGGACCAATCAGTGTGGCGACGCTTGGGAGAGGCCTATGTCCACCAGTGGACGTCTTTCAGCTGAAACGGTGATGATGATGAGTGATAATTGGGCAGGGCGCATTGCTTGCAAAATGGATAGCTGATCTCTTCTCCTTCATTTTCCTCCCCACTCATCAAGTTGTTACGGTGGATCATTTACTGTTCGTGCTGTCCGCCTCTGGAATAATTTTCCTCATTCCATAAGGGATAGCCCTTCACTAGATATGTTCAAGAGAAGAATTAAGGAACATTTCCTGTCAACATGACGCATAAATATGTATGTATTTTTGATATTTGTATGTATTATGTTTATGCATTGTGTGCTTTACACTTATTTGTGTAGTGTATTTAGTTAGTAAGAATTCAAATGTTTTTTTAGTATTTGTTGTGCGCTTTTGTTAACTGTCCTAATTTTGTAAATCTCACTTTAGCACTGAGGTTTGCTGTCAGACAAGCCAATTATGAGTTAAGCTCGCCTTTGTACGTAAGTTTTCCTTTTGTATTTGAAATGTTCATTTTGTCTATACTATATATAATATTATAAAGAGGAAAGATTTTTGTTTGTTTGTAACAAATGGGCTCCGAAACTACTGGACCGATTTGAAAAATTCTTTCGCCAATAGAAAGCTACATTATTCCTGAGTGACATAGGCTATTTTTTAATCCCGAAAATGGGTCCTGTGGGGTGGCCCACGGGAGCGAAGCAGCGGGCAACAGCTAGTGTACAATAAAGATATGAAATGAGATGAAAGCTTCTGGAGTGGCAACTACGTACATACGTAACGTTGGAAGGCCTTCCACAAGGTGGACCGACATCGTGATGAGGACTGTAGGAATTCCTTGTATGCGAGAGGCACAAGGCCCATTGATGTGGCGACGCTTGGGGGAAACCTATATCCAGAAGTAGATGTCTTTCGACCAAAATAATGATGATAACTGTACTTTTAATTAACTCTTAATTATCTTTGTAGGTACACGCATTCACGCCATTGTACATAAAACTGCGGTAGTGAAATTGGCTCACTGTTCATGTTATAAATGTATGAGTAGACAGGAGAATTAATTACAGCAAGCGGCCTCTCTGTAAATAAGCGACTTATTGTTCTTTCTGTCCATACGGCTCTCAATTTTATTTACTGTGGCATGTACTTTCAATATAAAATGGGGACATATTGCGCCGTAGTGAAAAAGTAATTTATGGAGATTGAAGATACGCGTTTAAGTAATTTTTGGAAGTTTTTTCTGTAGAATTTCGCTTCGAATGTCGATGGTGAAATTAAATGAATTGAATTAAAAACAGGAACATGAGTCTGCTCGTTATGAAAATCACAGGGTTGGTTGATTGAGCGATGCTTTTTAGAGACAAATGTCCAACATTGGAAGATGTTGATGAATACAACAAAAAAAACCGGCCAAGTGCGAGTCGGACTCGCGCACGAAGGGTTCTTGGTAAAATGCGGTTTACGATTTATGACGTATAAAAAAATACTTACTAGATCACGTTCAAACTAATTTTTGGTGGAAGTTTACATCATATATTTTTTTTAGTTTTATCATTCTATTATTTTAGAAATTACAGGGTGGGACACACATTTTACCAATTTGGAAGTGTCTCTCGCGCAAACTATTCAGTTTAGAAAAAAATGACATTAGAAACCTCAAAATAATTTTTGAAGACCTATCCATAGATACCCACGTATGAATAAAAAAAAATTGAGTTTCAGTTCTAAGTATGGGGCACCCTCAAAATTTACTGTCTTTTTCTCTTTTTGTGTGAAAATCTTAATGCGGTTCACAGAATACATCTACTTACCAAGTTTCAACAGCATAGTTCTTATAGTTTCGGAAAAAAGTGGCTGTGACATACGGACGGACAGACCGACAGACAGACAGACAGACATGACGAATCCATAAGGGTTCCGTTTTTTGCCATTTGGCTACGGAACCCTAAAAAGGTGAAATCAATTTTGTCTTTCACACAAAAAAAACTCAAATTAATCTATCAGCAATAACGTTTGTTAAAAAGTTATAAATTGAAAAAGGATTGACATGCGCAACGTGTTAAACCCTTAATACTCGTATAATATAATAAAAAAGAATATACTTTTCAAACCACTTGCTAGTAAAGTGAGCTTTATTACATCGCTTTTGGGGCCATAAACCGAGCTATATCACACACGAGCGTAATAACATTACACACTAGTGCGTAATAGAATTATCTCTACAAAGTTAAATTAGTACCTTTCTGCAAGTTGTATGCGAGTAAACAGAGCATTTTCAATTTAACCGGGAAATACAGTTTTTTTAGTAACAACAAAGAGGTTTTATGTCGCTAAAATCCATATAAATTTTTAGAATAAATAAATGTGTGCGTCGTTATTTAAGTCAAACAAACATTTATTATTATCAAATTATTCATAATTCACAATAATTTGTTATAAAATATTTGGCTTTAATCACTTAAAATTATAATTTTGAAGTAGACTGTATGTCCACCTTGCATTTGGCGCGTAAAAAAAAAGCTTGCGCGTCATTGCCCATAATTTTCATATTTTGTTTTTATCGTAATTGACGCTGTGGTAAATTATTTTAGAAATGTTAAGTTTTTGTGCAGAAGATGAACCGTATTGATAGAGAAACTCCCCCGCCAGAAATACTAAATGAGCTGCCTACGATAGTTTCCTACAATGGATGATAACATTAAAAAATCTTTGGAGAATATTCTAAACGGAATCAAAATGTTTGTTAAGCTGAATGTAGTACAATGTTTCAGTTGTCAAATCCGGCTATTTGATGAAAATCACACACACACACACATCACATCACATCATCAGCCTATTAATGTACCCAATGCTGGGACACAGGCCTCCTCTCTATAATGGCTATAGTTTCATCACTTAAGGTCTAATAGGGTAGTACATAACGTAGGAAAAATCTGTATTTTGTTAAAAATGAGCCCTTTCCGTATGTCCTCGTCCTACCACCTCGTCTGGCTGTTAAGTAAATACAGCCAGAAAAGTTTTAGTAAGACAAAGCGATCGTGTGGCCAGTTGTTGGTGGTCTTCTAGAATTAATAATGGTTACTTCATAGGATATCAGCGTCTCCTCTGTCACTGTGACTATGACCTACAGAAAAGAAACAGCTATTGGCCGCACAGTCGCTTTGCCTCTTTCAACAGATTCTTAGTCTAGATCTATTTGCTATTTAGTACCAGAAGTTTGACTGAATCACATCACATCACATCATCAGCCTATTAATGTTCCCACTGCTGGGACACAGGCCTCCTCTCTATGAGAGGGGATGGGCCGTAATCCACCACGCGGGCCCAGTGCGGGTTGGTGGATGTCACATGTCTTCGAATTTTTGGTTCTAGGACATGCCACTGAATACTGGCAACCAAATACAAAAAACAGTACAATATATGACCTGATTCGGCCAGAATTCTAGACGGATAAAAGACATTATTTTGTCTATAGCCTAAAGAAAAATATAAACTCCACTGATCTCATCCCTCGTTAAGATTGATAGCCTGATCTTATTGAGGGGTAATTTAAAAATGCAAATAAATAAAGTTTTTATAACAGCAAGTAACTTTTTATCGATGATGCTAATGTAGGAGCCAAGTTTTACGACTAAGAGCTTCTTGATGATAATAAAATTATTTAGAGCGTCTGATAAAAAGCTTGTTTTAATTTTATGAGTTGTGGGGAGATTATTATTAAGTTTTTTTAACAACGCTTTACCTACGTACAGTACGGTATCTACGTAATCAGAATCGTCCTCCTGACCTCATCTCAAGTTATTTGGTTTTGGCACAGCATGTCTTCTTCTATACATCTACCTCTATTTGCCCTCATCTCAATAGTGTCTTCTGTCCTGCTCCTTGATGATATTAAAATTATTTAGAGCGCCTGATTAAATGCTTGTTTTAATTTTATGATTTTGGGGAGATTATTATTAAGTTTTTTAACGACGCTTTTGACTTTCGGTAAGTACACTGTATATACGTAAGTACACTGTACCTACGTCATCAGAATCGTCCTCCTGACCTCATCCCAATTTAATTGGTTTTGGCACTGCATGTCTTCTTCAATGCTTCTAGCTCTATTTGCCGTCATCTCAATAGTGTCTTCTGTTCTAACCATATTCTCTTTCTTATTTTATATTATAACGTGTACACATGTGTTAATCGACCATCAACCAATCACCACTTTTATTGCACACGCAGAATTTTTCTGGTTCACTACGAACCTCACTAGTTATATAAAAAATTTAGAATTCTCGCTTCGATACTGCTAGAATTCCGAAATAATATTTACAGAATTTACAACTGAATATTGATTGATACTTAAAACAAACCAGTCACATTTTCGTCGTAACAATTTTGTTTACTCCCAAGAAGTTGGTATTTTCTTTCGTCTCGTTTCAGACTCAACTTTCAAAACAACACAGACTTCTAAACAAACAGTAGGTTCACCGTCCACAGAAACATAGCACATCCTGAACTCCGTTAAAATCAATCAAATTATTAATTTAGCTTATCTACATACCTCCATACATTCACTTAAGTATCATAATCCCATGGCGATGGAGTTGGAAACTATTGAGCTCCCTGCTCGCTATTCAGTCATGGTAGAACTTGAAGCAATCCATCGATTTATTATGTTAAACGTATAGTACTCTTGGGGTTTGGTTGTGAATGGGAGTGAGATCAAAGTGGAATTTGAGTTTCACATGTTTGATGCTGTTGCTGATATATTGCTATTAATTTAGGAGTTTGCAGTATTAAGACTTCCGCAGACAGGCACGTAGCGTCAGCATACAATCAATAATAATTAAAAAAGATCATTTAAAAAAAAAGAAAAAAAAGAAAAGCACGCCTGCCTTGTCAAAATGTGAATTAAAAAGTTTAATCAAGCTAAATGACTGAAAACCAATATTTTCAGTGAAGTCGGGGTGGGGTACCTTTAAAGAACAGGGGGGTGACCATAAGCTCTTAGAGCGGTATCAATTTGAGATCGAATAAGGGACAGATGTATCTGATGTGTAAACATCTGTCACTTACTCGATCTCAAATTGATACCGCTCTAAGAGCTTATGGTCAACCCCCTGTTCCAAAGAACCGTCCCGCGGCTGCAATGAAAATATTGGTTTTCTAAGCGTTAATCACATTATTCTTAATTTAAATTTATTGAAAATTATTTTCTACTTTTTACTTTGATATTCTATTAAAGCGTGTTTTTAAGGTTCCGTACCCAAAGGGTAAAAACGCGACCCTATTACTTAGACGCCACGATCCGTCTGTCTGTCTGTCACCAGGCTGTATCTCATGAACCATGATAACCAGACAATTGAAATTTTCATATAATTATGATGTTTTTCTGTTGCCGCTATAATAACAAAGACTAAAAACAGAATAAAATAAATATTTAAGTGGGGCGATACAACAAACATATTTTTGGCGTGTTTTGCGATAATGGTACGAAACCCTTCGCGCGCGAATCCGAGTCGCACTTGGCCGGTTTGTTTTTAGTTTCTTTTTATTATTATTATTTCTTTACTTTTTAGTTCAATTTACCATTAAGCGTGTTTTTAATTTTTTTTTATACAACAATTTACTAAAGCTCTCTCATCTCATCTCTCTCTCTCTCTCTTTTCAGCTCCCTTGTTGGTAGTAGGTAATTAGCGTGCTTACTGCCTGCCCTGGATGTGATAGCCGTTTCTCAGGCTCTCTCTCCGGGATATTTATTTAATACCTGTACTCGGCGCAAGGTACTACTGTGTCTTCGGATGTAACAAAAAATTAAGCCATGCGCATGTCTAAGCACGCGCCTTGGTACTTGGCACAAAGACACTGCCGGATATTCGATACAAAAAAAAGAAAAAAAAACTCTTTTCCTGAATATCCTGGTAAGGATAATGGGACAAACTATTTAAATTATTGCATTGTCATCGGTCCTCGATAAGTGTGCATAATTTCAAATTAATCCGATGTTTTGAAGGGGTAAAAATCACGTTCAAAGATTCCGTTACATAGATGCATAGATAGATACGTACATAGCTAATAAAAGTTGCGTAATCTTATAACGTCTTAAAAATCTTAATATATGCCGACATTTATTTCTCGTTCCCTGGAAAACCCGGGACCCAAGACATTACCCTGATTAAAGAAGAAAAATAATGTGCTATCCAGGTGAAAAAGTCAATACGGATTCTGGTCACGAACCAACATACGATTGGAGGCAGTCTGCATTGGAGTACACCGAATTAAGTGAATTAAAGCCAAAACTACAGGAATAAAAGGTTTCGACTGTATTCGAAAGGAGGCCACATTGCCAAGTTGTGAATTTTTAAAGCAATTTGTGCCTATTTCTTTCCTTATGGCGTGTTTACACGGGTTGATTTCCGCCATTTCGCTGTACGACTTGAATCGTTCGTCAATTGAACAGTTGGTGTCGAAAATCACAAACGGCAACTTCGAATATACAGTAGGTTCTGACTTTTGACGTGCGACAGACAACATGCGGCGATTGACATAAATCGATCGAGTTAAATCCATAGTCGGAGATTCGTTATTTGAACTAACGGTTTACTCTGGTAGTTCTGCGCAGCCATCTGTTTAAATTAACCAGTTAATTGGAAGCCTAGGCCGTTCATTAAACGCCGGCATTCAATTAAATGGCTGAAGGACAACTAGCCAAGTCATTGAGCGCAACGTTTAACCAGTTGGCTGAATGTCGTGTAGTCATTCAGTTAAATTGTATATTGATGCATTTGTAATGTTTGGTTATGATTATAGTCTAGACTCAAATATTTCGCGAAAACGTGCAGAAGACACCTCCATGTTTTTATACTTTTTTGACAATACACACTTCAATTTCACTTAAAATTGCACATAAGAACGAAAATTAACGGTATGCGCTAATGACGTCATCTTTGTCTTGGTGACTACTAGCGCCGTAGTGGAAAAAAACTGAACTAAATTTGAATCACTTGGCTGAGTCCTTGGTCAGCCATCTTCAAAGGGCTGACTTTCAATACATCATCAGCCTATTATATACTTTCAATACGTCAAGTTGTTAAACGTTGAATGATTCTAGTTCAATTAAATATCGGCCTAGGCATTCAATTGGATGCCGGCTTTTAATGAACGGCCTAGGAGTTCAATTAGCTGGATAATTTAACTAGACGGCTGCGACAGTTCCATCTACCAACTAGTTGCTTCCGACTATATTAGACTGTGTAAGGATGCCTTGTCACCAGTGACGTAGTTAATGTGATAAATGACGAAGTGGCGAATACATGGATTGGTAGATAGAATATGCTTTCTTGTTAACCAAAATTATTTAAACAAAGCTTATTTACCAATCAAATTATCAACTAACCAACCATTAGCGGCAAAGAATCAACGAAGTTACGTTTTTTACAAAAGCGTAAATAACATTAGCTTCATCTCGCTGAGCTAAACCACTTAACACTGGTGGGATTAGACAAAATAGTTTCCTAGCTTAGATTCATCGTTTAGCTGCCGTCTACATCTCCAGAGGGAATGCAGCCTAAATTGGGTAGCTATGTGATTTTGCGAGGGTATTTGTTGACCGACTATCCGCAGGCCTAAACTGAGTAGATCTATATGCGACTTTGTAAGACAACTTGGTATGCGACTAGCCGCAAGTCGAAAATCGCTCCGTGTAAATCCACCTTTAAACTCGTGTTTACTGTTCTGCTTTATTGTTAGTTCGGCTTTAATAAGACACAATGAAAATGAATAATCGAATTTTCAACTACTTTCTTCGGCAATAAATCCAGGGTTTTCGGTCCGGGCACGAAAAATGGAGTCCTGGCTTTAGTACGATTTGTCATCTGCCCGTGCAAAGTGTCGTTCTATGTAGATTTAGAAGAGTTTTTATTCTGTTTCGTTTGTGAATAGAATCCAGGTGTATTGGATTTGAAGTACGAATAAAATTGATTTGATTTGACACAGGTGTGGTTTGTTTTTGCTGGGTTGACAAGATTTATGTTTTTATAAATTTTAGATTTTTGGGCGGCTTATGAGTATCACAAACGAAACTTTGAAATAAAAACCTGCGGCACTAGATAAAATGTAATTTTATCAACGAATGCGAAACTCGAAATGCCAAAATGTAATGGTTTGATCACGTGACATTTTGAAATGCTTGGCATGCACGAGACATTCATTTTTAACCAACTTTCCAAAAAGGAGGAGGTTCTATGTTCGACATTATGTTTTTTTTTGTTTATGTTCACCGATTTCTCCGTCAATTGTGGACCGATTTTGAAAATACTTTTCTTTTTGAAAGTGTATGTGCCAAAATTGGTTCCATTTTAATTTGGTGAAGATCTGGTGAAGAACTTCAGAGATATACAATATAACTCTTCAATAACTGACGGAAAATCTCTTGGGATTAAAGCAATCGCATGTCTGTTTATTGTTTATACCATTTCATAAAATAACATCATGCCAGTACGCTCTAAAGAGGTACGCAGATGTGTACAGTTCACCTTGGTACACTTTTATTTCACCTGTTCTGTTCAAGTTTGATGATATTCGGGTAATCTATTCTGGCATTATAGGTAACTTCCTAAAGAACTTGCCTATTAGGTGCAACTAAAAAGTGAAAAATAAAAAAACTTTTTCATAAAACACTGCAAAAAGAAAAATTACTTTATTTTTGGAAGTCGGTGTCCATAACGAAAAAAAATGGTTCCTAGCAAAGACACCGACTTCCAAAAAGAAAGTAATTTTTGACTTTGTAGTGTTTTCATTTGGAAGTCGGTAGTATTTTTTTTTTATAAAAAGTCTTTTTCAACACACTTGCTCATAAAGTGGCTCTTATTTCACCGCAATTAGGCACATAATGACACCTGTAATCAAACTGTGACTTTTTCATTTCTATTATTCACAAGTGAGTTAAAGAGTTTTTTTTTTAATTTATTGGTTGAATTGCTTTGTTCTTTAAAAAAAGTTTCGATACAAAAAAGATCGTGCTCAAAAGTACAAATAAATTAATGTACCTATTGCTTGCTCATTTCATGCAACTTCGTATTTAGATAGATAATTTCAACTAGTACGTGATTAATAAATAAAACTTTCACTCAAATATAACTTTTGTTTTCTCTGTAATAAAGAAAACTTGAAATTACAGATTTTGTACGTGGCTAAAACGCTATCCGCGAAAAGCCAAAAAAAAAAACCTCATTCTTTTAGTCTATGTCCATAGCCATTGTTAGATGCGCGCGCATAGGAAAACTGATTAATGTTTCCCGCCTTTGCGAAAAAAATTTCACAACACGTTTCACTATTGAAATTATAGTTATTTTAGAATTATTTTCTTCACAAGTGTGTTGAAAAACGTCGTATGATACACGTGTGTATTGATGATTACCGTCCTCGGCTCTCTTAAGACCCTCACCTAACGGCTCGTGTCTCAATGGCGCCTCAGCGGTAATCACCAACATTACACACTTGTACCATAATGTACTATTACTACACTACCATACCACCACCATTATTACTTTAATATCGTCATTATCTAATCTCTCGTTTACGTTGATAGAATATCACCTTGTCTATAGGTTATGGTATGATGTTAATGAAGCAAAGAGCATATGAAAGGATCATAGCAGGTAGTGTACTATAGTTTCTGCAAACTTCTATGGAAAAAAAAAACCCGACTGCTTAAAAAGCGAACTAAAAAGACGTAAACAAGAAGAAAATTAACTTTAAAACTTTCGCGTTTCATAATTGAAAAACCAAATATCACGGGCATTTAACGCGATGATTTGGATTATGTATTTGTTAACCTATTTCACCTGACGTTTCGGCCGTGATGCAAAAACCGTGGTGGCTTGAATTTTCTGCCCCAACGGAAACAGTACACTGAGATGACCAGTCTACCCGGGACCACGGTCGTTGCAACACGGCTGAAACGTCGGGTGAAAAAGGTAAATAAATACATATTGGCGAAAATCACCAAAATCAGATATATCCTTCGACTGCACAGATTTTCTTCTTGTTTACCTTTTAGTTTGTTTCTAAAGCAGTCAGGTTTTTTGATAATTTGAATTTACTTTTTTTATTTATAAGTTTTTATTTAACATTTTTTTTTCGAATTATGTACATTTAAACATATTAGTGATTTTTGAAGTCACTACTTAAAACCCTTTATTTTGATACGACACACGAGGGGTTAAGAAAAAAAGAAATTAAGGCCTCACAATATGGCGCCCAAAAGCCGCTATACTTCTATTTTTAATGTAGCCAGTGACACACGCAAGGTAAAGACGAATCAATAAAAAAATCATCAATATCGGCTTACGCGTTTGGTCTCTAGAACGCCACATAGGAACAAACATACATACATAGATAGACTAATAAACACATTACCCTCCTTCAGCAGTCGGGTAAAAAGCGCAAGTTTAATTACGTAATACTCCACATTAATTATTACCCAATTACTTTCCAGAACAATCAAATTCACTTCCCCTAAAAATAATCACGGCCTATCACCGCTATGTTAATTGCTATTCCAGTCGAAACTCAAACAGGCCGGCTGTAGTACTAAAAGCGATTTATATGCTCAATTTACTGGTTCGACTTGAATAAGTTATGACACCATCAAATTTCATTGTTTATTACTATGTTAGAGCTTTGGGCTTATGAACATTGTTGAGATTAGTGATTGGAAGAGTTTTTATTGAGACAGGGTTATGGGCCATTTGGTCTCTTCAAAATTTTATTCTATAATTGAGTACCTAAGTGACTCGTTGGAGATTATTATTTTAAATCAGTATTAGCATTTAAGGCCATTTATTCGTGCTGTTATTTGTAATGATGTCATTGGCAGTCTTCACAGATAGTTAGAAGCCAGGAAATCTGACACCAGCCTTGACCATAAGCTCTAAGAGCATGGTTACGTTGAGTTTGCGTAAGGGTCAGATGTATTTTTTTTGGGACAATCCCACCGCACTATTCCCAAACCACTGCAATTCCTGAAAGCCAGAATCAACAGTGGCAACAAACAGAAAAGCGCCGAGGCAATGAAGCTCGACGAAGTCCCGGAGAATGAATTTAACGGTCTTGGATACCGCAACGAAATTAATAAGAAAAGAATAACGGAGGAGTAGTAAAAAAATACAAATTTCCACTTCCCTCCATATCAAGCAGGAGACAGAACAAACAAGGCCAATAGGCACAATTGGTCGTTTACAACTAGGATAAACCCAGTTGCCTAGCACCACGGATGAAATTAGTATTAAAATTAATGGGTCCTAACATTGTGTGCAATATTTGTTTTTTTTTGTAGGGTCAGATGTATATGACTTGTATACATCTGTCCCTTTTTACAGTCGAATTATGATAGTTTTGACACATCAGGGTACGGGGGCAGGTGTATTGTGTTACCGAATCGCTGGCTTGTGGAGGTATGACAGGCAGTCGCTTCATGTACATGCTAAATATATAAAAAAATAACAAACCCCGACACATTTTTATTGCATGCTACATAATGTATCTAGTAGTAGACGCGCTTTGATCGACAATCTATAGAACACGCAATTATGACACGATATCTTGCGAAAACACCCCGCTTCGCCGCTTCGCTTCGTTGTAAAGCGCCCATAACTTTTGAACGGTTGAACCGATTTTCATCAAACGTAGCTAAGAACACTCTCAATAAAGTCACCTTTCAACTAAAATAAAAACAAAATCCAAATCATTTCATCCGCTTAGGAGCTATGATGCCACAGACAGATACACAAATATATAGGCACACACATAGACAATTCAAACAAACACTAAACTAAAGTATCATTATCTTCCTGCCTTTATTTTTAGATATTTCGCTATTGGCCACCACTCTACTGTTCTCATTCTCTGTTTTACGTGTGGACCTGTGTTTGTGTATTTGTGTCTGTGGCATCATATCACAGATGAATCACTTCTGTTTTTTTTTGTTTTGAAGGCGACTTTATCGAGAGTGTTCCTAGCTATATTTTATGAAAATCGGTTGAGCCCTTCAATAGTTATGGACGTTTTACTGTTTAAATCGGAGTTTCCGCAAAATATCGTGTCATAATTTCGTGTTCAATAAATTGTCGACGCGTGTCTATTACTAGAAAAATTATGCAGCATGAAATAAAATGTGCCGGGGATTCTACTTTTTTTATTTAAATTGTCCTTTAAATCATTCGTCAAACAATTCATCCATATGGTATAGTCTCCCTCCCTCTAAATATACCTACCTACCCGTTAAATATAAATAATAAGTAAAAACCATTAAAGTGCCCACTTATAATCATGTAGACTGAAGAATTGGAATACTTAAGCAATTGCAAGAATTCACAGCACCCCAGATAAATCCTACGCTACTACAGATAAATTTTCTATGTCATCGCAGTATTATCTTTGTTACAAAACAGCTTTTAAAGCAAAGCTTTGTTTAATTTGTTTGTTTACAATGAAAAATGCTTACAATTATTTTCTTATGAATAATAAAAACGTGGAAACCGTCAATAAAACGAGCAATCTTTAACGCCTGCCAGTTTGTGCGGAGCAATAAGTTGCTGCATAGAGTTATAAGAACAAAAAGTGCAACGGATAAAACTCAGGCATTTAGTTCATTTTCTGTATTTTTATTTCTTTCGTATCTTTGTTTATTTTCTCATGGAAAGAAGATCTTTGAACATTATTAGCACCGTGCATTTTAAATTCACTGTTATATTTTCCGTCCGGTTGAGTAATGTAAACATTGATAAGGATTAGTCTGTCTGCTCTTGGATATTTACTAATACTACTAAGGTATGAAAAGTACTTCCACTGAATACGTCAATAGATAGCAAGACCCGTTTGAAAGAGAGAAAGATTGTGAAATTAACTGCCAATACTGAACATAATATAAACAAAAATAATCTGTAGTATACAGGATTACAGTGTGCAAATAGGTGGGGTAAGCAAATGGAGAGCAATGTGCAGCATATAGCTTCAACACTGATTAACTCCTACCTACTCCTTATCCTAACTCGCCCCTTGTATCTTCGAGAACGCTTTAAGTATCTTATTCCGAAAGGAAAACCTTGTAGTTTGTCATCATCTTTTCTCCTTCATTTTTCTCCCCACTCTTCAAGTCTTTACGGTGGATCTTTACGGTTCACGCTGTCCACCTCTGGAATATTGTTCCACACTATATACGGGATAGCCCTTCTTTGTAGGTGATCAAGAGAAGAATATAATAATATTAACTATCAACATGACACATTAATTTGTGTATTTACAATTGTAATATTTAAGTTTTGTATTATATAGTATGCTGCATGTATTATGTTTATGCATTGTGTTTTGAACACGTGTTCGTTTAGTTTATTAGTGAGTAAGTATTTAAAATTGTTAAGAGTTTTTAATAAGCTTTTGTTGTGCACATAGATGTACTATCCTCAAATGCATATTTCGCTCCACAACTGAGGTTTGCTGTATTTTAATAATAAATAAATAGTAATATTCTCATTAAACGATGCTACTTACAGTAACGCTTAGGCTAAAATGAGAAAATGCAATAAATTGTACAAGTATGCACTCCTTATGCAAAAAATCAGATATCCCTATCTCAAAAACAATAACAAAATCAAACCAAAAATTGACAAAACTCCATCCGTCCCGTCATATCGAATAGTCAATAAAGATAATACGATAACGAATCAAAAACGTCAGTCGATCATGTTCTTTTTAAAGTTATCCATCCTGCCATAATCGATCGTGGCCATTGCTTATTCAGATGGCCAGGCGACATTTGCATTCGCGACTTCTGTTCGGAACACTCGTATGGGTATTTTTATTTAATTTGGACATAAAATCTGGTAATTGATTAACGCTTGTTTCCGACGTATGTAGGTTGAATCCGGTTTGCTGTTTTAATTTGTGTACCTTGATGACTTTATTGTTTTGGACGGGAAATTATCATTTTTGGGTTTTGTTGTGTGGATGGAAATGGTTTTCTATTTGTGTTGTGATTGACGAGTAGAAATTGGTAGGCAGTGGTCAGTGATAAAGCTGCAAATACTACCTACCTTATGTGCTATATACAAGTTTTGATTTTGTACTTGCTTGCAAGCTACTAGCTTATTTATTTGCAAGTAACAGACATTACCTATAAATTTATTTATTTATTACACTTCATGACAATAAATATCAGACCTACCACCTATCTATGCATGACAAGCTTTCCTTGTAAAAAAAAATACCAGGTACATAATAGATAGTAATAGGAGTGGTTTTAGATAAAATGGTATTTTATCAACAAGAACGGCTGATAAAAGGTTCAAAATATAAAGGCAACAACATGAAAAAAACCCCAACAAAGGCGAATCCATAATAAAATAAGGATGTTTTATGAAACATAATACTCGCAGAGGTGACAAAAATTCAATTGTCACACCAAAATGGAAAGTCAAAAAAAAAATTACTGATAAAGGAAATCACATGGTTAAATTTCTCAGTAAAAGCCTGAAGCGATCCAGTTAGTAAAACGGTTCTAACAAGTTTTAAACTCGGATCTTACTGCTGTGTTGAACTGGATTTTGTATTAATTCCGTTGATGAATACAAGTTTGTGCAAAGGAAATAATTTTGTTGTTTTGAAAACTAAATTTTTGTATGGACTTTCGTCGGTGTTTATTTTAAGTAATTTATGGAACATACACAGTTTCAAACTATATGCCATGGTACTTTATAGAGACTTATCCTGTTATCCAAGTTTACATCTGTAGTTATTGTTAATTAAGTTTTTTAGACTATGTAAATTTTTATGTACGTAAATAAAGATTGAGTCCTTTTGTGCCGTTTACAAAGAGAAAGCCTAAAATCTTGTATTATTATCGATCTTAGTAGTCCACTGCTGCCCCCTAGCCAAGTTACAAACGTTTCGTATCGAATCTTTTCTAAAAGTTTTCTGAAAGTTTTCAACTAGCGTTATTCGTTAGATTGTAGATATCGGCTGGACTTTTCTTTCGGCGGGATATTCTGCTGTTTCCATCTAGATACTACCAGACACCTTTTTTCTAGATTGTCAGTTCGAACCTGATAATCATTATCTTGATCTTATCCCAATTAATTTAGGGTTGGCACAACATCTCTTCTTCTCCCCTACTTCTGTATTAATCGTCTACTCAGTAGTCACCCCTATATCATCTTCTACACAGACCAAAACCTGGTAAACTATTGTAATAAAACCTACATCATCATCATTATCATGGGTTTGTAGGTTTTGTAGGGTTTTGAATAGTTGTAGTGATAAAGTTGATTTTCACTTTGATTCTCTCAATAAGCAAAAGTTTAAATTTCAGAACTGTCTATCAGATTTGTTGTAAATGTTTTTGGACTGTGTGTACGTACCCTTTTGAGGAAATTATTCTTTAATGTTTCGCGTATGTTACTATTTTGGAGTTATATTACTAAGTTTTCTCGTGGAATATGTAGCTTACAGCTAACGTAATTACTTAGTATTGTTTTTTGTTCATGTGGTGTTTACCTATAAGTAATTGTTGCACTGTGTATAGTTTGTACGCATGTTTTATTTATGTTTGTAATTTAGTGTAAGCAGTTGTTGGTAGACCTAATAAATAAAAAATAAAAATAAATAAAAAAATCATCCACAGCCCGACTTTGCCCACTGCTGAGCATAGCCCACTCTCTTGTGCCAATCCCGACGTTCCTGTGCTTACCTCATCCAGGCTTTACTCGCGATGGCTACAACGTCAACTGCTCATCTCACCGCCGGAAAGCCACTCGATCATTGACTTACTTGACTTAATGTCCTATAACCCCTAAGTGGGGCAGAGGGCGTCCACAGATGTCCTCCATCGCGATCGGTCTTGAGCTTCTCGCTTCACCTCGCCCCATGTCATTCCGATGCTCGTCGCTTCTGCCAACACGGTGCGACGCCAGGTTTGACAGGGACGGCCACGCTTTCTTTTCCCTTGGGGATTCCAGTCCAAACCTTGCTTGGGTATGTGATCGAGACCCCTTCGGAGCGTGTGGCCAATCCATCTCCACTTGCGACGCTTGATCTGGCGGTCGATCGGGCTCTCATCGCATTTCTCCAACAGCTCCACATTGGTTTGAGAGGCAGGGTTCATTAACCAATGGTTACAAATGTAGTTCCTACAATATACCTGTATATTTATGTGAACACATATTATCGTAACCTTTTTTTTTGTACCAATAAACATTTATTATTATTATATTATTGAAGATGGGCTCGGGCCACGAAATTCCGAGAATGCGACGAAGACTGCGGTTGATAAAGACTTGTATTTGGTATGAGATGTCCTTTGTGACCTTCCACGTTTCGCACCCGTAGGACCTGACATTGGACCCGAAGATTTTGAGTTTAATCCTTCGGGTCAGTTTCCAAGATTGCCAAACAGGTCTCAGCAGCTGCGCGAAGGTTGTTCGGGCTTTGGCGATCCGTAAAGCGATGTCCTCTTCACTACCCCCAGTCTCTGACACGACACTCCCGATGTACGTAAATTTGTGGACGCGTTCCACTGCCTCTGTGCCAATCAGCAACGGTGAGTGGTTCTTCACCACAGTTCTCATTGCCTGGGTCTTCCGGATGTTTATTTTGAGCCCCGTTTTTGCCGCTACATGACGTAGATCGTTTAGCTTTAGCCCCTCTGTTGATGCATTGGTTGGGGCGTAGCACTGGATAATGGAGATCTTCCAGGCTCTTGAGTTGAAACGGGCACACATGATCCCGTCTGAGATCGGTTTCCAGTCCAAGAGGCTATTCTTAGCTGCATTAGAAAAGAGGAGCCCCACGCCATACTCACGCACATCTGCCTCACTTTCTTTACCTGAATACAGCAAAATCAAGCCCCCGTTCTCAGCTTACCAAATCCGATTCTCCTCACTTTGCTTAGACCAAGTATCTGAAGGTTGTAGCTAAGCATAACTGCTTCTGCTTGGGCTAGTCGGCTGTCATCGTTAAGCGTGCGTACGTTCCAATAAGCAATTCGTATCCGTTTTTTCATGCCAAAAGTCCTCGGTAAAAGAAAGATCGGTCCGGTTTCTATCTGTTTCGGTTTCAGGAATCAATTATTGTCGGGCAAGCGGGTGATTAGCCCACTGTGCCTTAATCCGATAGCGGATGCGCTTGGTTTTGAAACCGAGCGCATCCCGGCAATCCCGGGATGAGCTCTCACTATCTTTCAGGCGCATATTCTTCTTTAAGGCGCAGAATATTCGCCCTTCGCCCTGTATCCGTTAGCTCAGCTGCAGCTCGGGGTGGCGGACGCGCGGCGGCGCGGCAGGTCCCAGGGAGAACGACGGGGACGTGAATATCTCGAACTGGCTAGGGCTCTGCTTTATACGGTACTCCGCCACTAGTACAGCAGAAGGTATTTTTGGCATTTTATAGGTAATGCTGTTCTCACCAACAGCGATTCACACCAAAACATACCCTATTTTCTCTCTTTACTCGGTCATTGCCTGATTCTAAAATAAAAATAGAACCTTAACAGATATATATTCAGTATAAAAGTCCTTCCCACACCTAAAACATCACACACCACATCTATATAAAAACACCAACATTACACCTAAAACATAATTTAAATCAGAAACAAAGGATGGGAGTTAGCACCTTCAAAACGTGGGTACAGGTAGGGAAAGGAATTTGCATGTGTTAATCCCATAAGCCCCTTTCAATTCAAGTTAACGACTGAGCTACAGATTGATCGTCGGTATTAACGGGTCGGTTGGTGACGTCATCGACGGGATGCCATTAAAGATTAAAATTGAATGTGTTAATAGAATTCGTGTTGGATTTACAGTTCCGCGTTTAGGATTGGTTGTGATTAAATGTGGGGTTTTTCGTAAACCTTTTGTTGTGGGAACCATAGGTTGTTTTGGAATATTCTTTCACTTGTTTTTCAGGCTTGCTTTTTCATCAATGCCAAATCTTTTGCCTTTCCAAGTGAGTTTGAAAGTATGTACAACTGTACAAGACGGAGCGCTGCGGGAATACGCTGGATGAGAGACTCACAGGTCCGGTCAATGTCGTGACACTTGGGTAGGCCCAGTTCAGCAGTGGACAACTTTCGGATGAAACGATGGTGATGATGATGATAAGTTGGAAACTGTGTTACTATGCACCATGATAACACAATAAATTAAAAATACAAGAGAGTAAGATAAGATAAGATATTTTATTTTGTAAAACATGAGTACAGTATGAAGGTCTTATATATTAGTATTATACCCGATAGACTTACTTAAATTCGGGTCCTAAAAATTAAACTTATATTATACAAAGAGATATGATGAGAAGTTAATCAATAACAATTGAATTTCTTGCCCCTTGGCAAGAAATTTATTATGAAAATTATACCCTTGTATGATTTTTCATAATAAATTTCATGTGACGTAATTCAGCCAAAACATATTCTGGGTCACGTTAATTTTATAACGACGCCTCATTTGATTGAATTGGTTACTTAGCTTTGTTCTTGAGAGGGCTCAGCAAATTATTTTGTGGGAACAGAACCATGTGTAGGCATTTCAACGTGTCTCGTAAAAGCCACATTTAGGTAGTTTGCAGATCATATACAAAAAAAAAACACATTGGCTGTCAAAAACCAGTCTGGATCACTCCAGGAAATGCCTGGGATCTACTTTCAAAACAGGGGAATGCATTTGGAATATGAGCAGGGGGCAAATCCGCTACCTGATTGGGGCCTTTACTGGGCACTTTGGAACCAACCACATGCTCATAAAGATGGGTCTAACCGCGACACCCATGTGCAAGTTGTGTGGGGAACATAAGGAACGCATATAGCACCTTCTGTGCACATGCGATGCACTGGCTGGTAAGCGAACGAGTCTCCTAGCGGTTGGATATCCAAAACCAGAAGACTATAGACTCATATCTTCTAGTCTCGTTGTAAAACTCATAAAGAAAGTTTTCAACGAGATTGGGGAGGAGAGAGTAGGTTATTTAGGGGACCACAATAGATCCCAATGGGTCAAAGTGTCCGAGTTATTTCTCGGCCCCTCCACAGGATAAGATTGAGAGATTAAGAGCTTTGTTCTTACGATGTGACCCAGATCAATCTGCCAAGCCTTTACCCATCTTTGATGGGGTCGGCTTCCATTATAAACGAATGCAGCTGAGTGTAATTATTTTAAACGGAACAACTGCCTATCTAACATCTACAACCCATGAACTGGGTAGTACGAAATCCTTTCAGATCGGCAAGAACTGGTGTCAGATATTCTGATTTCTGCCTATTTGGAGTGGAAACGTGGACAAACATGGCCCGAGAGAGACAAAGGATTCGAGATGTGGTGTAGGAGGTAAATGCTGAGAGTACCCAAAACTGCAAAATGCACCAATGCATCGATCGAATGCATTGGTGCGTTTTGCATCAAACTCACTTGTCCACCAGCAGCCAGCAGCGCATCATCATCATCATCCTTTTAATGTTCCAACTGCTAGGATACAGGCCTCCTATCTGTGAGAGGGAATAGGATGTAATTAACCCGCGGGCCCAGTGCGGGTTGGCGGATGTCACATGTCTTCGAATTTTTGGTTCTAGGGCATGCCGGTTTCCTCACGATGTTTTCCTTAACCGTTTTGAGAGCATTGGTGATGAAATAATGTACACAAAGTAAAGCGCCTGCCTGGGTTCGAACTCACGACCTACAACTTGTATGGCGCGGCCGCTACCACAGGGCCACCACTGTTCCCAGCAGCGCATTCTTTCGTATTTCGGCGACACAATGTGCAGAGGCAATGAGAATCTGGAAATACTGATTGTGTTTGAAAATACCGAAGGCAATAGGTCGCGCGGTCGTTCACCAACGAGATGGACCGATTAAGTGAAAGACTTGTCATCCTCCAAATTCTACACGGTCGTAAGGGAAGCGCTTGACAGAAACCGGTGGAGGCAGATCATCCGCTTCAGATGTAACCCTGATGCTGACCACGATCCTCAGTTATGAGGGACCAACTAAGAGAGAGAGATTATTTGGAAATACTGTCAAAGATGCATATGACAGCCAGGATCATCAGTTTAACGTGCTTACCGAGGCACGGAGGAATCTCGCTATGTAAAAAGATGGTTACCCATCAACGCACCAACCTTGGCAAACGTTGCTTAACCTCGAAAATCGTCTCATACGGCAAGCTTATTATTATTATTTAACCGCAAGCTCCTTAAATATCCTGTGAAATTCATAACCTCCTATCTCACCACAATCGGTTAATGGAACATTCGCTAACATGTGGAGTAGCAGGACTTCAGGGTGTTTTGAAGATTTACTACCAATTGTTCCAACAGCGCAGAATAGATGTCGTTCCATTTTCGATAGGCTTCGGTACATTTTTTTTTCGGGACATTCATATTGCAATGTTATCGGAATGGAATCGCTTGTGCGAATAGTTTTACTCTTTTTTTTTGCAGTTTTTCTGTTTGTCAAAAGGGAAATATTCATACCGGTTTTGTCTCTGCTGGCCTTTGAGGGATGTTTGATATTGATTCTTGGAGTCAAAAGATTGATTTATTGGATTATTAGAAAATACTAGATTTAGGAGGAAATCTAGGATTAGAAAATACTTGGATTACTAGCTGTCCATACGGTCGGGTCTACGTTTTTCAAGACTCACCGTACAGATAGAAACAAAAAGCTCTCTGATCCCACTCTTAAGCTAACAAAGGAGAGGCGTGAGATGATCCTGCAGTCATCAGAAGATGCGGTGAAATACCGGCAGCTAAATAAATGGATCTCAAAGTCCTTGAAAAGCGACCTCTGCCGCTTTAATACCGCAAGTATTAAAGATGCGATTGAGCGGAATAAGGGCTCCAAGGTTTTTGTAAGAGATCTGTCTATTAGGCAGAGCCAGCTTACGAAACTGAAGACCGATGATGGCAGGATCGTATCCGCCAAACCGGAGCTTCTGAGGGAGATCGAGAGATTCTGCGGGCAGTTGTACACGTCAACCAGTAAACCCGTTGCGAATCTAGCAAATGACCCAAGAGTTAGATTGACCCGACACTATACCGAATATATCACGGACGTCAGCCTGTACGAGATTAGATGGTTCTGAAACAGCTTAAAAACAACAAGGCGCAAGATGACGACGGCATCACGGCTGAACGCCTGAAGGCGGGTGGAAAACCGGTCCTTAAGGCCCTTTTGAAGCTGTTTGATACCATCATACTCGAGGGCAAAACGCCACAGGCATGGTGCAGGGGTGTGGTGGTACTCTTCTTCAAAAAGGGCGACAATGCCCAGCTGAAGAACTATAGGCCCATCTCACTTCTTAGCCATGTCTACAAGTTCTTTTCAAGTGTTATCACGAATCGTCTCGTGGTTTGACGATTTCCAGCCTCCCAAACAGGCCGGATTCCGAAAAGGCTTCAGCACAGTAGAACACATACATACGCTTTGGTAGGTTATACAGAAGACCGAAGAGTACAACCTGCCTCTCTGTTTAGCGTTTGTGTACTACGAGAAAGCCTTCGATTCGATCGAGACTTGGGCTGTACTGCAGTCTCTCCAACGGTGCCAGATCGACTACCGGTACATTGAGGTCAACACCTCCGTCTCCAGAATCAGACCTCGAAACCAATTCTTCTCCAGCGTGACTTGAGACAGGGAGACGTCATTTCTCCGAAACTGTTCACTGCTGCGCTGGAAGATCTATTCAAGGTTCTGGACTGGAGGGGCCTAGGAATCAACGTTAATGGCGAGTACAACACTCACCTTCAGTTTGCCAACGACAAAGTGGTCATGGCTGAGACCATGGAGAGCCTCAGTACAATGCTCGATGACCTACTGAGGTCTACTGAGGTGCTCTACTGAGAGCTTCCGAAAGAGTGGGTCTGAAAATGAATATGGACAAAACCAAGGTAATGTTGAATGCCCATGTTACATCCACTCCTATCAAGGTTGGAGACTCTACACTCGAAGTTGTGGACGACTATGTCTACCTGGGACAAACGATCCAGTTGGGCAGGGCCAACTTCGAGATAGAGGTCAATCGTCGAATCCGACTCGGCTGGGCAGCATTCGGGAAGTTGCGCGGTGTCTTTTCGTCCAACTTACCACAGTGTCTCAAGACAAAAGTCTATGACCAGTATGTGTTGCCAGTGATGGCATAAATAGCTCTGAGACGTGGTCGCTTACAATGGACCTCATCAGAAAGCTAACAGTCACTCAAAGGGCAATGGAGAGGGCTATGCTCGGCGTTTCCTTGCGTGATCGATTCAGAAATGTAGAGATCCGTAAGAGAACCAGGGTTACCGACATAGCATACAGTGGGCAGGGCACATTACTCGCAGTACGGATGGCCGATGGGACAGAAAGGTTCTGGAGTGGCGACCGCGAACCGGAAGACGTTGCGTTGAAAGGCCTCCCACCAGGTGGACCGATGACCTGGTGAAGGTTACGGGGATCCACTGGTTGCGAGACGCACGGGACCAGTCAATGTGGCGACGCTTGGGGTAATCCTATGACCAGCAGTGGACGTCTTTCGGCTGATATGATAATAATGATGAGAAAATAATACGGCGGCAAAAGTCGGTTAGAAGTGGAAAATTTGCTGTGATATAATTTCATGTGAGATATAATCAATCTGCCTAGCCTTTTCCCAACTATATTGGGGTCGGCTTCCAATCTTACCGGATTCAGCTGAGTACCAGTGTTTTACATGGAGCGGCTGCCTATCTGACTTCCACAACCCAGTAACTAGGTAACATACCATAGTCTGCTATTGGATGTTTCCATTGCTGGAAAGCAGGTGTCCACTCTGTGAGAGAAGGAATGGGCCTTTATCCACCAAATTAAGAGAATTATAGTAGAGAAATAAGATCAAGGAGTCTCAGAAGTCAGCCGTGATATTAAAAACATTAGATTGAAATACAACCCGCTCCGCTCCAAAATAGTGTGATCGTCTTTCATTACGAAACTTTTATGAGTGAATTTAAAAAGTACTAAAGTTCGGGACACATGCGTTAGGGAAGTCAATAAAAGGGATGACTACTTAAAAAATTGTCACTTTGATTATAGATTTTGTCCAAAAATACAAGCCAAATATAGAGAAGTAATTTCTGAAAAAAATTGAAATAAAAGACTCAAATTTGTCTAATCATTTGGTAAGAGTTAGAAGGTCTACAACAAAAGAGTGATAGGAAAGTTAACTAAAAATAATACAGGTACAATTTTAATATCTATATTTGTAGTAAGTTTTCCTATAAGACATCTAAAAATCATTGCTAACTCTTATTCACAGCTCCATAAATGAATTCATCTATTTCACGATATCCATTACAAATAAACTCACTACGAGCAAAAAATACTGAAATTCAATTTGGTGCAACGCAAAAATCTATTCGACACTGCACGTTGCGTACAAGGCAATTTGTCAACAGTCCAACCATAACAGAGAATTGGTTAATTCGAAATTCGAATCATTGTCACACAGGGATGGGGGACGATTCGATAAATTTTATCGATATGTTAATCACGTGCTCCAGAATCGGTAATGCATGTTGCCATTTGTTTGATTGGTACAAAATCATTTATGGAAATATATCGTGGCTTTTGTGACGTCCGTGTTAAATTAAGTCGCTTAAGTTTCGATGCTGTTTTGATTATAATTTTCTTTTATTATAATTAATGGGCATGATTGACCACTATCTTACTTGAAGGTAAGCGATGATGTGGTCGACGGTGAAGCTCGCTTACCTAAAAGTAACCTATTCACTTGTGACGTTAAGGCCCCCATGCATTTCTCAGGAATCATTGAACCCTTACATAAGTAATTTTTGACGTACATAACTTAAGTCTTATCATTGGCAGATCGTAGCTGTTTTTTGAAATATTTTTAAGGATTCTTGAGGGCCTACAAGAAAGACAAAAACAGAAAGCGATTGCATTTCTACAACGACCTTCAATGCGATTGATATAAGCTTTTCGGTAGTTTTTGTTAGTGGAATATATCATACATTTTTGAGGTTTTCAAAAAATAATTCTTTTTTGTCTAGACCGTTTATAACAGATAGAAAAAAGGAGCAAAATATTGAATGCCACTGAAACACGTTACAACATTAACAAAACCCAAACTAGTTCTGGAGCACAATTTTTTTCAATATAGCAAATGCAGTGGGATCAGCAGATGCCGAGCAGTATGCAGCATGGCTACTACGCTGGTCAACGCTGATTTACAGCCCACCCCCTTTCTCATAGTACTTATAAAACGCGTCACTAAATAAATAACATCCACCCTAAATAAATAACATTAACTAACCTAAATACAAAATTATACATACCCACAATTACAACAAAACACTTATTATAACTATTAAAATTAAAATAAAAAATCCTTTATTCTACTACTATATATATCAATTATTCATATAATTACTTACACTAGATTATATTTGCTAAATTTTTATCCTGAATTAAATAAAATGTTTGTACGAGTTTATATCACGCCTCTAAGCAGTACTTTTTCCACTTAAGTAGCCTTGTCCTCTTTACGAAGTCAACTAATTTTGTCTTCTGTCTGATAATTTTATTTCTGACAATAACTATTTAACGTGAATAAAATTCCAATAAAAATGTCAAAAAAATCAGAAAACAGATCAAGACACCTTTGAGATAGGAAGTTCAAAAGAAAAGTTCATCTCTTATAGCATAATCATCATCATCATCATCAGCCTTTTAATGTTCCCACTGCTCGGACACAGGACTCCTCTCTGTTTGAGAGAAAGGCCCTACTCCACCACGCGGGCCCAGTGTACGGGTCGGAGGATGTCACATTTCAACGATTTTTTGGTTATAGGACATCAATTAAACATTTCTTGTTTTCTTTCATCTTGGACGATATCGGATTCCGTACTTTTATAAGCTTTGTTTACCAGTTGTCGGACACACTTAAGTATGTCCGACAACTAGTAATCGATTTATCAAGCACTTTCTGAAATCCAATTAATTTAGCTGCAACTTGGCGTACTTATGTAACTTTGGAAACATTGAAATAATATGGTACTATAGAGCTGGTCTCATGATGGAGCCAGCCATAGCAACTCCTTGTTATACCATTGTATTTGCGCTCATTGTATTTATATTGAAAAGTAATATTATATTTGGTTCTTTTTAGATCATTAAAAGCTTGTTTTAAAAAGATTGTTACTCTATTGCTTTACAATTGTTATACATAAAATCCTTTTAATAGGGAAATATCCGCAAAGCTGCTGTGACTACACGTCATTTATCGTATTTAATCATCGAATATTATTTAACTATCGCGCACATGTGCAAACCATTTTGAGACATAAACATTCGGCTATAAGTACGGTGTGACATGTACCCCAATAAATTACGAAACAATCTATTCATTTTAAAATGGTGATGCAACATTGGACCTGTTAACAAAAACAAAGTGGCCAAAAGTACAAGCAGAGGGACTCAAGAACCGAGACTCACTACAAAAACTCTTTAGTTTTAGATTTATCTTTATCATGTGTTAACAAGCTGAAAACACTTACAAACACAACACTTAGGCGACGAAGTCGAAAGGGTCTTGTAGCGTCGCTGCAGGTAGCATTGGGCTATGGGAACAGGAAAAAGGTTGGTGAAAGAAAGGGCGGTCGGTGGTGTTGTGGATGACACAAGGGAGACTTGACTCTAGGCAGGGACATAGGAAAGACCGTTGGTGAAGAACGATAGGTTACGGGATTATTTAGAATCACGTGTTAAAGTGAGCTATGGGATCAACAATCAAAAGTCGTGTCGTGGTAGTAATCGTGGTAAAGAGTTTAATTATTGAGCTTGTTATAATTTTATTATAATTTCGTATTAAGATGAGGTTGAGGCCCGGACAGGGCAAGGAGACTTGACGCTAGGCAGAGAGATAGAACGGACGTGTTGTGAGGATCGAAAGAGGGCGTAGTAGTGATGATATTAGAGTGATAGATGGTGAGTGCGTGACAGTATGGATGGGTAAGTTTTAATTTAATTGTTTTATTACATAGGTAGGGCCAATCACTAATTTACCTTTTGTTTAACATGGCGTGACCTTGTAATTACTTCCTAATCCACACCTTGGCAGTTAATTGTCAATTGCGGTTGGTTATAGGGACACGGTGAAGCTTTCCGATACACTATACTCACCCTCATGCCTTACTTACACTATGCAAACAACACATTTGACTATGGACTAAGTGACTATGAACTTTTAACTGTCATTACACACTCATGGAAAGCGGACCCGTTGATATTCACCAAATGTAAAACAGGCTATGGCCGATCCGAAAGGAATAGTAGGATGACCAAACGCAGTTGATGAGTACTGTTTCCTATAAGGTCTAGCTCAGAACAACTTGTATAGGGATTGCTGCCGCACATTTCGGGAGAGGGGTAGGCTTCACACGGTAGGCTCCACAAAGAACCACAAACTAAATCGTCTAAGTACGCTAGGGAACGTGTCTCGTTAAAACCACACCAAGCCAATTGTAGGCAATACTGAATCGACATTATTTAGCGAGACACGATATTGGATGGGAGCCGCTCCGAGCCGCCCGTATATCCACGAAGTGGGCAGATTAAATGAAATGTGAAATGACGATTTAATCCATTTCGGCGTGCAGCAATACCGAACACAAGTGGTTCTGCTACAGACTGAGTCTACGGAACGCTTGCGCTATTCTTTGTTATCGTCGTAATGGGATAGGATGCCGCAAAGGGTGCTATTCAGAGCTGTACGCGTTTTAGTTATTTAAACTTAACTGGTCTTACACAATTTCAGATGAACATCGGAGTTCTCTGACTTAGGATTGTGTGGGACAGTTGTAAAGAGTTTAGGGAACATGAATTGCTAGAATCGTAGCAGTGTCCAAGTAGTGGTTCTGTGCGAGTAGACCTAGTAATACATGTATGACGAGGCAACAGTCCATGTCACTAAATGGGGTATTCAATCGTTGAATAAATAACGTAGAGTAAAGTGAAAAATTAATGTACAAAAGCGCGAGCGTAACGTTCCTATCCTAACCCTGTCATTATATAATGCACTTTGCAATCCCTTTGTCTAAGTAACTTCATACATCACTATTGTTTTACTAATATAGTCCTTATGACTAACAGACATAAAAGTGTGCTGGGAAGTTTGTTTCATCATTTCTTCTTACCAGCAATTACACTAGGAAATGATGACGGGTGGGCGATCTATGGGCTGTCTGTAAGTGAGTTGATTAGATCAACCAGTTACTTCTAGAGTTAAAACTCTCTGTCAAATTAGTTACTTATATTAGTATTAATACTTGAATGTATATTCACTATATGCGACCTTTATTCGGTCTTTGATTTAAATACTCTATACATTAGTGTAAAGAGTTTCTCACAAGCTTTAGTTAATTGTAACAATTTAGCGTATATATCCCTTTAGTTATATTTTTATCCTTCTAAACCACTTCCAAGTTATAATTTTATAACTGTGAGTTCCAAAACAAAACAAAACCATAATTTGGAATTCACGTGTACACGGTGGAAAGGCGCCCAAGTCAGGAAGACGAACCTTACAAATCTGTGCGGCTGGTTGGGGCACAGATTCTACTTCTTCAGAAGTAGCCGTCCTTTAACTCTAAATCTAGGCATTTAGGAAAAACGAAATTTTTATCAGTCTAGGGTCGGTTAGGAACAGTCACATGTGGTGCCGTGGTACCAGGATTCTCGTCATTAAATGTACTGACTAACGTCAGTACAACGAGAAAGAACAATAATGGGTTACTATAAACACAACACAACGTAAGTTAAGTTTCTATTATTTATTAGGCACAAAAGGAGTTACTACGGTTAAAAATACTATAGATGGAATGTATTTTACGAAAAAATAACACAACGTAATTTTAGGGTTACTTATAATTATTAGACGATAAAAGTTACAACGGCTATATAGGTAACGGATGTTAGGGTTACTTATAATAGTTAGACGATAAAAGTCACAACAGCTATATAGGTAATTGTCTCATTATGTTAGTTGCAATTTGTCAACTACAGGTCGCGGGTTAAAGTCCCGAATGATTTATTTAGTTAAGAATATACATGGATTCTATTGTCATGAATATGGGTTCAATTCTCGCTTGTTATACTGGTTGACGTGTGATTAGAATCTAGTGTCTGTACTACTGTGGGTTTGACTCCCATAAACACTGATAATTTAAGTGTGGCTTCATTTATTCGGTTCCAAAGCTAATGTAGTCAATGGGTTCGATCCCCTGCTAATGTGAGTTCGATGTTATTTATGTTTATGTAAGTAAAAGATGATTGTTGGTTCCAAAAGCTAATAAATAATCAGGGTTCGATTCCCTAAAACGTGATTTTTGTGTTTGACAAGTTGTGCAAATGTTACATAGTACGTACATGTGTATTTTAAGTAATGAAAAGATTGATTGTTGGTTCCAAAAGCTAATAAATAATCATGGGTTCGATTCCCTAAAAACGTGAGTTTTCAAAACAAAGTGCACGGGGCACAGAATGACCACATCTGCGTTCGCCTTTTTGCGTCGACCCTAGCCAAATGACTCCTTTGTTTTTTTCGTTTTTGTTTATTACAAATACAATTGACTGACCGGGACAGGAAAAAAAAAATGAGTCACTCAGACATTACAATGTGTTAATTGCGAGTTAGCCTCGCACACCAAGGGTTTCAAAAGATTTTTTGAACACAATCTTGCGCAATATTCTTAAGCTCAATATTATTTAACTTTATAAGCAATCGCACTACAGAATAGTCCGGTCAAGTTAGCTCATTTAATTGGGTAAGGAAACAATAATTAGCATAAAGCTAAACATCTGTAGTTAAACGAAGTTACGAAATAATTAAAATGACTCGTTTGTATTTGTCGTTTTATGACACAAAGGGGCTGGCAGTTACTAGAAAAAAAACAGTCACCCAATGTTGCGATGCTTTTGGTTGATGATCATAAGTCGGCGCTACTAATAGCCGGCGAGCCTTGCAAGCATCATCAGATATAGATTTTGGAGATAGTATTTGCGTATTGGAATGTACGTAGAAAGCTGAGTACATTTCCTTAGTTGTAAGTATATTTCTGGTTCCTGAGATATACAAAACGTAAAGATGTCCATAAAATTACCAAGAAGGTACGTTAACATAATTATAGAAAGCTTCACTAAATACTGCCGACTCGACAGAGTATGTCATGTTATAAGAGAATAGATACTTGTGTGGCCTTATTTCAAATTCCAGGAAACTCAAGTCATCACATAGCTACTACTACTCTATGTCTAGTCCAACGGTGTGTGAGTTCTTCTTGGCCCAGAGCTTCACCCAGGCGACTGACACCAGCTGAATCCAGCAGATGCTGTAGTGTGGTTCCAGTCCCTAAGATAAGTTCTGCTATAATATAACGCGATGCCTCAACGGCCGTGACACCTGAACCAGGTGTGAAACAATAGAAAAACAATTGTTTCCTAATTATGACCCATGAGCTCATAACCGATAGTTGGAACTATGGCAAGTTACCAATAAGAAAAGGTTATGAAAGCTATTTTGCCAATATATTTACAATCTGAGGGGGGCATGATTCTGACTTTCCAATGCATGTCCTCGTTAGGAAGGTAAACTTATGGTGTATAGATTGATATTTATTGTGGAAAATCTAAGGTGGCTACAGTTTACATATGACTTTCAAACCTTTGTTGGATTATTAGAAGTCTCAGATCTCTTAAAAATCAGTCTGATATAACTCTCAAACTCGTGCTAGAATTTGTTTTATTTTAAAGTTTGATGTACCTAACCTCCTAATACTTGTTCGGTTTCAGTAATGCTTTCCTCTAAGTTCAGAGGGGGGTTTTTCCATCTTATTGGTATAAAATTCTAATAAGCACATGTGCGAACTATTTCAGCTATTCCTGAAAATGAATTCGGTGGCTGACTCAGCATTAAGGTGCTTAAGCAGAGACCGTTGTACAGCGCAGATCGCCGACCAGCGCAACTGCGATAGGCTGTGTTCAGAACGAGGGAGTACCGTAGGTAGTACTAGTAGGAGTGACTCTGGTATGTAAAATTACATAATAAGCATGCACAGGTCTTATAAGATCTTTTCTAACGAGATTAAAATATTTCAGCGAAATCTAAATACAAAAGTATTGTAATGACTTAAAGCTAAGATGACTCTGGTGTGTAAAACTAAGCAAGAAACATACCTACAGGTCTATTGATTTTAGTTATCTGATAATGATATGGGTAAGCGTCGGTAATACGAGGCTGTGTTATGTGAAATTAAACTATAAACATGCACAGATATATACGAATTTTGTTATTTGAATATGACAACAAGTTTCGAAATAGGCAAAACAATTGTGACTCGAACGTAAATGTTACTGCGTAATACTACAAAATAATAGCAGATATTAAATCTTATTGGATTGATGATCCAACTAGAATCATTACAACTAATTGAACCTAGCACCTGAGTACGAAGTTATAATCTATGAATGTTTTATGAGACAACAGAGATCATCCTATTGTGAAAGCTCATCCGCTGTACTGCGTCACGCGTCTGATTTTCAGAGGGGGGAATGTGACTACACGTCATTTATCGTATTTAATCATCGAATATTATTTAACTATCGCGCACATGTGCAAACCATTTTGAGACATAAACATTCGGCTATAAGTACGGTGTGACATGTACCCCAATAAATTACGAAACAATCTATTCATTTTAAAATGGTGATGCAACATTGGACCTGTTAACAAAAACAAAGTGGCCAAAAGTACAAGCAGAGGGACTCAAGAACCGAGACTCACTACAAAAACTCTTTAGTTTTAGATTTATCTTTATCATGTGTTAACAAGCTGAAAACACTTACAAACACAACACTTAGGCGACGAAGTCGAAAGGGTCTTGTAGCGTCGCTGCAGGTAGCATTGGGCTATGGGAACAGGAAAAAGGTTGGTGAAAGAAAGGGCGGTCGGTGGTGTTGTGGATGACACAAGGGAGACTTGACTCTAGGCAGGGACATAGGAAAGACCGTTGGTGAAGAACGATAGGTTACGGGATTATTTAGAATCACGTGTTAAAGTGAGCTATGGGATCAACAATCAAAAGTCGTGTCGTGGTAGTAATCGTGGTAAAGAGTTTAATTATTGAGCTTGTTATAATTTTATTATAATTTCGTATTAAGATGAGGTTGAGGCCCGGACAGGGCAAGGAGACTTGACGCTAGGCAGAGAGATAGAACGGACGTGTTGTGAGGATCGAAAGAGGGCGTAGTAGTGATGATATTAGAGTGATAGATGGTGAGTGCGTGACAGTATGGATGGGTAAGTTTTAATTTAATTGTTTTATTACATAGGTAGGGCCAATCACTAATTTACCTTTTGTTTAACATGGCGTGACCTTGTAATTACTTCCTAATCCACACCTTGGCAGTTAATTGTCAATTGCGGTTGGTTATAGGGACACGGTGAAGTTTTCCGATACACTATACTCACCCTCATGCCTTACTTACACTATGCAAACAACACATTTGACTATGGACTAAGTGACTATGAACTTTTAACTGTCATTACACACTCATGGAAAGCGGACCCGTTGATATTCACCAAATGTAAAACAGGCTATGGCCGATCCGAAAGGAATAGTAGGATGACCAAACGCAGTTGATGAGTACTGTTTCCTATAAGGTCTAGCTCAGAACAACTTGTATAGGGATTGCTGCCGCACATTTCGGGAGAGGGGTAGGCTTCACACGGTAGGCTCCACAAAGAACCACAAACTAAATCGTCTAAGTACGCTAGGGAACGTGTCTCGTTAAAACCACACCAAGCCAATTGTAGGCAATACTGAATCGACATTATTTAGCGAGACACGATATTGGATGGGAGCCGCTCCGAGCCGCCCGTATATCCACGAAGTGGGCAGATTAAATGAAATGTGAAATGACGATTTAATCCATTTCGGCGTGCAGCAATACCGAACACAAGTGGTTCTGCTACAGACTGAGTCTACGGAACGCTTGCGCTATTCTTTGTTATCGTCGTAATGGGATAGGATGCCGCAAAGGGTGCTATTCAGAGCTGTACGCGTTTTAGTTATTTAAACTTAACTGGTCTTACACAATTTCAGATGAACATCGGAGTTCTCTGACTTAGGATTGTGTGGGACAGTTGTAAAGAGTTTAGGGAACATGAATTGCTAGAATCGTAGCAGTGTCCAAGTAGTGGTTCTGTGCGAGTAGACCTAGTAATACATGTATGACGAGGCAACAGTCCATGTCACTAAATGGGGTATTCAATCGTTGAATAAATAACGTAGAGTAAAGTGAAAAATTAATGTACAAAAGCGCGAGCGTAACGTTCCTATCCTAACCCTGTCATTATATAATGCACTTTGCAATCCCTTTGTCTAAGTAACTTCATACATCACTATTGTTTTACTAATATAGTCCTTATGACTAACAGACATAAAAGTGTGCTGGGAAGTTTGTTTCATCATTTCTTCTTACCAGCAATTACACTAGGAAATGATGACGGGTGGGCGATCTATGGGCTGTCTGTAAGTGAGTTGATTAGATCAACCAGTTACTTCTAGAGTTAAAACTCTCTGTCAAATTAGTTACTTATATTAGTATTAATACTTGAATGTATATTCACTATATGCGACCTTTATTCGGTCTTTGATTTAAATACTCTATACATTAGTGTAAAGAGTTTCTCACAAGCTTTAGTTAATTGTAACAATTTAGCGTATATATCCCTTTAGTTATATTTTTATCCTTCTAAACCACTTCCAAGTTATAATTTTATAACTGTGAGTTCCAAAACAAAACAAAACCATAATTTGGAATTCACGTGTACACGGTGGAAAGGCGCCCAAGTCAGGAAGACGAACCTTACAAATCTGTGCGGCTGGTTGGGGCACAGATTCTACTTCTTCAGAAGTAGCCGTCCTTTAACTCTAAATCTAGGCATTTAGGAAAAACGAAATTTTTATCAGTCTAGGGTCGGTTAGGAACAGTCACACTGCGCTCAGATGGTGCCACAGGTTTCTGCGTAAACAAACTAGAGAAGGGCGTTTTCGGTTTTTTGCGCAATCTGTTATGTATGTGTTTTCATATCGATATCGAAAACAGTTTTCAGATATCGATATCAGTAGTACAGTTTGCAAAAGTTAAAATGTGTTTTTTTTTTTTCATCATTGGGAGTCGGTAAAACCCGACAAGAGTCAATCCCTAAAGATTTAGACATCAATGCAATGAACGTTCATTTTACAGCTTCGTCCAATTTTGATAGGACAATAAAATTGAATACATTGAATTATCTTTCATCTCTTCCGACTCCCAGTTATTCTCCATTTGCTTTTAGTCAATTCCCTGCATGTGATGTTAAGAAGAGCATACTATCGATTACTTCCAATGCAGTAGGATGTGATAGTATCAGCCGTAAAATGTTACTCCCGGTGCTGGACGTTATCCTTCCTGTCATTTGCCACATCCTTAACTTTTCTGTGTCTAGCGGTGTCTTTCCGTGCTCATGGAAAGATGCGCAAATAATTCCTTTACCTAAAAAGTCCAATCCCACATCCTTTTCTGAATACCGTCCAATATCCGTCTTACCATTTCTATCCAAAGTTCTAGAACGGTTAGTCCATAATCAAATTAGCAAGTTTCTATCCAAAAACAATCTCCTCAATCCCTTCCAGTCCGGTTTCCGTCCTGGTCACAGCACCACCACAGCTCTTCTCAACATTACGGACGATATTCGGTCAGCCATGGAAAGCAGTAATCTGACGGTCTTGGCATTGCTAGATTTCAGTAATGCTTTTAATACTATTGATTTCGACGTTTTGCTTGGTATTCTATGCTCTCTTAATATATCTCCATCGGTGGTTGACTGGTTTCGTAGTTACCTGGTCGGGCGCCGGCAACGTATATGTATCGGAGAGAACTTGTCTTCCTGGTGCAGTACTTCTGCCGGGGTACCACAGGGTGGCGTTTTATCCCCTTTACTTTTTGCAGTTTTTATAAACTCAATTTCCAATGAACTTATTTCTTCCTACCATCTTTATGCAGACGATCTACAGTTGTACACGCGGGCACCCCTCGGAAAGCTGTCCGAGGCTATCGTAACCATAAACCTTGATCTGGCTCGCATTTGTGATTGGAGCAGGAGGTATGGGCTTATGGTCAACCCCATTAAGACGCAGGTTATTGTAGTGGGCAGTTCTAGAATGGTTTCAAAGATCGACTGGACGTCTCTTCCCCAAGTTCTTTTTGATAATTCAGTTATTACATTGAGTGAGAAAGTTAAAAACTTGGGGATATTCATCGACAAAAACTTTACATGGACTGCCAAACTGCAGGAAGTTAGCCGCAAGTTGTTTGCATCTGCTGCAGTTTTGAGGAGACTGCGTAATTTTCGTCCGACTGCCACCAAGATTGCGCTTGCACAATCTCTTCTTCTTCCCATCCTTGATTATGCTGATGCCAGCTATCTTGACCTTACTCAAGAACAACTCGATAAACTTGAGCGACTTCAAAATGTTTGTGTAAGGTTCATATTTGGTTTGCGCAAATATGACCATGTTTCCGAATTCCGTGTAAAGCTCAAGTGGTTACCAATTCGCCTTCGCCGGAATGCTCATATTCTTTCTGTTTTGTACAATGTGCTCTTTACTCCTTCCACGCCTCTTTACCTCAAGAATCGTTTTCAGTTTATCTGCGATTCCCACACGAAGTCTCTTAGGTCATCAGAAAACTTGCGACTTAAAATGCCTATGCATTCCACAGTTTTTTTTGATAAATCATTCACTGTCCAGGCTGCTCGTTTGTGGAATGCATTGCCTGACCCAATAAAACGTGCTCAGTCGTTGCCTGTCTTTAAAAAAACTTATAAAGGAACATTACTTGTCTCTGTGATCCTGTCCTTGTATAAGCTGTATTTGTTTCCTGTTTGTGTAGTTAGATGTATGTATGTATTTATGTATCTATTTTTGTAGTTTGTTTTTAGTACCTAATTGAAAAATTTGAAATTTGCACCAAGTGCAACCCCATATCGTGTCCAGGCTATCTCTATCCATTCAAGGTTGCCTGGAAGAGATCGCAGAACGCGATAAGGCCGCCTGTTGTATGTTTGTTTAATTTTAATGTCTCCTTTTGTATTTTTTATCTTGGTGTACAATAAAGCATATATATATAAATGTTATTTAGATGAGCAAACTAACAACGAACACGAAATAATACTTAGAAAGATAGGTAGCGCATATGGTTCCTAACGTTTGTGAAGTTTGCGTTTTGTTCGTAGTTCGTACGTTTTTGCATTGTTACGGTTTTAAGTTTTGAATTATTCGTTCTCACACGCTAGTAAGGTTTTTATTAGATACAGCTTTTTTAATATCGGTTATTTAGATATCGATATGATATGATATCTAACACATATCCGGTATAAGTTACGTTTAGAGATATCGGACACATCCCTAAAAAAAACCAAACTGTCAAAGTCCAGCGACAAAATTTCGCAGTTTATGTATACAAAATATAAAACAAATAGTGAATGAAAAATGAAGCTAACTAACTTCCCCAATATTATTATTTGGTTTTTGAACACAAGTTATCTTAAACAGTAAAAAAGAGTTCGGTAACCACAAACAGTAGTAGAGTAGTAACCACAACAGTAGTTGTTATGTTTTTGTTTACTCAGAGCCGTCAAGCGCCATCTGGCGGGAGCAATTGGCAGTAATGTTCCCTATTGAGGAAATAAATAATCCCAAGATAAGAAAAATGAAGTTGTTCAAGTGGTTTTCATGGTAAACATGCAGGAGAGGGATAAAATGATATAAAATGACAAATGACTACCAATTTATTACACTAACTAATGTCATCCTGCAGTAATATTTCATTTGTAAATGTTTTATAGGAAAAATGGCAACTGCTCATGATAAGCTTACTAGGATAAAACTATTCTAGCACACAACATTAAATACGAAACATAATCGTTAGATTATAAACAGTCCAAAATATGGATAAATAAGTCATGAAAGAGGTCCATTAATTTTCTGAAATAAGACATCAATTTCATGGTAAAAATATGCTAGGCAACAATAAAGACTGGCAATGGGAAGCTAGCTTGACTAAATGACTACTCCTGGAATGGCGACTGCGAACCGGAAGACATTGCGTTGGAAGGCCTCCCACTAGGTCGACTGATGACCTGGTGAAGGTTGCGGGGATCCGCTAGATGCGAGAAGCATGGTACCAGTCAATGTGGTGACGCTTGGAAGGGCGGCCTATGTCAAGTAGTGGACGTCTTTTGGCTGATATGACGGTGATGATTTTAATGTTAGCTAAAACAAGGATAACTTAAAAATAATGTCAAAAGATTAAATCACCTACCATCACAAAACTTATTACTGTAAAAACCATAAAGATAAAAAAGATAAACACCTAGATCTAAAAACTCAGAGGTACGTAAAAATTTAAAGGCTCGTAAATCGAAAAGAATGGCTCACACGGGGCGTTTTACCAAATAACGTGAGCTTTATACCAAGGAATCAAATATGGGGGCATCATTAGATGCAATCTTAGAGATTTTAGATGTGAATAAATAAGAGTGTACGAGAACTCTCCCCTCGTGAAGCTCATCCTATGGGAGTTAGGGAATCATTTACTTAAGAGAAGATCTAAGTACTTTATTTTTCTATTGATTGGTATGAAGGCGTTTATAATCACAAAATGACAGGTTCAGTTTTCTTTTCAAATTTGGTCAATAACATATTATTTTGATGAAAACGTACATACAAAACATTGCAAAGACATTTTAACATAGAAAATTCTGAATGAAATGTCTTTGCAATTTTGTAAGTGGTATTTAGTTTATATTCTAAGTCATATAGGCATATGATATTCTCTTTCTTTCTATTTCCTCCAACTCGACTCTACCTCGAATAAAATGTATTCAAATTGACATTTATAACTTTTTATATGTCGCTCCGCAATAACTGTGCCGCGGGATGGTATGGGATATCCGGTGACCTCTTGAAAAATCATGCGGCCGTGATTATGACTCCGTTAACGTACATAAATGTAACCTTTTTCTATCCACAGGTAAATTTCCTAACGTGTTCAAAAAAGCTATTATTCATCCGATCTACAAGAGTGGAGACAGGAGCTGTGTTGAAAGCTACAGACCTATATCTGTGCTAACTGCCTTTTCCAAAATACTGGAACGGGTAATGAACAGCAGACTTCTGAGCTACTTGGAAAACAATAATCTTATCGCACCACCACAATTTGGGTATACCTCGGACACTAATGAGTTAACAGACTATGTGGTCACAAACATGGATAGTGGGGATAAACTTATGGCCATATTTCTAGATCTTGCTAAGGCTTTCGACACGGTTTCTGTCGAAATTCTTGTACGATAGATGGAAAGCTTGGGAATCAGAGAACTTCTACTGGCCCTCTTTAAATACCATCTGAGTGAGCGTACCCAGAGAGTAAAGATAGATAAATTCATCAGTGAGGAACAAATAATTAACTACGGCACGCCTCAAGGTAGTGTCCTCGGACCTTCACTATTCCTCAACGATCTAGGTACACTCACTATCCCCAATGGCAAAATCATTAGCTTTGCTAATGACACTGCCCTCTTGTTCAGCGCAAGCTCGTGGGAAGATGTCTATGAGCATGCACAACTAGGCTTTAACATGGTATCCAACTGGTCACGCGACATTCTGTTGACCCTTAATACAACCAAATCCAATTTACATGGCATTCTGCATGAAAAACAATGGATCCTCACAAACATTACCTAATACCTAGTAGCTCACTCCTACGTAAACCCACTCACCCGTAGTTGTAACTGCAAACCACTCACCAGAGCTGAACTCAATGGTCGCGGATAAATTTGAAAGAGAGTTACCGCGGCCCTGGCACAAGAAACTGAAGGAACACGGGTGAGTTTTAGTCAGTAAAAATCTGACATGCCCTCCCGCTCCACCCAGAGCGGGAGAAGTCATTGGATGATTTACCAACCAAAAAAAAAAAAGTGCTGAACACATTACCAGAACAAAATACCTAGAAATAACAAACACATAACTTCTCTTAGTAACAGATTACGGAAACTAATATATGTATTCAAAAAGCTGACACTTGTAGTCGATAAAAATATTATGAAATCAGTGTACTATGCCCTCGCTCAATCTATAATATGTTACTGTATTACCTCTTGGGGTGGGGCTCCGAAAACTATCCTAATTTACATTGAAATAACCCAAATCTTTTTGATCCCACTGAGCACTTATACAAAGAAAATAAAGTAATGACAGTGCGTCAAATGTTTATATTGAAAATTCTCTTGAAACAGCATACTCTCTTGGTTTATCATTCAACGCTGTCCAGGGGGAAAATACGATATGACCCAGTGGAGTGCCATCATCTACGTCACAAAACTATTTTTTTAAACATTTATTTTGCTATCTAGGTAGCTATTTATACAATAAAACTAATAAGGTGTTCCATATCTTTAGTCTCTCAAAGAATAAATGCAAAAAGAGGCTAACTGACTGGCTACTAAAATTAAACTATAATGATACTGTAAACATCCTCATACAAACCTAAACAAACAATCACACACTCTCACACACCCACAAACCCACACACTCACACATACACCCATACTATACATCTACTAAAATTCGTCTCGCACACTTAACCTAGAAGGTACTCATATTCCATAATGTATTAACATATATACAATTGGTTATTCTAAAAAAAACAAACCTGTATACAAATACAAAAGGGGGACGGAAAAGAGCTAATTATGCATCAAAAAATTCGTCCACATCGATGTCAACGGGAAAAGTGCCCAGAACGCTGGCAGCATTGCCACGTTGGATGGCAATGATGATTCTCTGACCGAAGAAAAGGCCAGCCCTCTGGTGACGTGAAGAGTCGACGAGCGTTATGCTAATTTCTCGAAAAAGTCGATGCGCACTCAGACCCCAACGACCTAATGTGTCGACAAACGGCTCAAACATATAACCTAGTTATTAATCAAAAATAAATTAAACTATGATAAGACCGCCTTTGTATAAATAAGTTTTTCTTGTAAATGTGTATAATCTTATGGTGTACAATAAAGTATATTCTATTCTATTCTATGAAATGCCATAATTATGGTACCTTACTACATTCTGTCAGCGCGCTTAGTACATAATTTATAAAATGAATATGTAAAGGGGTGGGATCCTGGTGTCCTGACACAGACTACGAGCCTAGCTTAGGCACCAGTCTCCCACAATATATACTAACCTGTATTGTGTATCATTGTCGAATCTGACCAATGTAAGATAATTTATTTACGTGGAGGAGAGAAAAAAAAATTTGGACTTGGAATATGAGCCTTTGACCTAGATTCTGTTTTTCGAACACTCAGTGCATTAGCAATTAATTTACTTACATATTCATCTTTAATAAATAAATAAATCTCACCTTCTATTTAGTTACAATTCCCTAAACGCCACTCCCATTTCAACAGCTCCCAACTTCGAACCCTTTACCCTACTTTGTCTACTGTTAAAAAAGAAAAAACTCTGCGACCAATTTTGTCGCCGTAAAACTCCGGTTAATATCCTGGTTTGACAAGAAAAGCCTAAATCTCTTGGGATCATAAAATATTTAACAATCACACGGCGAAAGCGTAAATGTTTTTATTTCTTTTCCATTCTCTGCAATGCGGTCTAGTTTCTTTGTGGGATTTGGGAGCGAGCCTCCTGGATCGCTTTTGAAAGGATTAGATTATTTTTTGGTACCTTATTTCCGTCCAAAGTCATAATTAGACTATAATATTCTCACTGCTGGGACTTGCACCTCCTCTCTGTGAGGGTAATCCACCATGTGGGCCCAAGGAGGATTTGTAAATGTCCCTTGCCGTTGAATTTTTGGTTTTAGGTAATTATGTTCATAATATTTTTTTCATCGTAATGAGAGCAGTGGTGATGAAATAAACACACAAAGTGTAGCGTTCACCTGCGTTTGATCCCAAAAGCTTCTTGTAAGTCGGAGATGTTTTCTCTATGCTACCATTACTCTCTAAAAATTTGGAATTTAAAATTACGGCACACATTGTTGAATTTTGAAAGAACTGTTCTATAGTATAGTCAATTATTTTGGAGTCCTTAACCCTTTTACCATCATTCGTGACTACAGGTGCAGGCTTGGTATTAAGCTCAATATCGGTCTTATGTGTTACCACGTTTACCACATTTGTAGCCAGTTGATTAAAATCATAAAAAGATCGTGCTCCAATTTGAGACGATTCGGGGGCTGAGTCACCCTCGTCCGTAGGAGAGAACCCCATACGAATCCCTACACGTGGCCCCCGGGTGGTGCAAATCAGGTGACATCAATTAACTGGTGGTAGGTTACGGCCGAAGGCTTGCGACCACCCACCGGGCAAAGACGTGCCGCCAAGCGGCCTAGCCGTGTTCCGGTACGATGCCCGGTGTAGCCAACTAGAGGAGTTGGGTCGAGATAGCTGTTCCACTGCAGGCGTTCCAGCCTGACGCGCGCTGTTATGGGCCTATCGGGAGACTGGTCGCGGAGGGTAGCGGGATCCGAGGCACGGTGCGCCGCTGGCCGACCGCAGGTAGTTGGGGGCCCAAGTAGTGTGCCAGCCACACACGAAAGGCTGCCCCGCCAACTGTCGAAAAATCCCGGAATGCACCATCGTGCTGGTTGGCGACCAGAAGACAGGGCCCGATGGACATTCCCGGGGGGGCTCGGGCGTCCCCGCGGTCTCCAGATCAGTCCCCTATTGATAGCTTCCTGTCAGTGCGTGTCTGTAGGTTGCCAGCGTGGAACCTCATCTCACTGCCTTCTCCTAACCTTTTATCACTCAAATAAATGCAAAGAAAAAATAAAAGAAAAGCTGTACAGCGGCAGCACTCCCTGTCACTCAAAGTGCACCTCAGCAACATAAGAGGGCTGCACTCTAATCTCGAAGCAGTCCATCACCACCTTGAGACTGATAGACCAGCTCTTCTTTTCCTTTCGGAGACGCAGATCGGATGTCCGTCAGACGTGTCGTACTTATCATACCCAGGGTTTACCCTGGAGCACAATTTTAAACCACGCGCGGGTGTATGCATGTACGCCCGAGACGACATCTGTTATCGGCGTCTCCGAAACCTTGAGGACTCCAGGTTTTCTGTGCTCTGGGCACTGGTGGACACAGGCCTGGATAAAATTATCTACGCCTGTGTCTACCGATCGCACAGTGGTGATCAGGAGACAACCAGGCTCACGGAACATCTGTGTGAGGCGGCTGATATGGCGCAGCAGCGGTACCCTTCTGCCCAATTAGTGATACTGGGGGATTTCAATGCCCACCACCAGGAGTGGCTCTTCCCATACCAGTGCACTGATCATGCTGGGCGAGAGACGCGAAAGCTTGCGCTTGCGTTAAATCTCGCCCAGCTGGTCCAGGGAGCAACAAGGGTGCCGGATGTTCATTCGCACACTGCCAATTGCTTGGACCTTCTGCTGACAACAGATCCAGACCGCTACTCTGTGTCGGTATCTTCACCTTTGGGTAGCTCCGACCATTGTCTGGTGAAGTCTGTTTCCGTCTACTCCCCGCCCGATCCCAGCCCAAGAGGCACTCGGCGGGTTTGGCGGTACAGGTCAGCAGATTGGGATGGGATGCGTTCTTTCTTCGCATCTTATCCTTGGCAGCCCATTTGCTTTTCTTCGGCTGATCCTTCGTCGTGCGCGGACGCCGTGACGGACGTGTTGCGTCGGGGAATGGAGTACTTCATTCCGTTCTCTGACGTAGCAATGTCTAGCGTTGACCGACCATGGTTTGGCGCCGAGTGCAATCGTGCCAACACGCTGAAACATGAGGCGTACCTGGCTTGGGTCGACGCTCGGTCGCGCAAAGCTAGCGACGTCAGCCAGCGGAAGAGAGTCTTCAATAGGGCTGCCAAGTCCTGCAAGAGGGTATTGCGAAGGGCTCGGTTTGACCACATAAGCCGTATTGGGTCCAAACTTGCTTCCTATCCAGCCGGTAGTAAAGCGTTCTGGTCCCTGGCTAAGTCGGTCGAATCGAACTTCTGCCGGCCCTCACTACCACCACTGCTGAAACCCGACGGAACGCTGGCCCACTCCGCTGAGGAGAAAGCAAACTTGTTTGCCTCTCTTTTTGCGGAATCCTCACGCCTGGATTCTGGTAACGCGCGGCCCCCTCCTTCTCCTGATGGATGCGAGACGAGTATGTCGGACATTCGCATCCATCAAAAAGACGTCCGTAGGGTGCTGCGGAATCTTGACGTGAACAAGGCTAGTGGCCCCGATGGGATACCGGCAATTGTTCTAAGAACTTGTGCGCCTGAACTGTCTCCGATCCTGACTCGCCTGTTTCGCCTTTCATATGAGACTGGAAAAGTACCGAATGCTTGGAAGCAAGCTAACGTTCAGCCTGTGCCCAAGAAGGGCAGTCGGGCTGACCCGGCCAACTATAGACCCATCTCAGTTACGTCCATCCTCTGTAAGAGTATGGAACGGGTGCTCAACTCCAAGCTCCTGGCATACCTAGAAGCTAACGACATCCTCAGTGACCGCCAATATGGCTTCCGCCGAAATCGGTCAACTGGGGATCTTCTAGCGTATGCCATTCACATATGGAGTGAAGCCATCGAGAGGCACGGGGAAGCGCTTGCCGTCTCCCTCGACATCTCGAAGGCTTTTGACAGGGTCTGGCATGAGAGCCTTATTGGTAAGCTTCCGTCATTCGGTCTGCCCGGTAGTCTGTGCGATTGGATCGCAGACTTCCTGAGGGACCGGTCTATACGAGTGGTTATAGATGGCCGCTCGTCTGACCAACGGGATATCAACGCCGGGGTCCCTCAGGGGTCGGTACTCTCGGCAACATTGTTCTTGTTGCACATAAATGGTCTGCTAAAACCCGGCACTTTTGGGTATGCAGACGACAGCACTGTTGCTGAGAGATACTTGTCCAACGCGCGTGCTGCCGGGCCTCAGATCCGGTCTCTCCGGGAGGCCATGGTGGAGCGCTTGAACTTGTCCTTGCAAGCAGTCTCCGAATGGGGCGATGCCAATCTGGTCAGGTTTAATGCTGCTAAAACCCAGGCGTGTCTTTTTTCCGCTAAAAGGAGCCAATTCCACCCGGCTCCTACTTTCCGCGGTGTAACCGTGCCGATAACGGACCATCTCGAGCTTCTTGGCGTTACGTTGACATCGACCCTCAATTTTGGTCCATTCATTGAGGCAAAAGCTCAACTGGCTGCCAAAAAGTTGGGGATCCTTACAAAGGTGAGACGATACTTCACGCCAGAACAGCTGCTCAACTTGTATCAGGCGCAAGTTCGGTCATGCATGGAGTACTGCTCTCACCTCTGGGACGGATCTGCCAAGTACCAGCTGGATGCACTAGAGTCGATCGAAAAGCGGGCCAAGAGGCTCATCGGCAATGAGATATTGGTCAAGTCTAGGCTCCAGAGCCTTGAACATCGGCGCCAAGTTGCCAGTCTGTCGGTTTTTTATCGGTTACATTTCGGGGAGTGTGCGTTGGAATTGCATGAATTAATTCCTCCTAGCCCTTTCCATTATCGGAATACAAGACGTACGGCGATGTGTCATCGGTACATGGTGGACATTCCACCCATACGCACCAAACGTTTTGGGAATACTTTCATTATGCGTACAGCAAGGGAGTGGAATTCCCTGCCGGGGTCTGTATTTCCTGAGAGCTACAACCTGGGAGTCTTTAAGTCAAGAGTGAATAGGTTTCTTCTAGGTAAGCGCGCTACATCGTCGACCACATCATCACTTACCATCAGGTGAGATAGTGGTCAAGCGCAAGCCTATCAATAATAAAAAAAAAAAAAAAAAAAAGAAAACATTGCAATGCAAGCAAAATTTTACTGTATCATTCAAAAGGTACGTTATGTAGGTTTTTGAAGAAAATTGCTTCTGTTTATGTGGGAGTAGCTAGAAAATCAACGGATAAATCATTGAATTACCAACAAGAAAGTCACAATAACAAATTGTAAGCAAAACTTTGACGTAAATCAAGTTATTATATCCAAAGTTTACCCTTAATAAGTTACTTGCGACTCACTATAACTAAGTTATTTGCAAGCTATTACTTTAAGCGTTCCCAATTGGCATTCTGGCAATATTAAAATTGAATTTGCGCCTTAGTACAGTGAGTTTGCAAAAGTTTTGGTGCGAATGGGGCTCGATAAATCGGCGTGAACGGGATCGTCCAAGTTTCGATATATTTAGCGTAAGTGCCTCCCCGGCTTTAGTTTTCGTATAGAATTAGGAAAGGTGTCTGTGGAGCCTGGATTTTTGGCTATAATCATCACATAGACATGGCTTTTGTTAGACTTCTCAATAATCCAAAAGAAATAATAATTTAGTGTGATGGATTGGTATGTGCAGAACCACGTTATAAGTAGCCAAAAAAACTTTTTAACATAAAAATTAAACCGACTTCCAAAACAAAACACTACAAAGCGAAAAATAACATGATCATCATCATCACTTAACAGCAGGCGAGATAGTGGTCATACGCGATTAAACTCAACACTCTGTTCACGTGGTATCAGAACTTAGAGAGGGGGCTACGACAAAATCCTAATTTCTAGAAAAAAACATATGAGCATTCTTTTAAACTAGCAATGCTACAATTTTGCCATATTAATTATTATTTATTTATTTTTATCCAACAACATGAAAAATTTTCAATGAAACTAGAATAATTGTATTTTTTGCTTTGGTATTTTTTTTGTTTGTTTTTTTAGTGGTCTTCATTATTGCCTTTCTAATGAAGCCGGTTTGGGGCACAAGTCTATTTGAAACCATCTTACCGATGTGCCCCGGACAATATGTAGAAACAATGTTTGTATTTTATAAAATTAGGATATAGAACTCGCTCACTCGCAAGGATAAGACGAATCGAATAACGTAAGAATCATAATATCGAACAACGCGTTTGGTCTCTAGAACGCCGCATACATACTAACATTATAAAGAGGTAAAGTTTGGGAATTGTGAGTTTGTGACGTTGTAGAGGGTAATCTCTGGATCTACTGAACCGATTTTGAAAATTATTTCACCAGTAGAAAGCTACATTATTCCCGAGTGTCATAGGCTATAAAATATAAAAAAAAAAGAGTTCCTTATGAAAATTGCAATAATTTAACCCAAGGTATGGTAGGTTGAATAGGGTAGGTAGGGTAGGGTAGGGTAGGTAGAGTAGGTGGGTAGGGTACCTACCCTACCCACCATACCTACTCTACTCACCCGGGTAGAGTAGGCATGGTAGGTAGGCTAGGTAGGTAGCCAATTGACGGGAGCGAAGCCCCGGGGGTCAGCTCTTAGACTGATTTGAAAAACATTACTAACGTTCATAAACAATGAAAGCACCGAACATTGCTCTAATGAAGGGACAAAATAAAGTTTGCCGTTTGAAAACTGTTGTTAGTATATTTTATAAGTTGGTCGACTATTACTCGTAAACTTGTGAAGCCTACTTAGCTGTGATAGTTTACCTTTTAATTTCGTGAAGCCACCTCCACACGCTTGTTGTTTGCCACAAACAGTGGCGAACGAAAAACACTTTCCAAACACTGACCACAATCACCCAATACAAACACGGTATCCACAAGCTTGGCGAACGTGCTAGTATATTCCGGATCTGCAAATATGGCAGATGATGAGCTTGTTGTGGCAGCGATTACTTTTGGGTTAACCTCCTCAGACCAATCAGACATTTTCCCTTACAATTTAGCTAAGGATACACAAAATGTCACGATTCGTAAATTTGACCACCACTATTAACTCCGTCCGCCGCCCGCAAGCTAGCGCGTACTATTGAACTGAACAAGCGTTCATCGCAAACACTTTTGTCAAACACCCTTTGATTTGTGCACAAAAACCGACACCGATGGAGAACACGGGCGAATACAAACAAAAACAGGCAAACACAAACAAACACCCATCCACATGTTCGTGTTTGTTGTTTTGTGTTTGCTGTTTGCCATTGTTCGCCAAGCGTGTGGAACCGGCTTTATATATACTACTGCCGTGACTTTTTTAATATATCCAAAAGCAACCATTTAGATGGCAGGGGCACTTGACTCTAACAAAAATTTGCAATTAATGCTTAATTTTACGCAAACGGATCCGTGAATTAAAAAATTGCCACTTTACGTGTACAGGAGGTTATCTAAAAAAAATTTTTTCTTTATTTAATTTAACCACTTTATCGGCTTGATTAATAATATAACCATGCCAAATTATAGCTTTCTAGTACTTAAAGTCTCTGAGCTAAGCTGCGGACGAACCGCCGGACATGGCAAAATTATAAGGGTTCTTTGTTGACTATGGAACCCTAAAATCCAGTCAAAAAAAAACTTATTTATTTCAGAGCAAAAATATACAAAGCTAAATCTGTGCTTTTAAATAGCTTTGTGCTTGTTCATCGAAATATTACAATCCCTGAGCTTCTTTATCTCGCCATCTTTAAGAATGACATTTCCCAGGAGGGCAGTTTTATTAGCCACAAAGAAAAAGCTGAGGAAAAAGCTAAAAAATATCTTCAAAAGGCTTTTGATTACCATATTTAAACAGACTTTAATAAATACAGATTTTTTAAGAATAAAAACACTTTTAAGAATCGTCGGTGATTGAAGTTCATTGTTTAAGTTCTAACAATTATTTGACTGCACATTAGATTAATAATGCCCTGCCCTCATGCTCTAGAGTCTACACAAAGTGTCAAACAGCGACAGTGACGTTCGAAATGAACCGTTTTTGTGCCCACCAGCTGGCACCACTGGCGAGTAAGGTCCTTAAATATAGCTGTTAAACATTGAAACCGTGCGCGTAAGCAAAGTTTGAATTAAAATCTAGTCTCATGTCGTAGAAGTGCGATTAAATAGAATATCAAATATTTACAGATTTTCAAAACAAAGGGGGCTTCCCATTTTTTTTCGAAAAATGAGGATAATATTTTCCGTAACACAGATTTCTATTAAAGCAGTGTTTTATAAAACCCGTACCTATCTTAAACTGAAAAAATCACAACAAAATAAAATTGAGAATAAACTCACGCAAAAATACAAAAACTGCAGGCATATTACGTATCTTGCAAGAGCAAAACCATAGCGATTTTTGCTCAATAATTGCTCTTTAGGTCTCTCTAGGTCTTAGAGATTTCGGCGTTTTTTTTTTTAAATAAGTGCATTTCTCAAACATCGAGCGATGAGCAAACGATTGTGTAGCATAACTATACTGTAGGTAATTACGACTTTTATTTCATAAAACGGTTGATATCGTGATGATTTCTGATCGCTGTTTCTTACGTAATAAGCCTGCCGTTGACATTTGACATTTTGAAGACCTCACTCTACACTAGCGCCTCTAGCGGCAAATGCAAACGCGGCGCCCTCATTCCAAAATGTTTGGAATAGGAATCACGTGACATTTTGATAGCATTTGTCAGTTCCATACATGTTTCACATGCGCTTTCGTTGGTAAAATGTCATTTGTCCAGAGCCTCTGATCCCAATTTATTTTGGGGCGTCACTACATATCGTCTTCTTTCATAACCTCTATCAATGATCATATATTATACATAATCATGTTCTCGAAAACGGCTCTAATGATTTTGATAAAATTGTAATATAGGGGTTTTTGGGGCCGAAAAATCGATCCAGCTAGGTCTCATATCTGGGAAATTTCACGCAAAAAGAAGTAGTTTCACCAGGCGATAGCCCACTACACTCAAGATTGCGAATTCGAATCCCAGTAATGGATAGGTATTTTTTTGATTTTGTTTTGTATTTTTTTATGTTATTATTATTTTTGTATTATTTTTGCACTTGGTTTTTTTAATGTCGTCTCATTTTTGGAAATATGTTTTCTCTATTTTGACACGAGCAGATCTTAGTCTCACAGATACTACTAATAATACACACCATCATTTACCGTTTTTTGGTCTTCTATGCAAATTCATTCTCCAAAATGTTTATGACCGTTACGTCATTTCTCCATATGACTGCACTTAGAAAAGACTAACTAAACTTCAGAATATTCCTTTACCCAACCACTGTGTTAGGAGCCGCAATAATCACAGGAATCACAAAAGGGCGTAGAATGAGGTACTGTTACAAGTTCCATTCCAGATTCCTCCATGCCAGACGCACAGGACTGATCGAAACACATTGAGGGTCTATATTTAGCAGTGGATGTCTTTCGGCTGAAGTGATGATGATGAAAGAGAGAAATGAAATAAAGAAAGAAAAAATATTTATCACAAATAAATATTTTTCTTTCTTTCTTTCTTTCTTACCCTCACAGGAGACACGAAATAAGCAAAACACAAACAATAATAAAAAAAAAAAAAAAATAAGCCCGTGCGAGACCAAAAGGGCTCCTATATCAGCATGTGCAATGAGGATTTGTTCCATTCCTCAAGAGTTTTAATCATAACTTAAGTTTAGTACAATGCACATTTTCAAAGACACGCTCGACTATTGACGTTTTTTCAACTAAATGATGTGCAGTTGTGTACACAAGAAAAGCCGTGATTTATTACACATTTACACAAAAGTAGGACATTACTAGGTTAACAGATAGACTCGAATATAACAGGTTTAACAAATAGATAATAAGTAAGGAAAGTTTTTTTATATAATGTGAAAGCTTTGTGAAAACTTATTGATTACTTAAAACTAAGCAAAGCTTAGGACTAACTTTGTTTTTTTTTGGGGTGCGAAATCATACAATGACTTCACCCGCTCTGGGTGAGGCGGGAGGGCGTGTCAGGCTTTTACTGACTAAAACCCACCGTGTTCCTTCAGTTGCTTAAGCCAAGGCCGCGGTAACTTTTTTTCAAATTTATCCGCGACCCAGACAGGCATCGGCCCTTGTGAACCCCGTCAGTTCTTCTGACATCTCTTTGAGGTGCATCTTTGGTCTACCTACTTACATAATGTAGCAATCGACATCATCTCAGTTTTCAATTGCCTACATCTACCTTAAATACTACCTTTAATAGGGTGATGAAAGGTCCAACTTGACGGATTACCCTATCGATGTTTTCTCTATAGAAACAGCTCGAGCAATGTACGTATATATAGCTCAATTTGTTTTGTTTTTGTAGTGTTCTAGATAAAGGTCTACTGGACACACTTTTTATTTTTAATTTGTCTCAAATATTCATTGTGTCAATGTCATGCATACCTGTTATTTGCATGGTTACTGAAATGCCGATTTTATATATTATTTTATTTGAATTGTAAGTGACAGTGCTGTTGGTGTGCTTATTATAAATAAATAAAATTGTCAGCCCATATTCTCGCGAATATATACACGAACAACATGAAACTACCAACCAACAAATCCAAACCACACTTCTTGCTATAACTTGCACAAAATTATCCCTTTTCACAGAGCAAAACTTTCCCAACTAAGCCAAGTCCCTATCTGTTACTTTCTTAACTCTGTGCCACGTATATCGTGCACTCCCTGAGTTATCGCCCACGACTTTGAACGCAGTATCTTACATAATTCTTTTTCTATTCCTGCCATTATAAACTTTAGGACTACTACCATAAAGGCAAAATTTGCTTGAAATATTCGGTCTGTATCACGCGCTATCGTTGCCGATCGTACGGTTCCCACCAAACTTTATAAGCCGATAATGTTAAATTTCTGTTACGTATAATGCATTCCGTTGGCTGGCTCGTCTTTCTAACTCAGCCTTAATATTTTCTAGTACAATTTTGGTTTTAAATTAACTTAGGGTGTAGTTCGTTGAGATTTATTGTATCTATACTAGTGCGCATCGAGGTTTTTTGTGAAATTAGCACAGAGCTCGTTGACTCTTCACGTGACCAGAGTCCCACCCTTTTCTTCGGCCAGGGAATCAGCATTGCCATCTAACGTGGCAATGCTGCCAGCGTTCTGGGCACGTTTCCCATTGACATCGATGTGGACGAATTTTTTGATGCACAATGAGCTCTTTTCCGTCTCCCTTTTGTATTTGTATAAAGGTTTGTTTTTTTTATTAATAATATTCAATTGTATATATGTTAATAAAAGTCTTTATAAATCTATTAATTAATAAAAGTTGATGAAAACCTATGCAGCATATAAATCAATGTTTTATCGGAATGTTTAGACTTCTACCTCGAAAGAAAGATAGTTATGTGAATTTAAAAGTGGGGCATGAACTGCAAGAGGAATATGGTTACAGAATGTTACTTATTTCGTGTATGTGTGTTATTCTGCCGTGGTGGGTCAATGGCTAAGACTTCAGCTTTCGTTATTGAGGTCGTGGGTTCAAATTTGGCCAAGTACCAAAGTGAATTTTTCAATTCTAAGTTACTTTCTAAGTTTATCTAGGACGCCGGTTCTTCTCCATAGGAAACGACTAACCCGAACCGTGCACCTTTTGTCGACGTTTTATAAGTGCCCATGTAGGCCTATGTAAAATAAAAATATTTGATTTTGATATTTGATTTTGTTACTGACATCGGTGAAGGAAAACATCGCGACAACACCTGGACTTGACTAATAAAAGTCTGAAATCGCCAACTCGCATTGAGCAATCGTGGTCCCTTCTCTGTATGAGAAGAGGCCTTTGTCTTCCAGTGGTACAATAACAGGCTGGTAAATAAATTATTCATTAAAATATCTTTTCGTAATCTTCTCAGCTAACCCTTTAATTTGATACCCATATTATGGCAGTGCACATAAAATAACTAGTCCGCCATCTTGGGACGAATGACGTCACTTAGCTAACCATGCTTTATCATCCAAACTAAACGTGTTTGCAAAATTGCATCTTAATCGGTGGAGGATAACTGCTTTAAAATTCAGTTGCAAAATTTGACCCGAACACACATACATACATTGCAAGTTCAATAGAAGCTTGTAATTGATAAAATCAGTCAATCTGCCTAGCATTTTCCCAAATATGTTGGGGTCGGCTTCCAGTCTAACTGGATTCGGGTAAGTACCAATGTTTTACATGGAGTGATTGTTTATTGGACCTCCATAACCCAGAACTGGATAACAAGATAACCCTTGGCAAGACTGGTGTCAGATCTCAGTCTTCTGACTACCAGTAACGAGTGTCAAAGATCTTTAAATGACAGCTACGACTAACGGCTTAAGGATGAATTATGCTAGGCCGAGTTACGTGCTACGTGTTTATACGACGAGTCGAGAAAGGCGCGGGGTGCAACCGTGCGTCGTTGGGGCTCGTCCTATGGGCCGCAGTGGACGCTGCATGGTGTAAGCATGGACCACATCATATAAATGTTCGTGAATTTTTGAATCCGTGTCTCGTTCGGGCCTCGCACGGGGCTCGGCTCGTGCCCGCTACGGTCTAGCTTAATTCATCCTTTAACGTGATTTCCGAGGCACGGAGATATTTCGCTATGTAAAGATGGTCACCCATCCACAGACTGACTATGCAAGCGTTGCTGACCCTTGAAGATCGACCCGTGCGGTCGTTATTATTTAGCCAGGAGCTCCTCTAAGTAAGAGGCTGGTAATGTTAAATATAACACTAATGTTATAAAGGCGAAAGTTTGTGTGTGTGTTTGTGTGTGTGTGCGTGTTTGTATGTTTGTTACTTCTTCACGCTAAAACGGCTGGATGGATCTGGATAAAATTTGGCACAGAGATAGATTATAGTCTGGAATAGCACATAGGATACTTTTATTCCAGAAATATGTTCCCTTGGGATACATTTCGACATTCACGCTTCGCGAAGCTTTAGGTTAATCATAACTCGAACTCCGAATTTTTATTAAACCATTGTCATTTGTTTATAGATTGGCGATCGTACTATAGCAGTAGACTCTGCATTATATATTCTATTAGTCGTCTTTTACGACTCCCAAGGGATAGCCTTTTCTTTACCTGAAACCATAAAGTTCGTCTCAGCCCTTTTAACCTCATCATTATGCATTACGTCACACGTGTCATTAATAGGTTAGTTCCATTCTTATACTGGTCTGCTATTCTAAATTCAGCTTTTAGATGGAGACCTAATCTTCAAGAGTTAACCTTGTTTATTTGTAAATGTTGATCTCTGTAAATACTGCCAGTCGATTCTGTAGACATCTCACCGTGAAAACACTAGTCGATAATTCTTCCATAAATACGAAGTCTAGGGATTACTCCACTGTTTGACGATGTACGTTCAAAATAAAAAAAATAATCAATTTGTCTCATCATTATCTTGCCCTGTATGGAAACAAAAAAGTAAAAAAGAAAAATATTTGAAAGTTATGAGAGTCGAAAGTTCCATATTTCAACACTAATTGAAATGCATCTTTGGGCGGCAATAAATACCATAACAAGAAGGAAAATTGCAAAACGGTCTTCATACAGGGATAGATTAGTAGTTCAACAATGCAAATAATTTTATTTTGGAAATATACATTTATTCGTTTTTTCATGATATCTATTCTCCCAAAGATGTGTTTATAAAATATCACGGGCTCGTTTTTGGCCTAAATCATCATCCATTTCGCTACAAACTTGCGAATTAGCACTTTTACAAGTTTGTAGCAAAATGGATGATGATTTAGGACGAAAACGAGCGTGCGATATTTCGTACGAAGAATATGTTAGTTTAAGATAAGATTGATAAGTGTACCACATCATCACTTAACATCAGGCGAGATAGTGGTCAAACGCGAGCCTATAACAAATAAAAAAAATAAAAAATAACGAACAATAAAGAATTTTATAGAGTAATTAAATTATAAAAAAATGCACAAAGGACCCTGTTTACTTGGGTGCGGTAAATAATCTTTCTGTCATTCTGTGTGCTGATCATGTTTACAGAATGGCACTACTGATCTGATTACGAACATTGTTTCACTAACAGACACTATAACTGTGTGACTTAAGCTACTTTTATGCAGGAAAATTTCACAGTGCCTACAGACTATTCGGCGAGAGCAAAGTCGCATGAATAAGCTTGTGTTACATATTGCCTATATAGAGGATAGAGTGGACCAGAATGGCCCAGAATAGATTTAGATGGAAAAAGATGGAGGAGACCTTCATCCAGAAATGGGTGACTCCTTATAAGGTTAAATAAAAAAATACATAAACATAGAATTGTAAATTATAGGGGGATAAAGGCTGTTTTTTATTTTTACCCGACTGCCGAAGGAGGGTAATTGTGTTTATTTATTTTGTATGAATTTTTCAATATTTTTTTTTGTAGCCGTATTATGAGGAAGTGGGGTAGACATTGAATTTTGAGTGATCTGAATCGCGTCTAAACTGGTGACAAAAACACATTTTTACAAAAAATACAACCGACTTCCAAAAAAAATACTACAAAGAGAAAAATACCATCAATTTCGGCAGACGGTGTCTAAAAACGAAAAAACAAAAACAGTAACACGGATTCCAAAATTGAAATTATTATTCTTCTTTTCTTTTTTAAGGTTGAGACATAAAAGATAAAAAAATACGGTCGAATTGACCTCCTCCTTTTTGAAGTCTGTTAAAGTAACACACACGCACACACGCACGGCAATGCGCCACCGGTACATGGTGGACATCCCACCCATACGTACAAAGCGTTTTGCGAATACTTTCATTGTACGCACAGCTAAGGAGTGGAATTCCCTGCCGGAGTCTTTGTTTCCTGATAGCTACAACCTTGGGGTCTTCAAGTCAAGAGTGAATAGGTTACTTCTAGGCAGGCGTGCTTCACCGTCGACCACATCATCGCTTACCATCAGGCGAGATAGTGGTCAAACGCGAGCCTATCGATAAATAAAAATAAAAATAAAAAAAAGTATGTGTTTTTCACAGACATTTTTATAATAAGGTTTCTACAAGCGAAATATGGTACCTAAATTAGAGCTATTAACTATGCTTTTCTGCAACCAAGGAGGTAACACAACTAAATTAGCCAATAAAACAGCTAAATAGATGCTCCGTGCAACTCGAGCTACTTACCATAAAAGTATTGAACTAAGCGGCTATCAAGAAGAAGCAAAGCAATAAGTTGAAACTCGAACAGATTTTCGTCTTCACAAACCTCTAGACCGGAGTTAAAAACTATAAGTACTTGAGTTCGTAGTTTGGTATTGTGCCGATAAGCTCGCTGGATCTCTGTTAATAAAAGTTGTCACTTCTGACAGACTTGGAAATATTCATATTTACTGGTTTTTGTGTGAAAATAACTGGTGAGGGGGAAACTTCGGGCCATTATAGCAGTAAGAAATAGAAAGAAAGAAGAACAATTTTAGTAGCGCCAGACGCATACCATAAAAAACAAAAGGAATCTTAGTAATCACATCACTCTAATATCTTAAAGGCGAAAGTCTGTTAGTGTGTATGTTTGTTACTTCTTCACGCTCAAACGGCTGGACGGATCTGGATGAAATTTGGCACAGAGATAGATTATTGTCTGGAATAACACATAGGATACTTTTTATCACAGGCATATGTTCCCTTAGGATAATTTTCGACATTCACGTAGGCGAAGCCGCTGGCAGAAGCTAGTATTATAAATGTGAAAGTTTGGATGGATGTGTGTGTGGATGCGCAGCAAAAAAAAATCTAAATCTATGGTGTGGATGTATATTTGTTACTCAATCACGCCAGAACGGCTGAACGGATCTGGATGCAATTTGGCAGACATTTTTTACAGAGATAGATTATAGTTTGGAATAGCATAAAGGCTACTTTTTATGTCGGTATAATGATGCCTTGGGATGATAAAACACGTATAACGTGGGTAAATCCGCGTGCAGAAGCTAGCAACTAACGTAAATACGTATACAAAAAAGTATGCGTTACAACCACGCAAAACCGTAAAGCAGCAATTGAAGTGCATTACTACAACCATATTTAAATGGCATTTAGAGTCTGGGTGAGGCGAAAAAAAAGGCTAAATCAACCTCCTTAGCTATTTACTGAGGTATATTGGACTGGCAGATGAATACCAGTATTTTTCCTCGAGCGCCTGCCAATACGACTTCCACAACCCGTTACTAGGTGCCTCAGTTATTACTAGAGACCGGATTATATGCAACATAAAATGTTTGAAATATGCATGCAAATATAGATGAAAATCGCGTAAAATATGCATGAAAATTGCAAAAATATACAACATCTATCTATCTATTTATATAAAAATGAATCCCTATTTCGCTTGGTCACGGCATCACGCTTGAACGGCTGGACCGATTTCGCTTATTCTTTTTTTTTGTGTTTGTTATTGTTAGGATCTTATGAAAAAAAAATATTAAAAAAAATTGGTACCTTACCTACAGAGGTAGGATAGTTATGTAGGTAGGGTAGGGTGGGTAGGGTAGGTAGGGTAGATGAATGTTTGGTGTTTTTAAGGCAAAACAAAGTTTGCCGGGTCAGCTAGTCAAATAATAAATAAAAATAGTTATTATTAGTTGTTTTATTTAAAAAACCACATACAATTGGTGCATTATATTTGTTTTTTTTTATTTTATTCATAAATCCATATTATAAATAAAAAGTAGGTATCTGAAGATTTGCTACTAAGAATTGTAAACATAAAAGACAGCGACTGTTCCAAGTGTTCGGTCGAAAGATTGTGTCTTCGATCCTAAAAACATTATTATAAGAAGAAAAAAGAAAATAACGGTTGAGTCTACGTCGATATTTGTTCGAAAATATGCATCATCACCTCGTTTTTAGTTAAAATATGCAATAACAGGTAAAAAGAGGTCAAATAAGCAAATGCATATTTATATAAAACATGCAAATGCATATAATCCGGTCTCTAGTCATGACTTAACCACGAGCTTTCAAGCCTTCAATCAAAGATTTCTCAAAACAATGTGTAGCTCCATAGGCTTGTGTAGAAAATAAATATTCCATGGAAAAGTACGGACAATACCGAAACGAATGTCTGTAGGCCATCCTGATGTTTGTTTCATTAATCAAATCCGGCAGACGCCGACGTGCAGAAAGCCAATCACTCAGCCACTGCACGAATCAAGCAACGAAAAGTTAGATTTGTTCCTTTTGCAAATCTATTGTGTACGTAGGATGAATTAGTTTGGAAAAGTTGAATATGAGTCGAAAAAAATCGTCTAACAAACAAAATACCTACATTCTTTGGTTAAGCCTATAAATTAGTCATCATTATTCTTATCATTTTGTATTTTTTTAAGTGACATGGAAATGAAATTCTTTCAATATTCACGTGTATCTGTGGTAAATTCTAAGATTTACCGTGTGAGTGCTAGTAAAAGTCTGAGATTAGTGATTACCACAGCTCATTACGGACTTTTACCAGTAAGGCTTCGTAAATCTTAGCTTTTACCGGTAAATCCTAAGTTATACCGTAGTTCGGGCTTTGAAAATAAGTTACATAATACACTCGCGAACAATGAAAAAATTCCAGTGAAATAGCACCAAATTACTCCTTAACGGAAAAGGCTAGTCTGCAATATTGAAGTACATTTAATAGCGCATCAGAATATTACCAACTAAAAACGAAAATATTGTGTTCAAATTTAAAATAAATGTTTAAAAAAATTGGGGCCATTTGGAAAATAAAACCAAATCTCTAAGTAGGGGTTTTATTAGGTGTAAACGTAGGTATTGATAACTCAGTACTTGGTGTTCCTCCATGTGCTCTCAATACAGCTTCTACGCGATTGGGCATGCTAAATACCAGATTCCTCAGCATATGCTGAGGAATGTTCTCCCATTCTTCGATGAGCGCGTAATTCAAGTCACGAAGAGTAATTGGAGGTGGAACTCATTTACTCACTCGTCTGTCAAGCTCGTCCCAAGCATGCTCAATAGGATTCAGAGATACCAGCCCACACGTGAACGGTACCTCCGCCGTGTGACACTTTTTCTTCAAAACATGCTTGTGCAAAACGTTCTCCTGGTCGTTGGTATACTCTTTTCCTCCCATCATGATGGTACAGCATAAATCTTGACTCATCAGAGAACATCACTCTGCCCCATTCGTCCTCATCCCATTCTGTATGCTCGCGGGCGTATCGCAATCGGGCAACTTTATGACGCCGTTCCAGTTTTGGGCCATTTGCTGGCTTGTAAGGCTTCAATCCTCTTTCGGCAAGACGTCTCCTGACTATCCACTCGCTTATTGGCTCCCTTCGAACTTGCAGAAGTTGTTGTTGAACCGCAACTCCCGTCTGATGTCGATTTCTTAAAATGGCTGCCGCAATTAAACGATCTTCTCGGACTGTTGTGCACCTTGGCTTGCCAGTACCTGGTCTTCTCAAGTTTTGGAGAAGGTTTAATCCAGTCTCCCTAAACCTTTGGATCACTCTTCGGACAGTAGTATGTGTCACGCCCATTATTCTGGCCGTATATCTTTGGCTTGTCCCCAGTTCCACCATTGTGATGATTCTCGTACAATCCTCGGGTGATAGAGGCATGATTTATGGGTACGAGAGCCGTAAGACTTTACAATTTCAGAATTCTTTCACAACGGCGAAAACAAGGATGAAATCAAAAGCCAAACAAAAAACGAAAAAAGGTATTCCGAAATTTTCAAACCCCAAAATTTTGTTTTTCTACTTTTTTTATCTATGGCTTCAAAAAGATCAGTATTTAAAAGAGTTTAAATTTTCATAGTAAAATAGATTTCATTATACTTTTTAATTTATGAAGCTAGGTTCTATGTCTTAGGAGATATTAAGGTGTTTGTCGGCATTTTGTGGGTGGAACTTTATCACTGCTCGGCAGTTTATTAGGTCTGTTTTATATCCCTGGTTCAGGCCATGTTACGGAGCGAGGGGGCAAGCTGTCTCCTCCTTCTGCGAAGCAGTAATGCTCACGAAAGAGGAGGCGGAACGCATGAGGGAGACGCAACGGAGACGCCCTCATGCCCCTAGCCACCGCAGGAGCCGATTCCCGGCCACCGTAGGCGCGGGCTTGAGGACGAGTAATGGGTAGCTCACCGTGCAATAAGGACCAGGCCCGAGTCGACGGCGTGTTGTGTTCCACGTGCGCCTAAATGAGATGTCCGCGAGGGCCGATGCCTGTCTGGGTCGCGGATAAATTTGAAAAGAGTTACCGCGGCCCTAGCTTAATCAACTGAAGGAACACGGGTGGGTTTTATTCAGTAAAAGTCTGACACGCCCTCCCGCCTCACCCAGGAGAAGTCATTGGATGATTACCCAAAATAAAATAGTTCTGTTTTATTAAAATATATGCCAGATCCAGGTATGAAGGATCGCGATTTGACCTGCTTAGTGACAAACAGGTATCAGAATTATAGTCGCAGAATTTGGGATACGGGTAAACTAAAGAAATATCTCCTGTAACTTCTACACAGTTTTAATTCGTTACAGAGTCAATAACGATCACTATGCTACTAAGTACTACTCTGGACTCAAAAGGAAACACTGAGCAGTTCCTAGGCCAGTTTGTTTCATGTCACGGCCATGTTCGAACGATCACTTTCGCCCTCCATGAACCGTATCGCCACTATACCCGATACCAAACAAAGGTACTTGTGTATCAATTTAAGTAAACAAATCGTGACAAGATCCAACATATAGGAACACTGTTTAGTAGGTACATCATTGTAATAATATTTTAGCTAATTTAATGATGAAACCATCAGAGCGATTATTTTCTATTTTCTTTTAAACATATAATCAACCTCTCGCAAAAGCTAGCGCGCGTTTGACAATTTGACACATTCATTTTACGGTTTGATATCCAGTTACTGAAATGAACTTTTCATTTCAGTAACTGGATATCAAACCGTTATTCTAAAAATAAATTAGGTATCGTACCTATTTCAAAAGTTATTTATTACATTTTTCTTAATTTCATCACTCTAAATCAAAGTACAGCCAAGCACAAACCGGAAAGTAAGATGCGAAACATACCGCATTCGTATCGAAATTTTCCGGAACAATAAATTCGAGAAGCAAACGCTGTCGCCAGACGAAATGCACTTCTGTTTACGACTATACTCGTACAACAGAATAGTACAGAAGGTTGGCTCCATCCAACAAGCAAAAACGCACGCCCACATAGACAAGTTCACGTATAGGAGTGCAAGCGCGCTTGCGACTGGCATTTGTTTGAAATCGCCGTACGTACGCGGCAATTTGTGCATACGAATGTTTTCTCTCGTTGTATGGAGTCGACCTTCTGTGCCATTCTATGCTTCTGTTTACTCGTATGCCAAAGGTTAGTGCTAGCAATAAAATATACCTACTGATGTTCGCCATATATTTGATTTTATATTTCCATAACTCCTTTTGCAATTTGGGTGCAAATAAAAACTTAAGTGAATCAGAAAACCAATCGAGAATCTGTTGCAAGTCCAAAACCTAAACAAGGAGAAATATAAGGCATAATTTATTCATCCCTTTTTTACCAATCAGAGGATGAATATTAATAGTAAACCTCTGAAAAGTAAACAAGGAATCCGAAATATATCATTATGTTGCTTAGAAAGTATAGAAGAGGTGCACTAAGAAAAATGTTTTCGCAAGTCCACTCTTAAGCGGGTCAGCGGGGTCAAAGTTTGTTTGCAAGGAAGTGTACTTATCAAGTTTGCTATACGTATCAGCGCAAAGAGCTTTTGGCGCGATAGAAAGGCTAATCGCTATTGCTATTGGATACAAAAATTGAATCCGAAAATCTTTTATTCATTTTTCTAGCAGTTTTAGTTGTATTTATCTTGGGTAGAAGCTATAAGCCCGTATTTTCTTCGGATTCCTCTAGAAAATGGAAGTGTTAGTACTTCATCATCATCATCATCATATCAGCCGAAAGACGTCCACTGCTGGACATAGGCCTACCCCAAGCGTCGCCACATTGACCGGTCTCGTGCGTCCCGCAACCAGCGGATCCCCGCAACCTTCACCAGGTCATCTGTACTTACCCAAATATAATAAAATCTCCTTTGTTTTGAAATAATGCAGACCGTACTGAGGGCAGATTACTGTAATTTTTATGGAACGTTCGCATTTTATCGAATCAGAAATGAAGATATCACCAGGAGAACCAGGTTACCGACACAGCCCGAAGTATCACCAAACTAAAATGCAGGGCAAATTGCTCGCAGAAAGGAGGGTGGATCGAGCCGAAAAATTCTGAATTGGCGACAGTATACCGAAAGAAGCAACTATACATGGAGGAGGCCTATGTATATGGACGTATCCCTAATAATTAAAAATCGAATCGAAAAATACCCTCCAGATTCATCATCATCATCATATAAGCCGAAAGACGTCCACTGCTGGACATATACCTCCCCAATCGTCGACCGGTCCCGTGCATCCCACGTCTAGTAGATTCCCGTAACCTTCACCAGGTCATGGTGGGAGGCCTTCCAATGCAACGTCTTCCGGTTCGCGGTCGCCACTACAGAATTTTTCTGCCCAATCAGCCATCCGTTCTGCAAGCAATATGCCCTGTCCACTGCCACTTAAGTCTGGCAATTCTTCGGGCTATGTCGGTAACCCTGATTCTATTGCAGATGTCTACATTTCTGATTCGATCATGCAAGGAAACTCCGAGCATAGCCCACTCCATTGCCCTTTGGGTGACTATAAGCCTTCTGATGCCATAGGTTATCACCGGAAACTAGCCCCCGCCTCCCCCCCATCCCTTCAGAGTAAATGATGGAATAGCAACAAAACAGAAACTGTAATCGTTCTCTAGAAATAGCGTACATTAAATCTTTTCATATAAAAACAAACAATAAAAGAAATCAGCTCATTTATCTTGACAACGACCTGCATACAAAATACGAGCAATCATAACTACAATACCGCAAAAATACCGATTAAAAATGCATTCGACTTGCATAACGAACAATCAGTATGACAAAACAGCTTTCGAGAATGCATCGATTACGCAACTTAACGATCGATACCAGTGAACGACGACGTCGCTTGCACTTGACAGCTGTTCAAGTAATGGGCGGTAGCGATTTAATTATTTTCATTTTTTTTATCTATAATAATTATAATTGATCTTGATGGACAAAAATGATAGGTTTTGCAAACAGATACTTTCAAATATTTCAAGTGAATTATGATAACTCGGGCTCTGCATGGCACGGCACTAATATGAATTGAGTGAAGTGGTACCAATTTGCCTGCTATTCTTACGAAACATATAGTAGGAAATGCAAAAGATCCCATGCTTTGTATGAGACTTTCCAACAACCATCGTAGTCAGTGGCATGTCAATTTTTCAGAGGCTTCTGGTTTATTCTAGAATGTCATTGATTAAAAATCGCGTTTGACCACTATTGCGCCTGATTTTAAGCGATGACGTGGTCTACGGTGAAGCACGCTTGCCTAGAAGAAACCTATTCACTCTTGACTTATAGACCCCAAGGTTGTAGCTATCAGGGAACAAAGACCCCGGAAGGGAATTCCACTCATTAGCTGTGCGCACAATGAAAGTATTAGCAAAACGCTTTGTACGTATGGGAGGGATGTCCACCATGTACCGATGGCGCATGGTCGTACGTCTTATAGTCCAATGATAGAAAGGGCTAGGCGGAATCAAATTGTGCAGTTCCGTCGCACACTCCCCACTCACTCCACACTCTCCACTCATGTAAACTGAAAAAATAAAAATCTACAAAAAAGTCCCACATTGATTTCATCGGCGATCAGTTTTAGTCTGCATGCTAGCTTATTAGATCTTTGTTCTTACCTAGGACAATTTGCAGCTCTCTACTATCCCGCAGAATATTTTAAGCTCTAAAATAAAAATGCACCCGCTTCAGCTCCTTCCTTAATCTACACCCCGCTTTCTGCCCCCACTTTTACCACGCTCAACGCGCTATGAAGGGCGAATCGACTTAATTGCAGTACGTCCGATTTCATGCACTACTGCTTTTCTTTCCTACCGATATATTAGCTGTTATACGTCATTATTTCTATGGCGACTAAAAAAATGAGGTCAAATATACCGTGCATTCGGAGACGGTAGTTAATAGCTGAACGATTTGCGATTTGGAGTAGAGTGCAGTAAAATTGAGCAATATAATTCTTGTTTCTGGAAACAGGTCATTAAATGCAGTGGATGTAGTAGTTGCTTGAAAGGATTTTAGCCGAATAATAGCCTCAATATGTATGTGAACATAACGATGCACGCACTCAACAGACGGAATGAAGGTTTCGTTTTTATGCAGGTAAGATTGCAGTGTCATAGATGAGGCAGTTACTTTAATATCACCCACTGACTAAGTTCTCACCTGTCGTCCTTGCGGTTTTAGTTTCAAATCCGTTCAAATGCCAATGTGACTTTTTCAATTCATGTGTACTTTCTAAGTTTATCTTGGACATTGCTGACAAGTGTGAAAGAAAACATCGCAAGGAAACCTGAATTTATAAATATTATAAGTTTGTATACCATTTGTGTAATTGTTGCAAGGCGTTTCAGAATTTGGATAAACAAATACTTTTTATAAGGGCAACGGGAAAAAAGATTCTATATAAGATGAGTATAAATAATCGGAAAAGACGACTAGGATTACTGACTAGGACCCTAAAGTGGTTAACATAGCCCACAGGATACGCTTACTAAAGCGGCAAAGAGCGAGCCATATTAAAATTTGTTCTACAGTAGATGGCCGTTGAGGCAGACGTGATCTTGAGTGAAGAACGCCAATCAACAAACCTAGTGTAGGACGTTTTCAAGCTAGGTGGAGTGATGATTTTGGCACAGAGCAGGCTGAATGAAAGTGATAGAAGATTAACCTCTATGTCCAACAGTTTGAGGGTTGCATTCCCCGAACTCGAAGATACGCTTTTAAAATTTGTCAAGCTATATTACATGCAATATAAAGAAATTAAAAGAATTACGAAAAATAAATAAATGATTGATGATGATTCAGACGATGATTGAGACGTGATTATTAATAATAAATTATTAAGAATCCGGCTCTAATTGATGATTTTCATCAGCAAGGCCAGATGCCGGCGCCTCCATCGAGTACAAAGCCCAAATTGCGGCAAAGAAACTGGGCGTCCTAAACAGAGTGAAGCGATACTTTATGCTTCAAGCGCAAGCCTATGATGATTAAAAAAATAAGAAGTCCGATGACGTTTCTCATTTTACATGCTGGTTTAACTTTGTACGTAAGAAAATGTAAAATAAAATTCATAATCGTAATAAATTATTACGAGTATGTTACCCTAATTAATTACGACAGCACGATTAGCGTAGTGGTTGAGCAATTGGCTGCTGCACTGGGTGTTGCAGGTTCGATTCCAAAACGGAACAAAAAAAATAAAAAAAAGACGTAGTCGTAATTAACTACTATGTTTTTTTTTTGCATCTTGGGTTGTTGTAACAAATACACACAGAAATATTTGCTCGTATTTTAAAATTCATTATAATATAATAGAAACTATATTTAGAAACATTTTATGCCACATTATAATATTATAAGTTAACAAGTGCTGGTCAAACGTAATCTAAATACTTTTCAATTAAAAACGACAATCACTTCGCATCATCAAAATGGATTCACTAACAAGCACACTGAGTGAATTTAGTTCACGGATGTCGGTCTTTGAGGAAGAGTTGCAGAGGACCCCTCAGTTACCCATCACAGCATCTGTCCCGGCTACAGAGTTCAGTGCATTCTGAGCTTTCATAACTCAGGCTATTAACAGTATTCAGCATCAACTCAGAATTCTGGCTCGCAGTGTTGATCAGATAGAGATACGGGGAAGAAGGAAGATTGTGCTGCTGCATGGCATTGGCAAAGAGCAAAAGAAGGACACTGCCAAGGTGATCACTGAAGTGGTCCGTAAGAAGCTGCAGCTGACCGACTTCACTGTCGCTGACATCAGCCGTTGTCACAGGATAGGACGAGCAGTAGCCAATAAAATCAGGACTATTTTGTTCAAGGTTTGCAGGCTTGCAGTTGTGGTTTGCAAAACCCAAATTAAGAGCATCAGGCGTCACTTTGTCAGAGTTCCTGACAAAGGGGCGGCACGATGTGTTCTTAGCTGCGAGGGAAAGATGCGGTGTGACCAAAAGCTGGACTAGGGCAGGCTGCGCGTTAATCCTTAGTCCCGACGTTTCGCGGCACCGAGTGGAGTACCTCGCTGAGCTAGACAAGATTGCGCCGATTCCACTGATTCCCAGTGAGCCCGAGCTGAGTGACCCAAAAACGGCTATGCCAGCGACTGCTGCTGCTGCTGACCGCAAGGTTGAGGCGAGCTGCAGCTTTAAAAAAGCGACTGATGTGCTATTCTGTTCGATGTCCGGATAATATTGTGTTTATGTTTTTTTATTATTTAAATTACCTTCACTTTTAGTTGCTGCAATTGATTTGTTTTCGACAATGTCACAATGTTTATTTTGACAAGTTGTCACTGACAGTCGACATACAACTTTTATTTTTTATTTTTTTTATTTGTTCCTGACGGAACAGGCTAAGGTCTGAGACCATGCTGCCTAGTCTTCAGTGCAATTTTAACATTCTTTAGTGTGCATTAGAATACGGATGTAACAGATTCTAATGTTTTATGGAGTATTTGGCAGCAAATTGTATTGAGTCAGCCTTCCCAGTAAGCTTAGCAGAGGTAGTCAATACTACAATAAAATTCTCCGCTCCACTATCCTGAGATCGCTTCTGTTAATGATTTCACATATTGTCCAGTTGCGTAGACAGTTGAGACACAAAACTACACCAATTTTATATCACAATATCCACTAGGAATCAATTTGCAAATAATATTAACAGCCGATGAACTTCACTCGAAAAAATCCCGCCAAAAACCCCTTTTTTTTTTTTGTTTTTGTTCCTGACGGAACAGGCTAAGGTCTGAGACCATGCTGCCTAATCTTCAGTGCAATTTTAACATTCTTTAGTATGCATTAGAATACGGATGTAACAGATTCTAATGTTTTATGGAGTATTTGGCAGCAAATTGTATTAAGTCAGCCTTCCCAGTAAGCTTAGCGGAGGTAGTCAATACTACAATAAAATTCTCCGCTCCACTATCCTGAGATCGCTTCTGTCACTGATTTCACATATTGCCCAGTTGCGTAGACAGTTGAGACACAAGCTACACCAATTTTATATCACAATATCCACTAGGAATCAATTTGCAAATAATATTAACAGCCGCTGAACTTCATTCGAAAAAATCCCGCCAAAAACTCCTCGACATTCAACTTTCAAGCCAATCTTACTAGTGCGTTCCACTTTAGGCAAGATTTAATTTAGTTCTTCGTTGTTGTTTCTTTTTTTTAATATTTAGTTACGCGGACTGCATGTATTGTATTTTTTTTCCTACTTTTATAACGCAACCGGCAGGTGGACCTTGATGCATATTTGGTGTTTATATTTTGCCTAGGATTTTATATATTTTAGAGTATTTATTTATATTTATGTCTTACGATAATAATAGTGATAGATTTTACTCTCTTGCAAGTAACAGCGACAGATTCGAGAGTGTTCCGTCTCTTGCCGACAGCCTTACAGCGCAGTTTTCTGATGTTCCTAAGAATTTTAATGTTATTTATATTAACGCCCAGAGTATTCCGGCTCATTTCCAGGGCTGGCAAGCTTTAACTGTGAAAATATTCATACTTTTCTTATTTCCGAGGGAGGGAGACAAGGTTTTTTCTTTGTGATGGGTTTACTCTTGACTCTAGGGTTGGTTGGTTTGTTCTAGGTTCTCTCTAGGTTTAAGCCATGACGGCTTAAACCTTGTCTCCCTTCTACTAGTTACTGTCTTCCCGGATTTTTACTGATAAGAAACGACCGTACAGTTGATGGTGGTAGGGGTGTTGCCATGTATCTCTGCGCTTATATTCCTTTTACTACTGTTAATGTGTCAACACAGCCACCACCATCAAACGCTGGTGAGCACTTATTTCTTGAAATAGATCTACTTTACTTCAAATTATTTCTTTGAGTCTATAACTGTCCCTCTTTACGCATCAATTTCTTTTCATCTTTTGAAAAACTCTTGGAAATACTTATCCCTTCTTACAGTAATCACAATATGATGACAAAATCATGAGTGATTTTAATAAATGTCTCCTGAAAAAAGATCATTGCTCTTCTCCTCTGACTAATATTTTAGCTTCTAGTAATATTTCCATTCTTCCGCTGAGTGCCCCTCACTATTTTCCAAACTCTACTCCTTCACTTCTTGACTTGATGTTCGTTTCATCGCCTGACCACGTCGCTAAGCATAACCAATGCTCAGCTGATGCCTTTTCCTATCATGATCTGATCTTTCTCTCTTACAAAATTCGGCCACCTAAGACAAAAGCTAAAATTATTATGCATCGCAGTTTTGGTGGTATGAACGTTGACGGACTTTGCGAGGATGCCATCAACATAGATTGATCTCCCCCTGTTTGCGTCTACGCCAGTCGACGAGCAAGATATATTTTTCAATTCTAGACTTATAGAGCTTTACGATGTTCACACATCAGTACGAGCTGTATGCCTCTATTCGCAAACACTGCAATAAGGTGTGTAGGAACGCTAATCGCCAACACATTCATAATAAAGGCAATTAATTGGAATTTTCTAAGACCATTGTGGATCGGTAAAATTCGATACTAAATTATTCGGATTCCGTCCTGGTTGCAGCACCACAACAACATTACGGATGATATAAAATCACCCATGGAAAGCAGTAATCTGACGGTGTGCTAAATTTCAACAATGCATTTAATACTGTCGATTTCGATGTTTTGCTTGGCATTCTATGCTCTCTTTATATATCTCCTTCGGGGATTGACTGGTTTCGTAGTAACCTGTTTGGTCGCCAGCAACGTATATGCATTGGAGAGACATTTTATATACTTTCATCCCTTTTCTTTTCGCAGTTTTGTAAACTCAATCTCTTAATTCTTTATCGTACACCAAAACAATACAAAGTGAAATTAATTTCATATACAAAGGCAGCTCGCCTTTTTCCTAACTCCAAAATTGAGTTTTCTGCCAGCAAACCTTTGAGTGATAGAGATCATAATAATTGAGGGCAATATAATTATAATCCAGTGTACAATTTTAAAGTAAGTTACTAATTAAATATATAATAATAATACATACATATAAGAACTACGTTCATAAATACAAATATATATTTGTCTACTAACATTATTTATTGCTTTGAAAGAAAATGCTTCTTAATTTTCCTCTTGAAGACATCAAGAGAAGGGCTATCGCGTAGGAAGTGTGGGCGAGAGTTCCAGAGATGCACTGCAGTAACAGAGAAGGAGCCATCATTAGCGGCAAAAGAAGAGATTGCGCAAGAGTTACCTTAGTGAGAAGTGGTAAGAATTTTTAGAGACGTTTAAGAGACTGCAACGAGTAGCAGACCATCTTACTCACATCAGCAAGTTTTTCGCGCTTTTGGAGTAATATATGGGCACAGAATTATACATTACTGGCGGGAGGGACTGGGGATTTAACAAATTGACCATGTAATTGCCAACAATAACGAGCGCTTGAGATTTAGTTGGGTTCAGGAGAAGTCCAAAAGACTTAGCCCACTTGTTCATATTTTTAAGATCATCATTGATGGCAGCCACAGCCTCAGCGAGTTCACCCACTGTAAAATGGCGATACAACTGCAAGTCGTCTGCATAGAGATGATAGTTAGAATTTAGGACCCTAGTGATAGCATTTATAAAAATTGAGAAGAGAAGAGGAGAGAGGATACCACCCTGCGGAACGCCCGCAGCCATGTCACATCATTCAGAGGAATCCTCATTGGATCGAACAGACTGCGAGCGGCCCCGAGGATAAGAATTGAACCACTTAATTACACGAGCAGAGACATTAAGGGAGGAAAGGATTCCTAGGAGAATGTCAAAGTCAACCGAGTTAAAGGCACTGCTGAAGTCCAATAAAACCAATATGGTGAGAAATTTATTATCCATAGCTAGCCTTATGTCATCAGTTATTTTGACTAGAGTGGTAACAGTGCTATGGCCAAGTCTGAAACCAGATAGGTAAGGACTCAGCAGGCCATTAGAGGACAAATAACAGGACAGTTGCTTCTGAAGATTACTCTCGAGGACTTTGGAGAGGATTGGGAGGATGGATATTGGACGGAATTGGGATAGTGAGGAGGGATTAGAAACCTTGAGAAGCGGCAGGACGTGTGCCTTCTTCCAAGCTGAAGGAAAGGAGTTATTAAAAAGAGATTAATCAACAATATGAGCTATGACGGGAATTATTTCACTCAGAATAGGTAGGAACATTTGGAGTTGAAGGCCATCGTCTCCAACCGCCTTAGTGGAGATGGATTGGATACATTTCTTAATGTCTATTTCAGTAATTGGGTGGATAGAGAAAGAAGTATTTGCTGGCAAAGGAAGAAAAGAAAGCCATCTCATGTCTATTTAGCCCCACCACAAGCAGCTCCATCTGGGATTTAATTGAAGCTAAGGTTTTCCAGACTAGGCCCCTGAAGTTGGTAAAATCCTTGGATAGGCTGGTAATCGTCTTATGCGGAGCCTCACAGAGGGTAATCTTTAAGTCTTCGAAATGCGATACTGGTGTGTAGGAAGTGTTGTGAAGGAGAGTTTATTAGCCGACTGAGTGCACCAGAGGTGAGGTTAATTAACAACTTTAATCAACTTCTAGCATCTAATAACTATTTTAACCTAAAATATAAGAGCTTAAATAATTTTGTGTGTAACTTATATCTCCAGTGAAATAACTTCTTCCTTCCATCTTTATGCGAACGATCTACAAATTTACTCACGAGCTCCTCTCGGACATCTGTCTGAGGCAATAGTAACAATAAATCGTGATCTGGCCCGCATATGCGAATGGATCTAAAGGTATGGACTTATGGTTAACTCCACAAAAACGCAGGTTATAGTAGTGGGCAGTTCTAGGATGGTTTTTAGAATCCACTGGACTGCTCTTCCCAAGATTTTTTCGTTAACTAAGTATTTCTTTTCTGCGATAAAGTTAAAAACTTGGGGATACTCATTGTTAGAAACTTCTCTTGGACTGCTCAACTGCAGGAGGTTAGCCGCAAGCTATTTGCATCTGCTGCATCTTTGAGGAGACTGCGTAATTTCCTTCCGACTGCCACCAGGATTGCGCTTGCACAATCTTTTTTTCTTCCCATCCTTGATTATGCTGATGCCAGCTATCTTGACTTTACTCAAGAAAAACTTGATAAACTTAAGCAGCTTCAAAACTTTTGTATAAGGTTCACATTCGGTTCACGCGAAGATGACCATGTTTCCGAATTCCATGTAAAGCTCAAGTAATTGCCAATTCGCTTTCGCCAGAATGCTCATATTTTTTCTCTTTTATATAATGTGCTCTTTACTCTTTCTACCCCTCATTATCTTAAAAAAAACGTTTTCAGTTTAGCCGCGATACACACACGAAGTTTCTTAGGCCTTCAGATAACTTACGACTTCAAATACCAACGCATTGCACGACTTTTTTTGATAAATTCTTTACTGTCCAGGCAACTCGTCTGTGGACTGCATTGCCAGATCCAATCAAACGTGCTCAATCGTTACCTGTGTTCAAAAGGCTTGTAAAGGTATTTTACCTGCCGTTGTCTTCTTCTTAGCGTGTCACTGTGATTATCGATAGATTGTCAACATTTATTCTTATTACTATTATATTTCGTTTTTATATATTTATGTATATATTAGATAGCATATGTATTTTTCTGTATATCTAAATATGGCATTTCAACACTGTTATTGTCACACCATGACAGCCCCGCTTCATATCCAGGCAATTACTGTCCATACCTGGTTCTCTGGAAGAGATCGCGGAATGCGATAAGGCCGCCCATTGTACGTTACTAGTTTTAAGTTTTATTTTTACTAATGTATAGTATATATATGTAGGTGAAAAATAAAGCATTATTATAATAAATAAATGGAATAATAAAATAAATATGATACTCAAAACAACACAGCATCAAATTTAATTATTATTAAGTATTTTTAGGTTTGTTTGTTTTTTTAGGTTCTGGAGTGGCGACCGCGAACCGGAAGACGTTGCGTTGGAAGGCCTCCCACCAGGTGGACCGATGACCTGGTGAAGGTTGCAGGGCTCCGCTGGTTGCGGGACGCACAGGACCGGTCAATGTGGCGACGCTTGGGGAAGGCCTGTTAAATCTGACTTTTTAGATTGTCACGACTTTAAGAAGCATTTGGCCATCAGTCTGTGGGTACACAATTAAATCTATATGTTTGTATATCTAGCAATTAACAGGAAAAAGACTAGATGTTGTAACAGTTTTCGATTAAAACCCACACAATCATTTCAGAACCATAACCGTTCTTTAGTAGACCGTTCCGGAAACTAACACAAACACACAACTCTTTTTATACCCCATAAAGCTTACTGTAGCCATGATAATAACTAGCTAAGAGCCATTCACACGAATCTAATCATTTTTTATCACAGTTTCCCAAGGAAAAATGTTATATCGTTGTTCGTTGCACAACTCCTTGATGTAGGTTACGTGAGATCTATTGTACGCTGGAAGAAAATTACGTAGATATTGTCTAATATTTTTTCATATACTTAGGCGAGGATAAATTAATATACAACGTATCGAGTATACAAAGTGCAATTATCAATTATCTACATGCGATGGAAGTGATGTGAACGTTGACCAATGAACTGAGATTTTTTTGTGAATGGATTTTATTTTTCGATATGTTTTTGGGGCAACATATTTAAACTATAAATCTAAGTTAATTCTATGAACTTTTTGTTTGTTTATTTAGTTCGTAAAAGGAACTGCTGGCCTGATTTTGAAATTCTTTGGATGTTTTCTTTTTACTTCCGTTGATAACATTTTTAATTCCGAAAAAGTGTACGGTTTCTGCGAGATTGATCACGGGAGTAAAATTATGGGTTTAGGCTAATATGCTTATATGCACGTTCCTTCCTTTATAAACTTTCTGATTCGTGTCTCTTTCCAAATAAATATTAGTTATATACCCATTTAATATCTTTAATCGGCAACACGTGCACCAAGTATGGAAATGTTCATTTATTCGGTGAATAAAAGACAATACAGTGACAACCTGATATTATTTAATTGCCAATATAAATTATGTAGCGTGTTCTATCGAAATTATAGTGGCGTAGTCTGTTATTATCATGACAGGTGTTAGCACTATTGACCTTTGTAGAATCAAAATGATTGGCTTTTACGCCCATTTTTGACAAGCCATTAATCCAATTTTGAATATAATATATTATTATTGTTTACTCCTACTCATATGTCTCTTTTGTCGAAAATTCAGAAAAAAATATTATCATCAAAAATATATCTAGCCGTTTTCAAATGGTTAACCTAATATTACATCTCATTATCAATTCACACATCAGCTTCTTACTTTTTTGCCATGTTACAATTTTCGAGCTTAGATTTCGTAACTCCGTAGCGCGGTGGCTAAGTAGGACGCTTTGAGTTCAGAATGCAGTGCGTTCATATCTCGCTAATGGAATAATCACTTTTTGTTTTTGTTTTGAATTTCTAACACCGAAAATAAATTATTATACCTAAAATTGTTACTCTGAATACTAAAAGAACAGTGATAAAAATCTATTAATCACTTTTAAACCTTTGACGACACCACAATGGATTTAGAAACAGATAACATTACTGTCCGGAAACCATTAAGGGCTAACTCAGTGGACAATATCTTCAACATCAATCTAAGAAATAATTCCACATTACTTGACACCACCATGATGAGCTTGCCAAACACCTCGCTGAATGACAGCGAAATCGATAGCTACAAGGACACTATCAGAAGACTCACCACGGAACTAGAAAGCGCTCATTTGGAGATCGACAACCTAAATAGTGAAAATTTTCGACTTAAAATGGATATCGGACAATACCAGAAAGTTATAGAGACATATAAAAAAGTTAACCTATTAGAAACAAAGTGCCTCACACCGAAGTCTGCACGCAAAAATAATATTATAAGAACGAGCTATTTCTCTACTCCGTCCAAATTGTTTCTTCCTCCTACAATCACGACTCATCAACATGACACGGCCGTAGTAGCGCAATCCCCAGGTGAGGTCGGAAAGGTATCTTTCAACACAGCCGCCTCAATATGCAGTTTGGAGGGAATACAACCCACTCAATCACAACCCCCAAATAAAAGCACGGCAAATCACGATTTAATGGGTTTGATTGACGAACAAAAATTCCACTTGAAGAACGCGGATGATGACACTGCAACGGAATTCATTAATCAGCAACAACCCCACCATGAGAGAATGAAAAAAATTGCTCCAATCAGAGTAACGGCCCAACATAATAGAATGATAATTTTCGGAGACCAGCAGGCCCGCGGTCTCAATAAAACTATGACTAATACCAGGATAGACAAATGGAATGACAACTACAAAATTACGTCTTTCATTAAGCCCAACGCAACAAGTGCTCAGATTCTGAAAAGCTGCAATGACGACTTCGTAAAGACATTGACCAGTGACGATATTATAGTCTTAGTAATAGGATCTAATGACAAAAACCCTTACTCTTTGATAACTGAGTTGTGTAACGTCCTTTATAAGCTACGAAACAATACTGTTCTTGTTACTAACGTACAATATAATCCTTACTTAAACGAAAATACAATTAACTACAACCTAGAATTAATAATCCAAAATTATAAAAATTGTAAATACGTAAAAATACACAATTTAGAATACATAAATACCAGCAAAGACAGGTCTATGAAAAGTAAACACCAGTACTATCTATCACATTTATGTTTGAAGTTGAACACAAGAACTGACTACAAGAAATACCAGACTGAATTTCTTAATCGATTTAAAAATAAGCACATTATCCAGAACAGAACAAAAATATATACAACACCGCAAAAAACCACACAAACCAAAATTACTACCTTCTTTGAGAAAAAAAAACAAGTTGGTAACGACACCAAAACGGAGTTTTTTCGCCAACAAAACTAATTACACTAAAATCACGATAATCCACCAAAATATTGCTGGAGTATTGAACAAACAGGAATTAATAGAGGAGGCCATTCTAAATTTACAAAGGGAACTGGGTCCCGTAGATATTATATGTTTTACTGAAACTTTCTTAAAAAGTGGTTGTGAACAAAACCTTAGACTTAATAACTATAAACTGGTATCCTTCTTCTCTCGAATTAACCAACGACGGGGAGGCTCGTGTATTTTATTAAAAAATAACCTACAATTTAAAGAAATAAAAAATTTACCTGTCCCCATACCCTTTCAATTCGAATGCTGTGCTATCGAAATAATTAAATATAACTTAATTATAGTGTGCATATATAGAACACCTACACGTGATGCCACAATATTTTTGAATAATTTGGAACTTCTTACTAATAATTTATGTAAAAGGGGTAACAAAAAGATTATCATCTGTGGCGACTGGAATATTGATACACTGAAAACAAATAAAACATCCAATGACTTAAATTCTATACTTAGTAATAATAGTTTAATTAACCACATAAAACTGCCTACGAGAAAAAACGCATGTTTGGACTTAATAGTAAGTAACATTCACGACGCTAATCCTGCAATTCACTATCTAGCGCTTTCAGACCACGAAACAGCCCAATCAATAACGGTTAGCTTAGAAACTGATTTTCAAGTTAAAGACTTTCATAGGTTTTGGTTTAAAAGTGTAAGAGAGCTCAGTGACGAAAATATAGTTAAGTTTAATAACTGCCTCTCAAGTCTGTCTTTTTCCGAAGTCTACGAAGCTCAAACAACAAATGACGCCTTCGATAGACTACACGATATAATTACCCTTTTCTATAATCTATGTTTTCCAATAGTTAAAGTAAAAATTACTTGTAAACAAGTGAAAAATAGAGGGTTAACTAAGAGTATTAAAAGATGCTGTATTAAAAAACGAACATTATATTTAAAATACCATCTCTACAAACATAACAAAAAACAAAACAAAAAAAAGTATGACGACTACACTCATATACTGAGAAAATGCATACACAAGGCTCAGCAGATTAATAGCTTAGAGTACATTAATAAGGCCAAAAATACGAGTAAAGCGGCTTGGAACATGATTAAAACAAACACAAATAATATGACAAGTAACTCTGAAGTTGACGCAGTTATTGCTAACAGTAAAACGTATGACAATCCAAATCAAATATGTGACTTATTTAATGATTATTATATATCCCAAACAAAGACAACCAATAAGACTCATAAAAATGTGCAACATGACATGAAACTAACCACTCCTCAAAATACTAAAAGCATTTTCCTTACACCAGTAGATGAATCAGACATTTATAAAATAATTCACAGTCTAAGAAACACTAACTCGACTGGATATGACGACTTGAGCACTAAAGTGTTAAAAATATGTGCAATGACTTTAGTGTCTCCCTTAACCTATATTATTAACCTGTCTCTTACAGAAGGAGTATTCCCAACACGTCTGAAAAGGTCAATTGTAAAACCTCTCTATAAGAAAGGTGCAAAAACTGACATGAGCAATTATCGCCCAATAACTTTAATCCCAGTCCTATCCAAAGTATTTGAGAAAGTTATGTGCATTAAATTAGAGAATTTTTTAACAACTTGTAATATTCTTAAAAAAGAACAATTCGGGTTTAGGAAGGGCAGTTCCACTACTTTAGCATGTTTCACACTAATAAAATACATAACTGAAAGTTTGAATCAAAAATCGAAGATTAGTTGCGTTTTTCTAGATATGACAAAAGCCTTTGATTTTGTCTGCCATAAAACACTACTCTCAAAGCTTGAGCATTATGGAATCCGGGGTAAGGCCAACGACTGGATCAAAAGTTATCTTTCTGAAAGAATGCAATGCGTGGAAATAACAAAAACTTGTCAAAAGGAAAAAAAACCCTATAGGTCGGCATATAAACAAAATAATTATGGCACGCCACAGGGAGGTATTCTATACCCACAACTCTTTCTAGTTTACATCAACGACATTCCAGAGGCGATAGACAAAGATTGCATACTATTCGCTGATGACACGACAATAATTATTAAGAGTGACGATAACAAAAACTTAGAGAATGAAATTGTACAAACTCTTGATAAGGCAATCGATTGGCTAGAGAAAAATAACTTACAAATAAATATGACTAAAACAAACATAATACAATTTCAAACATACAATGCAAACATAAATAAATTAGATATTCTTTATAAAGATTCCCACTTGACCACTGTCGATAATTGTGTATTCTTGGGTATAACGGTCGATAAAAATTGTAATTGGAAAATACACATAGATAAAATTCTTACAAAAATTGATCGTTTTATATATGTCTTGAAAAGAATTAGACAAACAGTAAACTTTAACACTGCAATGCTGGCTTATCATGGATATGTATCATCCGTACTTAGATACGGCATTATAATATGGGGTAACTCAGTAGCATTCGACAGAGTTTTTAAAGCTCAAAAAATATGTATCCGAGCAATTTGTGGTGCTCACTTTTTAGACAGCTGTAAGCCACTATTTCTAAAACTAAAAATTCTATCCTTGCCATGTTTATATATTTTTGAAATATGTACTTTTGTAAAGATGAACTACAATTTATTTGAAATTAACACTGACAGGCCAAATAGCAGAACACGGCATAGAGATAGACTTCAGATGCCATCAATAAAATTAGAATTATTTAAGAAAAATGTATACTGCATGTCGATTATTATTTACAATCATTTACCTAATAGTTTTCAAGACCTACCGCTGACCATGTTTAAAAAAATACTTTTCAAACTATTATTAAATAAAAGATATTATAGCATTAAGGACTATTTGGAAGACAAGTCAATTGAGTCTGAAATTTGTAAGTTAGATTAAGTGACATCACTGATCAATACATTTGCACGCCATGTTATGGCAGGATATGCTGAAATAAATTTAGTATAACACCTTATGTACCATATTCTAGCAAATAAATATTTTTGATTTGATTGATTTGATTTGACCATAAATTATACGTGTTCTGCTATTGATTTATCATTCGTCATTCTTCTACTCTGTCAACCATCACACTATGTATTAAGTATGTATGTTTTTATGTATCTATTACATAGCTTATGTATTTATCTGTGTATCTATTATAATTATAATATAACATTTGAACACTGTTATTGCCACACCAATAACAGCCCTATTTAATGTCCAGGCAATTACTGTCCATATCAGGTTGCCTGGAAGAGATCGCGGCGTGCGATAAGTCCGCCCATTGTATTTGTATTAGCAGTAAGTTTCTTTTATTAATGTTACTGTATTGTACACTGTACAATAAAGCATATAATAAATAAATATCGTTCTCTGCTTTTATTTTCATGTCCTAATACAATTCATCCACATTTCTATGCCTTTTCTCTTCCTGTATCCGTCAACACTACACCGTATAAAACGTGTCAATTAGCTACAACATGCATCCCCACTGCCGTTCTATGCACCACAGAATTCATAACTTCTAAAACGTAACGTAACGACGTCCCTTTCAAACGAAATACTGTACCATGTTTTCCTTTTAACCCTCGAATCAACAGCGAAATTGTGCTCTTTTTAACTCAGCCATCACAACACTACACCCAAATTACTGTGTTAATCATCATTTCATTTAAAATGCACTATTTATGCAGTTTACTTCGTTAGTGGCGGCGAGCCAGTTTAAATGTATGTTTGTGAAAAAAGCTGGTTCGTACGGGTCTGTTTCAATGTAGATTAGTTCCTGGAATCCTGTGTGTGTTAGAGTTTTAATGTTTGGTTGCATTCTTTCGCTATGTTTGTAAAACGGAATTAAGTCTTTGAACTAGCTGTTTGTTCATTCAATAAGGGTAGTATTTAAACGCAAATCAAAAAATATCCTTTTTCTATGCAATAAAATTCCGAATTCTCATCAAAATTACTGATTGCGCAGCAAAATATTCAACGCAAAATATCACTAAACACACTACAATTTATTTTCGTAGCGTACAGCGATTTTAACTAAAGCAAAAGCTTTTTTTATTAATGCACAGCTAATAATCTTAATGCACATCATACATGTTAACTCTTTTTCTTTTAAATCCATGGTTAAAGTTTTTACAATTACTATTTAACGACAATGGCTCTCTATTTCTGTCTAAAGGGTCTAAAGTAACCTAACACGAAGAAGATGACGGGAGCTGAGTTCGCTCGCTTTGCTCGCTCACTTCAGGTGCCGTCAACTTTTCGAACCTAACCTGTCCGTGTCGGGGTGCCCTAAGTGCAGACTAATGACTTCTTGAAAATTAGGACAAATGTGATGAACAGGTTTTGTTGTACTTACTGGTTAATATGCAACTGAGATAGTTATTTTGCTACGAAATATGGAAAATGTGCAGTTAGTATTTCTGCTATGTATGTAGTATTTTTGTACAAAAATAAATTTAACTGTATTGCATTATGAGGAAAAAAGTAATGTCATATTGATGTATAATTTCGAATTATCTGCAGTTTGAGTTTTGCTAAACATTTAGTAAGTTATTTGATGTAAAAAAGAATATAAATGATGAGTATGTATTGATAGACGATTATTTTATTTGATATGCAATTTATAATATCCCCATTCAATAATAACTCTTTTCAAAATTAATGCAGATGTCTATTTTGACTGGACTCTAAGCAAGTTTATAAGATGTCAGATCTTCATTAACAATTGACTGCCTCATTGGGCTAATGATCACGAGAGTAACTGCTGAGCGGTGGTTCAAATCATTTAACCAAGATTTTTTTTTGGTGGGAAAAGACTCCAACATAGACGGCTAAAGGCTTGATACGTATAAAAGTTTGGTACGTAATGACTCGTGGCCAATTTTCAAAGCTATGAGATCAATAATTATTATACATGTCCTAACTTAATAAGGCACTTAATAAGCAGCTATGCTCGGAAATCTTTTGAGTAATCATAAATGTAAATATGCTCAGGAGGAAAAGTTTCCAAACGAAAATGGCAATGGTAGCAATGTATAATATAATAGCAATGTGCCCACATTTCTCGCAGAACGGAAGTTCAATGGGGACGAAAAGTTCTGAAGTGGCGACCATGTTCCGGAGACACAGCGTTGGTAGGCCTCCCACTAGGTGGACTGATGACCTGGTTAGAGCTGTGGGAATCTGCTGGATGCGAGACGCAAAGACCTGGTCGTTATGGCAGCACTATGTTCAATAGTGGACGTCTTTTGGCTGGAGTGATGATGAAGATGATGAACTTATCATAATTTACTTATACAGGAATCCGTTAGGACTATTACCCATGAACTGTCCTCAGGGAGAAATGTATCTCTAACAGGGTATCATACTAAAACATAAACATTGTTTCTATCCACCGCCTTATTCTAATAGATGATGTGATTGTCCCACATCGTACGGTCGCGTTTTATCGACTAACCCGTACCGACTCCATTTTCCTTTACAATGTACCGTATTACTTGTTTATGTAATACCAAACGGAATGAGATTGCATGTCTGCTAGTATGGCTTAGGTCAGAGTACAGGGCAGTTGCAGAAAACTTAGGAAACAACAGTTGGATTTAGTATTAGCTAGTTGAGGTTTTGCTATGAAATATGAAGGCGTTTGTTGGAGTCCCGGCATTTCTTTAGAACTGCAGCCGATACCTTCAATGTTGCGTAGTTGAATTTTAGCTGACCCTTTCAAAAACTAAAAACATAGAAATAAATGCCGAGGAAGAGGTGTTTGGATAACCTAGGCGTCTAACAAGGGCCTAGCAAGGGCTGGTTTTAGGTGGCTCATTAAAATAGTACTAGGAAGGATTTAGTTGAGGCCTTTGTCCAGCTGCAAGTTAATGCAACAAAATAATAAATTATTTAAAATTTCATTTCAATATGTATTCATCAAAACTAACAACAAGGTATTTTAAAAAGAGTTCCTTCGTTGGTAGACGATCAAATCTTGATCGCAACATCGAGCTACACAAAAATCGTATTTTCATCGGAAAGAAACGAATATGCAAAGTTTAGACGTTTAGGACCGTTCATCATCAGCTTAACCGCTCCGCAACTAAGTATGTTGGAGTCGGCTTTTACATAATCCAATCGGATGCAAGTGAATATCAGTAATCACTTCACACTACAAACAAGTAGCTGCAAGAGACTTTACCCGTGTGTAAACAGACAGAGTTCATCATCAACATCAGCATTTCAGCCGAAAGACGTCCAATGCTGGACATAGGCCTCCCCCAGGCGTCGCCACATTGACCGATCCCGTGCGTCTCGCATCCAGCGCATTCCCGGAACCTTAACCAGGTCATCGGTCCACCTAGTGGGAGGCCTTCCAACGTATCGTCTTCCGGTTCGCGGTCGCCATTCCAGAACTTTTCAGCCCCATCGTCCATCCGTTCTGCGAGCAATGTGCCCTGCCCACTGCCACTCACTTAAGTTTCGCAATTCTTCAGGCTATTTCGTTAAACCTCTCCATTGCCCTTTGGGTGACTTTAGCTTTCTGATAAGGCCAATTGTGAGCGAACAGACAGAGTTTCTTTCGCATTTTAATATTAGTATATATGGATTGAATGGTGTGACTACCAATCTGATGTCCATAACCCAGGTGCTAAGTAACACGATGTCTTGGTAAGGCCGTTTGTCACGGTCCATATACAAAGTAATGAAAAAAGCTTCTGAAAAAGCAAAGAATTAAATTAATACCTAAACTTCTGTTCCCAACATTTCAATATGTCTAGGGATTTGCAATTGTGGACATTGTTGGCTATTATTGCACCGTATACGTTGAATTTAACCTATTCGCTGGAACTTCTGACAATAAATGTTCAGAAATACTATTGTTTCTTTTGAAAGTGTGTCTTCGATTTTGTCTAAACATACGGTTTGAATAAGTTATGAGGTCTCGTTTGACGCACGCTTTTTCATTCGTTTTTATACTAGGGCACAAGTTTTAGTATCTATGATTTTATCTGTTCTTTTTTATGGGATTGCTTTATGCGATACAAGGTAAGTTTTCTATCTACTAACAATAGTTATTTAAGTTCAATCTTTACAAAACGATTGGATTTTGTAGTCTCAAAATCTAAATTTGTAGCGTTAGATTATTATTGTTAGGCTATTATGAATCTTACGCCACATATTCAGATTTTCATACTGATGTCTTAGGAGGCTTTTGACTGTTTTAACTTACAATGTATTTTTTCGTTTTTTTGTGTGATCTTCGTAAGTTTTTATTTTCTGCCTTTTAACTTCATTATTTTAACATTAATGCCCGCAAGTGCAAGTATAAACCAATACTTTCATTGTGCGTACAGTAGGAAAAGAATCGTTAGTTTTAGATAAACTTCTTCTTCCCAGCAAAAGCACTAGGAAGTGGTGAAGGGCGGCCGTTTTTGGGGGACTGTCTTATGTACTTTTGACGTTCGGAAAGTGCTGATTCTCAGCCTAGTTTGAATAAACGACTTTTGAAATTTGAATTTGAAAAACATGCTCCATCATCGACCAAATCATCGTTTACCATCTGTTGAGAACGTAGTCAAACGCGAACCTATCAATGATAAAAAAACGATATAAAAATATATATTACTAGCTGTTGCCCGCGGCTTCAATCCCGTGGACCACCCCATAGGACCCGTTTTCGAGATTAAAAAATAGCCTATGTTACTCATGAATAATGTAGCTTTCTATTGGTGAAAGAATTTTTCAAATCTGTGCAGTAGTTTCGGAGCCTATTCAGTACAAACAAGCAACAAATCTTTCCTCTTTATAATATTAGTATAGATTTGCATGAAAAATAATAGCATTCTTTATATCCAAGCAAAATCTAAACCAGTTGTAGACTTTGCTTGACTTAATAGAATCATTTCAAGCAAACCTAGTTACAGAATAAAAGCTAGAATAATGCATAACCTTTACAAACTATGATTTAAAGCCTTTATCGTGGCAGACCGAGAGAAATATTACGCAACAATATAGAGAATCTTATTTCACTATCATACCCTAAGGGAGGTTTTTTCCTTTATGGAATATTTACAGTGTGAGTTTACGAGAATGTCAGGTTAATAAAAATAGCGAGGAGTAAATATGGTTGGGGATGAAGTTATGAATGAAACTTTGAATGATGTTGTTTGAGCAATTCTACTAATATTACAAACGCGAAAGTTTGTATGGATGGAGGGATGTTTGTTACTCTTTCACTCAAAAACGAATCAACGGAATTTGATGAAACTTAACAGTAATACAGCTTTATATCAGAATAACACAGTGGGTGAAATTTATCAAGATAGAAGAAAGTGTTTAATTTTATTTATTGATGATGAGGTTGCGTGTAACTACTACGAGTATCTTATCTGGAATGGTGGACGATGATGTTTTCGACATTGAATCACGCTTGCCTTAAGGTTACACTAGTCAACGGCACGAACTATTTTGTGCGCGGGGTTAAAATGCCAGCTATCTCATCCGACAACTCGTGCGAAAGAGATAGATGCTGTGATGAGCACTAAGAAGCAAGTTCGCGTACGAATTAGCACTTTTGCAAGTTTGTAGCGAAATGGATGATGATTTAGGACGAAAACGAGCACGTGAAGTTTTATGAACAGACCTTTGGCAGTCTAGATATCATGAAAAAAACTGGCCAAGTGCGAGTCGGACTCGCGCACGAAGGGTTCCATACCATTATCGCAAAAAACGGCAAAAAAACCCCGTTTGTTGTATGGGAGCCCCCCTTAATTTATTTTATTTTAATTTAATTATTACTATTTTTTGAAGTGAATATACAACTAAATATTCTGTGAATATTTCAAGCGTTGCCGTTATTAATATCGAGCAAAAAACGGCAAAAAATTACGTTTGTTGTATGGGAGCCCTCCTTAAATATTAATTTTATTCGGTTTTTAGTTATAGCAGCAATAAAAATACATCATCTATGAAAATTTCAACTGTCTAGCTATCACGGTTCATGAGATACAGCCTGGTGACAGACGGACAGACAGACAGACGGATGAAGTCTTAGTAATAGGGTACCGTTTTTACCCTTTGGGTACGGAACTCAAAAAACGACTAAATCTATCTATTCAAAATAAAATTATTTACATTATTGATCTACTAATCTATCCCTGTATGGAGGCCGTGCAGTTTGCCGTCTTCCTATGGTATTTATTCGCGCCCAAAAATGCGTTAAAATTAGTTTCGAAATGTGGAACTTACGACGCTCATAACTTTAAAATATTTTATTTTTTTATTTTTTATGCTTCCATACAGGGCTAGATAATGATGAGACAAATTGACATCACTTTTTATTTTGAACGTACATCGTCAAACAGTGGAATAATCCCTAGACTACGTTTGTATGGAAGAATTTTCGACTAGTGTAACCTTAAGTAACCTATTCACTCTTAACTAAAAGACCCCTTATCTTATCTTATGGAGGGGCCGAGAAATACCTCGGACACTTCGACCCATTGGGATCTTTTGTGGTCAAAAAGACCCCTTAAGAAATACTCCAGCCAGAAACTTTACTATACGCACCAAGAAAATAGTCTGTCAAAGTAAACATTACGTTTTTTTTTCCAAAATGAAAGAGCAATGGAGCATGCGGACTTAAAAAAAAAAAAAACAAATAACCAGTACGGATCTCGGAGTGTAAGGAGTTAACTCAAATTGTAATGAAGTAAATGATTGAATATGGATTGTAAAAAGTAGGAAACCAGTTTTTAAGAAATATTTGCCTTGACACAATATGAGAAACAATGGAAGCGTTTTTGTGAAAATAATGAATTTTAATATTTGTGTGTCCGTTTTAACAACCGGTTTTGTCGTATCTTATGCAGATGGGTCTTGTCAATTACAAAATGATTTAAAAGTATACACCTATCGCTTAAAAATTTTTTTTATTTAAACAGCCTCCTTATCATAACTAAACTTTTGAGATTGTTGGTATAGTCTTACAGCATATTTACTATTTTGGAAGTTTTAGTTGGTGCTACCTTGTTAGTTCTACATCTAAAATCTCTACCGTCAACCATCGGTAACTCAAAAGCTTCGTTATTTGAACCGCTTGAACGAGACGTTAATGAATAACCTAGATACCGTTGATTTAGCATACATGTCACTGGTACAGATGAGTGCAGCTTGTTAATAACTAGCTGGTTTCAATTACAAAGCAATGTCCTATTCCTAGTACGTGTGTTTTGATGATGGTACAAGTCATAAGAATAGACAAATTGCCTGGATTGAACGGTTTCAAATCGTCGTAACGAATGCAGTCTTCAAGTATGAATTTCAGGGGATCTTACAGCCTCTAGAAGTCTAGCTAGACAAAGTTATAGTCTATTGGCGATAGTGATGGTCAAATACCAAAATATTAGGATTTCTTTCATTTTGAACATACAATCAGTTTAGTAACATAAAGTTAAGCAGTGAATAGATAATATAATAATTGTAATGCCAGTGTGTAATATATATATAATAAATATATATACAGTATGTAGTGAGGGATGAACGTACGTCGTCTTAAGTTAGTTAAGTAAGCCTTAAAATAGTGTCCGAAGTAGGAATCCAATAATTGTAATTTTTATAAATGAAAAAGGAACAAACAAATACACACGATAAAAAAGAACGCGGACTGCCACATGTCCGCGGTAGAATATAAATAAAATAAAATAAACCTACAATCCGTTTAGTCACTATGACCACAGAAAAAAACCTTGATTAAAAAAAAAAACCTTGATTAAGTCAATAACTAAGAAGCTATATAATATCAATTGAATTGAGTCGAATAGAGGAAATTAATTTTACTAAGGTAAATTTGCGCTAAGGACGCATCCATAAAGAATAAACAAAATAGTGACTTTACACTTCGGAAAAATATGCATCAAATCCGTGCAAATCCGCCATCACTCAGCATAATGCCGGGACTCGTGTGCGAGACAGAGCCACTGCGTTTGTTTTCAGCAAAAGCCGTTCGCTACCTTCTATCAATCAACCCACCACCCACAGTCCAGCTTCGTATCCATTAGCCAACGCACAGCATTGTTCACGGAAATAACAAGTTTCCATTGAAGCAGCCCATTGTTGGGCACACTATATGAAAAAAATGACAATTAATCATCAGGAAAAACTATGAGTGAGCAGACAAGCGGCTTTGCACAATCGGAATAATGAGTTGTGACATGTGATAATGCTGGATTGAATCAGTTGTAGTCTATTTTTGTTTAAATCTCAGTTTAGTACACGGCAACAGACTGATCCGTTGGTCTTGCGGTCGAAAATGCGGCTGCTGAGAATTCTGAATTCGATTATCAAGTCGGGAAAAATTACATCAGGTTTGTCATTAGAAATTTATCTCCGTAGTTTGAAAGTTGACGGTCGCGCCTCGAAAAACACGTTAACATCTTCTCTGTCCAATGAGTCGTATATGACTCACGTGACTGTTTAACAATTGTGTCTGCTATGTGGACAGTAAATCTATATCAAACCATTGGTCTTGCACCTGGTCGTGTCGAATTACGTCTCATCGGACTACGACTTTAAAAGAAGAGAGAATGCATGTGTTTGAGCTGATTTGAGGAGGAAACGTGGCCTTACAAAATGACTTGCGAGTGTGGTATTCCGGTTCAGGCTATTGCCCATGTGTGAAAGTGCCTGAAATATCCATTTGCCTACAGCGTAGATTAGAGCAACTCCTCAAACGCTGTAAAAAATGTGGTCACCGAATGGGATCAACAGTATGATTCAATGTATCTTATCTTATCTGAAACTCGATCTCCTGTATTTATAGCCGAGTATAATATTTTCTGCATCTAGTAGGTTACATTTACACTAGTTACAAAATTTTATAAAAAGCTCAAAGCATGAATGCACGCATAATAACATCATTCATTGCTTCAAATGTTCAAAAAGCCGTCTACTCGAAAGCGTAAAACAGGCAATGAATACTGTTGAATTGTCAAAATGAAAGCGTGTGTCCGTGCTTTGATATTACAGTAAAGTTATGCAATTGGGGTGCCGTACTACCTGACTGTAAACTTCTGTATTTTTAAGATTTTTAGCATACTAAGCTGTTTTATTTTTTACGTGACTTGATTTTGACAGGTTCTAAGAAAAAATAATTGCCCTTGAGAGTTTGTAGCCTCCTGATTAAAATTTAACATTTCAGATTCGATTTTGAGCATTAAAATAAAATACTGCCTCCCTGAATGACGAGCATTCGCCTGTTATGTAACATGATTCAATTTTGACCATTAAGTTGGTTATTAAAGTGTTCAGGATGCTTACGGTACCATAATTACCTTACTTCTCTATTTTTTTCTAAAAATAATGAGGTTTCTTTGTCCCAGGTCATTACGTAAATTCAATCTCGAAGCAAAGCGGGACGTGCTGCGCGTCCGCGACACGCTCAATTGCAAGTGGTGCGCATTGATGTTACAAGTTGTATCAAAATAATAAACATTGTATCACCAAGTTGCGCACTATAATGCTCGGTTCTCTTCCCTTCACGAATGTAATGCTCGAATATGTAACATTACAGGTGGTGCTGTAATACTCGGTTCTCCTCCCTCATTGATGTCATGCTCGACTCTGTAACGTTACATTACATGCGAATGCTCCAAATGAGGGAGCACCTTTATGTCAAAGGAAAATATTATAGCTATGCCTTGAATTCCAAGGAACTAAATTTTGTAGTATCAATATCAACACAATTACGATTATACTTATAAAACAATCTATAATATAATTGGTTATTTAAGAATCACTGTCTAATAAATAAGAAAAAATCGGGTCCCGCTACAACTTCGCCTAACGTCATATTTATGACACTGAGGTTTACCGTAAGAGAACCCAATTTTCCCATTTTGGAATTCAAGTTCACAAAGATCATTAATATAGATTAAAAATAAGGTAGGTCCAAGGACACTACCTTGCGGCACGCCGTAAGTTACGGGAAGCTTATCACTTACCCAGTCGGCCAACTTAACACACTGAAAACGATTACTGAGGTAATCCGTGAATAATTTAAGTGGTAGACCTCTGATGCCATGCTCTCCATTTTATCCAACAGTCTAGGAACAGAGACTGTGTCAAATGCCTTGGCTAGATCGAGAAATATAGCCAGAACTTTATTTTTGTATCAATATTATCTACTACATAATCAATGACTTCATGCACTGCATCACTAGTAGCTTTGTTGGATCTGAAACCAAATTGAGCATTAGATAGAAGCTTGTTTTTCTCCAAATAATCAATTAGTCTCTTATGAATAATTTTCTCGAGAATTTTAGAAACAGTAGCCAATATTGAAATGGGTCTATAATTATTGACACTGTCCCTGTCACCAGACTTGAATATAGGTATTATTTGGGCAGTTTTAAAAGCTTGTGGGAAGGATCCAGATGAGAGCCCTAAATTACAAATATAGGTTAGTGCGAAACCAATTTGGATCGATAACGTAAAAGGAAATTTGAGGTTATGCTATCGCTTCCAGCAGTGGAGGTAGGTTTTAGATTAAGAATGATGTTATTAATCTCACTTTCGTCAGTTGGCAGTAGTGCAAAAGAGTTAATGCAGGTAGGATGAATAGGTGGTGAAGGGTCAGACCTTGGTCCTTGGGGTAACTGCTTTTCTGCCAGTGATTTTCCTACATTTGCAAAGAATTTATTTATATTATCAACGGAGAGTTGGGGATTGTTAGGACCAATTAATTCAGAAGCAATCTCATTCTGCCGTCTAGTATTAGTTACAGTTTTAACAACGTCCCAAATTTTTTTAGAATTGTTACCTGCCTTAGCAAGTTCATTCCTTTCATATTCCCGTTTTATTTTGTGCAGAACTTCATTACAAAAAATCCTGTACCTTGTGTAGGTTAATTTAAGAGTTGCGTTATCAGGAGATTTTTTTGATTCAAGATGAAGGCTATCTCTATTCCTTACGCATCTCAAGAGACATGGATCACTCCATGGCTTTATTATACGTTTACGTCTTGATACGGTTATTGTTTTTGTAAATGATTCAATAGCAGCATTAAGAGAGCCAGTGAAATGTCCAACAACTTCATTAACATCTGAGATTAAATAGAGGGTCATAAAATCAATTTTGGGTATAGCCGAGTCAAGAGCAGTATAGTCTACACGCTTGATGGTTTTGAGGCACTGTTTAGCTGGGATTGATACATTGACCGAAATAATATAATGATCAGTGAGAGATGTTTCTGCAGTCAAACATGATGCTGGAAATTCAGATTTGAGTATGATATGGTCAATGCAGGAATTTGCACGCGTGGGAGTCTGATAGGCTGGTAGCATACTATGTGATGCCACAAGATTTTAATAACGGTATTTTCGTGTTTCGAGTGTGTTATTAGCAATATCAATATTTACATCACCAGTCAAAATAAAGTTTTATATTTAGGAGCAACCTCAACCAGCAAACCATTCAAGCTCTCCAAAAACATGTCAACATTCCTGACACTGGGTGATCGGTATAGAGCGAGAACTGCAGTGTTTTTGTCGAGGGTTATTAGTAGACTATTACAATCTATAATGACCGGTTCCTGTACACACAAATTTATGCCTTTTTTTAATATAAATAGCTACTCCTTCATTTTGTGTATGGTTTCTAGTTGTACAGTAATAATCAAAACCATCTAGTACAGGAGGATTAGAAACACTAAGCAACCAGCACTCCGTCAATATTATTAGGTCCCAGTCAACATTGGATTGAACCAAGAGGGCAAGTATTCCATCCATATTACAATTTAAGCTTCTGATGTTCTGAACAATTATCCTAAATGATTTCCCAGATGCATCGATATCAGTAGAGATATTTTCTTTATTTATATTATTGAAAATTGGGAAACAGTATCGATAAGTCTAAGGGTGCTTACGTGAGAAAAATCAGTTATGGCAGTAAAACATAACGTACAAAGCATATATTGCAAATAATTAAGGTTTGAGCATGTAAGAGTAGTGAAAATATGTGTAGTGTAGTCGTCAAAGCTGCATAGCATAGTAAACAAAGTATAAAAAACATTCTTGGGAAATTTGCTTTAGATAAAATAAAAAATATTATTATGATTTGCAGACTTAACGCAGATAGTCATGCTTGAACAATTTTAGAATATCATCTTCACTATCAATGCGCAGGGTCGGGTGATCATCACTCTTTTTCATGTATATTTTCCCGAAAAAGTGCTAGCTGTCGTGCTGTCGCGCCAAATAAAACAGTTTCTTAGCAAATGGAGTTAAAGACTCAGATATATACACTGGTTGGGTATGGCCGCCAATCATTAAATGTGAACTGTTGAGCATATTCTTCTTGTTGCCCCTATTAAACAGCTTTACTTTTTGTATAATATTTTCTTTAGTGGTTATCGAGGTAAATTCTACTATCATGGGGGAAGAACCTTTATTCTTGGTTTTCATTCGATAGATATCTCGAACGTCAGAGATTTGAATAGGGTACTGAACCACTACACCGACTTTTTTAATAATTTGTAAGATATTTTCCTTGGTCTCCGTAGGCGCCTGAGGCACATTCCTGAATTCAATAGTTGAGGACCTGGATTTCCTTTCCAGAAAATCAACCTTTTGTTCAAGTATTATTTCTTCATTCGCACCTTATAGGTATTTTCCTTCTGTATTTTGGCGAGGTTCTCCAATACTTCATCATACTTCTTAGACATAAAAATAAGAGAATTCTTCATCTCCGCTGTTTCCTCCTTCAGTTGTAACATAGAAGAATTGAGGGCATCCAACTTGGCATTTTGGGCATTGCTAAATTCGTCAAACAGTTCTCTTATTTCGGTCAAGTGCAAGTCACCTAGTTTGCGCTTAAATTTACGCGAGGTGATATGGGTAACAGTTGTGTCACTGTCAGATGTTAATCGGTCTGATGCAGTATCAGAATCGTGACGAACCAGAAGACTATCATCAACCTTCGTCTTTCTTCCCTGAGATGGCGTGCGTGGCACTGACATTTTATTAATTAACTTTCAATGCTGTCTCAAGCAAGTATTTGTTTACATGTAGCGCCTACAATTAATCGTCTCACTCTTCAGTTGAAGCAATCAGCAACAGCTACACCAGCAAACAAACAAGCAATCTCACGTACCTATTTATAAATTATGTGTCGCTAATGTGGTGCGTAAATAGTCCTCGTAGCAAATTCGTAGCGGAAACCAGTTTTGTAGCAATGTCTTGTAGCAGTGTACGACGGCGCGCACGCAGCTGATAAATATGTAAATAGAGTGATCTGCGCGCTGCCACCGACGACGTTGTGGAAATGGCTAAGTTTTGAGCCAAACAAATTTGAACGATGTCGTGCCAGCAATACAAAGAAGAAGAATATAAATAGTAAAATGATAAGATAAAAGTTAAATAAACAACATGGAGCATCTAAGAAAAGGCTTATGCAAAGAAACAAACCAACAACTAGTCAATGTTACATCCGAAACAGTAAAGTAATATTTTAAAAGCAAAGGAAAACCTAGAAAATAAAACATACTTTCAAATAAATACACAATTTTTCTCACAAACTGCAATTTATTTAGTTTCATCATACGTAGTTCCTGCTTCTCTGTATCGAATTGTTCAACTTATGCGATTATCAATCTTTTAAATCGATTGTGTTTGTGTTATTTCTTTTCTATAAATCGAGGAGTAAACACGTTTCGATACATGCAAGTGACTCGGAATGATGCATTGGTTTTCGTACTGTTTTTAACACGTTCGCTGCCGTAATGACTGAAACAATTATAAACCCATAGTGTCTCGCGCGAGGCGAGTCCTTGGCAGCGAACGTGTTATAGTTTTGGTATTGAGCTAAATGTCCCAAGTGAACAGGTAAGTTTTCTTAGATTATGGCTAAATAACAACAGCTGCGTTTTCCGATCTTCAACGTGCAACGCTTGCTTAGGTTGATCCATGAATGGGTGACCATTTAATACACACCGAGACTCTGCCGAACCTCGGACAGAACCTAAAGGTAACTTTAGACTCTAGTCTATACTAGACTCTAGTCAATGCTTGTAGCATTTACTTGTAACAGAACATTGAGCATTCGCTGTTTTCAAATTTACTCGAACCAGACTTCGATCATAACGATCGATGTTTTGTTACAACCTGATTTTAAAAACCAACGAGCGTTTTGGTATATCATTTTATCGAGCAAAGGCGGCGGCGACGTGGAGTGATGTAATTAATGAACGCAAGGTACAAGGAAATGTTATAAATTTATGTAATTGTAAATGGTAAATGCTCACTCACCGCGCGAACGCAGCGTCGTACATTCGCAAGAACGTTACGTTACATGCTTTAGGAAACAAACATTTGTCTGTATTGTACCATTCGTAAGAACTTTACATTACATTGAAATGCTCGCGAAAATGCTCTAGTGAATACTCAAAAATAGTTGTCGTTACGTAGTCAAGCCCGAAATCTGTTACACAGAAACTGTGTTGTGAGAGCTACACCAAGCGTATGTTAACTAAGCTAGTGACGGTTTTAGACCAATAAGGTTTCTCTTCTGATGTCTAAATTATCCAATACAACTTTAACATGCCCAAATAAAATTAAGTTTATTTGATAAATTTTTGAAATGTTACAGTTTTCGCACAACAGTTAGAATATTTTGCCAAGCACAAAGTTTTATAAGGAAAACTGTATTTGTTTATTAATTAAAACAGAAATTGTTTATATTCGATCAAGCAAATTGATTTTAAGTTCGGCAAATATAAAGTTTTCGTTTAGGCTCGATTTTAGAACGTTGCTTAGTTTTCAATCTAGCTTGAAACTAACTAAAGTCTTGTTCCGTACTATAATATTTATATATATTGGTAAAAAAAGGCTCAATTAAAAAGGATTTTACAATTGAAAAACAATATATCACGGTAATTTAACGCGATTATTTCGATTATTTATTTACCTATTTAACCCGACATTTCGGCCATGTTGCAACGACCGTGGTCCCGGGTAGACTGGTGTTTCAGTGTACTGGCTACGTCGGGGCAGAAAACTCTTCCTCTACCCTCACATTTCTACACACAACACTGACCGTGTCCTTATTCTGTAAGTTCGCCGACTGCACAAAACGAGGTAATGTTTTTTGAATCACTCGCCTTTGTACATAACCTGTCCATTGTATTTGTATCTTCATGTTATGTTTTTTTGTGCAATAAAGAATAAGAATAGGACTGGATTCCACGCTGCGGATAATTTGTAACCGTCATCCCGATTGAACGTTTTGTTTTTTTTTTAATTTCAATCGCTTCAAGCACAATTCTTGAAAAGAAGTGGCGTTCCGTGGAGAGGACTTGTGGACGATGAAATTCGATCGAGTGATTGCTGCCGCCTTCTAATAGGTGTTCTGCAATCGCCGACTTATTGAACTGCCGGTTTTTTACAGCGGCGATATGTTCTTTGACCCTTTCAGCTATAGTCCGCTTAGTCTGGCTATGTAGGAACTATACCGCAGCTGCAGTTGATTTTATATATACCCGGTGATTGAAACGGCATTACATCCTTTGGTGTGCCCACTATGCTGTCTAACTTTTGTCCTAGCGCGTATACAGTGTTAATGGAGTACTTCTTCAATATAAAGCTGATCTTGTCCGTTACTCCTCTGACGTGAGGCAGGTAGGCAGGCTGTCTATTTACCTCAGGATGTTTGCATCTTGGAATGGGCCGTTTCATTCACCGACTGACCACGTACCCGTTATGTTTAAGTACCTCCTGAACATGATCCAATACCAGATCAAAAAAAAAAAAGAAAGGTGTTCAGGGTCACACAAGTCATGAGTTCTGTTTTTTTTGTGACGTCATAACAGCTTGTAAGTGGCGTGGGTGGTGTTGTGATGTTGCGTGCAGGAATCTATCAGTGTGTGTGGGTTTCCGGTAAACGCAGTGAGACAGTGATCCATCAGGTCTCGCAGTGACTCTGACATCCAGGAACGCCAACGACCTTCTGTCTCTACCTCGTCTGTGAACCTTATGTTTGGGTGAATGGAGTTGAGGTGACCTATATATTCCCATTATAACCCGCGATTTTAATTTTTATTTCATGCTTTTTAAACTACATATAGCAGACACGCTTCAATCGACAATCTATCGAAACACGTACTAATGACAAGATATCTTGTGAAAAAAATCATATTCAAAGAGTAAAATGCGAATAACTTTTGAACGGCTAAACCGACGTTATTCAAAAATAGCTAAGGACACTTTTGACAATGTCACCTTTCAACCAAACACAAACTAAATCAAAATCGGTTCATCCGTCTATGCGCTGTGATGCTACAGACAGACACACGAAACACAGCAACACACGTCAAACTTATAACACCCCTCTTTTTCCGTCGATGGTTAAAATACACAACAAAAGGAGTCAGGAGAAAGCAAAGGAGTTTAAGGGTTGTAGCAGGTGGCGTTCTGTAGTTTGTGGTAACCATCATGAGAGAAACACGTGGTTTTATGGTTGTATAGCGACTCTAGTCGTGGCAAAGCGCGGATGCGTCGATCGTCACATCAAATTCCGAACTCTGTATTATAGCCCGACTTAGATGAAGTTAGTTGGCGCATAAAAAGTCTATTTCCTAACATATAGCGATTTCCCCTTGCTTTATTGTTCTGTTTTGAACACAATATGAACTATTGTTTGGCGTATATTGAAAAGAGAAGCATGTACTTGTATTGTCTTGTGATTGAAACGTGTTTTGGAGTATGAATAAGATGAGCTTATGGTGGATTGGCCTATGATACTTTGTATTGAATGGTCTCTTCTTCTGGAGCATGGTACATAAATATAATATCTTTTTTATATTTAATTTAATTAAAGGCACATTATAATTATTTGAAGCAGTGCAAAGTACGCTAGATTGCAGGCATTAAACGTGATATGATTTTAAGCTACTGTACACAAAATCAATTAATTTAATTTCTACGTCTTGGTTGTAGTCGACAAAACAGGACAGAAGATGTTCACTAGAAACCCTAGTTGATGAACAAATCAATTTACTGTATCACTACATGAAATTTGTCTCTGGAATTTCTTAGTAGCGACATACTTTTTATTTTCTTTTTTAAATAGTCTTTATTGTCCCGCTGCTGGGCAAAGGCCTCCTCCATAGCCTTCCAACGATCTTTGAATTTCGGTATCTCCGGCCAATCCGTCAAAAAACGAGTCCAAAATTTCACGCCAGCATTTTTTAGGCCTGCCGTCGACGCCCGTCTAAAACGTAGTGGTTATATTCTCTGTGCGCCCGTCTTCAGGCATCCACTGTGTGATCCTGGCCCACCGGTCCTGACGCATCCTATTAACCCACCCTATCCCCTTTCGCCTCGCAGACTTATTGACAACATCGCGACGCGAAAAGACGATGGATTGTATTATGGAGTTGCGAATTCGATCGGTGAGTTTGATTTTTAATATGCTACGCTCCATCGCTTTTTGGGAAACGTTGAGTTTGCACTTCTGAGCCTAGGTTAAAGACTAGGTCTGAGCACCGTTGGTTAGGATAGGCAGGATACACATGCCAACGAGCTTACCTTTTAACGAGATAAGAAGATCGCCCTTCATCAGCGCCTTCATCCGAAACATCCATCCAAACAGAATCCTTACTTAACTACGTCTCCTAACTACCTACATATCCACAATCACACACAACACACCCACACACACACTCACCCACACACGCATACACACACTCATCACGTTTAAATATATACTATTACTTAACTTAACTTAGCTTTACATTCATAATTACTCAGTAGATCAACACAGTCTACTATTATACTAATAACATCACTTTTTTAGCTGAATCACTGTCTCTCAAGATACAGGTTTCCTAGTTTGAGAGGCAGGGTTTTTCCATATTGTGTTCAGATTTTAGTTCTCAGATTGCATTGCATTGTTTTATATATTTATTATATACTTTATTGTACACCACTTAAATAATTACAGAACAAAAAACATTTATAAAGATAAGTGTACAATGGGCGGTCTTATCGCACAGGGCAATCTCTTACAGACAACCTTTGGATGGACTGGACGAGAGGAGATAGACATAGGGCTGTCATTGTACAAAAAACTGTCTTAAATAATATTACTTATATATTACATAAAATACATAAATACAAATAAAATAATATAGTAATAAATATCAAATATAGAGCAGAGAAAGGAGAAGAATAGTTACAGAGAAAGGAAATGCTCTTTCACCATTTTTTTAAATATAGGTAAGGTAGGTTTTACTACCAAAGCTCATGTAAATTGTTTAAAAAAAAACATGTTAAATCTGTATTTCTGTGAAATAAAGCTATTCATGGACCAGTAGCTCCTCCAGGCGTTTTCGAAACGCCCGTCGATCTCTTTGTCCTTACCTTGTCCTATTATATAGAATAAGTTCATAACTAAGTACAAAACTGGCAAAATGTGGGTGTATCTAAAACTGACTGTGGGTGTATCTTTTGAGAAATACAAGCGTGATGAAACTGACTTAGGTCAGTTAAAGTTAGCCTTACTGCCGGAACTTGGGGTCTAATCTTTTGGAGAACATAGGCTGTATTAAAATTGTCTACGTCAAACAATATTTTTATTCAACTATTGATGCGCTCTATATCTTGAATTCGTTCCCTAACCCACCAACAACAAGATAACTTTGCAGATGAAAGCAAAACCCATGTCTGTCTAATTTGTTCTCAAGAACTCACAGACCAGACGATTCCCAGCAGTTGAATCATTTGAATTATGAGAGAGCTTATGCACAATCGTGCATCGTTTACAACAGACACATTGCTGTAAGCTGATATAAATTTGCATGCTTTTGTTCAGTACATTTGTAAAAGTTGTGGAAATTTATGAAATATTTTCTTTCAGGGTCGCTTTGATTAAACTTCTGTAAGAAAATATCTCTCTCTTACAAAGAGAAGGTCTGTGACCTAGCAGAGGGAACATTAAAAGGTTGATGATGATGAAGAAAATATGGATATGTTATGGTATTAAGATGTTTTTTGCAAACAAGAAGAAAGTTGAAGTGATGGGCCTTTTTCAGCCGTTCACCCGATGGCCGTCAAGAGGCTCTAGAAAAATGTAATTTCCTTATGGAGGCGATGGTCAAGAAGTCCAAATGTTTGGAATTGACTTGTGCTATCAAAATGTCAAGTGTTTGGACTTTTGACAATTTGGGGCACTACTGTGGCCACAACAAGTCGAGCATACAAAGGCACAATCACCATTACCATCCTTTTCTAGAAGCCTTTCAGGACATTATCGATCCCCCAGTAACTTCATTGTGGATAAAGCTAGAAGCCTAAATTTAAATTCATCTAAGCATTAGCACGAATTACATTCAATTATAACTTGTAGTATAGGAATTATTGCAAGTCACAATTTATTAATTTCGTTACTGACTCACCTCGCCTATCTCAAAATTCTAAGGACCTTCTAGTAGACTCACAAGTTTCAAACATTAACCGACTTGGTTTTAATGATATGACGATAAAATGTCGGCCATTTGTGTAAAAGTAAAATCAAGTCAGTTAATTTGTTTGTTTATATCCTAATTAATAAGATAGATAACCTACTGAATAGATTTATTAAGAGAAAAATTAGTAAAGTAGCAATTAAGAGAAAATTTAAAAAACATTATACAGGATAGCAAACAGATCTAAATATTTACGTAAGATTAAACCGTAACAGTATAATATTATTTTAGTAGTAGATTTGTAAGTATGGTGCATTGTGATGTAAAAGAGCGCCTCTCACCATCAAACGTAAAAGTTTGTCGAGTTTAGAATTAAGTAACACATCTGTATCAAAGTATATAAAAAAAAATTAAAAAAAAATAAAAAAAAAAAATATCCAGTTTGGTTTTACATTCGATCTCACTACTTTTTGCGGTAGAAGAATTGCGCCGCGAGACTTGTGTTTTTTACATGTTATGTTTTTGATGGGTTGTTATTGCTGACAGAATATCACTTTGCTTTGTATTCCAGAGTGGGGACTACGAATCAGCAAACGTAAGGTTGCCTTATGCTAGTGGAGTAGTGATCTTCGCAGGTGATTTGTAGTAGCTGCATGAGAGCGGTCGAAGATTGAGTTAAGTGGTGCCTTTATTGTCAAGCGGTAGACTGTTATGGGCTGATAATGATGTTCTTTGTTATTTCCATTATGATTAGTATTTTAAAGCTACATCGAAGTCACTTTAACATAACACCACGCCAGCTACCTTGAAGACTTAGGCAGAGGCGTATTACATTGATTCTCTCAGCCACATTATGACGTTAAACATAAATTAACTCATCCCATTTTTCCTCGACAATCTCTCGCAAAATATTTCTCAGCATTCGTACTTCGTAGGTTTTGTGAGTGTTCAACTCACAAAACCTATGTTCAAATTCGCGGTAGATATTAACAAAAACATTGCTCGCCACATGTGCAATGTTCCCGTAATGCGCGTACATTTATCATTTTTACGACTACCCTCCTCCCCGCGCATTTTACCGGTTTAGTTCATAATATTACCCACGGGTTTGCGGTTCGAAGGGACTTTTTTCTGTTTTACTTTTATTTATGCGTTTAGGTAAGTAAGGTTCTAATTGAGAGAGCTTTTTTAAAGTGTTCATGTATGCAAAGAGAAAAATAAATATTGTACGACTGTGTTGGGTTTTGCTTGCCTGTAATTGTATCAATGCAGGGCAATGGCTTCTTCTCATACAGAGAACGCATGAGCATTGATCTTGATTGCTGAAGATGCTAGCTGGGCTAGCTATTACACACTTATTATTAACTAGAGGATACCCGGCGTGTGCTACTACACTAAAAACAGAAAAACAGTTTGTTTATTTGTTGGACAAAAAGGTAATAATATTGTTTATTGATTTTTTTACCGAATTCTTTTTTGTTTGTTTGAGGAATAAAAATGGCCGTTTGACATAATTATTTTCTAAACAAAAGCTGTCATTTTGTGTGGATGTTTATTATTCCTCAGTTAAAAGTTATCAGCTTAATGGAAAAATCGGCCCGTGGTCTAAAATCATCTTCGCATTATTGCCTTTTTAATGAAAACGATTTGGGTCACATCGGTTTGTTGGTTTCAAAGTCTATATAACGGACATAGATAGAAACAAAGTTTGTAATTTATATGACTGTTAGCGATAGTGGTTGTCAAAAAGTCCAAAGTGTATGGGATTGACAAGCGCTATCGAAATTTTACGTGAAATTCCAAAATGAAAAAAAAATCGCTATCTTGGAATTTAGCCAATCGCTATTGTTGATAGAACAACACTGTATCTAGACTCCTCACAATATGTTCCTTCAACGATGTTAGTTATGTCTAAGATAAACAGTACATTATGAATTGAAACTGGTATTTGCAAGAATTTGTAGAATCAACAGCCTCGTACATGAGAGGCGAGGTCTTTGCCACGAGGCCATCACAATCTGGCCTACATTATGCAGGCCAGTATTATCGAAATCATCTAAATGAAGTTTTAAACCTTAAAGTTTTTGCATTACAAATAAATACGGAAACACGAATATTGCCGAAGGTTTGCATTTCATTTTTAATTAAGTACAAACGGGTTCATTAAAATCAGCTCGGATTCATCCTCAAAAGGATTATTCTGGCATTACCTTTCATTATTTTTAAATACTCTGATGTTCCTAGAAAACTTAATGTTTTAGCTTTTTCCATGTTTCTTTAGATGAGAAAGGATTGGTTTGTGTTTTTAAACCTATTATTTTATTTTAATGTTGACATAAATATTGTGCATCAAAAAATTCGTCCACATCGATGTCAAAGGGAAACGTGCCCAGAATGGATGGTTGGATGGCAATGCTGATTCTTTGGCCGAAGAAAAGGCCAGCCCTCTGGTCACGTGAAAAGTCGACGCGCTTTGTGCTAATATCTCGAAAAACTTCGCACTCGGACCCCATGGACCTAATGTTTCAACCCCAAACGGCTCAAACATATAACTTCCAATAAGGTTGTTATATTTGCGCCGTTTGAGGTTTTCTGTACTGACAGCAGCCACTCCAGCACAGCCCACCGTGCTAAGAAGATGGGATGGTGCAAGGGTGTCGACACAAATGTTGCATCACACACCAAAGGCGTACCCACCTTCCAAGGCATTATGGTCATACCATCTGATCTCTTTCCATCGTCGTGTGCCAAGCCATTGGGTGCTAAAACAGCTGGCACCCTGGCGGTCATAAGAGCTCGACGTATGATGTCATTAATGCTGGCGTGCCATGCTATCCGGCCAGCGCTCCTACTACAGGATAGGCCATGGTGACCGTGGTGGTCGACTGCTTCACCACATTGACAACGAAGGGGAGACCCAACGCAGACATATAGCGATCTGGAAGGTGTTGTCACTCAACATAGTATCTATGTTGGGTGACGGTAGTGCCTGTAGCCAGAGGCCCAACTGCCACTCTCCCACAGCCAGCAGGGGGGCACGCTCAGCAGTATTGGTGAACGTATTTATAAATTTATTCCGTATCAACCTGCAGTGCGGCTCATCCCACTGTCTCTGGGAAGAAGGGTTCTCAAGGTTTTTTTTCTGATTTCCTTCATTTTTAACCGATTTACCAAAAAGGAGGAGGTTCTATGTTCGACTTCATGTGTTTCTTTTTTTTTCATTTTTTATGTGTGTTCACCGATATCTCCATCATTTGGGAACCGATTTTGAAAATTCTTTTATTGTTTGAAAAAGTATATTACCAACTTGGTACTATTTTATTTTGGTGAAGTTCTGATTAAGGACTTTTAAGATATACAACAGAACTCTTCAAAAAATAACGGGAAACCTCTCGGAATTACTGCAATCGCATGTCTGTTCATTGTTTATGCCATTTAATAACATAACATCACGCCAGTACGCTCTTAAGGGGTACGCAGATCTCTCATTTCACCGGTTATGTTCAAGTTTCATGATATTCGGGTAATCTATTCTGGCGTTATTGTTACCTTACTAAACAACTTGCCTGTAAGGTAGGTACAACTAAAAAGTGATAAATAAATAAACTTTTTTGCAAAAAATTACTACCGACTTTCAAATAAAAAAACTACAAAGTGAAAAATAACTTTATTTTTGGTAGTCGGTGTCCATAACACAAAAAATTGGTACCTACGAAAGACACCGACTTCCAAAAATGAAGCACTTATTTGGAAGTCGGTAGTATTTTTTTTCAAAAATGTTTTTTTTTTATGTTTGTATACCTACTATATTTCACACTGCCTCTTAGTTCTCGAGGTCGCAAGCGTGACTTCTGAGCGAACGATTCTGGGGTTAAGTGTTAATATGATTTCATTAGGTATCCCTAAGTAGGAGCCTGGAATTTAAATGGTAGTAGTGTGATACTCTCAAGCCTCGAAAACAAATAAAACTGGTGTCCCTGCACCTAATCTTTCCCTGGTTGCGTCGAATAGCCGTTCCATCAGACTATGACAGTAAAAGAATAGAAAAACTCCATCTGTTTGAGCACACGCTTGTGGATTATAATATCTACTGTATAAATGGCTAATCTCTATTGAGATTGGTCACCGAGGCTGAAACTCAGTCGGGAGGATTACAATTATTTCAAAGATAGTGTGATCCCGTGAGTCACCATATAAACAAGTAAAAAATAAAAATTGCTAAAACCACCGGCATTTTTTTTTATTCTTTACTTTTTAAACTACATAATTTATATAGTAGTAGACACGCTTCGATCAACAATCTATCGAACACGTAATTATGACACGATATCTTACGACAATACTCCGTTTCAAACAGAAAATAGCCCATAACTTTTCAAACATCTCATCAGCTAAGAACACTCTCGGCAAAGTCAACTTTCAAAAAAATACAAAATCAAAATCGGTTCATCCGTTTAGGCTATGATGCCACAGACAGAAACACAGATACACAGCAACATACGTCAAACTTATAACACCCCTCTTATTTCGTCGGTGTTTAACAAATTAAACAGCAAATAGAGGTCACATAATTCCAAAACTAAACTTAACCCGGTTAGAACTTTGACCCAGTTAAACTGAGTCTCACTAAGTACAGTTTTTAGTCTCCATTGATTGATTGCTTGATTGAAACTCAAGTTTCACAGTCGATCTGTAATTTAGGTCGAGAACCACGTTATCGGGATCTTGGGTAGATCTTGGATCGGAGTAATCCCTTTATCAATTAAGTGGAACTGTATGCAGTACTTATGTGTACGTTTGCTAGTTCAGGCATTTGATTGACTTCTTATAATAATAATAAATATTTATTTCCAATTTCAAACAATTTACAGTGCATTTCTTGTTAGTAACAAATACTTATACAAATAGTGTTAGTAAAAGGTACATTCCAAGTCAAACATTTACAAAATATTGCCGTTTGATATTGATATAAGTCAATTGATTAAATTTAAAGCCACAAATAATCAAAAATATGTAAAATAATAATAACAATGTCAGAAATAAAAGATTTCAAAATGTCAAGAAGATATTGTAAAGAATAGAATTTTAAATTGACATGTCAAAAAAGAATATAACTTCACAATAAATAACAAATAAAATTAAATCATATGACAATAAAATTCAATGAAGACCGTTAGAGGCAATTAATTGCCCAATTTTGACAAATGTGGTTAAATACAAATATAGTATAAAAATTGGCAAGAATTTCCCAATTTTAGTTGCCCATATAAGTGCATATTTAGGCTATGGTTTTTGTTTTATATTGTAGATAGGCTCGCGCTAGACCACTATCTCACCTGATGTTAAGCGATAATGTGGTCAACGGTGTAGCACGCTTGCCAAGAAGTAACCTATTCACTCTTGACTTAAGGACCACGAAGTTGTAGCTATCGAGAAACCGACTCGGGCAGGGAATTCCATTTCATTGGTTGTAATAATTCTGCAACTAAAAGAAAAGCCAACATACAAAAAAAAACAAATGAACAAACAACAAACTGACTAGCAGAATGCATGGCAATAGAAAAATAACTATCTAAACAAATGCAAGAAGTTGTGACAATGTTCGTTCACATGATTCCTTCATCACGTTTGGTCCATCTCTGAAACTTGTACACTATACCAGAATAGAGAAACCAAAAAAAGTTGTTGTATTAGTCTGAAATTCATAAAAAAACTAAAATAAGAGTGAGGCACAAGAACAATTCTCAACTCGAACTCATAGGATCTTTTTCAAAAAACCCCTTAAAGACACTTGTATTGTCAAGCCAAGGAGGAGACAAGGAGATTGACGGTCAAAAATATGAAACTAGTACTACTACTATAGTCGGATTGACAAAACGTTTCATCCGTAGAAACACTAACACCAAAAGCAATTCCTGCAACAAAGCAGCATTGCTACATTCAACTTCACTACCAATCAAAGCAGATAATTTCAATATCAATATACTACACATATTTCAAACCAACGATATTATATTGTCTTCCCCACATCACGTTCCAATGACTCCTATTGACTGATCTCCCCAATCGATTGCGTGCCCACGCAGCAGTGTAACAATACACAACGTCTTCGATCAACAATCGCTGGTACAATATGTATTCACGACTATCGCTTACTGTAATATGCGTGTGAATATTCATGACTAATCAGTGGGGAAACGGTATTCAATGGCATGTGCGCAGTTGATGGAATATGGAAGTGTAATCTGTCAACGGTTTGAATGTTGTGTTGGTCTGGTAAGCTCGACTGATGAGTTTAAGGTCCTACACTTGCTTTAGTGCCGTAAAACGGTAACATTCTGAAGCATACTCCTTAGTAACTGCTAGGTTTAATGGTTTGAAAAAAAAAAAAAAAATTGTTCCATTTATATTATTTTTAACACATGGTTTTTTCGTATAACAAAGAGTTAAAAACTAGCATGTTGTTAATTGTTTTTTAAAGAAATAAAAAAATAATTAACAACATGCTAGTTTTTCGAGGAGCTCGTGGCTAAATAATAACAGCCGCACGAGTCGATCATCAAGGTTAAGCAACGCTTGACGAGGTCGGTCCGTGGATGGGTGATCATTTCAATATACCGAGTTTCCTCCGTGCCTCGGAAAGCACGTTAAGCCGTTGGTCCCGGCTGTCATTTGAAGATCTTTGACAGTCGTTACGGGTAGTCAGAAGCTTGAGATCTGACACCAGTCTTGCCAAGAGGTATCGTGTTACCCAATTACTGGGTTGTGGAGGTCAGATAGGCAGTCGCTCCATGTAAAACACTGGTACTCAGCTGAATCCGGTAAGACTGGAAGCCGACCCCAATATAGTTGGGAAAAGGCTAGGCAGATGATGATGATGATGTATGTTTTATAAACTGGAAGCCGACCCCAATATAGTTGGGAAAAGGCTAGGCAGATGATGATGATGATGTATGTTTTATAAACTGGAAGCCGACCCCAATATAGTTGGGAAAAGGCTAGGCAGATGATGATGATGATGTATGTTTTATAAACTGGAAGCCGACCCCAATATAGTTGGGAAAAGGCTAGGCAGATGATGATGATGATGCTAGTTTTTCGCTACTTTTGGATACTTCTCCAAAACGATTGGATGTTTCAAAATATTTTTAGACAGAAAAATTGATGGCTGGAATTTCTTCATAACTAACATAGCATAAATGTAAATCAAATAATATTTTGCAAACAATACTGTTCAAAAGGAGGTTCTATATTGATATTTTGACATCGAGCGCGCGCACGGTACAGTACTGCGTTAACATTGGGCCGTATATATCGCCTTAAAGTCCTGAGGCTCAAGATAAAGTAAAGTAAAGGCTCACGATTTATGACGTATTAAGAAAAAAGTACTTACTAGATCTCGTTCAAACCAATTTTCGGTGGAAATTTACATGGTAATGTAAATCATATGTTTTTTTTAGTTTTATCATTCTCTTATTTTAGAAGTTACGGGGGGGGGACACATGTTACAACTTTGGAAGTGTCTCTCGCGCAAACTATTCATGTTAGAAAAAAAAAAATTAAATTTCAATATCATTTTTAAAGACCTATCCATAGATAGGTATACACATATGGGTTTGATGGGTTTTTTTTTGAGTTTCAGTCATAAGTATGGGGCCCATAATTACCCCCAAAATTTATTGTTTTTTTCTATTTTTGTGTGAAAATCTTAATGCGTTTCACAGAATACATCTATTTACCAATATAGTTTCGGAAAAAAAGTGGCTGTGACATACGGACGGACAGACAGATATGACGAATCCATAAGGGTTCCGTTTTTTTGCCATTTGGCTACGGAACCCTAAAAAATGATTCTACTAACAATTCGCAAATATTAGATTAGAATAGAATAGGCATAGGAATTTGCTTAGAATGTAGGTACACAAAATAAGTTGTTAGATCATAAAATTGTATCCATGTACATTCTACCTTAATATAGCATGCAAATGTGATACAAAGTAGAGGTTATTAAAGACATTACAAAAAAACATCATCTAAGAAATCCTGCACAGAATAATAAAATTTTATATACAATTCTGTGAAAAGATTTTAAAATTCTTGAAACGGTTAGTTTTTAAGTTGATGGTATTGCTGGACACGGCTCGTATTGTTAGGAGGTTCCTCTCTCTGGAGCCCTTACCGCCGGGTAGCTTGGAGCCTGTTCCCGATACCGGGGGCCTCTAATGTCTATATTTTTTAAAGTTTTTTTTTTTTTGTTTTGTATGTTTTCTAAACTGGAAGTCGACCCCAATATAGTTGGAAAAAGGCTAGGCAGATGATGATGATGATGTATGTTTTATAAAATATATAAAAATGTATTAAATAAGAAATTAAAATAAATAAGGATCATAATCATATGTTATTTTTTTTGTATGCGTTTTGTAAAAATATTTAAAAATGTAACAAATAAGAAAAACAAAAATAAAGGCCATCATAATCATGTCACATTTCCTAACACATGCCTCACGGGGCCTCTACGAGTTGGCTTCAGCTCCTCGCACGCCTTTCAAAAGACCCCGACAATAATAAAAAATAAAAATAAACTATATATATAAAAGAGAAAGTACGGAACAGCTGGACCGCAGCTGTTCCGTACGAGTCGAGCAGAAGCTAGTTATTCATTAAAAACCAGAACACATAGCCGTGTAGCACCTCCCTTCTGAAATATGGTAAATTTTAATTAGCAGTATTCAGCTTTCTGATCGAAAACCGATAGCAGTTCTGGCTTTAATTAATTATTATACTATTGTTAAATGTGGTTTGTTAATCTTTATACGCTAATGGCACATTGATTTTATTATCATTGGATGTTTGATAAATCAATCAGTTTGACGCATTCCTACTAATGGAGATAGCCCGATTTCAGGTTTGTTTGATAAATTACGTAAAATCAGATTCAAATGTTTTAAATACAGTTTAATTTTTTTATTTAAAGATAAAAAAAAACAATCTACCTAGCCTTTGCTCAACTATATTGGGGTCGGCTTCCAGTTTTACCGGATTCAGCTGAGTAACAGTGTTTTTACATGGAGCGACGGCCTATCTGACCTCACAACCAAGTAACTGGGTAACACGGTACCAAGATTGGTGTCAGATCTCAAGATTCTGAATACCCGTAACAACTGTCAAATGACATCTCAAAAAATCAAATGACAGCCGGGACGTGCTTAACGTGCTTTCCGAGGCACGCAGGAAACTCGGAGGAACTTATTTAACGATAGCGATAGCATTTTGTTTTTTTATCGAATTTGTTACAGAAAACAATTTCAGCAGATACTAACTAGTAAACATTGACGCACGCCCTCTTCCATCACTTGTTTAGTCCAATGGAACGGCAATCAGAAACCATCACACTAAAGGTGAAAGTTTGTGAGTGTGTATGTTTGTTACTTCTTCACGTGTAGTGTCGTGTCTTCGTATCTCCTGTGCGGGACACAAATAAATACTTTTTCTTTCTTTCTTTCTTTCTTTCTTTCACGCCAGAACTGCTGAACGGATTTGGATGAAATAGTCAGTCATAGCACATAGGCTACATTATTATCCCGAGAATATGTTCCCTCGGTATAATTTTCGACATTCACTCATATTATAATTGCTAAAGTTTGGATGGATGTGTGTATATTTGTTACGCTTTCATGCAAAAACTACTAAACGGATCTAGATGCCTATTTGTTTATAACAAGTTGCCAAAGTCAGTTCTATAACTGACCGATGGAAAGTTCAAAAACTACATCAAAAAAGCATATTATAAAATCAAGAACTACGTTGATGATAAAAAATTTGGCTTTAGTTCCTTCTGCGCATGCGGCTTCCCTGGTAACTCATAAACGGCACAAATATGTGGATGTCTCTAATAGATCAATCTCATTTTTTCTCTTCTTTTAATTAGACTTTTTACAATAGTTTTCATTCATCTTTATAGCCCTTTGCTAAAAATAGTTACAGCACTGATAACAACATTTGTACCAAATGTTAAATTGGTTTTTCATTACTCATACTCTGAAAGTAGGTCTGAAGTTGCTTGAGGAGCGGGTTGAAAGTAATACTTTTCAGCCCTAGGGAGAATCGCTTCAATCAATCAATCAATCAATCAATCATTTATTTGTCAGAATATGGTACATTATGGTCTTAAGATTAGTAGATAGTATCATCACATTCTGCCAAGTGTGGCGTGCAAATATAGGTACATACATTTATATATTATAGGACATAGATTATTAGGCTAGTATTAACATTATTAATTGCATAATCACGAATAAAAAATACACAATACCATTCAACAAATTAGAATTTAAGGTATGTCAAACAAAAATAACATCACAAACGCACACAATTTTTAAAGGATGTCAAGGTATCATTTAACGCCAAAGTATCAAAGAGTAAGATTTCAAATTATAAAATGTAACAATTAAATTAGAATGTCAAAGTATAAAAGATTAAGATCAAATTAGGATGTCAAAGAATAAAATATTAAGATTAAATTAACATGTCAAAGTATAAAAGATTTAAATTCAATTAACATGTCAAAGTATCATTCAAATAGTCATTTAAATTGTAATAGCATTTATTACATAGCAGGTCGTTTAGTTTCTTTTTGAATCCTTTTAAATGTAAGTCTTTTATTGATTTTGGAATTTTATTATAGACTTGCGGGGCTGTACAGAATATGCTTTTCCACATTAAGGCGGTTTTGGCTCTTCGTCCGCGTAAAATATCATTTCGCCTGTTACGTTTAACAGTGTCTGATAGACGGGGAAACAAGTGTGCATTCAACTTAACAAATAAAGCAGTTTCATAAATATACAAAGCCGGCAGTGTCAGAATTTTGTATTTTTTGAAATATGGTACACAACTGTCAGTTATTTGTAGTCCAAACATGGCTCTGATGGATCGCTTTTGCGCTTTAAAGGCGGTTTCTCTATTTGTGGAATTACCCCAGAAAATAATACCATATCTTAATACAGATGCCACAAGACCATGATATGCTGTGAGTAGTGCATCAGTGTTTACTGTTGGAGCAAGTTTATACAGGGCATAGGATGAACTACTAATTTTCTTACATAGCGCCTCAATGTGATCCTTCCAATTGAGCTGCTTATCAATAATCAAACCTAGAAATTTTGCACTATCTACGTCGTGAATTTTGTTATTTTGGTATTGTACTTCCATTTTCGCGCTGGGTTTTCTCTGGCCAAAGTGCATTATTTGGGTTTTTCCAAGATTGATTCTTAAATTATTATTATTAAGCCAAGAGATTAATGAATTGACCGCGTTATTGACATCAAGTTCATATGAGTCAGGTGTATTACAAGGTATTGTTATCGTACTATCGTCAGCAAAGAGTGTTATTGGGAAGTCTATGGCTTTGGGCAGGTCATTAATATAAATCAAAAACAGTAAGGGACCCAATACACTGCCCTGTGGTACTCCAAAATATACTGTGCGTTCTTTGGACAGGTATGTAACTTCTTCTTTAGTCTTTAAATTTAACTCTGATATAGCAGTAAATTGTTTTCTGTTAGAAAGGTAAGAGCATAATAAGTCCAGAATGTTACCTCTTATACCATAGGAGTCAAGTTTGCTTCTTAGAATATTGTGGTCAACACAGTCAAAAGCTTGCGTCATGTCACAATACACAGCACAGACAGGTGTTTTACTATCAATATTAGTCATAATTTTATTTAAAAAGTCATAAATAGCCATATTAACTGTCATATTCTTCCGGAAACCTTTTTGCTCGTTACAGAGAATCATATGTTTTTCTAAGTATGCGTATAGCTCATTATAAATATATTTTTCATAAATTTTGGAAAAGATTGGCAAAAGCGCAATAGGTCTATAGTTTTGCATTAGCTGCTTATTACCTTTTTTAAATATAGGTTTAACAATGGAGATCTTAAGACGGTCAGGAAAAACACCTTGGCTGATACACAGGTTAAGAATATGACTCAAGTGCCCAGAAATTAAATCGGCTACATGTTTTATAATCTTAGTTGAAATTTCATCATTGCCTACGCTATTAGTGTTTTTGAGACCTTTTATAATGTTAAATATTTGTATTGGTTGACATGGAGCCATGAACATTGATTTTTGTTTATGTATTATATAAGCACTCGATCTTTTACCTGATCCTGGTATTGGTATAATTTTTTCTACGAAATAGTCGTTAAACTTGTCAGCAATTAATTGTGGTTTGCTGATTGTTTCATTGTCAATTTGGATTTTATTTATTGAGTCATTAGGTAGACTTAACTTAGGGTTTTTTATTATATTCCACGTCATTTTGCTTTTATTGTCAGAAGTTTTAATATTATAGTCATTTTGAGATCGTTTAGTCAGTTTAATTATTTTTTTAAATAACTTTGAATAACATGAATATTTTATTTTATTTATTTGAGTAGGTTTAACTCTAGACGTCCATAATAATTTCCTTTTCTTTAAGCTACACAATTTAAGTCCTCGCGAAATCCATTTTGGTTTTTTGCTTGTTGGTATTTTAATACGTCTACGGGGAAAGCATAGGTCATAAAATAATTTAAATTGTTCGATAAACGAGTTAAATGCATCATTTGGATCGTCATTTTCATAGATTTCAGAGAACGTTAGTTTCTCAAGGCAGGTTCTAAATTTTTTCATATTCTCTGGACCTAAATCCCGTTGCGATTTATACCAATATTTCAAAACACAGTTAATAGGTACGGGACACTTCAGCAATTGCGCAGTGTGATCCGATAGGGCGAATTCTAACACTTCCGTTCTGCATTTTTTCTCGAAATTATGGGCAAAATTATCAATACAGGTTTGGCTTTGCATCCTGGTTGGTTTTTCTATTGCTAATGTCATGTTAAAACTTTTTAGGAGACATCTTAATTCAAGATTCATTTTATTTTTTATCAATACATCTATATTTATATCCCCTGCTACAATAATATTCCTATAATTTCTTCTTGTAAGTAAAGTTAATAATTGCTCTAGTTTACAAAAAAATACATTCAAATTCCCTGTCTTTGGTACTCTATAGATACATATTATTACAATCTTATAAGTTGTCAGTTCAATTGCACAGCATTCTACTACATTAGACAAAGAAAGTTCTGAAACCTCTGGTAACTCCCTCCATATATGACCAGACCGGACCAGAATACAAGATCCACCTCGTTTGCTATTTTGTCTGCTGAAACATGCAGCCAACCTATAATTAGGCACTACAAGGCGGTCTTCATGACCTGACATCATAAAATGCTCCGTTACGCATAGTACATCAACGGACATGTCTTTTTCAGAGAGTTCATTAAGGCATATTGAGAGGGTGTCTACTTTGTTAAGCAGTCCTGCTATATTTTGGTGTAGAACACATAGATATTTATTCACGAAAAAAATTTGCATGAACAGTACCATCCTCTAAAGACTGATTATTAGTGAATGAGTTATTATTATATGTGTTTTCTTCCAAATTCTCGGTCTCTATTTTATTTTCTTGGTTTGTAAAGTCAGTTTGTATAGATTTATCGACATATATTTTTTTACTTTGAATAATTAATGAATTTTGATATTCATTTAATTTGTATTTATAGTGCAATTGCAAAATTTCCCTTAGTAAAGGTCTAGCTAGGTTAAGTACAAAATGTGTTCTCCGAGGCCGATATCTAGAGTAGTCTACATCCATAAAAACAACATTATTATACTTTCCACAGATAAATCTTAACATATAATTGAGTTTTGTTTCATTAAGATATCTATTTGATGGAACTTCACATATAATTATATTTGTGTTCTTGATGGATGATAGCCATGCATGCAAGCACATTTCCGTGTCATATGGGTTGCGTTCATGGCGGCCCATAATAACATAGTCATTCATGTTTAGTTCAGCTATTTCATTTTTTGATGAATTAATGAGGTTTCTCAATGTAGTACCAGATTTTATAAACGAGAATACCCTATAATCTGATCCCAATAGCTGAATAAGTGATTGACGTAGCCCATTCCCTTCTTCATTACATAGTACTATAACTCTTTTTTTTATTTTATCGTCTTTATAATTGCGTGAGGAAGTATTTATACTGCTTGAAGTGTCGTGAGTCAGTTTACCAGTTATAGGTGTGTGCAATATATTTATACTTTCCTCGTTTTCACAACTGTCTTCTTTGGAGAAATTTAGGATAGTTTTGTTTAAGACACTATCCTGTAGGTTTTTAGAAATACGTGTGGCAGATATTGATAAGAGCCGCTTATCGACCACAGGAGGATTATTTTTATCAGTCACCACATTGTTTAGAAGGTCAGCTTTTGGGCTTATCAAGTTTAATGCCTGTATTGTGTATTCTCTGGAAGAAGTCCTAGGTAAACCAGTTTTCATTAATAGTGTCCGTACTCTCTGCTGATATTGAGGCGAATAGAACTGCCGTGGTAGGTTTTCTTTGTTTGTATTTTCCTGTATTCCTATCGATTTTAGTAGTTTGATCTTTTTTCCGCAGTCTAGTAGATTATTTTTAAGTGTGTTATTTTCAAAGTTTAGGTTATCAATTTCTGAGTTAGCAGTTTGCAGCTCCAGTCTTAACTTTTCTATCTCCTCCTTCAATATAGTAATATCATCACTATTTCCTATTACGTTAGGTAGACTTTGGTATGAAACATCCATATCGAATTCGCTGCCGCTAGACGTCATATTTTTATTGTGAATGTTTTGTCTTCTTTGAGTAACGTTTTCGTAATCATCCATTATGAGCCTGTGTAATAGTTATATTGATCGTTTCTATTTAATAATTATTGTAGTTGTTTTATGTTAAACTTCTCTTTAAATAGTAGATTTCAAACATTCACAAAAAGACAAGCGGTTTATGAGATCCGAACCCGAGTCATGCGTCGTTAGAGGCAGACGTTGTATGAAACAGGCCACTGACGCAGTTATGTTATGCGCCGAAATAGGTGTTTTCTTGCTAGTACGAAATAAATAAAAAACACATAGTTCGATAAGATGACTGTGTTTAAATATTTTTTCCAGCAACTGTCACTTCTATTTGAAAGATAGTTTTTGTTATTTTTTGCAATTATCGATCATATGCACAAATTCTTCCCGAATGTTAGCTAAACAAGCTATCATGGATTGTTACACAACACAGTATTATTGTTTTAAACACAGATTTTTGGTCCTATAAGGAAGATATTAAAATGTTGATATTATGTAGTTTATAGTGGATATTATGTTCAAATAACACTTTCACATGCCGGTTGCACTGATTTCTTCACTTTAGTCGTAAAGTAGTCACTGAATAGTTCAATATTATATTTTTAAGACAATTTAATACGGGAGCACAATGTTTGCGTGACGACTACCGTCAGAACCTCAGCGAATCAAAGCTTTCAACTGACAGCTGTCAAATTATTTAAAAAAAAAACTAGTTCCTTTTCACATATCTATTGAACCATGTTCCAACTTTCTATACAACCACGAAGTAAAATTGAAATAACTTAAAGTTAAGTATTGATTAAAGAATATATATTTTTTAAATAACTTTATTATAATTTAGTTTCAACAATTTCTTTAAAATAACTTAGATTTGGGCAAAATATTTACCATTTTTTCAATGATGAAAATAAAAAATAATGGCTGAATAGCAGGCCGGCCACAGAAAAAAAACAAACAAAATAGGCGGGAAAGCGGCAATCATTTTTTCTTTAGCTAATTCATGTTTTTATTTTTATTTCCTTGTATTTGTAATGAAAAGCACAGTGTTTACCTCGGGTTAAAGACTTATTTAGTCCCTCGAACTATTGGCGCCCTCACTTCGTTCCGGGCGCCAAACCCCGTCTCGGGACTAAATAAGTAACTTTCACCCCTAGGATAACAATGTACTATTTTACCTTTGTGTAGATTATTTTACCGATTGTTTTGTGAATGTGTGAACATTGTAGGCCTTCAAGATTTCTAGATGCTTGTTAACATTTGTTAATTTTTTATCTCGTTTTTTTTTTTAATTTCTTACGACTTATTGTCGGGCCTACGTTGTCCCCCCATATCTAAGTACTAATGCTGTAACATGGAAATATTGTAAAACCGAACCATTTTTTAAAAAGAATAACCGTGGAGTTTCTTGCCGGTTCTTCTCCATAGGAAACGACTGACCCGAACCGTGCACCTTTTGTCGACGTTTTTTAAGTGCCCATGCAGGCCTATGTAAAATAAAATAAAATATTTTGGATTTTTGATTTTGATTTTGATGAAATTTGGCACAGATATAGAATAAAGTCAGAAATAGCACATAGGATACTTTTTATCTCGGGAATATGTTCCTTTGGGATAATCTGCGACATTCACGCGGGTGAAGCCGCTGGAAGAAGCTAGTTGGGGATATATCAAGCCTAGAACTAATGGCATACCTTATGGGAATGTATTCTTTGGCAGAATGAACGCGCAATTTTATGTTGAATAATGTACAGGGGAGAGCAGTGGTGGCCCAGTGGTATCGGCAGCGACTTACAAATTGTAGGTCGTGGGTTCGAGCCCAGGCAGGTGCTTTACTTTGTGTAAATTATTTCATCACCACTGCTCTCAAGGTGAAGGAAAACATCGTGAGGAAACCGGCATGTCCTAGAACCAATAATTCGAAGACATGTGACATCCACCAACCCGCACTGGGCCCGCGTGGTGGATAACGACCCATTCCCTCTCACAGAGAGGAGGCCTGTGGCCCAGTAGTGGGAACATTAATAAGCTGATGATGATGATGATGAATGTACAGGCTGCATCCGGAGTTGTTTACTATACGAACCTTGTGGAAACTAGAACAAATTTCCGTGCGTTCAAGCGTTTTTGCCATTCCTATTATTGGAAACAAATATAGCAGCTCACAATGTAGGACCCATTAATATTAATGCTAATTTTTGCTTTGTGCCTATTGGCCTTGTTTGTTCAGTCTCCTGCTTGATATGGAGGGAAGTGGAAATTTGTATGTTTTCCTAATCCTCCGTTATTCTATTCTGATTCATTTTACTGCGGGATCCAAGACAGTTAAATTCACTCGCCTGGACTTTGTCGAGCTTCATTGCCTCGGCGCTTTTCTGGTGGTCGCCACTGTTGATTCTTACTTTCAGGAGTTGCAGTGGTTTGGGAATAGTGCGGGGGTATTGTCCTAAAAAAAAATAAAAAAATAACGGCATACCATGCTTTCGAGGAACGTGGAAACTTCAGGCCGTCTGTGAAATTCCTAATAGTCAATAACATTTTGTTGAATAAGTAATCCAATAACACTTTGCCTGACTGGTTTATCGAACCTAGATCCACCACCTAAGACCATTCGTTCCGTTACAAATTATGTCAGTTTTAATAAGTGGAGCAATATTTTTCAGATCTGTGTTAATCCAGTTAAAGTACACATTCACAATTTCTTCTTATACATTGACCCCTTAAACTTGATCTTGGAGGTCACCAACATTCTTTATTGCGTAACCGACGGACGCCAACAAACCAATATAAGCCTTTCACGCCATTTTGTACTAAAACGAGTCCTTTCGTTATGTAAAGAGTTCAATAATGCAAGAACTGAGTAAATTGTTGCACTGATTGTTCGGCAATGTTTTGAGCAAATTCTAGTCTTCTATATATATATATCTATATATATATTATAGAACATATGTATATATTTTTGTATCTATAATAATGTTGTTGTTGTATGTTTTTATTATTGTGTAATATTTTTGTGTTATTGTTATTTATTACACCAATGTCAACCCCATATCATGTCCAGGCTATCACTGTCCATTCCAGGTTGCCTGGAAGAGATCGCGGTATGCGATAAGGCCGCCCGTTGTATGTATTTTAGTTTTAAGTTTCCTTTTCTTTGTTTTAACTTGGTGTACCTACAATAAAGCATAAATAAATATTCAAGGATTATTTGGTCCAAAGAACAACATTTTTTTACAAGCTTTTAATTAACTTGCACTGTATGTATGTATGTTTGTATGTATGTAAGTGTGTTCGGGTCAAATCTTGCAGCTGAATTTTAAAGCAGTTATTCTCCACCGATTAAGATAAAATTTTGAGTACACGTTTAGTTTGGATGACAATGCATGGTTAGCTAAGTGACGTCTTTCTAAATACAATATGGCGGACCGCTCAAGATTGCGGAATAGTTATTTTTTGTGCGCTGCCATGATATGGGTATCAAATGAAAGGGTTTACTGAGAAGAATACGAAAAAAGCTTGTTTAAAAAAAAAAAAAAATGAATAAATTATTTGGATTGTAAACTAACAAGATTCTGACGTATTCCACATTGGGCGCCCGTTTTAACGGCATCTGAGGTATTCCACAAATGGCACCTATCGATATTTTTTGCAGGTAAATGGCATAATTTATTAATTAAAATTTTATTCCTCATTTGGCACCTGTGGATCAGTAGGTACTAGTGTTGCGACGTTATTTTTTTTTAGGATTGCAAAATCAGAAATTCGTTAAAATCAGTAGTTGCTTTTTTAGGGATCCGTATCCAAAGGGTAAAAACGGGACCCTATTACTAAGACTCCGCGGTCCGTCTGTCTGTTTGTCTGTCCGTCTGTCACCAGGCTGTATCTCATGCACCGTGATAGCTAGACAGTTGAAATTTTCACAGATGATGTATTTCTGTTGCCGCTATAACAACAAATACTAAAAACAAAATAAATTAAATATTTAAGTGGGACTCCCATACAACAAACGTGTTTTTTTACCGTTTTTTGTGATAATGGTACGCCACCCTTCGTGCGCGAGTCCGACTCGCACTTGGCCGGTTTTTTTTTAGTTAGATGTTAAACATTATAAGCTTTTATACCCAAACTACCAGGAGGCCAGAATCATGAAGAAGTATTTGCGAGCGAATCATAAGCAGTAGAGAGTAACGGAGTACCAGGAGGTCAGAATCTGGGTTGCGGCTAAATTTAAAGTATTGCCGCAGCCCTGCCACAAGCAACTGACGGGACACGAATTTCCCAACCAAAAAAAAGGAGGTTTGAATCTAAAATCGCCCGATACTCTTTTTACATCTCATGATTCCAGCCTCGGTAATACTTCCTCATAATTATAATATCCTGGTACTTAAGGAAGTCTTTACCGGTAATGATTCCTTCCCCGCAAATAGTAAGACTTCTTCATCATTCTGGCCACTGGGCTTTAATAAGGTCCTGTCCAGCGTCATGTTATCACTGTCTTTTCTTTCATATCACTACTAAGACTGTATAACTCCTAATCATTTAAACCAATTTATGACTTAATTCCCACACAATATTCCTCAAGCGCCAAGAACTCTCAAGCACCTCGTATTTTCTAGTAATGGTCGCACAAAGTACAGTCGCAACCATTATCTGAAGTGGTAAGTGTCAAACGTGAACTTCGCGTGTTTTTCGCTACATTTGTGACACAATAACAATATTGGATGCTGGGATTCCATGTTTATTGTGCTCGATTGTTCCTGTGTCAGAGTGTTATTAGTTGTAGGATGTTTTTATGGTGTGTCGTAAGCTTTTCGGGAATTTTATATTTTAAAGTGAAAATTTTAAAGTGTGTTGGGTCGAAGATTTCACCGAAGTAAGTGATTTTACAATGCATGTCCTCGAAAAGAGCGTTTTCCAAGCAGCCAAACTGTGCGGAAAGTGTCACTTTTTTTACTAGTGCTTTTTACTTTCCTGTATTTTTTTTTAATTATTATTTCCAACGTCAGCCCGCCACATAGAGTTTTTATTATTTTGAGAAAAGTTTAAAAAAATAGTTAAGTACAGATAATCATTCATATAAAAGGTAAAATAAAACCAATACTTCAGTAAAGGCGTTTTTAATTACTCTAGATTTAGATTTTGATCAATAAATTAATTTTAAATATTCATTAAATATGTTTGACCGAATGAATATTTTGCTCGTGCCTTTTTGCGTTACGACGTGACAGCTGACATGTGCTGAAGATATGCCCGAGGAACAATTAGATTAGTTAATCTGTGGATATGCTGATTTGCTGAGAGCGCTTGAATAAGCCCGCCATTTTATTAATTTGTTGCTTGGTTCAAACTTTTTTTTTTAATATTTTCTCGAACAATGCATTTTGTATGATACACGTATGTAAGATGATTTCCGACTCGTGTCGATTTATCCACTCCCTCGCTTCGCTCGCTCGTGAATAAAAATACTACTCATCGGAAATGACCTACCTTCCGCACTTGTACCATAAATAACTATTAGATTTTGATGCAGATACAATGCAAGTGTGAAAATAATTGAATGTATTAATATTTTTTTTATTGTTTGTGAGTAGCTCGTGGCTAAATAAACAGCCGCACTGGTCTGGTAAAGCAACGCTTGACGAGGTTGGTCTGTGGATGAGTTACCATTTCAACATACCGAGTTTCCTCCGGGCCTCGGCAAGCACGTTAAGCCGTTGGTCCCGGCTGTCATTTGAAGATCTTTGACAGTCATTACGGGTAGTCAGAAGCTTGAGATCTGACACCAATCTTGCCAAGGGGTACCGTGTTACCCAGTTACAAGGTTGTGGAGGTCAGATAGGCAGTCGCTCCATGTAAAACACTGGTACTCAGCTGAATCCGGTAAGACTGGAAGCCGACCCCAATATAGTTGGGAAAAAGCTAGGCAGGTTGATTATTGTGTGTTTTGCTTTTTTTTTTATCTTATATAGGCTCGCGTTTGACTACCATCTCACCTGATGGTAAGACATCATCATGTGGTCGATGATGGAGCACGCTTGCCTAGAAGTAACCTATTCACACTTGACTTAAAGACCCCTAGGTTGTAGGTATCGGGGAACACAGACTCCGGCAGGGAATTCCACTCCTTAGCTGTACGCATTATAAAAGTATTCTCAAAATGTTTAGTGCGTATGGGTGGGATGTCCACCATGTACCGATGGCGCATCGCCGTACGTCAACCGATAAAAAATGTCTTCTGTGCGGGTCACAAATAAATATTTTTTCTTTCTTTCTTTCTTTTTAAAGTTTCAGCTTAATCGGATACGAGGAAGTACTGGACAAATCGATTACTAGTTGCCAGACACACATACAAAAGCAAGATAATATTTAAAGCATATCAAAAACTTTTTTCAAAAATAATAAACCGACTTCAAAAGCAAAACGCTAAAAAGTGCAAAATAACATTCGTTTCGGAAGTCGGTGTCTTTGGTACCTCTTGTTTTTATAATTTTTTGACACTGACTTTCGAAAGGGCAGTTATTTTGCACTTTTTAGTGTTTTGCTTTTGAAGTCGGTTTATTTTTTGTGTTGATCACAATTTTTTTTTTTTGTTTTTTTTTCTTTTTACGACGTCCGAGGACGTGGACAGGGAGTGTAGGGCGCTATCGATCAGAGCAAATATGATAGCTCACAGGTTCAAGCGTTGTGCTGCGAGTGTTAAAATAACACTCTTTAGAGCGCACTGTACATCGCTTTACACGTGCAGCCTGTGGGCTCGTTATACGCAACGATCGTTCAGCGCTCTGCGTGTCCAGTACAACAACGCGTTCAGGGTGTTGTTGGGGCTGCCGCGCTGGTGCAGTGCATCAGGCATGTTCGCGGACGCGCACGTAGACGGCTTTCACGCCGTGCTCCGCAAACGATACGCCGCGGCGCTCTGCAGACTGCGTGTAAGCACCAACAGCATCCTGGCCGTTATAGCGGATAGGCTGGACTCGGGGTACGTCCAACACTGGGTCAGGGCCCATACGGTGAAATAAATGTCTTTGTTTTCTTAAATTTTCGTTACTAATCCTATTTGTTTGTTTTGTTTACTGTCCTAACATTCTATGGATTCCGTAAATCAGTTTTTTTTTTTTGCTCTCTTTTTGTTTTAGTACACCATCACTCAAAATGAGCAATTTCCATAGTATGGTACCTAAAGGATTGACAAAATACCCATAATAACTCAATTTATTCTGCTGTTAGTCGCTAAGAAGTTCGGTTGTATACTCCATATCTTGAAAACTGCTCGACCGAATTTGATGAAACTTGAAGTAAGTTGAGAGATACTCAATTGACACAAAAATAATTGTCACTTCTAATAAGTAGTCGGAGAAATGCGTGGACCAACATACGTACATACAAACATACATACAACTATGAAACATAATATGTGCATATTCTACAGTTCCAACAATATTACATACATACGTGTCGAATTGATTACCTCCATTTTTGTGAAGTCAGTAAAAATGGATGAATTTTGTGAGAAATGACATAAAATAAAGAGTAATGATAGTGTGACGGTTGACACTGTTGACAGGAATAGAAAACTCGAGTAACATAGGATAAGAACAAAAAGATGATAATTGTACATTATTACTTTCATTGCACGCTAAATGTGCAATTTATCCTGTGAATAATGTCTTTAGTTTGCACCGATAATGTCTGATAATGGGCCGTGAAGCGCACCCTAATAAAAATAAATTTGACTAATGATATTATTTAGGTACACAGATTCATCTGGATTAAATAGGAAGTAAAACAATTCATTTGTACCAAGCCGGATGTCACACACTCTTGTAAATAAACTTTAAATTAACAAATAAATAAGCGAGCATAATATAGTAGTGGAATAATCACAAATCCAAACAAAAAAGAACAAAAAGGAATTGACACTGGCCATACAGTGCAGACAAAACATTACAATTTCCAAACAAAACATGGCAACATTACATAAAACAAACAAAAAGCGCTTATTTCCACACTGTATTACCAAGCGTGAAAAATATCAAAAAATGTTGGCAACACTACAAAATATGCATGTCCGTGAACAATGTGCATCTCGTACCGTTGACATGTAATTTCAGTTCCTCGCATGAAGATGAGGTATATTGTGGAAATGTATCGGATGACCGTCATCGTTCAGGATTTGTGTAGATTGTGGATTTAAACTTGGATATTGTGAAAAACTGTGAAGAAAAGCTTTCATTTATCAAGTTTTTTACTGAGAAGCAAAATTTCAGGTATAAAGAGCAACAGTTTGTATTTCAGTTCTAGCTTATTACAGGATATTTTTTTAATAGTTTCATAACAAGCGCAGCAGTGGTGGCCTAGTGGTATCGGCCCCTGGTCTTTGCCCCAAAAGTCCAGGCGCCTTTTGATGGTAAAACAAAAAACCGGCCAAGTGCGAGTCGGACTCGCGCACGAAAGTTTCCGTATCATAATAGCAAAAAAACGGCAAAAAAATCACGTTTGTTGTATGGGAGCCCCACTTAATTATTTATTTTATTCTGTTTTTAGTATTTGTTGTTATGGCGGCAACAGAAATACATCATCTGTGAAAATTTCAACTGGCTAGCTATCACAGTTCATGAGATACAGCCTGGTGACAGACGGGCAGACAAACAGACGGACCGTGGAGTCTTAGTAATAGGGTCCAGTTCTTACCCTTTGGGTACGGAACCCTAAAAAACGGCAAAAAAAAACACGATTGTTGTATGGGAGCGCCACTTAAATATTAATTTTATTATATTTTTTTGCTATAGCGGCAACAGAAATAAAATAAATAGTGAGAATTTCAACTACCTAGTTATCACGGTCCATGAGATACAGCCTGGTGACACACGGACAGATAGAGAGACAGAGGTCCCGTTTTTACCCTTTGGGTACGGAACCCTAAAAAAGAAGGTTTTATTTCAGTCACTTGAGTCTGGCTCGCAATGAACTAGACAGATTAATACTATAGGTACGTAAAATACATTCTCACTAAGTTGAAACCATAAAACTCATTCATGTATTTGCTCCCTAGATTAGAAACAAAAATAAAGAAAGAATGAAAGAAATATGGCGTATAATGTAGAAATGCATCGGATGACGCTAACGACAAAGTTAATGGATGCTAGTCGTTAGGGAAATAAGATTTAGATATAAAAGCCGAGTCAGGAGTATAAAACTCGTTAGTTTAAGTAAACATGCATGTAACTTAAGAAGAATGACCAAGTTGAAATGGGTCAGTGGTATGACCCATTTCAATGTGGCGCGAAGAATTGCCAAACATAAGTGGCAGTGGGCAGGGTGAATTGCTTGCAGAACGGATTGTCGATGGGGCTGAAACACATCGGTGGAAGGCCTTCCTCTAGGTAGACCGATGATCTGGTTAAGGCTGCGGGCATCAGCTGGATGCGAGATGCACAAAACAAATGGTGGAGGCCTGATTTCAGCAGTGTGTGTCTTTCGGCTGAAATAATTTATTTATTTACATATTCTTTATTGTAAAGGAAACTTAAAACTAAAATACATACAAAGGTTGCCCGGAAGAGATCGTGGTATGTGATAAGGCCTTATCGCATACCGCGATCTCTTCCAGGCAACCTGGAATGGACAGTGATAGCCTGGATATGAAATGGGGTTGACATTGGTGTAACACATAACATTACGAATATTTACTTTAAACACACAATTACATTATTATAGATACACAAATACATACATGTGTTCGATAATAGATACATATATACATACATACTCATTATGTTGATAATGATGAGTGGTATGACACAATCGTTTGTTTTCATCTTCAGCTTTCAATTTATATTGCGTCTGACTTTCTCGTTGGTCTGGGCGTCGCAAGCACTTCTGCTAAACATCGTCCTAGGTTCGATGCCCAGCACCCCTAGCAATGTTACAAACATTTCGTATATAATCTCTTTCTACAATCGGTAACGCTTCTATTTGTATAGTCTGACCACGTGACTTAACGTTTCTATGTGTCATTCCCATACATTGATTCGTTTTTAGGGTTCCGTACCTCGAAAGGAAAAAATGGAACCCTTATAGGATCACTTTGTTGTCCGTCCGTCTGTCTGTCTGTCAAGGCCCTTTTTCTCAGGAAAGCATGGAGGTATCAAGCTGAAATTTATATCAAATACTCAAGTCTACTGTCCCTTAAAGCTGTGAACTAACGCAATCAAAAGATACAGCCGTTTATGTCGCAAATTGCCGCAAATTTTCGACACTCGCAAGCGAATCAAAACCTACAGGTTTTACTTCCCGTGAACTCAGAACCTTGAAATTAGGTACGAAGCAATGTCTTATATCACAGATAAAGGAAATATTGCGAAAACCGTAAAATTTTAATTACATCGTATAATTAAAATATTTTTAATTATTTTAAACTTACTACCCCTTTCCTCATGAACGCGTATAGTTATTAAATTGAAATTAATATCAAATACTCAGGTCTACAATACCTTTAAGCTAAGGTTTGTACGGAACCCTCGGTGCGCGAGTCGACTCGCACTTGGCCGGTTTTTTTTTACTAGCGTTATCGATTGTAGATTGTTAACTGGGCTACAGGTGCAGATCGGGTAAAGTGTGATGGGGTTGGTCTATCTGGGCTTTACTACTACTTACGGTAGCAGCCCTGAGTCCAGACTTGTGTCTAGTTGATGGCTATGGCAATAGGCTCGCCCTCTACTATCGAAAAAAAAATAGAGGGATAAACTGAATAACACTTGCTCGGGACGGGAATCAAAATCAGGACCTGTCAGCAGAAGCGCTTGCGACCACCGCTTGTAGACTAACGAGACAGTTCAAACCAAAAATGTAGCACATAATTATTGCCTAAAATCATGAAATCCTTAACCATTCACAGCGACGACAATTCCACGAGAATTACATTCAGTTAGGTAAACAATTAAATACTCGGTATGTGCTGAGCTCAATGTTTGTGCAAGAGATTTGTACATGTAATCGCAGAGAATCGCATGAGAACGAAGCAAATATTAATTCAGCTTTTATGGCAATCCAAATATAGAAGAGTCATCTCTTAGATCGTTTCGGATTTTTCAGTTTGGTTGTATTGCACAGGCACACAACTTAACGTAACATCACGCTTGTATGCACTGAAGGGTAAAGCAGGTGTACGTTATGTTATACTGGCTTCTGCTAGCGGCTTCCGCGTGAAAGTCGAAAATTATCCCGAGGGAACATATTCCCGGGATATAAAGTATCATATGTGCTATGCCCGGCTATAATCTATGTCTGTTCCAAATTGCATCCAGATCCGTTCAGCCGTCCTGGCGTGATATTAACAAACAAACACACATCCATATTTTCGCATTTATTATATTACAAATAAGTTAGATTTGGATCTCATTTTACAGGGAACGGACAAAATTTGAAATCTGCTTTGAGAAAGTCCAGATCTAAATACCCCTAGGAATTCAAGCTTAGCAATAGAACCGAGGTTATTTCATCAGTCTTACTCAAATTCACATACATTTTGGTACAGCAGGGCAAAAGTCTGTCTCTGGTTTTTCCATACAATTTTGTTTTCTGCCAGCTGTGACAAATAAAGAAAAAACCTCTGATATTATGTATGTTGGAGTATTTTATTGCATCATCTTCCCACTAACTAATCGGGATTCGGTTGTAACTGTAGTTTTAACTACAGTCTAATAATGGAAAGTTAATGTCCTTCATTCATTATTATCCTGTTGGCTCAGTAGCTAAGACCTCGCCTCTCGTGCTTGATCGTCGTGGGTTCAAATCCGGGCAAGTACCAATGTGACTTTTCAAATTCATATGTACTTTCTAGAACATTACAGGCAACGGTGAAGGAAAACATCGTGAAGAAACAAGGACTGATATAGTTAATGTTAGTCTGAAATAGCTAAGTCAGAGGCATTTAGGGTTCCCACAAGCGTCTTAATAACTCTGACACAAGAGGTGGCCATATCCTCACACGAAAAAAAGAAGATTGTTTATTTCATACAAAAAATAAAGGTACAGTTTGTGATTTTGACCATTAGTTCCAGTCTTGGTTTAGATAGTAAAATGTGAAGCACAAATGATGAACCGTACGTAGGTAAGAATGTGATTTGGGAGGTTTATTTTTAACACAAGCCTATTATAATCTTCCACTGGTGAAAAAGGCCTCCCCTGTCTCTTTTTAAAACTCTCTATTTAATTTTATACTAAATCAAAAATGTATTTAATAAAATATGGGTTGTAATACTTTAATATTCCAACCCATATTTTATTAAATTTATATTTGAATGCTTTAATTCTTACCATTTATGATTCAAAAAGGACAGTATATAGAAACAGACACAAAGCGGTTGCATTTAAACTTGCATCGTAAAAGAAAACTGTGAACCCATTTAAAGCAAACAGTTAGTAAAGTCCATATTCCCTAGACCATTGGACTTTGGACATAACCGCTGTAGTTATTGAAACAAGGTTTCTGAAGAGCATTTTACAAACAGAGACAATACAAAGTGGTTTTGAGACACTTCTCTAGGAGATCCTACCATTTGCTGAAAACATAGAAGAGATTTTCTAAAAGTAAGTTTGGTCGAATCTGAACATAGCGACATCGAATACTGAAAACATCTCAATCACTGCTGCTAAGACAATACAACCTAAACAAAAATAAATCTTACACACAGAGAACACAACATTCGAAATGCAGGATAAACAATTAGTTCTAATTGTTCGTAAAGCTTTGAAAGTTTTCGCGGGTACTCAGAAATTGACAACCGGTCTTGCCAAAAGGTATCATGTACCCAGTTACTGGGTTCTTGAAGTCAGATCGGCAGTCGCTCCATGTAAAATATTTATATTCAGCTACATCTAGTTAGACTGGGAAGCGTAATAGATAAGGCAGATGATGAACCTTGTGGGCATTGTTAGACACACTTAAAATATAAGAAAGTAAGAACCGTAGCAAAAAAATAAAATAAAAATCATTTTAACATAAAATTAAACCGAATTTTAAAACAAAACACTACAAAGCGGATACTAATTTTTTTCGGTAGTCGGTGGCAAAAAAGAAAAAGAATTGGTACCAAAGTCACCGACAAAAAGATTTTTAACACGCTTTTATTAGCTTGGTATGTATGTATCTATGTATCTATGTATCAATGTACCGGAATCTTTGAACGTGATTTTCACCCACTTCAAAACGTTGGATTGATTTGAAACTTTGCACACTTATCAAGGACCGATGACAATGCAATAATTTAAACAGTTTGTCCCATTATCCTTACCAATAAAGCGTGTTTTTTAGTTTTTAGAACTACAATTTATTTAGGTTAGATTACCATGAAAATACGCATTATTAATGATGACTTAAAAACTATTCGCTGTAATGGACCTCATGAGAAGCAACAGCTTTCAAATATAAAAGAATCATCAAATTCGGTTCATAATTGGCGGCGTAATCCTGTAACAAACATACAGTCGAATTGAGAACACCCTTCTTTTTGAAGTCGGTTGAAATCAAAAGGAAGAAAAAAAAACAAAACAAAAAGCTTTTCCTTTAAAATATTCTCACTCATAACTCGACCCTATTATTTCTTTTTCCTATAGTTAGACCCAACTATATCCCTGGTGGGTCTAACACAGTTTTCGTTGAAATGACTCGTCGCTAGCCACTTTCGTATGCAATTGTCCAGTGGCTTATGTGATACCCACTGAAGCACAGGTATAAAGAGAGTAAATAGAATGAGCTATATTATAAGTAACACCGTTTTTATCCTGGCGGTATTGTTGCGTTATGCTGGTAATGTTTTTAGTCTGTGTTTGTTTTGAATATTTGCATCGATTTGCATGCTATGCTAGAATTTTTTATAATGTCTCCGTCAATTGTGTACCGATTTCGAAAATACTTTTTGTTTTTGATTGAGTATGTTCCCAAATTGGTCAAATTTAAATTTGGTGAAGAACTTCGGAGAAATACAACAGAACTCTTCAGTAAATGACGGCCAATCTCTAGGAATTGCTGCAATCGCATGTCTGTTTATTATTTACACCATTGCATAACATAACAGTTATGGTCGAGATGTATTCAGTTCATCCTGGTACACTTGCCAATTCCACCGGCTATGTTCAAGTTTAATGTTATTCGGGTTTTCTATTTGGGCATTATAAATACCTTACTATAGAACTGGCCAATTATGCACTACAAATAAAAACTGAAAAAAGAACAGAAAAATGCAAACGACTTCTAAAAAACACTCTGATGACGATTCCAATAAGCCAAACACGACTAGGATACATTGATGTATTTCAAAGATCCAGTGCCTACCTTCCGGCATCATCATCAGATCAGTTCGATGGCTACCATTTTCATCAGTCTGTACCTTTTATTTATAAGTATTTGTTTCATCATAAGTTGCAGGAGTCCGTATCTACTCTTGTGTATTGTGTAATAGCTTTTGTTAGCTGCTACACCTACGCTTTTATGAAAAATTCCATTCCGGAGGAATGTACTACCTAGATAGTGAATAAGTAAATAGTTTTTTTTTTAAAAATTCTCTAGTGAATATTTTCAGAGCAATGGTAAATTTGCAAATAGTTTATAGTACACAGCACGATCACTGGTTCATAGACTAGGAGAAATGCAAGGAGGTAAAGGAGGCCGCTGACATGCATCGGGACAACATAGACTCATAATAATAAAAATGGTCAATGGTCACCCATTAAACGTTCAACCGCAACAAATACAGCTTATAGCAGCCAGCATCAAACCCAATGATTCCTGACTGAGATTCAGCCCAAAGACCACATCGTGAACAATAGAACATCGGACAAAAGCCCCCTCATAATTTCAATTGTCATTATTGGAGGAAATCTCTTTTCAATGTGTATCATTGTTTGTTGCACGTGTCCGCATTGACACGTGTATAATATATTGCATTCTAGCTTTTGGCTGCGGTTTCACCCTCGTGAAAATATACATGTGTCAATACGGACACGTGCACATGCCAAAGTAACGTTCAACCGGGCACATAATTATCCTGTAGCAAAGCCATGAGAAATAGACTGTCAATAAACAAATATTTTCGGAATAATGGTAATTTCAATTAGCACACAACACGATCATCGATTCGAATTCAAGACACGTGTATAATATATTGTATTCTAGCTTTTGGCTGCAGTTTCACCCGCGTGAAAATATACATTAATGCCAAAGTAACGTTCAACCGGGCAAATAATTATCCTCTAGCAAAGCCATGAGAAATAGACTGTTAATAAACGAAACTTCCTAGTAAATATTTTCGGAATAATGATAATTTCAATTAGCACACAACACGATCATTGATTCGCGATCGCAATTGACTTCGAACATTGGAAGTAAGGAAGTGAGGCCTTTGCCGTTACCGTGGTTACCATGTTAAATAGTAACTGGATTGTGGAGGTCAGATAGGCAGTTGCTTTATGTAAAATACGAGTGGTAAGTTTAATCTGGAAGCTAAATCCAAAATATTTGAGAAAAAGCTTGGCAGATTTATTACTCTTCACTACACTTAGGTCCTTTAAAGCGATGATTTCTTTCGGCGATTTTCTGTAAGACCTATAGTTTGGAATCTATCCACAATTCCACACTGAATAAAAATTACAATATATATACAGGATAGTAAAGATCGTTGAACCGTCGCCCGCAGCACATGTTCCATTGTCCCGACACTCATTACGGGATCCCGGACAACCATTGTATCACATATCTCAGGATTTATGTTTTAAAAGCTTCACTTTTTGCTGTTCACGCTGAAATTGTGTGAAATAAATTTCTTGATTAAAGTTTCGATTTTATTTTGTTCTGATACAGGTGGTTAAAGGTATTTTGTTTTTAAAAGGATTTCGTAAACTCAACAGGATGGGTTTCAACGTCATTTTGTCTACTCATAAAAATATAATCATGATTCTCTTACCCTTATATCAGTTTACTTGCAGTCGGCACAACATAACGTCTTCTTTTGTAACTGATTTCAAAAAAGGAGGCGGTTTCTCAATTCGTTCATCAAATTCGGTGCGTTCGATGCTTGCGGCGAGTGCGGTGCGGGCGCCGTAGACACGTCATCCGTATTCGTATAGAAAAGATTGATATAATAAGATGTACAGAAGTGGATACGATGTTTGCGGCGCGTTCGGCGCGTACGATGAGGATTGCGCGTAACTATGAGAAAATGCGATGATTGCGTCGCGTGCGGCTCCTGCGGTGCGTCTAGGTGTGCGTTCACCTCCTCCCCAGTTGGTTCCCGCATTGTCGAGGCGGGGGGAATCGGCTCAGTAACCCTGGCTTGGTCACCCACGGTCAAGCGAAGAGGAACCCGAGGCGTCGACGTAGCGGCCAACTAGTAGGTTGCGGTGCCGCTTGGTAACAGGCGATATCGCAACTGAGGCGGGCCGCGATGTCTTATGGAGATTCCCAGGTCCCATACGATGTTGCGGCTGAGGGTTGGAAGCCGCGGCGGGAGAGAAGTTCCGGTATTGCGGTACGCCGCTCTCTCTACCTTCCGCGGCCCAGATCACCACCGTCTGATGGCGGACGCGGTGGGGCTGCAGGGGAGGAGTGTCGGTATTGCGTGCCGCTCTCCCTATTCCCTGCGGCCGAAAAATGGTAGGTGGCGGGGCCATTGACCTTGAACCATCACAGGGGGACCAAGGGTGTCATACACGGGGTCGTTTAGCACCCATGTGCTGATTTGGTAACTGGGGTGGTCACGGCGTACAGTGTGTTCTGGTGCGCCGCTGATGGGGGTCCGGTGACGGACAGCCGCGGTAGGTTCGCGGTGAGTGCTAACGCGTGCCCATGTTCCCGCCATAAGCGGCACAGGAGGACACCGTGGAGTTTTAGTGGGTTAGAGTCCCACATAACTGCACTATCTCCCCTTGGATGTCCCCAGTATGCATGAGCATTTCGGCACGCAAAAAAAAAAAAGGGCGCGTTCACCTTTATAGTCATCTAAATTCTTACTCTACTACATTTTCCATACGGCCAACTGGGGCATAACAGCCTTGAATAAGGTTTTGACTATCCACACTCCTCTCCAATTTCAGTTGTAACTTTGTGTAAGGTTGTAACCTTACTTGTAAGATTGAAATTGTATTACAAAACCATTAATGTGTCTCACTTACTAGGTAATACTAATAATTTGAACACTACACTGTATATTACTCTCAATATGTTTGTGACATACTAAAATAGTGTTAACTAGCTGTTCCCGGCGGCTTCGCTCCCGTAGACCACCCCACAGGAGTTATCGGGATTCAAAAATAGCCTATGTTTTTTTTTTATTTGACATGGGTTTGCTCTTGACTCTAGTCTAGGTCAGAGGTGACAGAGACAAAGTCGACGATGGAGTGAGCTTACCCAGAAGTAGCCTGTTCACTCTAACTTTGAAGAGATTCGGGTTGTATGCGTTCGGAAACACAGACGCAGGCAGTGAGTTCCACTCTTTTGCTGTGCACATTATGAAGAATGTTTGGAAGCGCTTGGTGCGAATTGGTGGAATAGCAACTAGGTGAGGATGGTAACTTGCAGTGCGTCTAGATGTCTGATGGTAGAAGGGGGCCGGTGGGATGAGGTCGTGGAGTTCATGAGCACACTCGCCAAAATACAGTCTGTAGAATACCGACAAGCAGGCAACCTTACGGCGATGAGCTAAGCTGTGAAGCTTGGCATCCACCAGTTTGACGTCGCCAATTAGTCTCTTAGCTCTGCGTTCCACCGAGTCAAGCGCGGCAAGCTGATATTTAGCTGAGCCATCGCAGAGGTGGCTGCAATACTCAATGCAGGATCGGACTTGCGCTTTGTAAAGAGTTAATAGCTGTCCAGGCATAAAGTATCGCTTCACTCTGTTTAGGACGCCCAGTTTTTTTGCCGCAATTTGGGCTTTGTACTCGATGGAGGCGCCGAAGTTGAGACTGGATGTCAACTCCATGCCAAGGAGCTCGAGCCGATCAGTTACTATGTCACTCAGGAATAATGTAGCATCCTATTGGTGAAAGAATTTTTTAAATCGGTCCAGTAGTTTCGGAGCCTATTCGGAACAAACAAACAAACAAAAAAATTTTTCCTCTTTATAATATTATATATTAGTATTAGTATAGATAAACATTAAAATAGTGTTAGAATAAAAAGTTTTTAACCACAAAAACTCTGAAGGTTCGGTCCCGCTATTTACGTAGCCAATAATTTTACCACGAAGACCTTAAAAAAGTGGTGTTTATAGACTTGATGCAGAAGGTGGTGGACATCGTATTAAAACGCAGCATGGGAGTAACCTATATCCAGCAGCCCGGCGACCACGGCCTACTGTGACATGGCTTAAGTCACACTTTTTATCACAGTTTGGGCGATAAAGCCATTTTGTCTTAAATGCTAGCACGGCGGCGTGAGAAATTTCCAGACGTTTATTTGGGACTCATCGGGTCTTAATTGCTAATACGGGCGCACCTATTTTGTCACAAATAACACATTTTAACAGATGATTCAGAAAAATGTATCACTTTCGTTCGGAGGTGATGATAAAATTTTATACATGAAAAATAAATGTGTGACTCAAGCCATGTCACAGTAGGCCGTGCTCGTCGGGCAGCAACAAGAAAGGCATGTCGCGCCTTTAAAATATGTCACATGTTTGACCCGTGCTAGCATTTAAGACAAATTGTAAGACATGACATAATTTATCATGTCTTGACACAAAAGTCTTGGGTACGCCCATGCTCGCCGGGCAGTTACAGACTGCGACAGGCTAAGTTGATTGAAAAAAAAAACAATATCTTTACCATCCTATGCCAATTATTGGTTCTTTCAAGATTAAGTTGTGGTAGTCTTTACGAGAAAAATGGCAACTGATAGATGTTACTTTACTCATAGATTTTTTATTACCCTTTGCTTCTATCACTGGCTCCTTTATACGAAAACTTTGATATTATTTCGTAGTCTCAGTGTCACGTTGGTTTCAAGCTGCGGAACCTTAAAAATATAACAAAATACAACACATCGAATGAACTTCAGAACATCGTAAAATACAAAGTCGTATAGAAAGTTGCCGTGCATAAATCGACAACATCTGATATTGAATATATTGGTGAATGTATCATAAACCCGGTTCAGTGGCGTCGAGATAAACTTGTAAAAATTGTATACTTTTGTAAACATGGGTGCTCGCGGCAATGTTTTGGGACTACGCGCTAAATTAAAAGGAGATGTTCCAGTAATGTCTGGAGCCTGGGCCAGCACTATATGCACTTTATTTAAAAATTGCTATGTTATTGTTTTTATTGTTAATTTCCTTTAATTTCACTTCGTTTCAAAGTAAACTCAAATTAACTTTGTCAAGTAAAGCAACACAACATAAAATTAAACATGGTGACATTTGATTGACGATGACACATCTTAATATCTGCAATAAAAAAAACAATACGAATTCAATTGCAACAGAGAAGCAATCAATCAATGTCTGTAGTACTAAACTGGGTTGCAAAACTAAAACAATCACTAAGAACTACGAATGATATCCAATTCAAAGTCAAAGCAAATTACGAGCTCTGACTGTGATTATTTGTAGTATCTTGTAATAAATTTAGATTTGTTATCTCATCACTCATATTGATGTTGGATGAATATTGATTAGGTACTGCCGATATCATGTGCGAGAATTAAGTCAAAGCAATGAAAGACTCAAATATGTCACTTCTTAAAACAGTTTAAGCCGTCAAACGTCATGTCAAAAGCAACTGTCATGGCTGCTCTAAAAATAGGGTTAACATATTAAAATATTTTCAAATGATAATTTTTGTACGTATCCTTCTTCAAATTAATTTGTTAGTATTTTATGGCTATCCCCTAATTTTTCCTGTCTATCTTTTTAGTGTACATAGTGGCGGCCTAAAATCAAACATCTCCTGTATTTGAGGTTTACATACCTCGGTTAGACAGCTTTTGTTTAGAAAATGTGTAAAGCCGCCATATTCGTGGACATTTAAAATTCAGCCATAAGTCTAACAAAAAGGATTTAATTATGAGGTTATTTTTATTTGTGACATTTGACAGTCGTTAATGTGTTTAATGGAGTTTCTTGTGTATTCTTCTCCATAACAAGCTACTTTCTGAATGCACGGTAGAATCAACTTTTATAACTTGTAAATTTTAATGTACCTAACGTTCATAAGTGCCGCTTGGTGGCCTACTTGAAATAAAATATCTTTGTCTTTGTTATTGAAAATCTGACGTCAGTCTTGGCAAGAGGTATCGTGTTAGGTACCCAGTTACTGGGTTGTGTGCAGGCAGATTGACAGTGGTGGGATTTCTACTTGTTTGCCAGCAAAAACCGTATAAAAAGAACAAGTGCGTGTCGGACTTCGTACATTTAGGGTCTCGTACCAAATGTATAATATGTTAGTATTTGTTAGTAAAATATACGTACTTAATAATAAACATTATCACCATAAATTTCCAGTTCATAGGTAAATGGGAAGTTAAAATATTCTTCGGAACAAAATTTTGTGACAAACGACGGGCAGACAGACAGACGGAAACTTGAGTGACAGCAATAGGGTTCCGTTTGAACCTTTTTGGGTACGGAACCCTAATTATCTTTTACGATTCGCAATTGTGGTAAAGCATTACAAATGAAGGTAATTTTGATATCACAAAGCGACAGATTTCCATGGAAAAGAGAATTAATTAAGTAAATTGAATTGTGTTTCTGTGAAGATTTAAATGCAAATTATTTTTATATTACGAACAAGATATTTTTAATTGGAAATACCGTGGTCGAGTTATTTTAATTGAATACCGATTCAAGTATGACCTACATATTTTTTGTTTGAGGTTATTTGAGTATGCGTTAGGATAGGTTTTAACTTTAAGTGTAAATGAAAATCACATAAACTAAGGCCGGTATTCCAGATGCTCAAACTCATGCTCAACTCAACTCAAACTAGCAATGGACAGTTGTGATTGGTTGGCTTGTTTTTTTTTTACACTAACGTTACCGAACTTTTATAACACAAAATCTGTGGCATTGAGTAGTGTTAGCATGTACTTGGAACGTAATCGTACTTGCTAACTTGGAGTTTCAGTACCATACAATACCTACCACACATTTTATGCAGAAAGAGTTCGGTAACATCTGGGATGTCTAGGCTCTTGCTCTATTGTGTACAAATTATAAATAAATAAAAAATAAAATCTATTTATTGCAGACTAATTACATGTCCATAGTTGTTAGTAACAAAGGTCTTAAAACTATATTAGACAACTTATTGTAATAGTGTCATCTCGTCACGTGAAGCTGGATGACTCTCCCCAGCACTTCAGAGTCTGGCCTCTCAGAAAACATCCTTAGGAAAGCAAATATTGTGTAAAAGATTATATTACTTAGATATTACATAAAAAATTTATTTTAAATTTTCATACAAATAAAATAATATACTAATAAATATCAAATAGAGAGCAGAGAAAGGAAATGCTCCTTCACCATTTTTTAAATGTATGTAATGTTTGCGCACGTCTTACCTCAATAGGTAATGCATTCCACAAACGAGCTGCTTGAACCGTGAAAGATTTGTCGTGAGAGATTTTGAAGATTATATGGCTTGAAATGATGTGAGCATTGATATGACGGCAAATCTATTTGGGATGAGAATAAGATTGATGTTGATGGCTGGATAACAAGATAACCTTTATCATGTTATCCAGTCATCCACATCAATGCTTTAGTCCTGTCACGCAGATTGCATGGGTTACAAGTCTTGCCATCGTACTGTTTAGTAAAATATACTTTTAAAAAGTTTTAAAAAAATAAACAGAAAATACTATTCAATGTGACTAACAGGTGGACTGTAATGGAAGCACAGAAAATTCTGTTCAATGTTTATGCACAGAAAATACTAATATACATGTCGGGTTTAGTCAATACTACGGACGTAAAGTCAAATCGCAAGCACGCCCCTAGCGGCAATCAAGAGCAACTACGCATTGGCGCGCTTTTATAAGCACTAGCGTGGTGCGGAATAGTGCAGTTGAGTACTGACAGCCGTAGAGCTAAGACGTCATAGAATCAGTGTCGATCCGTAATATTAGTAAGCAAGAATGTAACTTGTGTCTATTCGAATAAACCCAGTGTATCGAATAACTTATGTGATTTCATTTGCACGATTATACTCGCCGACCTGCCCACACACGATGTCTTAACCTAAGGGAATACATCCTGATTTCCCGTTGGTTTGCATCTATCGGCCAGCCCTGATGCGACATACATAAGTATTTTGCTACATGCCTAGAGTACGCAGACAAATACGTTGATATGTCTGTTTTGCTAAACAATAAGACAACAAATATATCGCATCAAACACACCGTCAGCAACGGCATTCGACACTATAAAACTCAGCCGTACAACATTCTTACTTGTCGCTTGCTAACCGTACATAATATACTGTTTGCAGGAGGAAACAGTTGTAACACACTTTATCTTTTCCTTTAGGAGATTATTCTGCGTTGCGTTGAAATAAGACTATTATAAGTTTTAAATAGGGTTTTGCATTAATCTAGGCTAAACACAATATAGACTATATTGTAGCTGATATTTACTTCTTGACTTATTCAAAGAATATGTTTCTTTGAGGAAACACTCCAGGTATTGTATCTCGTTGTATCAATATTTATTTGCTGATATCTTCCAAACCTTCTATCTAAATAGCTCCAAATAACACTAGGAGATTCAGAAAAAGTAATATTCTATGAACAATAATATGTTATCCTCACACTATCCAAATTTTCTTTGAATTTCGTCTTCCTCTCCATCCATCCATACCAAAATACAAAATAACTCACGCAAATCCAGTTTAAATCCTTTGGCAGCTTCACCACAAAACTTTCAACAGAATTAAACTTCTCTAAGCAATATAAGTAGAACACAAATGGTCAATATCAATGTAATTGAACTCTGTTCCCATAAATAGTTACTATGCTAGAACAAGGCCAACAGATTACAGCAACTTTACGAGGTTCTGTACAGAATCGAAAGCAATAATTTCAACGTTTAATGTGTAATTTATGTTCAATTTCTAAAGACTAGTATGCTTTTGTTCAGGAATAGTTTGCATGGGTGTTTATTTTGTGGTTGAGTTATTGTTTATTTAGATGAAATGAAATGAAATGAAATCGTTTATTTGCTAAATGTAGGTGTAGATGATCACTTATATAACAGAGGGTCTGTTTAATACGTGATCCTGCCATTGCTGTATTTTCAAGAACGTTCGAATTCTAATTTCGGCTTCAATGTGTCGAGAAAACAATAAATTTGCTTAAATTTTTGACAAGACTACCTCATGGTCCTGGAGTTGAATCCTATGTCAGGCAGTGTTACTAGGATTATCCATCTTAAATTTCTCAGTAGCAACCTGATTTGTGGCCGGTCGATTACAATAGGGCCGTCCCTTTTTACATGAGACATAAACAAGTCTGTCTGTTTAGATCCCCACTTGCTACGATCCAATTCCTATTGTTTCGCAAACCACTTGTCGGTAAAAACACTCTTTAACCGACGAAAAAGAATGTAGGTTCTCAATTTGACATAGCTTTTTTTATTTTTTTATTTATGACTTTATACAGTAGTCCGATTTCAAAAATTATTTTTTTATTGGAAGCTTCAAAGTTGTTCCCCTTTGTCAAATATGAAAATTAATATCCACCCCTAAAGGTAGAAAAAGGTTTTATTCATAATGTGCTCACTGAATTTTCAATTGTGAAGCGTTTCTGTTGAAATTTAGTAAACTAAAACGCGAAAAACCTGATTTCATTTGATTTGATAAAGAATCCTTTTTAAGTTAAAATTAACAAATGAAATAACGAACTGAAAACAATAACATAAAATTAGTGTTGGTAACTCACATTACCATGAATCTCATTTATAGCCAGAGTACATCTCATTTTAATTCTAATACACGATTAGGATACAATGTTTTATTACGGAGTTCCAGTACCTACTTTCCGGCTCCATCACCAGATCAGTTCGATGGTACCATTTATCTAAATGTATTTGTTTCATCATAGTCGCTTAACTATTCGTGATATCTTATATCTATGACATACTAATTAAGGAGTTCCACTTCACCAAATGATACTTTTTGAGTGCAAATGCTTGCCAAAATACCTAAAATCGCTATCGTCTACCTATAATATATAAAGAGTTCCCTCGATTGCCACGGGATCCTATCATCAAAAACTGATTAAGTGACAATGAACGGAGAGTATACCCTTTCAAACAATACAATAATTTTGCAAATCCGCTTATATGTGACGGAGTTATGCCAGAAAATACAAAAGAGATAGAAACATCCGAATTGAGAACCTTCTTCTTTTTGGGCAGTAGGATAAAAAGGATTTTTTTAATACGAAATCTCTTCTCCGTCATAATTTCCATCGTTGGATTATATTGGCTGTATGTCGTCAGACATTTAAATTCATTATTTGAAATGGTGAATTGAAACTCAGTGACACGTGACATTTCATAAAGGAAATGCCAATCGCAATTTACCAATTACACAAAATCTAGAAATTCCTTATCTAGGAAAGCGGATTGGGAACAATATAGGGCCGTTAAATGTAATGTCCAATTAATGTTCAATTTCCAAAAGCCTATATCGTTTTATCTGTGAAATTGGCGGGGTTTGGCGAGGAGTACGAAGAAATGGAGATCCATTTTGGTTTTTATCAAAGTTCGAGGTACTGTAGTCATATTTTGTAAACATCTCACCGTGGAAACTCAGGCATAGTGAGCTGTCAATCAATAGCTATCTATACCTGGAATGACTGTTAACTTCACGCTTACTTGCATAACTGTCCACGGGAAATCGAAAAGAATTATTAGGTTTATCACCATTACTCTTATTAATATTTTTGTGGAAAAATTATTGCTCTATTCAGATCAACGCTATTACCCCACATTACAAGACCATAGCGCAATATTGATTCAACATATGCGTGGTACGACATAATGGCCGTTTTTATGTTTTTTACATTTTTTACTTGTGCTAAAACATTTAAAGTACGCGGGCAGATAGAAGGCGGTGGGCAGATGATATTGCTGATCGTGTTCAACATGCTGCGAACACCGGCAACTTGAAAGAGCTGTATAAAAGCGTATACGAACTTATTAATTCTAGTGCTAACATAATCAACGTGTTCTTTCCAATTTATATCTTTATCTATTATTACCCCTAAGAACAGGGTTATTGGACGATTCGCACGAATTTAACTCACTCGAAAAGTGCAAATCAACCCCTTTTAAAATTTTTAATTCATCTGTGGCGATTCGCCCGAAGTTAATTTATCGGTGTTCGAATCGACCACTCCAAAATTATGTAGTAGGCACTAATTTTATTTTAGATATCAAAAAATAAAACAAGTACAGTCGTGCTCACCCGTCTTGGAAATAATATGAGGAATTAATCGAAGTTAATAGATATTTTACTTGAATCTAGGAAAGCAATGCATTAAATAAGTAATTACCACTTAAAACGTGGCGATATGTAAGTTAGATAAGATAGACAGGCGACAAAACAATAAGACGGAGACATTAATATACGCTTCAAAAAAAATTAAAGAGGAAGCTCTGTACGCTATCAGCTCATTCCGGTACAGGTAAAGACTAATTTAAGTACCAGGAGATTATAATCATGAGGAAGCTAGGCTGGAATCATGAGCGCTAAAAAGAGTACCTGGTGATTATTTTTTTTTTATATTTTACTTGTTTTTTATCTGATGTATAATATTATGTTGTGTGTCTTTTAGTCTGTGCTAAATAAATGTATTTTCTTTCTTTCTTTCTTTCTGATTTTCGATTACGAAGTTCTAGTACGCCGTTAGTCTCTACCGCTTATGATTCTAGCCGTGCAAATACTTAACTATCTTCTACTTCCCATCCTTGATTATGCTGATGCCAGCTATCTTGACCTTACTCAAGAACAACTCGAAAAACTTGAGCGTCTTCAAAATTTTTGTATAAGGTTCATATTCGGTTTGCGCAAATATGACCATGTTTCCGATTTCCGTGTAAAGCTCAAGTGGTTGCCAATTCGCCTTCGCCGGAATGCTCATATTCTTTCTCTTCTGTATAATGTGCTCTTTACTCCTTCCACTCCTCTTTACCTCAAGGATCGTTTTCAGTTTATCTGCGATTCCCACACGAAAACACTTAGGTCATCGGATAACTTGCGACTTAAAATGCCAATACATTCCACTACTTTCTTGGATAAAGCTTTTACTGTCCAAGCTGCTCGTCTGTGGAATGCATTGCCCGACCCAATAAAACGCGCCCAGTCTTTGCTTGTATTTAAAAGACTCGTGAAAGAACATTACCTGTCACTGTGATTGTCGTTAGTCAACATCTACTTTCATTGCCTATATATTTATTGAGTATGTATGTATTTATGTATCTATTATAGAACATATGTATATATTTGTGTATTCTATAATAATATTATTGTGTTTAAAGTAAATATTCGTATTGTTATGTGTTACACCAATGTCAACCCCATTTCATGTCCAGGCTATCACTATCCATTCCAGGTTGCCTGGAAGAGATCGCTGTAAGCGATAAGGCCGCCCGTTGTATGTATTTTAGTTTTAAGTTTCCTTTTCTTTGTTATAACTTGGTGTACCTACAATAAAGCATATATAAATAAATAAATAAATACTTCTTCATGGTTCTGGCCTTCTGGTGGTTTGCGTCCTGGTAGATGTAGTTATAGATTCCAACCCGGCAAATAATAAGACTTCTTCATGATTCTGACCTCCTGGTGGTTTGGGTATAAATTCTTATAATGTCAACATCTACTTTGAAAATCAAAAGAGGAAGTTATATTTTATCATGTTATTAAACTCTCTACTGAATTTAATCGAATCTTTGATTTTGACGTCCTAAAAAAATAAACCTCCCAACACTAGTAAGTACTTACTGATTCGTAAAAGCCATTTAATTTTATGACATAAAATTGCGAAAAATATCGATAGGTGCCGTATGTGGCATACCTCACGTGCCATTCAATCAGTTTCCGTTTAAGTGGGTGCCCAATTTGGAATACGACCTCAAATCATATAGTAGTTATTTTAATAAAGACATTTTTGACTAATTTTTGTCTCATTCTCATCTCATATCAATAAAAATATTTTGCCCTTAATACTTCTGTACTTGAGTGTACTGTATCTTAATGGTATTGCATAAAACACAATGTCCGTGCCAACTACATAATTTTGGAGTGGTCGATTCGCACACCGATAAATTCACTTAAACCGATTACCGATAAAATTAATATTTTTAAAAGTGGTCGATTCGCACTTTTTACGCGAGTTAAATTCGTGCGAATCGTCCAATAACCCGTGTTTTTTTCTTTTGACACGTAAACATAAAGTGACGACGATATAATGCGTTGAAACATCGTGTGACGTAACGCCGCTAGTACACTTTATACTGCCTTAGTGACTTCACAAGCCCCCATTCCTGTATATTGATTTGGTAAAGCAAAAAATACTTGTCCAATATTATTTGATAATCTCATTGACGAACTAAAGAGAATTATCATGTTTCTACTCTGGAAACATCCCTATTACTTATGGTTTTTTTTTTTTTTTTCATTTTTGTTGGATTTGCTCTTGACTCTAGTCTAGGTCATAGGTAACAGGCCTACGTTGTCCCCCCATATCCAAGTACTAATGCTGTAACATGGAAATATTGTAAACAAAAAAATTTAAAAGAGTAACCATGGAGTTTCTTGCCGGTTCTTCTCCATAGGAAACGACTAACCCGAACCGTGCACCTTTTGTCGACGTTTTATAAGTGCCCATGTAGGCCTATGTAAAATAAAAATATTTGATTTAGATTTTTTGAACTTTCTAAAAATAAAAGAAGAAGAGTCTACCTACTCTATTGTTTTAAGTAACTCTGTGTCTCAAATACATTAGGATTTTGCTATAGAATGGCAACGGTCAATGCTCGTACAGTCGTAATTTCTAAAGTATTGGAGTTTTTATATAAGTCATTAGGTACTTAGTTGTGAAATATTAGGAAGCCTATTGCTTATTTTATGACTTAAACGTGTTTGCAATGTTGTTTTTCTCCATAGGTTTGTAACTGTTTACTGGTTGTGGGTTATTTTTTTTTATGGTAATCAAATCTTGGTGAAAATGTCTATGTTATGAAATCTAGATTGTGTCGTCATAAAGAATTGTGTTAATGTGTAATTATGCTCCGTCTCTTGCCCCTAAGGTTTCCTTGGTTCCAACCGGTGTCGACTGGGTGGAGGCACCCAGTCGACACCGGCTGAAAACCAGTGCAGTGGCTCTGTCTCGCACGAGAGTCTCAGCATTATGCTGAGCGCTGACCAATGGTCGGTAGATGGTTGTGACGCATACGTTGTAATTATTGTTTTTAAGTTTTGTTTTGTATTTTTATGGTATACATCGTGACTGGCGTAAATAAAAATTTTTCTTTCTTTTTTTCTTTTTATGGCATAACATTATGGCTTTATTACCGGAATGGTTTGGCAGAGGTATTCTTTTTTCAATATCGTATGTTTTTGACGCTCTTAAGTGGTTAGATTATATACTCAATCGTAAAATTCTATAGAATTTCGACTACCCATTTTTCTTTTTTTCCCTTTTTAGTTATTATCTAATATTACTAGGCGACCATTATACGAGTTCCAGCCTTAAAATTTTATAATAACGAGCTTTATTTATAAAAGTCTCGGGGCTGTTGATATGCTGATTCTAGATTATTATATTTTATAGAAAATTTGGATTAAACATTTGCAAATCAGTCGCTAAACAGTGACGAGATTTTAATCAATAACGGCAATAAAGGTTTTTCCATTGCTAAACCTGAAAAATCTAACTGAAACCTGAAACTTTATTAAGGTCTTTATGAATTCACCACTAATAAAATAATATGTTTACAATGCATGTCCTCGAAAAGAGCGTTTTCCAAGCAGCCAAACTGTGCGGAAAGTGTCACTTTTTTTTACTAGTGCTTTTTACTTTCCTGTACTTTTTTAATTTTTAACTCCAACGTCAGCCCGCCGCATAGAGTTTTTATTATTTGAGAAAAGTTTTAAAAATTAGTGAAGTACAGATAAAAGGTAAAACAAAACTAATACTTTATTGAAGGCGTTTTTAATTACTCTACATTTAGATTATGATCAATAAATTAATTTGAAATGTTCATTAAATATGTTTGGCAGAATGAATATTTTGCTCGTGCCTTTTTGCGTTACGACGTGACAGCTATTTGCACATGCGCAGTAGATATGCCCGAGGAACTATGAACTATTAGTTAATCTGTGGATATGCTGAGCGCCCTTGAACAAGCGCCAATTTATTAATTTCTTGCTTGGTTCAGATGTTTTTTTTTTAATTTCTTGCTTGGTTTAGGTATTTTTTTTTATTTCCTCGCACAATGCATAGTAAAATGTTGTATGATATACGTGCGTTAGATGATTTCCGACTCGTGTCGATTTTTCCACTCGTCGGAAATCACCTACTTTCCGCACTTGTAGCATAAATAACTATTTGTTATAGTCACAACAGCTTATAAATATTCACCTGACATTTGATTACGTGCGCTGAAACAACTGAATGCGTAACTATTTATTTTTAGTGGTTAATCATTTTGAGGTTAATCGGGCCCTGATGTCAGAGTTTTGTCGTGACAATTTGACAATAATACTGTAACTGAAATAAAACCTTTCAACAAATAAGATAAACCGAATTCTATAGCAAAACACTCGGTCTTTGGTACCTTTCGTATTTCGATACCGACTTCTAAAAACAAAGTTATTTTTCGTTTTGTAGTGTTTAGCTTACAAATCTTAGAAGCCATTCATATCACCATGGCAATCATTAATAGCCAGAGAACATCTCATTTCGATTCCAATGAGCCCAAACACGACTAGGGTACATGTTTTACTACGGAGTTCCAATACCTACCTTCTGGTTTTAACATCAGATCAGGGGGGTGACCATAAGCTCTTAGAGCGGTATCAATTTGAGATCGAATAAGGGACAGATGTATCTGACGTGTATACATCTGTCACTTACTCGATCTCTAATTGATACCGCTCTAAGAGCTTATGGTCACCCCCCAGTTCAAATAAAGTCACCAGTACATCAGTACAATTCATTTATATGTAGTTGCTTCATCATAGTCGCTTAACTATTCGAGTTATCTTATTCCCATGACATACTTATTAAGGAGTTCCATTGGCCATCTGTTGGCATCTTTATCAGTTCCACTTCACCAAATGAAACTTTCTCAGCGCAAATGCTTGCCATGTCCATGAAAATACCAAAATCGTTATATGAGTGCATTTGAGGAGTTCTCTCGATTTTCATGGGTTCCTATTGTCAGATTCTGACTTGGTGACAATGGGACTACCTTGAGAGTATATGGAATCCCCTTTCAAACAAATAAAATATTTAATAAGTACGTAATTAAAAGCATTTTTATTATATAATTAAAAGCAGGGTGAGGCAGTTTAGTTATGCCTAAACCCAACTGATGTTGCCCGTTCACGAACATGCCGCATGGATTGGCACCACTCAGCTCAACCATCACAAAGCGAACCGAATGATCCAATAAATCTGTTGTGTTTTTTTTAGTTTCTTGGAGAATTCCCCACTCACAGATCATTCAAGAACCTGTAGTCAGTCAGATTTTAGCCCGGTTGAGATAACATTGAACCTAAACATAAGTATTGAAATGTGGGTTCAGACGTGATGTTATTACGACACCACTCAATATATTACGGCTTACAATACAATGCAAAAATCTAATACACTTTTCATTTCAATTAAAACTGTCAGTGCTATAAGATTTCAAGGTCAAGCCATTGCTCAACTGTGTCAGGCTATTTTTAATACTTGTAAGTGTAAAAGTAAGAATTGCCCAATCGTATTTCAATGCAGAATTGCGTGCAATGTTACCTTTATAGTAAGTTAGTGTTAATCTTTAGCACGTTTTTTATCTTGGCAATGAACTTCGGGTCAATGAGTATTTTATTATAATGACTAAACACTGACTTTTTATTGCGATTTCACTACTGCGATGTTCTTGCAGTGGCCCATATGGCAAGCCCCCAATCGATTTCGAACATAGGTAGGCCGCTGCAAACATAATTTGGTGAAATAGATACACAATGTGAGTGCGGTGCCCCTTTGCAGAATATGACGTGCCGTGACGTTAAAACCCATACATCTGCACTTTAGAGGACTTAATGAACGCCACTGACTTTGCGATCGGCGTGGCCTCCTATTGGCCACAAAATATTTGAAGAGTTTTTTGACTCACAATAAAGGAGAAGACTCAAAAATCATATTTCGAGATAAAAAAAAGTAGCCTATGGCACAACAAAATAGTGTGGCTTTCTATCAATGATAGAATTTTCGGCAGTACATCTGTATTTCCAGGAATTACCTTTTACAAACATACTAGTTTGTTTCTGTGGCTTCGATTCCGTGGCATAGCTCACAGAAACAGAGCATGTTTCGAGATAAAAAGTAGCCTATGGCACAATACAATAATGTGGCTTTCTATCAATGAAAGATTTATCGGAACCGGATCAGTAGTTCCAGGGATTACCTTTTGCAAACATATGAACACACAAAGAATTTTTTATTAAATACTCTACGGCACACCACTAAACAAAAACCGGCAGCGTTGGAAGGAGTCCCTCTAGGTGGAACGATGACCTGGCTCAAGGTACGGGAATTCGCTGCACACAAGACCGATCGATGTAGGGAAACTAAGGGAGGCCTTTGTCCACCAGTGGACCAGTTAATGATAATGATGATGACGATGATGATAACAAATTCAGTAAAGAACCATTCCGAAAACATCATGCGCGTTCTGTGCTCAAACATCATGTATTTTGTTGGTTCGAAATCAAACATCTTATATGTATCTATCCTCTATAGTATCATACCATCAATCAATAAATCCGCCTAGCCTTTTCCCAATATTTTGGGGTTGGCTTCCAGTCTGATCGGATTCAGCTGAGTACCAGTGTTTTACATGGAGCGACTGCCTATCTGACCTCCTCAACCCAGTAACTGGGTAACACGATACCTCTTGGCAAGACTGGTGTCAGATATCAGGCTTCTGACTACCCGTAACGACTGTCAGAGATCTTCAAATGACAGCCGGGACCAACGGCTTAACGTGCTTTCCGAGGCATGGTGGAATCTCGGTATGTTGAAATTGTCACCCATCCACGGACCGACCTCGTCAAGCGTTGCTTAACCTGGGAGATCGTTCCGTGCGGCTGTTATTATGTAGCCACGAGCTCCTCCTATAGTATAATACCATAATATAATGTTATGAAGAGGTAAAGTTTGTATTCTTATGTTGTAGCGATCATTGAATTTAGAGAACCGATTTAGATGAAATTTGGCATGGATATAGTTTAAGACCCTAGGAAGGACTTAGGTTGTTTATATTCCCTTGGGATGATAAAACATTTAATACGCGGGCCAGGCCGCGGGCAGAAGCTAGTTAAGTATAAGTTTAGATGAATTTTTAATATTATATTTACAAAAAAAGCTTAGAAAAAAGCATTAATGTGTAACTGTCAATCTGTTTATTCATCTTTTATGTTCATGTCATTCTTTTGTTTTCAATGTTACGATTTTATTATTTGAACAATTTTATGTTACGTTTTGATTACTTATTTATTCATTTTTATATTATTCAAACACTAGCAGCCTTGAAAAACAAAAGCCTGTTTTAATTTGTGTTGACGAAGTTTATTTATTTATTTGTGTACACACATAACACTTAAAAGAGTAAATACATATAAAGATAGAAGAGCACAAAGGTGCTGCTTATTTCTAGAGAAGTTATTTTGTTTCAACCTTTTTCTTGTTATTAACGGCACTAACCAATCAAAAATCTATAAAAAAGGTTACATTCCTAGTTTGGACAATTAATTGGAACGCGAGTACTTGCCGACCCGATTTTCCATTTCTATGGGCAAGGCGATCTAATGGATCGCATCTAGAATAAGGTGATTAGACAGAGAACCAAACTTGTCTACTCTATAAGTTATTCACAGAATGTACAGACTGACGAATGGGAGGGTGATTCATATTAGCCTTTAATTGACGACCGTTATTTGATAAAAGTTTTCTTGAGTAAGGAGCGCGAATCAGAGAACGTAACGTGGTACGTCGTCAGGTATTGTGGAATGAAGTTCTTCACATATCCTGAGGACTTTGGCTTATCAGCAGCTGCCACAGATCGATGAGAGTAGCCATGAATCGAGATATGAGCAGTGAACTGCTGTAGAATAGAATAGAATAGAATAGGTTTTTATTTGCTTAGAATGTAGGTACATAAAATAAGTTGTTACATTATAAAGTAGGATCCATGTACATTCTGCCTTAATATAGCATGCATGCATGTAGGCATGGTGATGATGATAAAAGTAGATAAACTACTTAAGTATTCCCGAAGCAAAATTACTAGACATCTTTGCTGCTTCCAACCTGTTTGATAAATACACAAGCAGATACTGCAAAAAATTGCAATAGTCACTTTTCGTTAGCTCGCAATATTTAATTACATTCACAAATGCATAGCATTACTTCATGAAATAAAATATATATTCTTGCAATATATTTAAGCACAATAAGTCACGGTCTACAGATTAGAATGAAAATGATTTCTCTCACTGTGATATTGCACTTTTGGAATGCATTGTGTTCCACAATACGTGAATGTCATGCTTTTGAATCGAAGATTGGGTAAGAATAGTGAAATCTTGCTTTTTGTCGTCTGAGAGGAACATTTTGCAGCATAGGCTGAATATCATTTTGTAGAAGCTCTTTCAGTTGTCGATAGTAAAACGGCTCACGTAATTCCCCACACCGTATAATATTTGAGGTGTTCCCCCGATTTCCATGGGATCCCATCACCAGATTCTAACTTAGTGACAAAATGACCATCACGGGAGTATACCCATTCAAATACAAAAATAATTTTGTATTCGGTCCACAATCGGCGGAGTAATCGTAAACATACAAAAAAACATGGTTACAGTCGAATTGAGAACTTCTTCCTATTTGAAGTCGGTTGAAAATGTAATGGATTGATTACGTGATATTTCGACAATCATAATCGCTTTGATTTAACTTGCAACGTATGTATGTATATAAGTGTGATCGGGTCAAATCTTGCAACTGAATTTTAAAGCAGTTATCTTCCACCAATTAAGATGAAATTTTGCATACACGTTTAGTTTGGATGACAATGCATATCCATGCCTATGTTTTACAATGACATCAATTAGCTAATCAGCTAAATGACGTCATTCTAAATCCAATATGGCGGATGGCCCAAAATGGTGGACTAGTTCTTTTATGTGCACTGTCATGATATCGGTATCAAATGAAAGGGTTTGCTGAGAAGAATACGAAAAAAACTTTTTTATGAATAATTTATATCTAGGGACTTGTAATTTGTATTCAGTAGTGCTAATAAACATAATTTATCGGTCTTGTTACACCATGCATTTAGGGATAGACATCAAAGGGCATTTCTCTTCACAAAATGAATCACACGTTATATCACGATTTAAATATCGCAACTACAAAATTACTGAGGCGAGAAATAGTTTGTTTTCACTAGCCTAGATTTCAGAACTATACGTGTGCAAGCAACACTTGGAAAGTGGTCCTTTTCTTATATTTAATGAAGTAGTCACAATAGATTTTCATGGTCATCAAAAGACTTTGTAACCTCATCTGACAAACAATAAAAAGTTATTACATCATCATTTCGGCACCTGTAACATAGCATTGCCGATGCATTGCCTAATTTAGTGGCCAAGTTTAAATGACCTTGAGAAATCCACCTCGCTTAGCCTAAGCGATCTCTACGCTGCTACCGACGACGCTATTGAAGTGGTGAAGATTTAGGCCAGCAGAGGTGGGTTAATCTTAATTACATACAATAATAGTCCTCGAAAGCTAAGTTCGGCCACGGTGGCTAATTTTAGTAGACTAGCCATCGATGCGGGAGATGTTATAAGTGGACAAGTGTATGCGGAAACACAGTCCAATGGGATGGCTTTCCGAAACGACCGAAGAGATCAGCACCTGTAGCCAAGTTGACAATCTACAATCGATAACGATATATAGGAATTACACATCTGAACGTTAAGTCACGTGGTCAGATCATACAAATAGAAGGCGTTAACGATTGTAGAAAGAGATTCGATACAAAACGTTTGTAACTTGGCTAGAGGAGACCACCAAGGCAGTTACATGTAGGCAATGGTTATAGGTAAGTACTGTCGCTCCAGTGACACGCACAAGAAGACCTCTGAACTGTAATGGTGCCTTAATATTACTTTGATTTAACATCCTACTTCCTTCTAAATTGTATTTTTAATAAATAACTGTGAGTCTGGTTTTCAACAAGCTTTAATTAGCTTGGTATGTATGTCAATCTGTCGGTTTTTTATCGGTTACATTTCGGGGAGTGTGCGATGGAATTGCATGCACTAATTCCTCCTAGCCCTTTCCATCATCGGACTACAAGACGTACGGCGATGCGTCATCGGTACATGGTGGACATCCCACCCATACGAACCAAACTTTTTGGGAGTACTTTCATTATGCGTGCAGCTAAGGAGTGGAATTCCCTGCCAGAGTCTGTATTTCCTGATAGCTACAATCTGTGAGTCTTTTAGTCTAGATAGGTTCTAGGATAGGGTAGGATAGGGTAGTAGGATAGGTTTTGATAGGTTTCTTCTAGGTAAGGAAGTGAGTTTGCGGTGCGCGAGAAATACCTGCGTAAATTTGTTCTGTCTAAATAATTTGAAGACCCGTAAAATAGTGAGTGCTGTTAACTGATTCTTATAAAGTTTAATAGCGTCAAGTCTAATACATGTGCAGCATTATATATTTTGTGATACATACTCATAATAACTAAGTAGTGACTAAATACAATCAACCAGTGATTTTATTGTACCGCCATTACTTAAATAACCTGGGCGAAACAAATTAATGAGCGCAACGCGTAAGTGACGCGGTATACACGGCGCTTACGACGCTCTTCTCGCCGACCTACGCATCGGCAGTTCGTCGCCAGGCGTGGGCCTTTATTAGCGTGCGATTTATTGGTGTGCACAGGATTATTGCTAATTTAACTTTGTGTGCATCTAAAACAAAGTCGTATCATTATGAATTGTGACTGTTGCTCAAAAGACATAGCTGAAGGAAGTGCTGTAGCTAAATGCTCATCGTGCCGGAAGTCCTACCACCATTCCTGTCTCACGCAGCTGGGTTGTGACTTCCAACTAGCTGATCTGCAAAACTGGATGTGTCCGACCTGCATGCCAAAGAAGCGAAGCGGAGCTAATACCCCAGTAAGCAACAGTGAGGCGAGTGCCCCTAATGTAACACATAGAAAGAAAGAGTCTTCGGTAACTATCCTCAACGATGATGCTCCTGTTACGTCTGGCGAAGTTTCGCGCATTATGAAAAAACAGATAGAAGAACTTATGCGGCACCTCAACCAAACTTTGGCAAACTATGTTAACACGCAGATGAAAGCGATTACGGACAAATTAGAAGGGCTTAATACATCAATGGAATTCATGAACGCAAAGTTTGAGGAAATGAAGACTGAGTTTTCCTTAAACACCAAAGTCGTTAATGATCTTAAAAAGGAAAACGAGCAGCTCAAATATACTGTCAAAGACCTAGGAATGAGACTAACTTAGATGGAACAACAAGCACGTTCTACAAATGTGGAAATTCAATGTCTACCAGAGCACAACAATGAAAATCTTGTGTCAACTGTTTTGAATATAAGTAAGGTGATATCTGGCGACTTAAATGAGAATAACATACATCACGTTACAAGAATTGCAAAGCAAACCCCAACTAGTAACCGCCCGAAGTCTATCGTTGTTCAATTCAGCAGTCCACGGGTTCGCGACCACTTTCTGGCGGCTTCTATCAACTTTAATAAAAATAAAAAAACCGAAGAGAAGCTCAACACCGCTGTTCTTGGGATTGCCGGCAAGAAGGAAAATGTCTACATAGTTGAGCATTTATCACCAGCAAACAAGGCGCTGCATGCCGCGACCAGGATTAAAGCAAAGAGTTTGGGTTACAAGTATGTGTGGGTCCGTGGCGGTAAGATTTTTGTTAGAAAACATGATGGAGCAGACTATAAATATATCAGGGATACGGGCTCGTTGGACAGTTTACAATAAGTAAGTTAAAAAAAAATGTGTTTTGATAAGGTATACGTTTGTTAAGTATTTAAATTCGATCAATTAAAAATTTACTATCAGAATGTAAGGGGTATTAGGACAAAACTAAGTGACATTTATCAAAAAGTTGCATGCTGTTCATACGATGTTATAATGTTTACTGAAACTTGGCTACTGGATGGTATCTTTGACTCAGAAATCATGGATGGGCGTTACGCTATCTATAGGCGAGACAGATCTAATAATATTTTGAATAATAAAACCGACGGTGGTGGCGTTCTTATCGCTGTATCTACTAAACTAGAATCACACAGATTGATCAAATTTGAAAGTTCTTGTGATGATCTCTGGATCAAGTTGTCACTAAAAGGGGGTAAGAAAGCTAAAGATTTGTATATTTGTACTGTATATTTGCCGTCGCCAATACAGCCCAGAGTACTGGAACACTTTGTTGATAATACAAACAATGTCTTGGAACATGCCAATGAATGCTTGATTATTGGTGACTTTAATATGAAAACTATTAACTGGCTTGGGTCAGGTGGCGATGTGATAAGAGCTCCACAAAATATTTGCACAGGCTTAGAACAGACTCTTTGGGACTTTGTCCTCCTTAACAACTTAAGACAATGTAATTATTTATGTAATCAAAATAACAGAATTCTTGATTTAGTCCTAACCAACTTGGATCTTGTAGTAGTAAGTGCACCAGTAGATGTACTTTCTAAAATTGATGTGCACCATCCACCTATACTGTGTGAGTTCTCATGTACCCGATTTAAAAAGCCACGAAATTGTAATAAAAGAACCAAGTTAAACTACTTTAAAGCAGATTACGTGGCAATTAATGCAGCACTGGAGCAGGTCAATTGGTCATCAGTGCTGGATCCTTGCATGACTATAGATCAGATGGTAGATTCGTTTTATGATATATTCTATGGGTTAATTAAGTCCTACGTTCCACTAGTACCAATAAAAGATACTAAATATCCGTACTGGTTCTCTAGAAAGCTCATTAAAAGATTAAACGAGAAGAACCGCCTACGACTTAGAGTTAAAAAATACAATAATCCTTTAGACATTATTGAATTGGATTTACTGGGGAAAAGATGTGACCGTATGGCTACGACTTGTTATAATGCTCACATCGCTGATATAGAGGAAAAAATTACTTTAAACCCAAAATATTTCTGGAGTTACTTAAAAATTAAGAGAGGCGGTACCAGTAACTACCCCAGTTCCATGACAGATAGTATAAACACTACTGATAATACCAATGAAATATGTAATTATTTCGCTTCCCATTTCTCTAAGGTGTATAGTAGTGGTGGAAATGGTGTGCATGCGATCGCAGGTGACATGGATAGCTGCCTAAGCAATAGATTGTTAGGCCAAATAACTATATCTCAAGATGGGATCCGCAAAGAATTAAAAAAATTAGACGTCTACAAAGGGGCTGGCCCAGATGGTATACCTGCTTTGCTTTTAAATAAGCTGGCAGATGTCCTATCACTGCCATTAAGTATTATGTTTAATCATTCTGTGCTTCGAGGTACTTTTCCGACCATCTGGAAGGAAACCAAAATTATGCCTATCTTAAAAGACGGGGATCAGACCAAAGTGAGCAATTACAGGCCCATCGCTATTCTCTCCATACTAGCTAAGGTATTTGAAGCCCTCATATGCCCTGTCCTAGCTAGACATTTATCACAGCTAATAATAGACAACCAACATGGATTTATGAAGGGGAAATCGACAGCTACCAATTTGGTGTCCTTTGTTGAGAGTATTGTTGAGGCGGTTGATGCGGGTGTCCAGGTTGACGCAGTCTACACAGACTTCAGCAAGGCTTTTGACACAGTAAACCATGACATACTCGTCAAGAAGCTTAAAATGTATGGCGTTTCGGATCCTCTCTTAAGTTGGTCCCAATCTTATTTGTCTGGTCGGATGCTCAAGGTTGTGGTAAATGGTTGCTCTTCAGATTCGTACATTGCAACGTCGGGAATCCCTCAGGGATCTCATTTGGGTCCGCATTTATTCACGCTTTTCATAAATGATATTTACAAATGCTTCCTGAACTCGAATATATTCTTATTCGCTGATGACCTCAAAGCCATAAAGTCTATAAGTCATTCTGCGGACTCGGTTCTATTCCAAAGTGACTTGGACCGGCTGACTAAGTGGTGTGAGCACAATAATATGTTACTGAATGTTAAAAAATGCCATCACATCAAATTCACAAGAAAAAAACATATTTTGCAGTCAGTTTATAAATTGAATGGTGAGCGGCTCGTGGAAATTGAGATTATACGAGACTTAGGTGTTCAGCTCGATAAAAAGCTAAGATTTGTCGAGCATATTGACAAAACTGTATTGAAAGCATCTAAAATGTTAGGCTTCGTTATTAGAGAGTGCAAAAATTTCAAAAAGCCCAACATTAAAAAAAATATGTACAACTCGCTAGTTAGAAGCCATCTCGAGTATTGCAGTGTGGTCTGGTCACCTGAGTATAAGGTCAACATCAAGCGCATTGAACGGCTGCAAAAACGGTTCGTATGGCACCTTACCTATACCAATAATATGGGAAAAAAACTCAACTCGTACCAAGAGAGACTGAAATATTTTAGGATGGTGTCGCTGGAGAAACGCAGGCATATGTTGGATTTAGTTTTCCTTAAGAAATTAGTAACAGGCTCTCTGAACTGCCCGGATTTGCTTAGCAGGGTATTATTCCACGTGCCACGTAATCTGTCAAGAAGTTCTAATAGGAAACTTTTCTGCATGCCAAGATGTCACACCAACTTGAGGCAATTCTGTCCACTATCAAGAATGTATGCTGCATACAAAGAGCACGAAGGCGATATTGATCTATTTAACTCTTCTGTGTCTGCTCTAAAAAAAGTCGCGCTTGCCATTTAGTGGGTATCTCTAGTACCTCATTTTACATTAATAATAAAATGTATACTAATTTAATTTAATATATTCTAATTTAATTTAATATATTCTAATTTAATTTAATTTAATCTATTATAATTGAATTTAATTTAATCTGTTCTAATTTAATTTAATTTAATCTGTTCTAATTTAATTTAATCTATGTTACTTAATTTAATTTACTGCAATCAATTTAGCTTTTAATAGATTTTTTGTTTTTAATTATAAATTCTGTAATTATCTCCGCATAATTTAGTGCATGCTGTGCTTTTCTGTAAGTGATGAGGCACTTAGACTTAAGTTTGCAATGTACAAATTTATAAAGTAACAGTGTACTCATTGTTGAAAAGCCTTATATTAAATAAATAAATAAATAAAATAAATAGTAAGCATGCTATATCGTCGACCACATCATCGCTTACCATCAGGTGAGATAGTGGTCAAGCGCGAGCCTATCAGTAATAAAAAAAAACAAAAAAAAAATATCCATGAAGCTATGTAACGGAATCTTTGAAAGTGATTTTCACCCCCTTCAATACGTCGGATTAATTTGAAACTTTACACACTCATCAAGGACCGATGACAATGCAATCATTTAAATAGTTTGTTGTTATTCTTACCAGGATCGTCAGGATTAGCGATTGAACTAAAAAAGCATACAATAAATAATAGTTTAACAAAAAACACGCTTTAATAGAAAACCAAACTAAAAACTAGAAAATAATTTTCAATAAATTCAAGTTAAGAATAGTGTTATTAACAAAAATAAATATTTTTTTGGAAAAAAGCGTGGTGTGCGTGATGTCAATTGTTATAACATTTTATTGACAGATATTGGTAAAATCAGAGACATTTTGAAAATATCTTAAAAAGCACGCCACGCTTTTTCTTAAAACTATTTTCTTTTTGGTAATCACCTTGTTTGTTAATCAAGTGCAGATCAAGATCAATCAAGTTTAGATCAAGAGCAATGGTGGCCCACTGGTATCAGCCGCGACTTACAAGTTGTGGTTCAAGCCCAGGTAGGCGCTTTACTTTGTGTAAATTATTTCATCACCACTGCTCTCAAAACGGTGAAGGAAAACATCGTGAGGAAACCGGTATGTCCTAGAACCAAACATTCAAAGACATGTGACATCCACCAACCCGCACTGGACCCGCGTGGTGGATTACGGCCCATTCCCTCTCACAAAGAGGAGGCCTGTGTCCCAGCAGTGGTAACATTAATAGGCTTATGAGGTGATGCTGTGATGTTAATCAATTACAATTCAACGGCCAAACGACTATGCATGAAATTGGCACATGGTCGAACCATGGTAGAACATACCCTGAATTAGAATATTATTTACCCTATTAGTACGTTCTGTTAGGATAACGCGAAAGCGAAGCTGCTTCCAGCATAAAAGCTAGTTTTGAATAGTATTCAAATCCTATGGCTATCCAGCAAAATCACATTGAACATAAAACCTTAACCCTGAACCGAGTTACAAAGACCGCGAGAGTAAATCTAATAGACCATAACACCCAACTAGTAGCAGTTCATTAACCCCTAACTACCTAAAGACGGCCAGACCAACTATTATCCTATATTTTTACGACTTACGAAGATAACAGACTTTGTTTCCGCCTATTCGCCGCTCGTTTGGAAGGACAGTTGTTAAGGATAATCGTGTGTTACCGGCCTTATTATGGTTGTTAGTATTTATTGTTGGATTCGTGGATATGGTCGTGTAAAGCCGATGTTTTGGGGTACCTACCGTAGTGTTCATATCAATATTATGAAGTGATAAAATTGATTATTTGTTAAAAGTATCCTTTAGAGGCAATGATTATCATTATCATCATCATTTCAGCTGAAAGACGACCACTGTTGGACATAGGAAAAAAAAAAAAATTTTTTTTCATCTGAATCTGTTTATCTTGTACATACTATATCTATGGTTGTAACATTGATTGTCTTTTGCATCTCGCATACAGCGGATGTGAAGGCCACCATAAGGTCATCAGTCCACCTTTTAGGAGGCCTTCCAACACTGCAGTTGCCTCTCCAGAAACTTTCGGCCCCACCGACCATCCGTTCTGCGAGCAATGTGCCCTGCTCACTGCCACTTAATTTTGGTAATTCTTCGGCACAAGTACTACCCTGCTTAGCTTAATATTTCACATATAGAATGCTACACTATACCGATGATTCATAGGCTATTATATCTTAGGAAAAACTATAGCTTCTGTGGGAAAAACCACTAGCAAGCGTGCTTCACCGTCGACCACTGGGTCGCCGTATTCACTCTTGACGTAAAGATCCCTGGTTGTAGCTATCGGGAAATACAGACTCCAGCAGGGATTGCCACTCCTTAGGTGTACGCATCATAAAAATATTCCCAAAACGGTTAGTGCGTATTTTCTGTCTATATTGACTGTACTCTGTCTCTGTCACCTATGACCTAGACTAGAGTCAAGCGCAAACCCATCACAAATAAAAAAAAGAGCATTTTTGTTCGCGAGGGCTTCTAACTGGCGCAGATACTTTCCTCTAGGGGAGAAAAATCAGCATTCCATCTGATAAAACATGGTTACTATCCATGGGGACAACAGACACACCATGGCGTTGGTGTGGCAACATTGAAAACAAGATAATATTTTTTTATACTCATCATCTTCCTGCCCTTGTCCCATGTTACTTGGGGTCGACGCAACACAACTTCTTGCATACCGTCCTGTCCCTCGTCATGCCATCACTGACTCCATTTTCTTTAATATCACTTCTCACACACTCCATCCATCTTTCTTTGACCCTCCTCTCCCTCTCCATCCCTCCTCATCAAATGACCATACCAGGAGAAACGTTTAACTTTCAACTTTTCTGTCACTGGCGCCACTTTCAAACATCCTCTAATATACTCATTTCTCACTTTATCCATTCTCGTCACTCCGCATATCCATCTCAACATTCTCATCTCTGCTACATGCAATCACTTTTTATCCATTTTGTTTACAGTCCAACATTCTGATCCATACAGTGTGACAGATCTAATCACGGACTAGTAGATTTTGTAAAATTATTATACTAATTTGACATAATCCTTTCTGTAACTTCCCGTTTCCTATATCTTAAATCAATGCTGCTTTGTAGGAGGAATAGGTATCGTGGTTGTATTTCCCCAGATGAAGGTTTTAAAAGGCGATTAACGAGTAGCGACTATGAAATAATTATAATAACAGGCATATTTAATCAATTAACTCAACCACAAGTGCATTTCCGTATTTCACCTTAAGTATTTCTTATTGCCGTAATCTGAGAGATTTTCCAAGTTTTATGACTATTAATTAGCTTAACAATTAAAGTGGTTTTGTGTAAGTTTATAATTTTTTTTATTGGTTCCAAATGGATTGTTTTAATTTTATAAATAAATTTTGGGGTCGGTGCAATACGTTATTTTCTTCCATTCTGCCCTGTCAACCGTAAGGCTATCACTGACTCCCTTGCCTCACTATGCCCATTGGTTGATTATAGTCTAAATATAAATAGTTTCAAACACAAAACATCTAGCTTACCAAGTACCCCAACAACAAACGAACCGGTGGCCCGGGTAAATGCGCACCAACTCAAGGGAAATAATCCTAATGTACGGTACACTGACCTTCACTATTTATCTGAAGATAATACGCAATTAAGTTTCCTTGCGCGATCTTTGTGTAAATTATTTTATCACCACTGCTCAAAACGGTGAAGGAAAATATCGTGAGGAAACCGGCATGTCCTAGAACCAAAAATTCGAAGACATGTGACATCCACCAATCCGCACTGGGCCCGCGTGGTGGATTACAGCCCATTCCTTCTCACAGAGAGAAGGCCTGTGTCCCAGCAGTGAAAACATTAATAGGCTGATGATATGTGATGTGATATGCGTGATCGAATCAGAAATGTAGGGATCCGCAAGAGAACCAGAGTTACCGACATAGCCCGAAGAATTGCCAAACTTAAGTGGCAGTGGGCACGGCAAATTGCTCGCTAAACGGATGGCCCATGGGGCAGAAAAGTTCTGGAGTGGCGACCGCGAACCGGAAGATGTTGCGTTGGAAGTCCTCCCACTAGGTGGACCGATGACCTGGTGATAGTTGTAGGGATTCGCTGGATACGAGACGCACGGGACCGGTCAATGTGGCAACGCTTAGGGCAGGCCTATGTCCAGCTGTGTATGTCTTTTTTGTCTGTTTTATTATGTCCAGCTGATATGATGATGATGATGAATACGCAATTACGAACTTTAGGCACTTATTAACGCGAGCAAAGAATTTTGTACGTTTGTGATGTGATCAATACGTTAAGATTACGCAGTATTGTCACCAAATTTTTTGCATAACGTAATACGGATACACTATCCGCATAAGTCCATCTTCAAGGTTAAGTAATACTCGTCGGGGTATCCATCCATTTCATACCGACATTCCTCCATCCATCCGTGTTTGACAGTCGTTACGGGTAGCCAGATGCCATAAAATCTGATATGAGTCTTGTCAAGGGGTATTGAGTTACTCAGTTAGATCTTCAGTTCAATTCAAGTTAGGACGTGGAAGGGAGGAGATATTTTACTTCCAATATGTAAATCCACAGTTGCCGCACTGTCATATTATATCGTAGGTAAGTGCTATTTACCAACACCACTTTTGCTAATGCAATATCCAGCAATGTCTAAGGAAAAATTCCCGCGTCAGATCTACAAAGGATCTCATCATCATCATCATTTCAAAAGACGTCCACTGCTGGACTTAGGCCTCCCCAAGCGTCGCCACATTGACCGATGGCCGTGCGTCTCGCATTCAGCGCATTCCCGCAAACCTAACCAGGTCATCGGTCTACCTAGTGGGAGGTCTTCTAACGCATCATCTTCCGGTTTGCGGTCGCCATTTCAGAACTGTTTTAGGATCTACAAGATGATTAATAGGGATGTTAACTGAATATTAGTTTTTTGTCCGTCAGGTAATTTAATAAAAAATATTGGCCACTTATTTTTTACTTTTGTCACGTATACATAAGTGATAAAACAATAATGCGTTGAAAAATCGTAAGTCATCACGCCGCGCGCCGTTAGTACACTTTGTACTGACATAGTGACGTCAGAAGCCACCACGCCTGAACTTTGATGCGCTTTATCTTTGTAATTTTTGATTTGGTAATGCAAAAAATACGTGTGCAATATTATTTGATAATTTCACTGACGGACTAAATAGAATTATCATTTTTCTACACAGGAAACATTCCTATTAGGGATGTTTAGAGCCTTAAGGCGCCTCCCCGAGCAAAACGCCGCACTAGTCGTTTTTGTGCAGTTTTAAGAGCTATCTACTATTTATTTAAAAAAAAATCAATTAATAAAAATACATTAAATTTCTACAGAATGTTGATTCTAAAATTGTAGTACACTTTTTTTTTTAAAGAGGTCCATGTTTCACTAATCTCCTTCCAACAAAACCATAAAAATGTGAAATAATTATTGATAGCATGCATCTCCTCGTAGTGTTCATTAATTTTTATACTAACACTAATGGATAAACAATTTGATAACGAAAATTTTGTAAGTTAAATTTTTTTCAAAAGACCAATATTCGATTTTATAAAGATTTTATTCTGAAATCTGGGCGTATTCACTACCGTAATTCATGCGCCAACAGTGCCGCTAGGCCAATAGGAATGCTCATATCTCATGCTGATTTTTTGGTCAGGGTACGGCCTTAAATAAAATGTTTTTCAAATATGTTTTGATCACACCGAAGTCCTTAGTACTGTAAGGGTTATCTGCTAAATAAAATTTTTGCCCTGATACACAGTCTCAGACGTATCTTACAGTACCTAATGAGCCGTTCATGTTTTTCTTGGTGAGGTTATATTATTAAAAAACCGGCCAAATACGAGTCAGACTCGCGCACGAAGGGTTCCGTACCATTGTCGCAAAAACGGCAAAAAAATCACGTTTGTTATATGGGAGCCCCACTTAAATATTTATTTATTTTATTCTGTTTTTAGTATTTGTTGTAATAGCGGTAACAGAAATACATCTTCAGTGAAAATTTCAACTGCCTAGCTATCACGGTTCATGAGGCGGTATCACGGTACAGCCTGGTGACAGACAGACAGATGGACCACGCAGTCTTAGTAATAGAGTCCCGTTTTTACCCTTTGAGTACTGTTATAGCGGTTTGAGAAACCTCATCATCCTTGTGTCTATTATGAAAAGTGGACTGTATGCTGACTGAAGGGTTCTGGTAATTGTGCGTTGAAAATAAGCGGGCAAATATTCACGGATCAATTCGGGCGATCTAGTATGGGAATGAGGGAAGTAGTACGCCTTACCTTGTGGTGATCGAAGCCAGGCCACGTATGGCGGCGAGCTGGTCTTCTTCAACTCCAAAATGGCGACGACGACTTTCAGGATCCACACACTTCACACAAATGTTTTTATATCCGCGAAGCGAGTTAATAGACACGGTACACAAGGTTCTCTGCAATCTAACTAATTAGATGCATCAGTCTCCAGCCATGTGGCTTGGAAAGCTGGCGGTTGAGACGCGAAGCCCGTTCACGGTGAAGTTTCGGTTCGTTCTGGCGACCTGTCATCAAGGCGTACATGAAGGGAAAAGGAATGAGGAAGGAACGAGATAATTAGGATATCGATCGCCCGCGAAATATCAAATGAATTTGCCTATGTATTCGGTCTTTGATTTATGACCTTTACAAGAGATGGCACTACCAAGTACGGAACCTTTAGTTTGTAGTAAGCTGTCTATAAATATGCCTTTACATGGTGATCTATGGGTAAAAACTTACCAAATTGTCCATGGTTATGACGCTGGCAAAGCGTTCAAGAACATTTTAAAGTAGCCAGGAAATAACCTGTGTATTTTGCCAGTTCATTTACCTGCTATATAGACAGACTTGGTTTGCACTCAATCATTGTTTAAAACCTTGCATGGTCAAATGCAATTTTAGTTCAAGGCTAATTTACTTTCTAAGATAAATTATCACCTGTGCCTGCTTTAAAATAACCAACATGCAATGTTAAAATCTGGGGATCAATGTTCATTTCCTCCCAATGCTGTGTGAACAGACGTATCACTATGAGGGGTATTACACTATCATATATATTATATCATCATACATAGGATCACCATGAAAGAACCATCATCATCATATTTTTTTACAAAGACGAAATGATTCATAGCAAAACATAATATATGTTTATATTACACTGTCATAAAAATAAATATGACTCGACATAGATTTATGATAATAACTGATCCTTAATACATCATTTTTAGGGTTCCGAAGCCAAATGGCAACAAACGGATGGATTCGTCATGTCTGTCTGTCTGTCCGTCCGTATGCCACAGCCACTTTTTTCCGAAACTATAAGAGCTATGCTGTTGGAACTTGGTAAGTAGATGTATTCTGTGAACCGCATTAAGATTTTCACACAAAAATAGAAAAACAAACAATAAATTTTTGGGGTTCCCCATACTTAGAACTGAAACTCAATTTTTTTTTCATCAAACTCCTACGTGTGTGGTATCTATGGATAGGTCTTCAAAAATGATATTGTGGTTTCTAATATATTTTTTTTCTAAACTGAATAGTTTGCGCGTCAGGTAACTCCCAGTTGTCTGGCATTTTCCTGAACTGGACCTTTTCGGTGCAGCCGCGGGGCAAACTATGTTTTAAAATTAAGTTCCCTTTTATTTGTACCTACATTGTATGTATCTGTGTGTGCCAAATAAACTATTTTTTTTCATTCTTTAAAATGTGTCCCTATAACTTCCAAAATAAGAGAATGATAAAACGAAAAAAAAAATATGATGTACATTACCATGTAAACTTCCACCGAAAATTGGTTTGAACGATATCTAGTAAGTAATTTTTTTTTTAATACGTCATAAATCGTAAACCGCAATTTACCAAGTACGGAACCTTTCGTGCGCGAGTCCGAGTCGCACTTGGCCGGATTTTTCTTTTTTACGTGGAGAAATTCTCATGCATACTGCGACACCACGGAGAGATAGCGCAGTTATGTGGGACTCCTACCCACTAAAACTCCACAGTGCAGCGGTTTCCTCCTGTGCCGCTTATGGCGGGAACACGAGCACGCGTTAGCACTCACCGCGAACCCGCCGCGGCTGTCCGCCACCGGACCTTCCTCTGGGGGTAAGCCCCGTCACCGGCGCACCAGAACACATGGCACGCCGTGACTACCCCAGGGACCAACAGCAAATGAGCGCCAGACGATCCCGTGAAAATCACCTTTGGCCCCTTAATACACCAAAAAATATTATGTTAAGAGGTTTAATAAACCATGTTTTGAACCTAATTAAAGTGACATTCTACCAGCAAGTGACAAACTATGGTTAATTCATTTTTCTTGCCTTTCTTCCAATAAATTCGGGGTCAGCGTAATTTTAAATTTGTCTCCTTTTTCCATACCTCGTTTTAGTCGTCATCAATCGCTGTCGCGATGTTTACATTGATATAATGTCACTTTTCATGAGCCTCTTGTCACTCTACGTCTTCATTACCAATTAATAATTTAAAACCACTCAGTGCAAAGGCGTTAAAACGAATTAATCTTGATAGTAATTATTATGCTACTATTGTACCTAACTGGCGTTAACATAACCGACAATCTAATCGTCTAACAGTAAACTACCGCTAGCGTGAAATTATGCAAACTTTTATTATATTTTGTTCCGTAGTAGTTTTTAGATCAGAAGGTCGTCGTATCTAAATTGACATCTATTGGTGTTGATGATATTTTCTATTAAACGCTTTTTTTTCAAAACTCTGACTTCTATATAGTTTATGAGAAATTACAATCTTAATTCTTTATTGCACACCAAAACAATACATTTATAAAAAGTGAAATCAATTTTCATGTACAAAGGCGAACTTAACTCCAAAATGGAGTTTTCTTCCAGCAAACCTTTGAGTGATTGAGATCATTTTAATTCAGAGCTAATCCAGTGTACAATTTAACAGTAACATAACAATTAAATATATAATAATAATACATACATAGAAGAACTATGTTCATTAATACAAATATATATATATATATATATATATAAATCTACTAATATTTTTTATTGTGTCGAAAGAAAATGCTCCCTAACTTTCCTCTTGAAGACATCGAGAGAAGGGCTATCGCGTAGGGAGTGTGGGAGAGAGTTCCAGAGATGCACTGCAGTAACAGAGAAGGAGCCATCATAGCGGCTGGAAGTGTGACGCGGAGTTCGAAGAAGAAGTGAAGTAGCTGTGCGACAAGGTTTACCCCTCGGGACGAGGTACTCAAACCGTTCGCGAAGATATTGAGGAGAAGTAGGATTGTGCAGGATATTATAGAGAAGGGATAGGATGTGGGTATCTCGTCGACGCCGAATTGGCAGCCACTTCAATCTGGTCCGAAAATCCGACACATGGTCGTACTTGCGGAGGCCAAAAATAAAGCGGATGCACAAGTTCTGCAGTCGCTCGAGTTTGTTTAGGAGTACCTCCGTTGCATCTAGAAAACATACATCCGCATAAGAAAACATACATCCGCATAAGAAAACATACATCCGCATATATATATACAATCTCAAAATGTGTGTTACTAAGTTTTGTAGGCCAGTGTAGAACACAACGCGCAGAATTCTAAAAATGTATTTCTGTTCTTACATTCCCTAAACACTCATTAATTCTGATACATAACGAATACACATAATAATATGTAGATTAAATGCATAATTGTGTTTTCCTTTCAATGCACGCATAAATCGTGGTTTAACGTAATTTATGCATCCTAACTATTCGCAGTATAAGTTAACGAATTACATAAAACAACTCACTGTATTAGTTCCTATTTTATTTTAGTATATTATATAGATAATGTTTGGCTTTATCCATCTGAAAAATATATTTTTTTACAAAAAAATAATGTCTGTTTCAGTATTTTTATCAAAATAAAATCAATGCAGTTTGGTAAGTTCAGTGCAAATGGATGACCAATCAAATATATGTTTATATAGCTTAATTTTTTCTTCCGTAGGCGTTGGTCATCAGTTATATTGTTTTTTGCATTGATTTGCAATTTTTTGTTATTAACTTCGTATTTGTATTTTTATTCTTTCTTTCTTTCTCCTTTTTTATTTGATTTATAATTTATATTGCCTCTCTAGGTAGGTACAATAAATTTCACAATAGGAAATAATTAAGAGGTATTTTCAGTGACGAAAATCTGTCGTGGACTACGGGAATCAACATAAGTGATTTAATATTCCGTTACATTTTTTTAAGTGTACCACACATAAAAGTATTATTTATTTTTCACACCGTATACCGAGTGAAAATTAGTACGTATGAGAGCAGTGGTGGCCCAGTGGTATCGGCCGCGACTTACAAGTTGTAGGTCGTGGGTTCGAGTCCAGGTAGGCGCTTTACTTTGTGTAAATTATTTCATCACCACTGCTCTCAAAACGGTGAAGGAAAACATCGTGAGGAAACCGGCATGTCCTAGAACCAAAAATTCGAAGACATGTAACATCCACCAACCCGCACTGGGCCCGCGTGATGGATTACGGCCCATTCCCTCTCACAGAGAGGAGGCCTGTGTCCCAGCAGTGGGAACATTAATGTGATGTGATAACGAGTGAAAATTAAAATATATATAATTTAGTAAAAGGTCACAAACTTAAACTTTGAGTACATTATAGGTCAATACAATTCTGTAAGTAATAAAACATAATATTGATAAAAATAAACCTACACAATCAATAGTATAGACTGAAACTAAAATAAAAAAAAAGTCCGCGACAAATCCTACCTCTGACACCAATGTCAGTCCTTACTCTCTAAATCCAAACATAAATAACCGTATAACTAATTACACAGACACTCGATCGCTAAGGACAGTCGCCAAGCAATCTCCCACGACAGTGTACGGCAAGCCATTATACCAACAGTGCTTGCGCCGAACACACGAAAGAAAAGATCTGTGTGTAAATGCTCGCGAGTGAAGTGAAGTGTTAACAATGTCAGGACAAACTTGGACCCCTCCGAACATAGCAGAAATCTGTCCTGAACAACACGGTCAGCTCACCCAATGTTCTACAACAGGATATCTCTTCCTCGCCCTAATTTCTCAACTCTACGGCAGGTCTAAAGGCGATAAATGGTCAGATTTTCCAGACTATTATGATCTTCCAAGCACGGTATCACCATTTTTTCGACATTCAGAGGTTCCTTTAGGACCTATCTCGTTTAAAACAGAAGACCTACAATCGAAACCGCCGATAGGACCAAGTGTACATGATGACATATTCTCCGAAAAGTTTAGAAGTCTGGGAAAGTCTTCAACAAAAGTTCAGAGTCATGGGCCGGATGGTAGTCGAGGGCTATCTGAAGTGTCATCATATTTCCCGTCATTTGATTTCGAACAATTCAGTACAACTAACAACAATAAAGATTACGAACATGACCAGTTTGAATTTGAATCTGCGAATAAAAGACAAAATCCAATTTTTGAATTCGAGAATCCATTTTCGTCCGCCAATAGCAAGTTTCAAGCGCGGGATTTCAATTTTGGGTTCGCGAAGAAGATGTTTTCGGATTTAGAACCGGAGAATTCTGAGAAAGTGACTGTGAAAGCGGAGAAGAAGACAAAAGCTGAGACAAGGACGAAAAGACAGGCGGTAGAAAAATTTGATTTCATCGTGGTTGGTGCTGGATCCGCGGGATGCGTGATTGCGAATCGTCTCTCTGAAGTCAAGAAATGGAAGGTTAGTTCATTAGTGTCTAAAGTATGTGATCACACTAATATTATATAGGCGAAAATTTGTAAGTGTGTGTGTGTGTGTTTGTATGTTTGTTACTTCGTCGGCTGGACGGATCTGGGTGAAATTTGGCACAGAGATAGATTATAGTCAGGAATAGTACAATGGATACTTTTTATTCCGGGAAAATGTTCCCTCAGGATAATTTTCTACATTCACGCGACCGAATCTATACTAATATTATAAAGAGGAAACATTTGTATTTTTATATTTTTGTATTTAACGAATAAACTTAAAAGCTACTGGACCGATTTCAAAAAATCTTTCACCGTTGGGAAGCTGCACTATCCCCGGGTTACCTCCCGAGAGGAACTTCCGCATCAGGTCATACGATCAATACCTGGCCGGGGAAGTGTTATGAATTAGGCAAGTTCTCCAACGCCCAGGTCTAAGATCACTTTCATACTGAACGCAAAAAAAAACAACCAATTCATTTTACTTTTATTTTAAATGAAAGTCTTTTTTCTCATATTTGTGTGTTATGCTTATGACTGTACCATTCCCATTCTTTTGTTTGTAGGAACTTTTGCTATTAGGTCATTTTGAGAATAGGACGATCTGCTCATAATTAAGCCGTTTTCGGAACTGACATACAATTAATAGTAGCATCGATGGCATAAAATAAAGATCAAAAAAAGTCATTTCATAAAACATTAGCTTATTTTCTGTTCGTTATGCGGTCTGTTTTAACTCATCTAGTAGTCCAGGTTTGAGTTTACCTTAATAATTAGAATTTCAGAATTGGGATATAATAACCATGACAAATTGAAATGAATTGAATAAACATTTCAGAAAACATTAGTCTTATTGCTGTTTATTATTTGGTTTATCTTAACTAATCGAATTAACTTTTGTATTAATGATTAATTATAGTCTTGAAAGGAATTGTTCAGTTAAATTATATTTTTGAACGTATTAAATTTGATATAAAATGCTTTTCATCCATTAAACAGATGAATGATTGCTTTTTATCGGATCTCAGACCATAACATACTCGTATTATCTTTGAAGTGACTCATATATTAATTAAAACTATAGTTTCAATAATGTTCAGTAATTTTCTTATACAAATATGTAAAACAATTTTATCTACTCTCATATCATAATATTCGAATTATAAACGTCAAACCGAGTTTATATTGACATACTTTATAAACACAATACCGAAATTTAAAAATAGAATCTCATTATAACACTATTTCTCTAACAAAATAATGCTATAAAACATTTTTTTTTCTATTACGATACAGGACAAATCCAAGAAGTTAATCACTAAGGAGTTTCCATCAATATTTTTTTAATGCCATTTTAGTACCTATTATAAAAAGATTTGATTCCAATTTTAAATTGTCTGTGACAATGCCTGCTTTAGGCGTAGCACGCACTGCGATTTTTATTCGCGCGAATTTTGTCTCTTTCTACCTATTCATAGAGCTCAAAATATTCGCGCGAATTAAATTGGCGCCGCAGTGCTGTGGATTCTGTTGCAAAACACGGATTTCATGAGGTATTATTGCCGCACGATTTTTTTGCGAAATGCGAGCAGCTTCATACAATTCCATAGGTCGCAGAATAGGCGGAAAAATTTGCGCGAATAAATATCGCAGTGCGTGTGCTAAGCCTTAGCGCATGCGCAGATAGTGCGGTGATGTGCTGGGTTTTGGCGCCATTCATACGTTTCTTATGGCATGGAAAATGCAAAAAAAAAGATATTAAGTAGGTTCAATCCCAAAATGTATGAGTGTAGATAAAGTAGTGTATGAAACTGCACATAACTAGGTATTAAAACATTCGTGTGAATACTATTAAAAACCTCGCCTACGGCTCTGTTTTTAAACACACACTCATGCTTTAATACCCCTTATTATGCAACAGTATCATAAACTACTATTATTATGCTTAATAAAACAGTTGCACATATTTTACTTAATTGTACATAGATAGCCCATGTTTGGTTTCAGTCTATGGTTTCAATTCAATTATAAGCTTCTCAAATAATTAGGGGATCCAAAAGGAAATTAGAGTTTTATATGATCCCCTAGGGCATCCTTAATTCTTTATTGTACACAAAAAAAATACATATAAAACATGAGTGATTACAAAGTTGATGTACAAAGGCGAGCTTAACTCTAAGAAGAGTTTTCTACCAGCAAACCTTAGAGCGATAGAGAGAGGAATAATACAAAAGGAAGAAGTAGTCCAGTGTACAATTTTAGACTTAATAATAAATAGAATAATGGTTATTTTAGAATAATATAAAATAAATCATAAATATACATACATACATAAGTACAAAAAATATATATACTAATATTATGTCATTCCGAAAGAAAATGATCCTTGATTTTCCTCTTGAAGGCATTCAGAGAAGGGCTGTCGCGTAGGGAATGTGGTAGAGAGTTCCAGAGACGCACTGCAGTAACAGAGAAGGAGCCATCATAGCGGCTGGAAGTGTGACGTGGGGTACGAAGGAGAAGAGAAGTGGAAGTGCGACAGGGTTTACCCATACAAAAAAATCGCATCGTAGTTTAATCATACTAAAAAACCGGTCAAGTGCGAGTCGGACTCGCGCACGAAGGGTTCCGTACCACTATCGCAAAAAACGGCAAAAAAACACGTTTGTTGTATGGGAGCCCCACTTAAATATTTATTTTATTCGGTATTTAGTATTTGTTGTTATAGCAGCAACAGCAATACATGATCTGTGAAACTTTCAGCTGTCTAGCTATCACGGTTCATGAGATACACCCTGGTGACAGATGGACATACAGACAGACAGACAGACGGAACCCTAAAAAGTAAAGAATAGTGATTGATAGAATAAAAATTACCTGAATTAAATAAATAGTCAGTCCATCTTCGACATTTAACTTAACTATGTCCTGTTTTTGTATTGGTTGAAATCGCAATTGATGAGTGTGCAGGCTTCGTTTTCAGATCGACCAAAATCTCATGGAGTTTTTCCTTTTATAGGGTTCCGTACCCAAAGGGTAAAAACGGGACCCTATTACTAAGACTCCGCGATCCGTCTGTCTGTCTGTCTGTCCGTCTGTCACCAGGCTGTATCTCGTGAACCGTGATAGCTAGACAGTTGAAATTTTCAGAGATGATGTATTTCTGTTGCCGCTATAACAACAAATACTAAAAACAGAAGAAAATACATATTTAAGGGGGGCTCCCATACAGCAAACTTGTTTTTTTTGCCGTTTTTTGCTCGATATTAATAACGGCAACAGGTAGACGCTTGAAATATTCACGGAATATTTAGTTCTATATTCACTTCAAAAAATAGTAATGATTAAATTAAAATAAAATGAATTAAGGGGGGGTCCCATACAAGAAACGTGATTTTTTTGCCGTTTTTTGCGATATTGGTACGGAACCCTTCGTGCGCGAGTCCGACTCGCACTTGGCCGGTTTTTTTTTATTAATTTAAAAGAAGTATAGCCACACCGCGTTCCCCATTCCTTACGGCTCCATCGTCCATTCGTTCTGCGGGCAAGGCAGGGCAGCCTACTGCCACTTTAGTTAGGCAATTCTCCGGGTTATGTCGGTGACACTGGTTCTCATGAAGATCACGATCACGCAAGGAAACTCTGAGCATAGCCCTCTCCATTGGTGACTTTGATTCTTCTGATGAGGCCTTTTGTATCAAATAATTATGTACATTACACTGTAATAATTATTATTAGGGTTATCTCAATATCACCCGCAGTCTGAAATTGTATGGAGCCCAGTTAAAAGTAGTCTGTAGGTCTAGTGGTCTTCTATTTAATAACAAGGGAGTTGTCAAAATGTTCGTATACTTCTTCATCTTCTATTCGAGTCGATTGTTTCTTTTTTAAATATTTTAGAGCCAGTAAGTGGCCACTTAGTGTCATGGTGCCTAGTGGGTAAGACGTCGTCTTTCGTGCTTAAGGTTACACTAGTCGAAAATTCTTTCATACAAACGTAGTCTAGGGATTATTCCACTGTTTGACGATGTACGTTGAAAATAAAAAAGTGATATCAATTTGTCTCTTCATTATCTAGCCCAGCATGGAAGCAAAAAAGTAAAAAAAGAAAATATTTGAAAGTTATGAGCGTCGAAAGTTCCACATTTCGACACTAATTTTAACGCATTTTTGGGCGCAAATAAATACCATAAGAAGACGGCAAATTGCAAAACGGCCTCCATATAGGGATAGACTAGTAGTTCATTTTAAAATTGAATGCGTACAGAAAAATAATTGCTATTATAAAATTGATTGAACTATAAAAAAATAATAGTATTGTCTGTAAAACGATTTCTCTTAAATTGCCGTTTGAACTTGACCATTTTCAACTGATTTATTTAAGCTGACCTTGTTGGGTAATGATTAAGTATTCTTAAAATAATGCTTTTTATTTCTTTATTTTCTTAAAGCACCTATAACTTATCATTTAAGTTGACTTTTATATGTTTTGTGCGTATTTAAGTGCGTGATTCATAGTAATCTTTTTAACAGTTTTAGTAAAATTGTCTTACTTTAATAAAATGCCTCGTTTTAGTGTCGCTCTGAGTGTTAGTAAGCTCTCAAATTGATGCTCACTTATGTGATTTTACTCATTTATAATGGTTATTTCTAAACTTATATATTAAATGTATCTTTATATTATAACTAGTATTTGCTTGGTGCGCGAGCTGCAAGCAGCTCGCGTGTTTTTGTCCCTACACCTACCCTACAACTACCCTACACCTATCCTACACCTACCCTACACCTACCCTACACCTACCCAACACCTACCTTACACCTACCCTACACCTACCCTACACCTACCCTACACCTACCCTACACCTACCCTACACCTACCCTACACCTACCCTACACCTACCCTACACCTACCCTACACCTACCCTACACCTACCCTACACCTACCCTACACCTACCCTACACCTACCCTACACCTACCCTACACCTACCCTACACCTACCCTACACCTACCCTACACCTACCCTACACCTACCCTACACCTACCCTACACCTACCCTACACCTACCCTACACCTACCCTACACCTACCCTACACCTACCCTACACCTACCCTACACCTACCCTACACCTACCCTACACCTACCCTACACCTACCCTACACCTACCCTACACCTACCCTACACCTACCCTACACCTACCCTACACCTACCCTACACCTACCCTACACCTACCCTACACCTACCCTACACCTACCCTACACCTACCCTACACCTACCCTACACCTACCCTACACCTACCCTACACCTACCCTACACCTACGCTTTTTATTTCTTTATTTTCTTAAAGCACCTATAACTTATCATTTAAGTTGACTTTTATATGTTTTGTGCGTATTTAAGTGCGTGATTCATAGTAATCTTTTTAACAGTTTTAGTAAAACTGTCTTACTTTAATAAAATGCCTCGTTTTAGTGTCGCTCTGAGTGTTAGTAAGCTCTCAAATTGATGCTCACTTATGTGATTTTACTCATTTATAATGGTTATGTCTAAACTTATATATTAAATGTATCTTTATATTATAATATAATAAAAAGATACAATTTTAATTAATTTGTAAAAGGTAAATCTGGAAGTACTAATTATAATAATCTTGATCACATTCGTATAATTCTATCACTGAGAGGCTGATATGCTAATAGGGGACTATTATCCCGGAAAAACGCAGGTACGATTTATGGCTATTTTTTTGTTCCTAACGTAACATTTCGTAAAGGTTTTTAGGACATTGGAAATATCTCGAAAAAAATACAGGGCTTTGGGCTTTTTGTATTAATTCGAACAAGACAACGTCCGTCGGGTCAGATAGTTATTAATATTGAATGTGATTTTACCACCTTGTCCTACGCCGCATGCCCTTTATCCTGCACATGTGAGGACCTTATGGTTGCGTCAGCGAATGATGCGAGTCGGACTCGCGGACCGAGCGTTTTGTACAAACAGCTATAGTCTCCGGCATGTAACTTGACAAGGTTTTGACGTGGTCGACGTATACCATATAGAGCAAACGGAACGTGGACGCGATGCGATTGGTCAATCGATCCTTGTGTTAACTAACCAATCACGCGTTTATTATTTATTTATTTATATTAGGTAAAATACTGCGGTTTATAAATAATGTAAGCACCGAACATTGCTCAAACGAAAAGTTTTTTTTTTACTTTTTCAAGTACGTTTTAGAAGTTAGTTGACTATTACTCGTAAACTTGCAAACCTTACTTAGCTGTGATAGTTTTCCTTTTGATTTCGTTCCATATGTTATGGACCAAGTGATTCTTTTTTTTTCCTTTATTTATCAATTATACAAAAGAGTACAGGATTATTCATATTAAATAGCAACCAAAAACCACTTACATTAATACGGCATTATTTATAATACCTGGGAAATTAAAAAAATCCGGATTTGCGTAGGCAATATGATAAAAACTGTTGAAATAATCAAATTGCTTTCTGAATAATGCCCATCACTTATTGGGTCGGGTAATAAAAAGATGTGTTTTTTAAGTTATTTTAATGTTGGAATTGGTTTTGATATAGAATAGGTAAGTACGATTACTATTTAAGCCACTAAGTCGAAAACAGGAGCCCCTATTGCTGGGCTTCTATTGTTGTCAGTAGGGTCTAAAGTAACCTAACCTAACCCTAAGCTCCCGTTATTCAATAACTATAATTGTCGAATTGCCCAACCGTTTAGTAGCAATATGCATAGTGAAGTTTAAATCAGTATTAAATGATAAATGATTTTATTTCTGTAAGTTGGTTTATACAAACACTTTTATATGTTGATCATATTTTTAAAACTAGATGAGGTCAGCGTTTCCTATCTGACTACTCTGAGAAAAAAGGCCGAAACAAACTCAGAGGTCACAGTCTCTTTTAAAGTCCAGACAAAAATCTTGGTTAGATCATGTGAAGACCATGTAGATTGATGTCTGAAATGGTCTTTTGAGGAAAGAACCAGCCAGATTGAGTGGACCTGTTCAGTCAGTTCACGCATTTGTCAATAACTGAGCAACTCAACACAGAATTTAAGGAGCACAACTATTCGACGAACAATACCAAGGAAAGGACATTCGGGTAGGCCGCATAAACTACTCAAACTGCCAGACCACGATTAAAATAAAAACAAACAAAATAAAGAATGGTCCACATAGTCTTCACATTCACAATAATTAAAATAATATAATACTTTAAAAAGTTTTAATTCTTGTCATTGTAAGAAAACCAAAAAAAAAAAAACAAAATTCACGGTGGCAAATATACAAAAATCCAAATAAATTTTTAATTGGAGCAGCTCAATCCCAAGCCTTTTAGTCCTCAACGTAATCTTTAATGGTATAAAACGCTTCCTGGCACAACTTACGTTTAATGAATGATTTGAATTTATTAAGACTTAGAACTGTACGTAGCTTGGAAGCTTATTATAAAAGCGCACACATTGACATCAGCCACCTATTTTCTTAAGCCTTGTTGTTGGTACTACAAATTTGTGTTTGTTCCTAGTATTATTCATTACGTACATTGCCCGATTTGACTTGACTAGATTCATAATGCCTGGGCATTATACACAGTGCACTGATTGATCACTGAGTCCATGACATATATACTACTGCCGCGAATTTATTCACATATCCAAAAGCCACCATGTAGCTGGCAGGGAGGGGGACACTTGACTAACTACAAATATCAATTTAAAGCAAAATTTTACGCAAACGGATCTCTGAGTCGAAAAAAAATTTTCACAGACCCGTAATATTTTTGTATGGCCTATCCAACGTTATCCCATACCATAGGAAACGCGACAAAAAAATCATCGCCACCCAACGTGTACAGGAAGTATTATTAAAAAAAAATCGGCGTGATAAATATGTACATCCATGCCAAATTATACCTTTCTAGTACTAAGAGACATTGAGCTAAGCTGCGGCGAATGAAGACAGACGGTCATGGAGAAACTTTATGGGTTCCTTGTTGACTACAGAAACCTAAAAACTGTATTTGCCATTGACACGCTAAGAAGAAGAAGAATGTGATATTATTAGAGATCTACCAAACATTATCCTTTTAACTTAACATGAAATCGCTAAAACAATGGAATGTTAGGTCTAGAATACTTTAATATTAACATAACACAACAACAATATACATTTATTATTATTCCTACTGTGTGAACAGGAACCTTTGTTTTTCCAAGGTTTACTTATTGTAAACCATTCAAATTGTTTCTCTGTGAATTGACATTCTTTGGTATACGAAGAATCACGGAATTTTCTTATGCCATTGTGTGAAAGGATGTATCTATGTTTATTCAAGACTATTGTATTGTACTCAATGTAGGTAGGAACACAGTTATTTCAAGATTTACTACAGAGGCTCTACAAAACGGGCTTGCGGACGGCGAGTAATGGGTAGCTCGCCGTCCGATAAGGACCAGGCCCGAGTCGACGGCGCGTTGTGTTCCACGCGCGCCTCAAAGAGTTGTCAGCAGAACTGACGGGGTCCGCGAGGACCGATGCCTGTCTGGGTCGCGGATAAATTTGAAAAAGAGTTACCGCGGCCCTGGCTCAAGCAACTGAAGGAACATGGGTGGGTTTTAGTCAGTAAAAGTCTGACACGCCCTCCCGCCTCACCCAGAGCGGGAGAAGTCATTGGATGATATCCCACCCAAAAAAAAAAAAAAAAGGCTCTACAAAAAGTTCTAGAAATGTGTCATTCACACATCACATCCTTTTTTTGAAAACAGACACTTCCTAGTCCACCAAAGCGGTGAAGCGCTCTCAAGTTAAAGCAGGAGTCCCACAAGGCAGTGTGCTGGGCCCGACATTGTACCTTACCTACTCATCTGATCTACCAGCTTCAGAGAGTGTCACCACCGGTACTTTTGCTGACGAAACCTCGATCTTAGCAGCTCACCCAGACCCAGTTGAGGCAGCGGAACTCTTACAGTGTGGGCTTAGAGAAATATCCACCTGGTTAAAAAAATGGAGCATCAGGATAACGAAACAAAATCTGTAAATGTTACCTTTACTCTAAGAAGAAGCACTTGTCCACCCGTCAAACTCAATAACTTAGAAGTCCCACAATAAGTCCATGTGAGGTATTTAGGATTACACTTTGATAAGCTACTCACCTGGCAAAAACATATTTTCAAAGGAAACAATTGGTATTATAATTACGTAAGCTGTATTGGTTAATAGGTCGTCCGTCACAACTGTCGATAGTAGCAAGCTTCTACTTAACAAAACGATTCTTAAGCCGATTTGGACTTACGGAATACAACTCTGGGGGACAGCCTCCCATTCCAACATTGAAATCATGCAAAGATTCCAGAACAAAATCTTGAGGACGATAACCGGTGCCCCGTGGTTCGTCACAAATGAACAACTACATCACGACCTGCACATGACAACAGTCAAACAAGAAATACTCTTCCATACAGGCACGTACAAGAAAATAATGAAAGACCCTCCGAACAGCTTGGCCAATATCTTGATGGAAGACAACAGTACAATCCGCAGATTGAAACGGAAAATGCCCCAAGACACACTTACAAAACACTTGCAACAGTGAAGTAAAGTAGGATGCGGATGCGGATGCGTCGCATACCGAGCACGCCTATAACAAACCCAACCAACCCACTGATAAAATATGTTCCTCAGGCGACAGATCACAGTGTAAGAAAAGACAAAAAAATAAAATACTCTCAGCAATAGCGATGGTCGAAATGCCAAAAAGTAAGGTATATAAATAAATGTATTCCAATACATTAAAAAAAAAACAGTCGCTATCGTTGGTAGAATGTCGCTTATTTAGAGTCTCAGGTAAGGGTAGGGAAAGATCAAACAAATATGGATGGACCCTGACTGTGTGAAAGAGGACTCGACCAAAAAGGGGGTTTTTCATGCATACTGCGCTACCTCGGGGAGATAGCGCAGTTATACAGAACTCCAACCCACTAAAACTCCACAGTGCCCTCCTGTGCCGCTTATGGCGCGAACACGGGCACGCGTTAGCACTTATCAGTGAACCCTCCGCAGCTGTCCGTCACCGGACCCTCATCTGGTGAGTACCCCCCATCACCGGCGCACTAGGACACATGGTATGCTGTGATTACCCCAGGGACCAAACCTACTACAGATATGACTTACCTAGACTATATATATGACTGATAATATACCGTTGGAACATATGTGTCCGCTAGACAACAAGACATATAGCGATGCGTCATCGGTACATGGTGGATATCCCACCCATACGCACCAAATGTTTCGGAGACACTTTTATTATGCGTACAGCTAAAGAGTGGAATTCCTTGCCGGGGTCTGTGTTTGCCGATATCTACAATATAGGTCAAGTCAAGAGTCAAAGGTCTTTAAGTCAAGAGCTAATACACAAATTTTAGTAGATTACAAGAACAAGAACGGCTTAACGATATTGTTGATGATGAAGATAGGATGATGGTAGATATCCATGGGATACAGAATCTGTAGGGAATCATTCTCTGTAAAACTGATGATCGTGAAAGACATGTTCAAGTAGTAATAGTGAATTGGCTTACGTAGAACAGGGTGCCCTCAGGCATGGTGAGAAGAGAGAATGACCAGGTCTAGACAAAGTGGCGGTTCCGCACATAGTCTACCGAAATATTTTGCCATAGTAAACTAATTGGATTTTGGACAATCCCCAAGGACTCATGGGCTTCATGCTCAGCAGCAGTGCTTGCGACAATTAGACCAACGAGGCAGTCAACTCTGGTTCTTTGCCAGAGAATCTCATTTCGGATCTTATCCTACAAATTAAACTCAGAGAGCAGCGCTGTACCTACTCCTTACAATTCACGAATCTCTAAACAGTGACATAACGTCTACATCAGCACTTTCGTGTAAAGCGTATAAAGGGTATGCACATAGAATACATATCCGGAGAACGTTTAGAATTGACATTGACTTGTTATTTAAATCCATTGCGATAGATGACGATTTGTAACGGATATTAGTTCTGCTGAATGTAAACTGTTTCAAGGTGAATAATTTAAGTAACAGAAATGTTATTCTTATCCAATGTGACAGGCCGTCACATTGGATAAGAACAATCAGGCAGTGACAATGATTGTCAAAAAATCAAAAGTGTATGGAATTTAAAAAGTATCCGAAATGCTAGCTGAGCCTTAAGACAGGTGACGGGATACGATGAAATGGATAGTGGACCCCTTTTTCCAAACTTAGACTCCCATTTGGTCCGTTGTGCGTGCAGGCCTCCTCTCTGTGAGAGGAAATTGGCCGCAATCCACCACGCGGGCCCAGTGCGGTTTGGTAGATGTCACATGTCTTTGAATTTTTGGTTCTAAGACATTCGGTTTCTTCACGATGTTTTCCTTCACCGTTTTGAGAGCAGTGTTGATGAAATAATTTACACAAAGTAAAGCGACTGGGCCACCACTGTTTTTAGACAAGTTTTTTTTGTTATAGTCTACAGGCTTGCACTTCACCATTATCTCACCTGATGGTAAGCGATGATGTGGTCAACGGTGAAGCACGCTTGCCTAGAAAAAACCTAATCACTCTTGACTTAAAGACCCTTAGATTGTAGCTATCGAATAACACAGTCTCCGGCAGGGAATTTTGCTCCATAGCTGTACGCAACCACGCATAATAAAAGTGTCCCCAAAACGTTTTGTGCGTATGGGTGGGATATCCACCACGTACCGTTGACGCATCGCCGTACGTCTGGTAGTCCGGTGATGGAACGGGCTGGGCGGAATTAGATCATGCAATTCCATCGCACACTCCCCGAAATGTATCCGATAAAATGCCGACAAGCTGGCAACTCGGCGACGATGTTCAAGGCTCTGTAACTTTGACTTAACCTTTGAAGTCAAAGATCATTGCATGAAATACCAAATTAATCACATGACGTTTCGATAGCGCTCGACAATCCCATACATTTTTCTAACCGCTAGAGTGCTTCTTTCGTTAATATAATATCACTTGTCTTAAAAAATAAATGAATGTGACCTAGATTGTACTGAAATCCTACAACGAGAAACCCTTCTTCATTAACCAGACATACATGTTCTAACAAAAGTACTAGGTTTCCACTAATGACTCTCTCAGCCCTTTTGCGAACAGAGTTAGTACATCACAAGCAATTAGGTTAGAACGATTTCTCATTTGCCGGTCTTAACCTTGATGTACTAGGTTTTCTCTCTGTGTCAATAATATTGTCCACTGTACTTTTTCTCATTAAAACAAGCTACTAACAGCACTTGCTTTATTATTTTTACCCGTCTGCACGACACAAAGGATGGTAATGTCTTTATCAGCCTATGTATGTATGTTTGTTCCTTTGTGGCGTTCTAGAGACCAAAGGCGTAGGGCGATTTTGATTATTGTTACGTTATTCCATTTGTTTTAAACTTGGGAGTGTCACTAGTTATATTAAAATAGAATAAAAAATAAGGCGGATTATGGGTGCCATATTTTGGGGGACACATTTTTTTCTTCCAAATCGTGTGGGGTATACGAAGGATTTGGAAGAAAAAAAATTGCGTCAATCAAAAAATAAAGGGTTTAAGAGGTGATTTCAAAAATATATAACACTTATAAGTTTAAAAGTAAATATTTTATAAGCTATACCTTAATTTCATGATCTATTTAACCGAAATAGATCGTTTATGTCATTGATAAGTCAGAATGTCTTATTGTCGTCGCTAAAAGATTGGGTGGGTGGTTTTACTATTGTCTCGCGTTTGACCACTATCTCGTCTGATGGTTGGCGATGACGTGGTCGGCGGTGAAGCACGCTTGCCTTGAAGTATCCTTTTCACTCTTGACTTAAAGACCCCAAGGTTGTCGCTATCAGGAAACACAATGAAAGGATTTGAAAAACGCACGGTAGCTATGATTAAAACATTTCGTAAAAGGATTGTGAAACATGATGATTAAAGTGATTCCCTGTGACTAAGAGCCCAAGCTTGGCTGATGAAGAACCAACATTTCAACGGAATCACACTTAGACCTTTACGATCTACATCCTTAAGACAATTAAGTCATAAAACTTAAATAACCAAAAACACAATGGAGTTAACGAAATGAAACTCATAAAAATAACAGCCTCCAACCTTGTCGTAAAAGAGACCAATTAAAAAACATATTAACATGCACGCCAGTGCAATTTAGTTGAGCAAGTCTTGTGAAAGTGTTGCAAATCCCAAACATACACTGAAGTGCATTGTAAAGAGATAATTGTATGCACACGACCGTGATCGGATAACTGGGCCGAAAATTGAGATAAAATAAGAAACCAGTCTTGATTATTGACACAAATATTTCTTTGGTGTCGACAAAATGCAAGATCTTCAACGCAATTTTTAAGTAAAGTAAAAGTAAACGTTTATTGGAGGTGCTCGTGGCTAAATAATAACAGCCGCACAGGTCGATCATCAAGGTTAAGCAACGCTTGACGGGGTTGGTCCGTGGATGGGTGACCAATTCAACATACCGAGTTTTCTCCGTGCCTCGGAAAGCACGTTAAGCCGTTGGTCCCGGCTGTCATTTAAAGATGTTTGACAGTCGTTACGGGTAGTCAGAAGCTTGAGATCTGACGCCAGTCTTGCCAAGGGGTACCGTCACAGATTACTGAATAGTTGTACCGTGTTACCCAGTTACTGGGTTGTGGAGGTCAAATAGGCAGTCACTCCATGTAATACACTGGTACTCAGCTGAATCCGGTAAGACTGGAAGCCGACCCCAATATAGTTGGGAAAAGGCTAGGCAGATGATGATGAAACGTTTATTGGTATAGATTGTACGTACAATATATAAGATGTGACAGTTAAAATATGGGTGATCCTTGTACAATCTACCTTACATAAGGCATGCAATTTTTTTAATGAGATGTAATGATATTACAGTTAGATTATTTTTTATATAACAATAGTCGGCATGGTGCATACACATAACAATATATTAATTTAAATGTATTTTTATGTTTAAGTGTGGAATGTCTGTTTTTGTATCTGTTTCCATGGATTAAAAAACCTTGACGATATTTTGCCTATTCAGTGTCATCAGCCCGGTCTTTTCAAATTCAAATTCATTTATTTCGTCCTCCTCCTCCTATCAGCTTCAGTCTTCAGAATTCCGTTGCAGCTGCCACGCATTCTGCAGATCAGGGATACAGTTTGCCCACGCATGTTAGGGTTCAATCTAACTGAATGTACAGTATAACTATTTTCTTAATGTCCCTCGGCAAACTTCGTGTTTCGTCAGTCGTCGGATTTCTATCAGTTGCCCTTTGCACTTGGTGCAGACCGGACGCTCGGAATATACTTTTATGATGATTGAGAGTTTTTTTGTAGCTTACGATGCAAGTATTTTAAATAGAACGTCTTCCTACCTGAATGCTTGGTTTTGGGATTTATCCGTAACGACTGTCTGAAACTGTCTGAAAGACATAATTCGCTATAGGACCAAGGTCCAACCGCTTAACGTAATTTCTGAGGCACGGAAGGTCAATGAGTCGGCACTAGGCCTTGCTCATTGGTTTTGGGCTTCTGATTTAGCCGTAACGACTGTCAAAAACATAATTCACTATAGGACCAAGCTCCAACAGCTTAACGTAATTTCTGAGGCACGGACGGTCAATGAGTCGGCACTAGGTCTTGCTCATTGGTTTTGGGCTTCTGATTTATCCGTAACGACTGTCAAAGACATAATCCGCTATAGGACCAAGCTCCAACAGCTTAACGTAATTTCTGAGGCACGGAAGTTCAATGAGTCGGCACTAGGCCTTGCTCAACTTGAAGATTGACTCGTAGAGATGTTTTATCAACGTACTTTTTCAGTATAGGTTGCTTGCATTTCCAACCCACCACATAAAAATAATATTATAGATACTAACTTCGTAGAGGCATTTGAAAGACAAGTCCATCATATACAAAAGCCACCAAGGATTATGTGTGGACCAGAAACATTATCATCAGTTTGGAATTACTCATTCTTAGGCATGGGCCTCCTTTTGTTTTTATAATACTTTTCGATACTTGGCCGTTATTCCAGATGCTCATGCTCAACTCAACTCAAACTGGAAATGTACAGTTGTGATTGGTTGGCTTGTTTATGACATTGACGTGTTCAAGTCCAGACACCCACACACTTTTAACATAAAATCAGTGAAGTTGAGTAGTGCTAGCATGTACTTGGAACGTACTCGTACTTGCTAACTTGGACTTACATTTTAATTCAATACCTAGCGTACATTTTGTGTAGTAAGAATTCAGTAACGTCTGGGGCGTTTGGGCTCTGGCTCTATTGAGTACACATAATAATATGTCAAGCTGAAGAATCATATTGCAAACTCGTGGGTTAATTGGTTGGCAGTTGGTTAGTAGGTGTGGCCAATTTTGAGTTTGAGTCGAGTATCTGGAAAAGGAGCCGTCCATTTTTTATTTGTCTCCCACAGCTAGGCAAAGGTCTCCTTTCTTCTCCCAAACCTCTTGCGACAACTTTGCCTCTTTCCTCCTCCTTCAAGCTACTATTTATCTAAAAAAAAAACACTTTTTCTTCTTTGTGTGATTGAATTCAAATGTTTCTCGACCAGAATGTGGCCACCTAGATAGCTCTGTCGTTGGCCTCGTTCAAGTCGTGGAAGGTGCACCTAGGTGGTTGAGCATGGCGGGAAAGGAGATGGTGCATAATCTTACAAAGGGGCTTCACACTAGCACCGTGTTTGGGATGGGTCTTGGAAATGTACTGTTCCAGAGGAGGCCACAGTAGTAAAGTAGCGGAATAAAGTTATATCAAAATATTATTTGTTCCTGCGAAATCTGCAATATATTATTGAAGCGTTAAAGCCTCAGAAACTGCACTAATTAACGATACTTAAAATTTTAAAGTAACAAAATGGACAAACATACTGACGTGTTAATTAAATTGCATCATTGAGTAAAATGCAAAATTTTTACACTAAAGTGACTATCTATAGTAACGATATTAAAGTTCGTGACATTGCAAAAAAAAAGTAATTTAAAGTGACAAAAAAAATTGTTTCATAAGCTTTATTTTTGTTGACAATACTGACCTTGATCATTGATCGTGGTCAGTTAACCGTTTCTATGACAGTGGTTAAGTGACCATATCAAATGAATGTAAATAGGATTGCAACATTTGAATAATAAAAGATCATTGTAGCAGTATCGGACGAAAGGATTGGCAAAGTTTAGAAGCCCATGCAAATTTTCGACAAACGTGTCCTATAACGATACGTAATTTATGGTTACAACAATATATAAATCTATAACTCTGCCTTACTTTATCTCGGTTATGTTTGGTCGACTGAATACATCTGAATACCAGTATTCAACGGAAATCGACGCGACGGCCTATCTGAGCTCTACAAGCCATCATCATCATCAGCCTATTAATGTTCCCACTGCTGGGATACAGGCCTCCTCTCAGTGAGAGGAAATTGGCTGTAATCCACCACGCGTGTTGGTAGATGTCACATGTCTTCGAATTTTTGGTTCTAGGACATTTCGGTTTCCTCACGCTGTTTTCCTTCACCGTTTTAAGAGCAGTGGTGATGAAATAATTTACACAAAGTAAATGCCTGAGTTCGAACTCACAAACGACACGTAAGTCTGAGCCGTTACAACTGGGCCACCACTGCTCAGTCACTACAGTTGATAACTACCCAATGCATGAGAAAATACTCCTCAATGTATGCTATGAATCTACTAATAAATATATATATATATTACTACAATCGAAAGTAAAACATCGATAATCTCTAGAAATCACGAGCCAACAATGGAAGAGAAAGATTGTAATCTAGCACAAGTAACAACTAACAATAACAACTTGATAACCATTTCACTCATTAGCTAAGAGGTGCGCGAGAAACACCGGTAGAGACAATACAGAATGTAGAATACCGTGTCAATTGAATGCTACAGCCATAGCAATTAAGACCTTATACTCAGCCACCATAGCATAAAGTCGTGATTGCGTCCAAGATCCACCTTCTATCGCAATCTATACATTATTATTATTAATATTGTAAAGCTGAAGAGTTTGTTTGTTTGAACGCGCTAATCTCAGGAACTACTGATTGGAATTGAAAAATTATTTTTGTGTTGGATAGTCCATTTATTGAGGAAGGCTATATATAACATCACGCTACGACCAATAGGAGTCGAGCATAAATGAAAAATGTTGCAAAAACGGGCAAAAATATTCCTTCTTGACAGCTTCCGTTACGTGCGCTGCGTAAGCGGTTAAAGTTACGCAGCATTCATGTATGTAGGGTAGGTAGGGTAGGGTAGGGTAGGTAGCCAGTAGACGGGAGCGAAGCCGCGTGGGACAGCTAGTATGATAATAAATCAGACATTTTGACATTCTATAATAATTATTATGAGATATCCAATAAATATGAATCTTCAATCCTCAATTCATGTGACGCAATATAATGTATCTTTTATTTTTTAATTAATGCTAAAATTGCTACGGAACCTTCAGGCAACAATTATTATCGAATATTTTCACACAAGGTCACAAAAAATTAAATCCCATACTTTAATCGGAAATGTACAATACTATACCAGATAGTAAAACTAATTCCCAGGTACAAAGATATATAAAACAATGAGACTGTCTCTGAGTGAAAAAGTTTTACAATCGCACTCACTGTACTTAGTAGTTCTCCTTGCCCAATAGTGTTTTGTTTTATAAAGTAAGTTCTTTAACAAAAGAAACTAGAAGCAATACCTTTAATAGGATTTTAAGGACTTATTCTTTTCGAGTCGATGGTTATTTAACATTTGGACGACACACATTTGAGTTATCTAGTATATAATAGGTTTTGAAATCATCCTACCACCTTTATCTGTCAAAAAATATATATTTGGCTAGTTGCCGGATTTCATCATATTACCTGGTGTCATATTTAGATATACTACTTTACTAGCTTTTTCTGCAGTCTTTCCCAAAGAAAGAGGCGGGGTATTTTCCGCAATTAAACTAGGCCATTATGCGGCACTTTTGAACGTCAAAAATATAAATTTAAAGTTAGTAATAATTGTTTCTACCGTCCATTCGGAAAAGTAGCTTGTCATGGAGAAGAACGAACAAGAAACTTCATATTTACTCTTTAAAAAAAATAAAGTGTTTTATAACATTTAAATACATATATAAATTCATATACGTGAGGACGATGCACCCAGCACTACTATACTACGTATAGGTACAAAGTATTACAAGCACTAACAGGTATTTGATAAATAGGAACATGGTTCTCACATACTTACAAATATTGCAAACATAGGTAAATCAACTAATTATAAGTCACCTATGGCACTTAGCAATTATAGTGTAGCTTTCTATCAGTATAGTTTTTGGAATCATGGATCAGACCTACCAGAGATAAACATTTAGGATTTTAACTAATGTTTCGACGTGATTCAAATTATATCTCAGCCAGTGGGGTGTTATTCCATACAAAGAAACCGTGCAGACGTACTGTACTGATTATTTTTTGTACATCGATCGCACTCGGTTCCGTTCCACGTATATAGATGGTGATCTATCTATCGCCGTGGAAAGGAACCGAACGCGATCGATTTACAAAAAATAATCGGTATAATCAGATGAAAAACGCTACTTACGTCGGCACGGTTTCTTTGTATAGGATGACGCATCTGCATGCTAGTATTATATTATCTGTGTCACCACATTGACCGGTCCCATGCGTCACGCATCCATTGGATCCCCGCAACCTTCACCAGGTCATCGGTCCACCTGGTGGGAGGCCTTCCAACGCAACGTCTTCCGGTTTGCGGTTGCCACTCCAGAACTTTTCTGCTCCTTCGGCCATCCATTCTGAGAGCAATGTGCCTTGCCCTCTGCCACTTAAGTTTGGCAATTCTTCGGGCTATGTCGGTAAACCTGTTTTTTTTTATTTATTTTTTTGTTTGTGATGGGTTTGCTCTTGACTCTAGTCTAGGTCAGAGGTGACAGAGACAAAGTCGACGATGTTTCTCTTGCGGATTTCTAAATTTCTGATTAGATCACCCAAGGAAACTCCGAGCTTAGCCCTCTCCATTGCCTTTTGGGTGACTGTAACCTTTCTGATGAGGACCATTGTGAGCGACCTCGTCTCAGAGCCATAGGTTATCACTGGCAACACACACTTGTCCCATGTAATAGAAGGCCATTATAATCAAAAAACTAGCCAAATATTATATTTGGCCAGTTTTGCCAAATTTATATATTATAAAACATTACTTAATATAAAATGAATAGACGATGTGATTGTTTTTTAACAATTAATTGTAAGCAACTGAAAAAAGATTAAATGTTAAAAGAAACCACGTGACTACGAAGGTGCCACGATTGGTCGCCGTTGATGCGGTCGTTGTTTATCTAGGGAGCAAACAACTATTTTAAAGGCTAGAGTGTTTTTTTTGCTCTAGAGTGGAGCGAAGGATTCAAGCACCTGGGCTCAAGCTTAAAATAGTGTTGCTCCCGAGGTGGATACTCTACTTTTTATCGGCCTCTATGAGAACATAAGTAAGTGCAACCTATGAACAAGAACGTTACGTTTATTTATTTAAATACAATTTGAAACCATAAGATATAACATAGAAATAATTAGAGGCTAATGTTTATATTTGAACAATTATGGAAGTGCATCGTAACAATTTTATTAGTAGCATCCGTTACAGTTGTAGATTTATTTACAGCTTGGGAATTAGAAATAGTCTCAGAAAATGGTGTCTCAGGATAATAGTTTTCGAGAAACTTGATTATAATATTTTCACTTGGGGAAGACGCGCTAATTTTTTATAACTCTAAAATCTGAATTTGAATCAACTACGAAGGAAAGCAGAATGCATTTAATTTCGCGCGTTGTTTATTTCTCATCAACATTTTTTTTAAATTTGGCGCGCTCGCAGTTTTTCAGCCAGTCACATATTCAATACATTGTTTCCGCATGGTTTGTGGTTCATCTCTTTGCTGATAGGTACATTTACTAACAATATCCACAATGCAAATTCAAATCACTTTTAGTCCTGATTAATGAGTTATTTTGGTCTCTGTTTACGAGGAATTAACTAGCTCTGTTTGAATAAATGTGATAAAAAAAAGGTTTTATTGTTAGGTATCAAGACCCATAGGGTAGGTATTAGTAGGGTAGGCTATTAGTATAATCCTCCAGGTATTTCACGATAGTACAGTGTCAACTACACGTGAATTGACTAAAAATATCCGAAAATTAGTACAAATTTTTTATTAACATTTACATTAAAATCGGGATATTTACCATGTTTACTGTTTGTTGTGAATGCCCGATATAAACAGTAAACATGGTAAATATCCCGCTTTTAATGTAAATGTTAGTGTAAGTGACCATGACAGTTTAAAAACTTATAAAAATATTACTTATAACGACTAATTTTATTTAGTCATGTGTGATAAACGATTCATAAATGCTGATTTCGATAATGTGGACGATTTGGAAATTTTAAGCATAAATAAAGTAGTCATAATGAATATTAAGTGTTAATGGACCGGTGTTTGTTATTGTTGTCAGTGGTGTCTCATCCCATACAAAGAAACCGTGCCAACGTACTATACTGATTATTCTGATTATTTTTTGTACATCGATCGCGCTCGGTTCCGTTCCGTTCCGTTCCACGGTTATAGATGGTGATCTATCTGTCGCCGTGGAACGGAACAAAATCAAAATCAAAATCAAATATTTTTATTTTACATAGGCCTACATGGGCACTTATAAAACGTCGACAAAAGGTGCACGGTTCGGGTTAGTCGTTTCCTATGGAGAAGAACCGGCAAACCGAACGCGATTTACAAAAAATAATCGGTATAATCAGATAAAAAACGCTAGTTACGTCGGCACGTTTCTTTGTATGGGATGAGGCATCTGTATGCTAGTATTATATTATCTGTGCTGTTGTTTATAAGGTATATTTTATAGGTATATTTCGAAACATAATTGTCATAATGTAATCGTTTTGACATAATAATATGGTTAGCTGATATTGGTGTAAAATAAAAAGTAAACAAACACGATTGGCGCAAAACTTCGACTTTGGATATATCAAAAAGTGCATTACCACTAAATATTATGCAAGTCGAAATCTGTGAAGCCTTTATTTTTATTAATTTATGCATAAAATCCTTATTTTTTTGGTATTTCATATTATTTACTTATCCCAAGTTAATATTAGACACTACAATCTTATATATTAATTAAACTAAAAAACTTTGTAAAACTAAAACGTGATAATATTAAATCGGTACATTTTCTTAATCTCACATGCGTGAACCGATTTTCGCAATACAAAAAAATATTCAAGAAATATTAGTTTTACGCCTATATCAGTCATTTAAAACTAAAATAATTAAAATATCTCCATAAGCAAAAGATCATGTTTTTAAGACATGTACTTCCTACCTTACTTTTCTCAGTATTTAATGATCAAATTAAGAATCTAATACGAATCTTATACTAATTAGAACAAAATAACAACATATTTATTAATACATTCTAATTGGAATATATTTTCGAAACATAATTGTGGGGCGCACGGTTGGCGCAGTGGTTGAGCGATTAACTGCTGCGCTGCGTGTCGCGGGTTCGATTCCCGCACGGAACAAATATTTGTATGACCTACAGATAGTTGTTCCGGCTCTGGGTGTATGTGTATGTGAGTTTATATGTTTGTAAACTCACCCACGATACAGGAAGAATTTCCTAGTGTGGGGAAAAGTTAAAAAAAAAAAAACAAAATAAAAAAATTGACATTGAAAAATTCTCATAACTTTGGTACATGATTCGCGCAACAACCAAGTACCAAGCAATCTGCTAGGTCTACTCTCTACTAGGTAATCTACTTGGTTGTTGCGCGAATCACATTTATTGGAGAGATTTTTTGTAGCATTTATAATGGTACGAAGCTAGCACGATAACTTTTAAGGTTCGATACTTTTGATATATCCATCAATATATTGACAGTAATAAGAAGATTGACACTTTATCAGCTGTGTGCTACAATGAGAAGAAATGAACATCGTGACGTTACACGGGCTCGGGTTTGTTCTGGAACTGTCAGTGTGTTTTCGGTACTGGATTCATAAAAAAAATAATCATATTGCTATGTAATTATGGCGAACAAAAAAATACTAAATTTAGTTTGGAAATAAAACTTATATACGATCTTTGCATTTATTACAAAAATGTTCACCAAACCAATTCTTAGTTCTATCAAACTTAATCTATTACAGAATCGTTGTGAACATAAAATTGAAAGTGAATTTACATTTACCAATGGACCATTTGACCACAAATGTCTTTGTAAGTAGAGTATGAAATCAGGTAGTATTATTGGCCCTATGGTTTTTCTCAATAGGCGCGCCCATTTGAAACTGTTCAACCGTAGATATTTTATTGACAACGGTTTTACTAAATTGTAACAGTAATTATCAAGACGAAAGGTAAGCTAATAGGTATAAGGCAGAGGCCTCATTAGTGCGTTGCGTCGCTTTACATATATTTTTTTGTATAATGCTACATTACGCGTTGCGCCGGTCGTACGCGATGTTTCAATGCTTACACGGACGAGAGACGAAGCGGGGGTAGGGTGATGCGTTATGATGGCTTTGTCGGAGCTCAGTTGTAACGACGAACAGTGTTCCACTGCTAGTCTGAAATCCATACTTAGATGCTGCGCTGCGACAGCGCGCGTCACACTCTTGCGTTGTGACGTCATGCTTCGTGGGTTGCGTTGCGACGTTGTGGATAGATTTTCTTTTTTTTTAATTTATAGATTTATATTAGGTAATTATATTTAAAAGATTTTATTCAATGGATTTCATTTCAATAAATCTCTTTTCTGCACCTAACCAGCATGAAGCATCAGCTATATAGGAATGGTCACAGTAATTCACGAATCGTAATTTGTTAATATTATTAAGATACAATGACATAGGTGGACGATCCATAGATTTTGTTATCTCATCCCATATATGCATTAATTAATCTTGTCATCGATCAATATATCGTCGGAATAACTGGTTTTTCTACTAATCATCATTATAATTTTTTTATCTCTATTACCTACTACTATACTCTTGACCTCTGTGGTTCTTTCATTATTGTTATCCACTGTGGTTTTATTTTTATTTACCTCAGATTTGGGTACTCGAGTTCGACTTTCAATATTTCCACGGGTATTGTTATAGTTATAGTTACAAAAGCAGAAACACTCTCGCTCACTGTGATTCCTTGAACCTTATTTGTTACCCAACTACGGCGAAGCAAAAGGGAGGTGTATGTTTTTGACCGGTATGTGTGTAGTATGTATCTATGTTCATCTGTGCCCTCATATTTTCTAAACTGCTTATCATAAATGAGTCGTTGCCTCGTCGGGACACGTGTCCAAAGAACTGAAGTGCTCGAGCTTGGACTATAGCCGATAGACGCTACCTGATACCGAGTTCTTGAAGGATGGATATGTTAGTGCGAAACACAGTCCACGACACTCCAAGCAGTTTTCTCCAGCACCACATTTCCAGAGCGTCTATTCTCTTCCTCTCATTGTCTCTCAGCGTCCAGGTCTCGGCTGCGTATAGAAATATGGGGAACACAAGTGCCCGTATGAGCCGTGTTTTCGTGGCTTTGGTGATATTGTGTTTCCTCCATATTTTCTTTAGCCTTTCCATGGCAGACCATAGCCATGCGTCGCTTGATCTCGTCCCCGCAACCACCGTGGTTCGATATTAAAGCGCCTAGGTAGACGTATGATTGTACGAGCGACGCCGCAATTCGCGATTTGAGTGACTTCTGGCGAATTTTCGTTAATGCGATCGACAATCATCATCTTCGTCTTTGTTCTGTTAATTCTCAAACCTCTAGGGGGGCATGTTATAAAGTAAACAAAAATTCGTCCGACCCTTTTATGTGTGGAATCATTGAACAGGAATTTTAAAATGAAGGTAGGGTTTGGTACGTCATATTTTTGTCAAGCGACTGCGGCGTCGCAAAGTATTTGTTCATGGGTATGTATGTAAGTATATATGTATGCATGTATTCATTTATGTTGATTTTTTATCTCATAACGAGTGACAAAAGTCGTGAAGAGAGAAGAGTTTCATTCTTTTTAGAGCGTGATTGCTTTCTATGCTACTTTGCAGAATGTATTGTTTTGTTACGGTAGGTGGCATACGAACACGGTTATGAAAACCACTATTTATGAAATAAAATAAATTATTTGTTACATGTAAGTTATTGGGTGGCCCATTCCCTCTCACAGAGAGGAGGCCCTATTTTATATACATATATTAATGTTCCCAGCAGTGGGAACATTAACAGGCTAATGATGATGATGTAAGTTGTTTATCCGATACATATCGAATAGTTTGTACAATACAATTTCAGATGCGAATATTTTCTTGTTTCATTCTTTTTAGAGCGTGATTTGTCAGTAGTTGGGTTTTAGTTTTAGAACTTATTTTTTTATGTCGTTTCGTTTAATAAATCAACAGCATTTTTACGTTTTCATTTTATGTTTTCGTCTGTTTCGAGTGGAGTTGTTTCTCTGTTCTTACGGGTGCTGTTCTTTTCTTCAGCTATCGTTAAAGTAATGGTGGTAGCAACAACCTCTCTCAATCAAATTCTTTGATTATTATTTTATGTCCTTTTGTTTAATTTTCCAATTCTATTTGTTAGTAAATCTGCCAGATTCTTGGTTTCTTTTGTTTTGGGTGGAGCAACTTCACTATCCCCATTGGTGTTGATTTCTTCTTTTACTATAGTTGGAATGCGAGTTTCTTGACCAGACAAGATTCTCGGTGAAGATTTGAGACAGTATCTGGCTTCTAACATCGTTAAGAATATCAGAAAAATCACAGTGCCTACATTGTGAAAAGGCAATAGAACGTAGATAGATGAATACATTTAATTTTCCGTCACAGTTACTGATGAAGGATGAGATCACTGTAGTGATCTCGCTTCTACTATTTTACTAACAACATTCCTCACATTTATAATATTATTATACGTAGGTTATTAATAGCATAATAGCAGTAACAGGTAAAATTGCCTGCATACACATATAAGCATTTTGAGTTTACCAATTTTTATATCCTTTTCCTGTTTTTAACTACTTCAAAAAAGGAGGTAATTAATTCGATACGTATATCTGTAATATTTTTGGATCTTAAGGAGATTATTTTCGCAAATGTATTGTAAATGTATGCGTCACCGGATTATTGCAAATAGTATAAGTGTATGAACTATTTCAAGATTTAATAAACTTGAAGAATCCCGCAACTACACTACCTACATTACAAGTTGTTATTATTATTTTATATACTTTATTGTACACCAAGGCAAAACCATATGAAAAGTAACCTTAAAATCAAAACAAACATACAACAGGCGGCTTTATCGCGTTCTGCGGTCTCTTTCATGCAACCTTGAATGGAATGAGATAGCCTGGACACGATATAGTATTGCACTTAGTACAAATTTCAAATCAAATAATTAGTTTTACTGAGTACAATTAGGTACTAAAACAAACTACTAAAATAGATACATAAATACATCTAAATATACAAACAAGAAAACAATACAGCTTAAACAAGAACAGGATCACAGAGACAAGTAATGTGCCATTATGAATGTTTTAAAGACAGGCAAGAAGTGAGCACGTTTTATTGGGTCAGGCAATGCATTCCACAGACGAGCAGCCTGGACGGTAAATGATTGAGCCAAGAATGTAGAGGAATTCTTGGTTTTTTGATGACCTAAGAGATTTCGTGTCGCAGATAAACTGAAAACGATCCTTGAGGTAAAGAGGGGTGGAAGGAGTAAAGAGCACATTGTACAAAAGGGAAAGAATATGAGCATTCCGGCGAAGGCGAATTGGCAACCACTTGAGCTTTACACAGACTTCGGAAACATGGTCATATTTGCGCAAACCAAATATGAACCTTACACAAACATTTTAAAGTCGCTCAAATTATCCAGTTGACAAGTAATGGAGAAAGAACAGATATTTAAAGTACAGAATAAAATATGAGTATAAAGTTTGAGGCGTGAAACGTCAGTCTTATGTTTAAAATAAAAAATGTGAATGTTTACATTTGTTTATTATTAGCCGATTTGAATATTTATTTTTTACTTATACTAACATAATTATTTTATTTGACTTAAGGTTATGTTACAATATAAGTTACATGCTTACTGTTTGGTAACATTAAATAAATATGCTTGGTTATATTGAATATCGGTCCCCATCTTAGCCGGTAGCCTATCTTGGGAGACCAAGTTGCGTTACTTCAATTATTTCAAGACATTTTTGCAACAAAAATCAACAAAAAATTGTAACTATATTCTTTACACAAGCTAACTTTTCGATTCTTTGTAGCCTTTTCAAATTATTTCATTTAAATAATTTAAATTAGGTAATTTTATTTCAAAGATTTTAAATAATAATAATAAACGTTTATTCAGAAAAATACACTTTAACAGAATCAGAAAGTAAGAACAGTTTTAACAGTAAACACAGAAAAATCGTTTGTACCTGTACTAATGAAAATCATTCATTTTATTTAATTGATTCGATTTATTTCAATAAATCTTTTTTGTAGTGGCCAGCATGGAGCATCAGCAATAATGCAATGGTCATAGGAATATACAAATTTAATTGTTACATTATAACGTTTAGTATAAATAACACTCATTTGTTTCGGTGTCATTGTATCCCTGTTATTGTCGTTGATATGGATATATTCTATGGCTGCCCCATAAGGACTGTGTATAGGTAAGGCACAATTCATAATTTTAATATTCCAGTCTTCACCCATCATTGTATAAGTGGGAAAGTTGCCTTGTACTTTGCTAAATACATCAATTGGTTTTATTTCAATTATTCTATTTTTATTTGGCAAACATATAGTACCAGCTATACAATGGTCATAGTCATTCACAATTTTCATCGTAACGTTGTATCGATTAATATTAGTAATAAACATTGACTGAGGTAGTCGATTCACTTTTTTTAACAGCGTTACGATTAACCTGTCATTAATCAACATTTCGTTGGAAAAGCTAGTATTTCTACTACTCATCATTCTAGTTTTTCTTCCTCCTGGCTTTATTGTGTGTAAGAAACACTCCGATATGAAAATTGATCCGTTTTTCTTAGTAATACTCTTGACTTCTGTGTTTTCTTCATTATTGTTTTCCACTGTCGTTTTATTTTTCTTTTCGTCTGTAGTTTTATTTTTGTTTTCCTTAGTTTTCGGTGCTCGTTCTCTACTATGACTGTTACCATAGGTGTTGTTCTTTTCATCTGCAATCGTTATACCTATAGCTTTTTCGAGTAAATCTTGCAGTTTCTTCTCTGTTTCTCTGTTCTCACGGAAGATGTTTTCTTCATCAGGTATAGCTCGTGTAGTTGCAGTAGTAGAAGCACTAACGCCTACTGTGATTCTTTGATGATTATTTGCAGTCTTTTTGTTTAATGTATCCATATTGTTTGTGAATAAATCTTCCACAGTCTTCCCGATAGTGATGTTTTCTTCTTTTGCTGTAGGTGAAGGATAAGTTTTGTGACCAGTCAAGGATTTCCGCGATTTGATAGAGTACCGGGCTCTCACCGATGTCGTGATGAATATCAGGCACATTATAGTGACTGCCTTCATTGTGATAAAGCAGTAGACCGAATATAGAATAAATTTAATTTTACAACACAGTAACTGATGAAGTCAGTGATCACTGGTGTGATCTCGCTCCTCCTATTTCAATGACTGAATATTAATCACATTTATATACGCAGCTTATCTAATATTGTAGTCGCTACATGTAAAAATAACAACATAATGAGCTCATGAAGCAAACTTTGTGTTATTATTTTATTGTTATGTTTTCCTACTGATAATATTAACAATATGACATTGTTCATTTAAAATAATCTAAAAACCCACATTTTAATGGGATCTTATGTTAAGCTTAAGTCATTCGACGGGTTTATTTTCGTATGTTTCCTCTAAATTATTGTACTTTACTAGGTTAATATTTGAATGTGCTTTGCTATATAGAAGAAGAAATAAAGTACCAATTTTTTGATAAAAAAATAACAACTAAAAGCATGCGTGTATGGACTTACTTAAAAATTAACATAATCGCCTATTATGTTGCCACTGCTGGACCATGTAACACCCACTCCTATCAAGATCGGGGACTCTACACTCGAAGTTGTAGATAATTATGTCTACCTGGGACAAGCGGTCCAGTTGGGTAGATCTAACTTCGAGAAAGAGGTCAACCGTCGAATCCGACTCGGCTGGGCGGCGTTCAGGCAGTTGCGCGGTTACTTCTCACGAAAGTGTGACCAGTGTGGGTTGCCAGTTTGCTTCCGTGATCGCATCAGAATCAGAAAAGATGAAGATATCCGCAGGTGCACCAAAGTTACCGACATAGCCCTAAGGATTGTGAAACTTAAGTGAAAGTGAGCAGGGCATTTTGCTCGTAGAATGGATGGTCGATCGGGCCAAATAATTCTGGAGTGGTGACCACGACCCGGAAGACATATCGTTGGAAGGCCTCCCACTACGTGAACTGATGACCTGGTGAAGGTTGCGGGGATCCGCAGGATGCAAGACGCATGGGACCTGTCAATGTCGCGACACTTAGTGGAGGCCTTTGTTCAGCAGTGGACATCTTTCGGCTGAAATGATGATGATGATGATGCTGGGCCACAGGCTTTCTCTCTATGAGAGAAAGTGGACTGTTATCCACCACGCTGGGGCCGAATTTTTTGGTTCTAAGAGACGCTAGTTTCTTTACGATGTTTTTTTCACCGTTTTGAGAGCAGTGGTGACCAAATAAATTAGACACAGTAAAGCGCCTGCTTGAGTTTGAACCCACGATCTTACGACTGGGCCACCACATACTGCTGCATTTGAAAATTAATTAATACAAAAGCCATTCGTCCAATTACTGTTATCAAAACACATAGCGTTACTATAACAATCTGCATTATCATTTCCTGAGTATATATTACAATACTAAGTATTACAAAAATGAGGATGACAACAAGAATAGCTGCAAACACTGTTTTTATTGCATGCAAGCAGTTCAAAAATTCCCTCAAAATTAATTAAGCGTTGAGGTTCAATGAGCAAGAACGATAAAGAAATAACGACATCAATCTAAACTAATAATAAAGTATAAGAATTGTCTTTTTAAAAGTTTACCGTCTTATCTGTGTACCGTAAAAATACTGAACCGATTGCAAACATTCTTTAAGTGTTAGAAAACTACCGATATTCAAAATTTTGCGTGAAATATCTTTCCTTTAATATCGTTTTTGTTAACTTCGACACGTGAATGTGGCAGTACGTACTTTACAATAACAAAAACAGTAGGTTTCAATACAATAACCAAATCTAGAAGAAACAAAATTTCTATAAAAATAAACTTTCGCAATTTAATTTAATACACATACATAATTCTAATAAAGAAAACATTGGAAAACGTAATTAGAATAAATTCACTTTGAAAACAAGAGCCGTAATTTGAAACTATAAAACCCCTACTAAAAACTAAATAAACGACGAAGATTATCATCGTTTGAAGATGACACTAATTGAATAATGTTTTAAATACGTTACATAATTAAGTGTTAAATGCATCAGTGATTTAGTAGTCCAAGTGGACCTATGTTAAAGTATTTCTTTTCATCTAACAAAGGTGCTACATACGTTGACCTTAGTTGTGGTTCATACTGTTTTACTAATTTGCAGATCTACTATAATCTAGTATTTTTCAGTATATGCTGGGAACAAACTCCAACATAGTGTTGTTGATACTGTAAAAGTGTTGTTATGCCTTGTGACGTGTGATCCCAGCATTAAACTGCAAAAAAATCGGGCTGTACTATTGTACAGCCCGATTTTTTTGCAGTGTGAAGCCAGTCTTAAGTCCAACGAAACAACAGGATGTCGGATGTCGTTGTCCAGTGTCAACTGGCATTCTGCCAAGAAAAACCTGGCGATAGCGATTGGAAAAATGACAAAAATTAATGGGAATGTCAAACGCTATCGAAATCTCAAGTTATCAATCCCAGCACTTTGGTGTTTTGACCATTGCCATCGCTGATATCGGATGAATCATTTCTATAGCCTCTTGACATCTTACATATTATTACCATCTAGGTGTCCCATGCGGCTTCGCTCCCGTCAAATGGCTACCTACCTACCCTACCCACACATTATTGTTGCGTAACTTAAACCGTTTATGCAGCGCACGCAACGGAAGCTCTCAAAAAGGATATTTTTCCCGTTTTTGCATCATTTTTCATGTATGCTCCGCTCCTATTGGTTATAGCGTGATGTTATATAGCCTATAACCTTCCTCGATAAATGGACTATCCAACACAGAAATAATTTTTCAATTCCAACCAGTAGTTCCTGAGATTAGTGCGTTCAAACAAACAAACTCTTCAGCTATATAATATTATATATTATTATATAAGTATATAGATAAAGTATAGATTTGCCCTTTCAAAAAACTGAATTCAGTTATCACAAATACATTCCTTTGTCTCCTCGCTTCATTCAAAACTAGTGCCAACCTCCTTTTTGGCCAACTCCTGTAACTGCAGTCACGCGTCTACCTCGAACGAAAATTCTCACACCGCCAGTTTCAAATAAAAACTTTTAATAACCGTAGTAGGGGATTCACTGAAAACGTAAAATGAAAATATAAACAAGTTTCCATTTTATAGGAGGCACGCCTGGCCTAGTAGCCAATTAATATAATTCTGATAGTTTAGACCCAATCAAACTTTTCAACGAGGTAGATGGGAGCCGTTTTATTCAAGAGTAATTCGACCCTGTGGCGTTTATTTTACTTTTAAAGTATGTTTACTGTTTAATTGAATAGTGCTCGTTTTTGTGCCATTATTTTTCGTTGTTTTGCTGTTTCGGATTACTTTTTAATTTTCAGCTGTAATACGTTTATCGGTGATCGGTATTCGGTTTTCTGTTTCTGTTTTTTCAAATTTTTTGCTGCTCTTTTGTAGGATATTCATCATATTATTCACTAATTTTTTTTAGGTATTTTTGATATTTGATTAAGTTAATCACCAAACTAAATAGTATGAAACAATGTTGCCGTCTGCCTCTGCCTGTTTCTCTCCTTCCTGCATTAAATACCATGCAACGGGAATTGATACGGTTTTGACTAATAGAAAGAAAGATAAACGAGGAAGGTCTATGTATATAACTTGTGAAGCCGGGATGGATCGCAATTTATTATTATGTAACAGAAAGATAATTCACACAGACAGGTAGAAATTGGATGAAGTAAAAAATAAATAAAGTACTCTTCATTCCATTAAAACTTATATGCGATGCTAAAATTTTGACAAACCCCAAGTGGAGTCTTAAATGTAGTCTCTATAGCCTTGTTTTGGCAAAGACAAAAGCCATTATAAAACAACATCAAAAAAAGAAGTTTCGATAAAATATTTTCGATAACAGAAGCCCTAAAAAATATATTGAAGTAATTCAAGGCTTTATCTACAAACTAGACATTAATGTAGTATCCCGTATTATAAAATTTTATAAGAAAAGGGTACTTAAGGAGATAACATCATGTTCTAGTAGCAATATATTGGCTAAATCGACCCCTAAGGCCATTCCCTTAGTACTGAAGTTTGAACCTATAATAAATCTTGGGAAGCATAAAATATTTCACAGATTCTTTATACATACCAATACGTTTTGGTAATATTCATAGGGTAATATTTTCTCTTACGGCATCGGGGAATTTTGCGTTTATGCTGACTCTGAGATGATTCAGTAGGACTGTTTGAAGCCTTATGTAATTTTTTTTATACTTCAGAATGTATGTTATGTTTTGAGTTGTTATTTTAGAATGGATTTTATTTTGTAACTTTTTTGATGACGATACTAAAAACCTACTATCTACGGTACAACTGTGCCTAGCCTTTCAGTCACTACAGGTGTGATATTACATGTAATGATGTACTAAAATCTTCCTAATACTGATTTGTTGGTTTTAATGAGTTTTCGAAAAGATGACTGTAAAATATATGTCAAAACGTGTTTTGTGTATCAGACATTTTTTTTTAATTTAAATTTTAACGCAGATTTTACAATTCTAATAAATATATATGTTAGACTCACGAAATACCATCGTTCGTATATTGGCATGTTCTATACCAAGCCATAGGCTTTAGTGTTTCTTTGTACAAATTGATTCATAAAACTATACATTATATCATTTATTTCATATACTATTTTTTTTTTTTTTTTTTAAAGAAACTAGACCTGCTGAATTGTAATAAGATAATTTTATAAGTTTCAAATACTCGTAACCCGAAATCAAACGTGTCCAACAAACAAAAAATAGTTTTCAAAATTACACATTCTCATTTTCAGATCCTGCTAATAGAAGCGGGCCCAGAGGAACCTGATGTGACCAGTGTTCCAGCCTTTGCCCCAGTTCTGGGCAGATCCAGTATCGACTGGAACTATCGCACTCAACCTGAGGAGCTGACTTGCAGGGCTCAGAGAGGACAGACATGCGCTTGGTTGAGGTATGTAGATTGTGTTTATAAAATTATTAGACAGTTTATATCAAAAAGTTATTATAGGTTGTCACCGCAGAGTATGGCATCGCCGAGAATCGGCAGCATCAAAAAATTACCGTACTACCAAAATTAATCGTGCTGAAATTGCTTTGAGCACTAGGTTATTCAGCATTCAAAGCAGTCAGTTTCTTCGGGTCATTTTGATCGTTGTGCGAGTGAAAGGTGACACATTTGGTAAGTACGGGTATCGGGGCACCTCTCTACCCATTTAAGCAATTTGATGTCAAAAATGGCAATTCTTAAATATACTCTTAGATTATAGCCAATTCCCACGAGTGCCGCCCGTGAAGGATTAACTAAAAGCTTCTGAGAATCAGTATTATTGAAGCTCTCTTACAGAATATTCAGAGAATTATGCGTTGGACGTATACTTCCCTGTCATGATGCCCTGTTAAAAGTACCTAGTAGTATTAATATCTAATGCCAGGACGTATAAGTATCCAAAAAAATGGTAGCAGTAGTCAGCCATATAGACACGTCGTTGTGAGAACAGGCATCATACCTATGATGTGCCAGGCTTCTTCTTCATCGTGTCGATGATTCCATTTTTAAATTTTAATTTAGATGTTGTGCTTCGACCAGGACTCAGCCACGTCAACAGCCCTAGCGTTGGCCTCGCACAAGTCCCTCATGGTGCAGGTGTTTGTGCACATAGAGCAGGACAAAAGATGGGGCATCGTTTGTGGTGTGGTTCCACAATCACATTGTGGCTGATCGGAGTACCCCCATTTGACCAGGTTGTACCTACAGCGGCCCACTTGGCTTCGCAGCTGGGTGCTTTTCTGCAGGATCGATATAGTCAGTTGGATGTGCCAGTACCTATTTATTATTATTTTTTTCAAATGAGAATTATCTAATGACTTCTCCCACTCTGGATGAATCGGGAGGGTGTGTCAGACTTTTACTGACTAAAACCCACCCCTGTTTCTTCAGTTGATTGTGTCAGGACCGCGGTAACTCTTTTCCAAATTTATCCGCGACGATGTGCCAGACCTTGAAGATTTCTTTGTGAAAAGGGAATACTGCTATTCTGCTGTATAGCTCAGTCTCTCTCTCATTCGTACATCCTCCATGGTAAATACAACACTTCATATTACAGCCCCAGCATACTAGAAGAATTTTCATTAATGAACCTTATTTAAATTTCATTGTAAGAATAATGTTTAGCTTACATTATGTGATTGTTTCATCATTAATTTATGTGAGTAATTAGAGACCTATTTTTATAAGGAATTCTTCATGATTTCAAATTTCTAAAATAATGAATCTGAACAATACTTTTGTTTCCTTTTTAGAACTTGTTAAAACACTAAGTTGTATTCAATATTTTTAACACAATTAGGTACGCTAAGACAATATATTAATAAAATTTATCCCGGGAGAAGATAAATTGTATTAATGGTATTTTTTCACTAAGAAGACTGCTAAAATAACTAATATAGTACTCAATCAACGTTTTGAAGGCTATTTATTTTAGTGTGATTGCGACTAATAGCATACGAAATTAATGTAATGGGGTCAAAAAAGCTAGATATTAACTTTTGTTTTGAAAACTTTGTTTATTTCACGTAAATTTCAAATAGACAAAAATAATTTATTTTGCACATACAAAAATAATATAAGTCAAAGTTTAAAAAAAAGTCTGTTAATGTCAGGGGCAGACATTATGTACGAAAACGACTTTTATGTCTCTGTATATAAAAATAAGTTTCTGTCTGAAAATCTGTTCATGATTTAAATTTTCTTACATTTCAATCTTCCGGGCAATTAACCAAAAAATCTCTTATATTTTGATTTTAATGTTTAAAACTCATTTAACTCTTGTGAGATTTTTTCGGCTGATACTCGACCATTTAAAACTGAATAAATTTTAACTTGGAAACTTTCCAACTGAATTTATTCAACAATTTTAAAAGCAGAAACCATGATGACAATTCCGAAAAGCTTGGATATTAGACTGTCTACGATTACGAAAAGAGTTTGTCTTAATATTTTAAACCTTTAACCTTCTTTGCAGGATTTGAAGTAATATCTTTTCTCTTAAAGAAAAGCTTTTCCAACAATCCATTAGTGACTTTTTAAATCTTGAAAATTCATTGTAATTAACGTAAAGTATCATAATATTATTTTTAATGGAAACAAGATTGTAATGAAAACAGTTGAAACTGAAAATTTTTATTGTATTTGTTTATGTAGGTACCTACGTAAAGATTTACAAAGATTTTTTCTTTGAAATACTTTTAACTTACTTCTTTGGTATTAGACTTTCGGTTACGCATGGAGACAATCGTGTGACATCAAAATTGGTTGTCAGGAACTCATGAATGCTATAAAGTGGAATTCGCGGCAGTATTCGAGATGATGATGATGATATCTTAACTAGAACTGTTCTGGCAATGTCCATTGGTCAAGAATAAAACCTACTAACTTGTACAGGTTCGGACCAATTTTTTGACATAGAGAAGGCCTATCTCCACATGAGAACGATAAAGGATTTTCTGTGGAATGCTTTAACGCATTTGATATATACCAATCCCAGTTGTAAACGACCCTTTGTCGCTATTGGCCTTGTTTGTTTTGTCTCCTGCTTGGTATGGAGGGAAGTGAAAATTTATATTTTTTCCTACTCCTCCGTTATTCTTTTCTGATTAATTTCGTTGCGGGATCCAAGACCGTTTAATTCAGTCTCCGGGACTTCGTCGAGCTTCATTGCTTCGGCGCTTTTCTGGTGATCGCCACTGTTGATTCTGGCTTTCAGAAGTTGCAGTGGTTTGGGAATAGTGCGGTGGGATTGCCCCAATAAAAAAAAATACCAATCCACACTGGACTATCCTACTCGCGGTCTGAAAAAAGAGGCCTGTGTCTCAGCTGTGGGATCGTTATATATGCTGATTATTATTTTTTGCTTTTCCAACTATTATTTCTCTCAGCTTCTTTGGCTTTATGATAATTTGTAATAATTATATACAGTCCTTTGAAATCACATTCTTTTAAAGAATTCTGTGGCATTAAAGTCGCATTTTTTTAAAACAATTTACTAACTAATTTTGAAATTACAGTGGTCGAGTTATGGGAGGATCAAGTTCAATAAATTATGTGGTTTACATGAGAGGTAATAAAATGGATTACGATCAGTGGGCCATGCTTGGTAATGAGGGATGGAGCTATCAAGAAGTAAGTAGCACCGTTGAGATATTTTGGTTTTACCAAACCAAACGATCGATCTACGGTAGATTTGATCAGTCGACGTCGAACTAAATACTTCATCAAATTAACGTTAGGGGCCTTAGTGATGAATATCGCCTACCGATGCAATTCAAATTGCTTCGGTAGACGACAAACTAGCAATTTTGCTTAGTAAAAATTGCTTATCGGTATGAAATAAATCGAATCGAGTTGAGCTATCATGAAGGTCGCTGAAAGCTATTGTAGCTACGAAGCAATCAATGCCATGTATTAACGATCAATTGACTGGTATGGTAACACAATTAAATGAACTACGTGCTTCTTTAACATAAATGGTTTAATTCAGCTACATTGCATTTTCAAAGTTTTGCTATTTTCGAAACCGATTTGCTTTCAAATAACCAAATTATTTGGTACCAACTTTGCAGGAATTATATTTATCAATCAAAATTCTGTTTCTAAAGAGCCGAAAAAAAAAACATTTTTGTTTGTTAACAGGTCCTGTATTACTTCAAGAAATCCGAGAATTATCAGAACGTTGAAGGTGAAGAAGATACCGTTTATCACGGAACCCAAGGGCCTCTAAATGTAGAAAGATTTGCTTATGCTGACCCAAATGTTGAAATGCTTGTAGAGGCATTTAATGAAAAAGGATTTCCACTAGTTGATTTCAATGGAAGGCAACAGATTGGAACCATGACTACCCAAACTACAACCAAAAGGGGCAGAAGAGTATCATCAAACGATGCCTTTATAAGACCTATACGGAACAAAAGACCGAACCTGACCGTATTGACCGAGTCTCAAGTTATGAAAGTACTTATTGATGAAAAGAAGCAAGCTTACGGAGTGCAATACATTAAAAATAATAAGATATATAAATTTTATGCCAAAAAAGAGGTTATACTTAGTGCAGGTGCATTAAACAGTCCAAAAATATTAATGCTGTCCGGTATCGGACCAAGATCAGACTTAGAGAAATTAAATATACCTGTACTTATGGATTTAAAAGTGGGTTATAATTTGCAAGATCATGTTACTACAGAAGCAGTGTTGATGAGCCTCAGTAATGAAACATCAACAAGTTTGCAAGGATATGAAATGTTGAAAGTTATTAATGACTTTTACAAGTACAGAACCAGATTCGATGAGATTTCCGCAACTGGTCCTTTGCAAATAACAGCCTTTTATCAAACAAAATACGCAAGCAAAGACAAAACAGTCCCAGATATACAATTCCATTTTGATGGTAGAAACAAAAAAGATTTCTACATGGACCCTACTACGTATTTAGCTACCAATATATTCCCGTTTTCATTATACGATAGTATAAACGTCAGACCGATTCTTCTGCACCCAAGAAGCCGAGGATATTTAACTCTAAACGAAACTCATCCCTTATTTGGTCAACCCCTTATTTATCCAAGGTTCTTCACACAGAAACATGATTTAAATACTTTGGTTGCGGCCTTAAAGTTTGCTGTTAATTTGGAAAATACAAACGCTTTTAAACAAAATAAAGTGAAGTTTATAAGACAACGTGTTGAACCTTGCAAGTCACATAGATGGGGTACTTACAAATATTTCGCGTGTGTTTTAAAGAGTTATACTGGTACTATATATCATCCTGCGGGAACCTGTAAGATGGGTCCGAGGTATGATGAAAATGCGGTGGTTGATGCGAGATTGAGAGTGTATGGGACCCAAAGCCTGAGGGTAGCCGATGCTTCTATAATGCCTCATATAGTTCGAGGAAACACCAATGCTCCTTGCATGATGATTGGAGAGAAAGTTTCAGATATGATTAAGGATGATTGGAATAATTGAAAACGTTAATTATAGCAAATAAAGCATTTGAAACTTTTCGGGTGACACATATTTATTTATACGGGTTTTTTATATAATAATAATAGGTAGGAATTGCTAGACACAGTAAGCTGAATGGTCAATTGAATTAAATCTTTAGCAGATTATTATTGTATCGTTAAATTAGTTAATTTTTTACAATACGATTAAATACGATACATTTGATATTAATTTACCATTTATATTGAGTTTTTACTCTTGCCATACGAAGATTATTAATATCTACTGTTTTTAACAATGTGGAAATGGTTTTTTAAGTTAAAATACATACATACATAAACTCACGCCTTTTTCCCATGGGGGTAGGCAGAAACTACAGAACGCCACCTGCTACGATCCTTACATACTTCTTTTGCTTCACTCACATTCATACATCTTGTCATACACACACGCCGGTTATGAGTACTGCGCACCTTGCCTTTCTGAAGAACATCACCTATAAGGTCTATGTATGTCTTCCTAGGGCGTCCCCTCCCGGCGTTTCCATTCACGTCTGCCTTGTAAATACCTTTCGTTAGTCGCCTATCATTCATCCTCTCAACATGGCCAAACCATCTTAACATATTCTTTTCAATTTTAGTCACTACATCTTCTTTTAAACCACAACGTTGTCTTATTACCTCATTCCTCAATCTATCATTTAAGGTTACACCACACATACTTCGCAAGGACCTCATTTCTACTGCATTAATCCTACTTTCATGTCTTTTTTGCCATACCCAACTTTCACTTCCATACATAAGTGTAGGCACCAGCACGCCCTTGTGAACGGCGAGTCGAGCTTCCGGAGACATCGATTTGCTGGTCACAACGGCATGTATAGCACCATTCACTTTATTCCCTGCATTCACTCTCCTTTCCACATCCTCTTCAATCTTTCCATCCCTTATGAACATACTTCCCAGATATACAAACTCGTTCACTTGCTCCACACGCTTATCATTTATTTTTACTTCGCACTCCGATACATCGTCTTCCCTTTCAAACACCATTACCTTAGTCTTGTTCACATTTATACTCATCCCTTTTAACTTAAAAGCTTCATTCATCACAGTCACCATGTCTTGCAACTGTTCTGCTGACGATGCAAGAAGAACTTGATCATCTGCATAGAGAAGGCATTTGACAGGCAACTCATTCATCCTCAATCCGCACTCATGCTCTTTCAAACCTATCAGACAACTATCCATGTACAAGTTGAACAGCCACGGTGATGCTACACAGCCCTGTCTAACACCCCTTGAGATGGAAAACCAGTCCGTAAACGCCCCATTAATCCTAATACAAGCACTGGAATCCCTATATAGAGATTTCAGTGCCCGTACCAAGCGCCAGTCCACACCGTACCCGGATAGCGTCGACCACAGTTCATCCCTCCACACACTGTCATAGGCCTTCTCCAAGTCAACGAAAGCACAGTAGACTTTTTTGTGCTTTGCCAGATGTTTTTCAGCTATGCTCCTCAAGGAGAAGATCTGATCCATACAGCCCATTCCCTCTCTAAATCCTGCTTGCACGTCCCATTGTTCATCCGTCACTTTTACCACTCTATTTATTAAGACTTTCGCATATAATTTGCCTACAACACTCAAAAGACTAATGCCGCGGTAGTTTTTACACTCCTGCTGTGAGCCTTTTCCCTTATATAGTGTTACGATTACAGCCTTGCACCAGTCATCCGGCACGCGGCCACATCTCCAACACATATTAAAGATCCGGCACAACAGACTTGCTACCACCCCGTCACCGCCCTTCAGCATTTCAACAGATACTCGGTCATAACCTGCAGCTTTACCAATCTTCATCCCACTCATTGCTTTTATAATCTCATCCATTTCTATTTCATTCTCATTCTTTTGCTCTTCGTCTGGGTTTGGGTCTTGACCACTGGCTTCTACCCAGTTACCCACTCCTTGCACACTATCCTGACAACTAAATAAACTTTCAAAATATCCTTTCCAGCGTTCCAAGACCTTACATTCTTCGCTCAGTAAGCACCCATCTTCTGCTCTTATTACATTCATGCTCGATGTTTTTGTCACTCCGCGAGCCAATCTTACCTGTTTCCAGAACAGCTTAACATTGGCCCTGAAGTTATCGGAGAATTTCCTGTTATATTTTTCTTCCTTTTCTTCCTTCTTCATTTTTACCACCTCTTTGACTTTCGCTTTCATCTGATTGTACGTTACTTTCATCCTTACCAGATCATCCGTCACGGTTGTTGCCTGATTCATTCTATTTTGGGCTTTACAGGCTAACACATTAAGCCAAGCCTCTTTCTTGTTCTTCACCGCCTCTTTTACTTCATCATCTACCCAAATATCATTCGTTCTACTACCACGTTTCCTCTTCGCTATACCACATACCTTTGTGGCTGCGTTCACCATACTACCTTTCACTATTTCCCACACATCCTCTAAACTGAAATCATTCAAATAATCAAATATCTTATCCGTCTTCTCTTTTACTTCCCCCTTATATTCCTCCCTTACTTTTAGTTCTTGTAATCTTTCTACTTTTATTCTTTCTAACGCAGTCACAGGAACTTGAACACGATGACGCCAATGCTTGAACAGACCAACCATCCGACACATAACCAGATAGTGATCATTCCCTACATTAGCACCCCGATATGCTCTTGTATCTACAACTTTGCTCTTCAATCTTTCATCTACAATAACAAAATCAATCATACTTCTACTGTCTTGCCTTTCCCACGTATACCTATGGATCTTTCTATGATCAAACATAGTGTTCATTACACACAGGCCCTTCTCTACACATATTTCTAGTAACTTCATCCTATTCTCATTCACTCTATTGTCACCGAATGCCCCTAATACTTTTTCGAACCCATTCCTCTTCACACCAACCCAACCATTAAAGTCGCCGAGCATAAAAACCTTCTCGTTAGACCTACAATCATTCAGTATATCTCCTAAACTTCCCCAGAATTCCTCTCTCTCAGAAAATGAGCATCCCATATCGGGTGCATACACGCACAAAATAAAGATAGGGTGTAGGCCCACCTTAATTCTCACCCAAAGAATCCTAGGGCTCACACAAGCGTAATCTCTTACACATCTCATCATCCGCTCCGAGAGGATAACCCCCACACCCTGACAGGCCCTCTGTGTCTCTTGAACACCGGACCAGATAGCGGTCAGGGACCCGAGTTTAGATATATCCACTCCCTTTCTTTTTGTCTCATTCACACATAACACATCTATCCTTTTGTCCTTCACTATTTCACATACTTCATCCATCTTATCTATCATTCCTCCCTGCACAATCAGCGTAGCTAAGCGACACTCCGCAGCTCGCTTTTCGCCCCATGAGAACAATTGACGTGGTGTGTGGCGAGCATCACCGCCGTCTCCGAGCAGATTATTAAGACTCATTTTGTTCCCACGAATAGCTAGGGAAACTATGTCCACGCTCTACAGAGCCCCGCTTGTAGAGGTAAGGCTGGATAGTGCCTGGGGGCGCCCAGTCCCAGACAACAGGCACGCTTACGACGAAGTTAAAATTATGTTAATTTTATTAAGATAAGTGTATTTAGTATCAGTTACTATATAGAATAGCATCATTATCAATATTAGTAAAAAATCTTTAGTTTGTTAAATTGTTGTTTTATATCATGAAATACGCTAATATATCAATTTTTTTAATTTACTATCCCAAATTGCATCAACTTCTTCCATTAGCGTAAGGAACTAAAATATTATGTATGCATTATAATTAAAAACTATCCTTAATTTTATTTGTTTTATTTACTTATTAATAACAATCGTGATCTTTTTGCGTTTAAAGTGATTTTGCCAAAACGGTGAGTGAAAAAATCGCTACTTTAAGTAACCTAGAACTTGTTACTAAAATGGTTGATATTAACGTAGACTATTGTTTAGAATTTTGTAACTTAACTACTTAGTACGTATACGTGTAGAATTTGGTAGACATGTCTCAGTTATGAAACAGGGAAGGATTAGAAGTTTTAATCTAACTGACATTCCAAAAGATTGAATTTGATGAGTTCTTGACCCAAACCGTTTCAATTTCATCAGATTTCAGTTTTCAATCATGCCGTCTTTCATACTTCTCAATAGAGAATAATAATTCATCATCTCAGTTGTCATCCCTATTTTAACTAAATCATCTTCCACACAGTCCTAATATTCATCGTTTCTTTGGTCAGTCCAAACTTTAGTATTCAGTATAAATAAATTATTATTATTTAAATTTTCAGTTTGACTAAAGAACAAAGAACCGTACCAGGCTAATAAATTTAATCAGTGAGAAGCTAAGGAATTTACAGCTTCGAAAGTTTCTACATCTACTGTCTTTCCTTATCCTACAAAACTTTACTTCACAATACTCTCTTGTGATTTCTCGTATTTTCATTTCAACTGACCTATTGCGTCTTACCTGTCTTACAGCAAAGTTTTTGCATCAAAATTCTTCTGTTGCTGACAGTTTTTAAATTGGAAAAAAGCCACTTCGATGTACGACGTGATGTCGTCAGATTTTCTGAGACCGATCCTTTTATATTTTTTATTTATGTCCATACATCGTGATACTCATACTCGTGATCAACATCTGAACTATTTTTGTTCTTTTGAAAAAGGAATGCAGTATATTAGCTTTTTCAATGGGTGTCATTGGATAACCAATATCTTTTGTGGAGTCTATTTCATTTGAAAAGAGAATAAAATATTTTGAGGTTGTTGTTATAGATTTGTAACACAATCGTTTATTGATGCTTTTCATCTTATATTATTTTGTTTGTAAGTAATTAAATATTAATACGAGTATGTTGGGAATTATAGGCAAATAGAAAATTCGTTAGAACACAATTGTATGTAGTTTTAGTATTTTTGTTTTTATTTTTGGTATAGTTCATGTTGATTTAGTTAGTAACATTTTTTGTAGTTCTTAGTTATTTTATGTGTTGATTGATTTTTTGTTGATTTATTTAGTTTAGGTTGTATTCTGGTGTGTGTATTTAACTTTTTAGTTACCTATGCACGTCTTTGTTGTGAATTAATTCATATGTTTTTAGTACTAAAATATCCAAGGCTTGTAAACTAAATTATGAAATCGGATATACAATTTGTTTAAAAAAGTAGTGGTTTTATTTGCATTAGCTACTTTGTTAAAACTGGGTTGTATTTTTTTATTAATAGAAACAGACTAATTAATCGAAAGTTACTATTAATATTTTCACAACAGAGCACTGCACTGCTGCGTAAGGGACGGATGTTTACAAGTCATATACATCTATCCCTTACGCCCAATGGAAATAACCTACCACTAAGAGCTTATGGTAGGGCCCCAGTTTCCATGATGACCAAATTTTATTAATTGGTTTCTGATTTTATTTATCTATAACGATTTCATAATTTAGCCTAACAAGCAAATTTGCCAGACGACATAACTAATTTTAAATCTGAAACGTTACAGAGGGAAGACCATGGGCGGTTCGAGTGCTATAAACTACATGATATACATGAGAGGAAACCGCAGGGACTACGATGGTTGGGCAGAACTTGGCAACCATGGATGGAGTTATCGAGAGGTCAGTTAACAAACATTCCTAACTACAATAGCTAAACTCTATTCTCATCATCATTTCAGCCGAAAGACATCCACTGCTGGACACAGGCCTCACCCAGGCGTCGCCACATGACCGATCCCATGCGCTTCATCGGTCCACCTAGTGGGAGGCTTTTCAACCATCGTCTTTCAGTTCGCGGTCGCTATTCCAGAGCTTTTTCAGCCCCATCGACCATCCGTTCTGCGAGCAATGTGTCCTGCCCACTGCCACTTAAGTTTCGCAATTATTCGGGCTATTTCGATAACTTTGGTACTCCTACAGATATCCTCATTTTTGATTCGATCACGCAAGGAAATGCCGAGCATAGCCTTCTCCATTGCCCTTTAAACTTTCTGATGATGTCCAATGTCAGCGACCACGTCTCGGTCCCATAGGTAATCACTGGCAACACAAACTGGTCTTAAACTTTCATCTTGACGCACTGCGGTCAAAAGAAGATACCGTGCAACTTCCCAAACGTCGCCCAGCCGAGTCAAATCCAACGGTTGACATCTTTCTCGAAGTAAGACCTACCCAACTAGACCGTTTGCCCCAGGTCAACGCCGTTGATAATCGGCGATTGTCATAAACAACTTCGAGCGTAGAGTCTCCGATCTTGATAGGAGTGAGTGGCTTGGATCATCGAGCATTGTATTGAGGTCCTCCATGGTCTCAGCCTTGAACACCATGTCATCGGCTAACCAAAGCTGAGTTATGTACACGCCGTTTTTGTACAAATACTTCAACACCTCGATGTACTAGTATTCGATCTGGCACCGTTGGAGAGACTGCAGTCAGCCCAAATCTCGGTCGAAGGGTTTCTCGAAATCCATAAACACTATGCAGAGAGGCAGGTTATACTCTTCGGTATTATGTTTAACCTGCCGCAGCTTATGTATGTCTACGGTGCTATAGCCTTTTCGGAATCCCGCCACCCACTTTCACGAGTTTAGCCGTGATTCCGTCATCACCCGGTGCCTTGTTGTTTTTAAGCTGTTTTAGAGCCATCCTAATCTCGTACGGGTAGCTAGATTCGCAATGGGTTTGCTGATTGACATGTACAACGTTAATTTACTACGCTGTACGTAAATCTATTAAATCCTGTTTTTTCGAAGATAACAAAATTAAACAATAGGTATCTTGAAAGAAAACAATAATTGAAAAAGTAAGCTTCTAGTTCGTACGAATTTTTAATCAATAGTATTTTGACAAGCTTTTATTTAAACTAACCTCGATAGCTATCAAATCTTACCAGATTTGACGCATACATCAAATCATACTACAGATTTTTAAAACAGTACCGTTTATCCCCAACCGATTGAGCTGAAATGTTGCATACACATTTAGTTTTTATGATAATGTACGGTTTGGTAACCGCCATTATTTTAAAACCAGTATCGTAGACTCTCAAAAACGGCTGACCTAGTATTATTAAAGCTCCTTATATAAAAAAAAATATTATGTAATATAGATATATGGGTACCAAATGAAAGGATTTGGTAAGGGGAATAAGAATATACTTGTTTTAGAAAACATTTCGTTTTATTAAAAAATAAAATATACGGATCAGACTTCTGATAATATAAAATTGACTTTGCTTAGTAATTTTAGACCTTGGACATGACAAAGACGTTATTTTTATTTGGCAACTTACTGTGCACCACCTTTTGTTTTACAAAATTGATTTAAATAAGTAAGATGTTTCAAAACTTACTTCTATAAAATGTGCTAAACAAAGTTGAATCATTGACAACCCACAGAGTTGAAAACCAAAACATTTTAATTTTCCAGGTCTTGCCATACTTCAAGAAAGCAGAAGACAATCAAGACGTAGAAGCTCATGACACCTACTACCATGGTCAAGGTGGACCCATCAACGTTGAACGATTCAAATACCTCGACGTCAATTCTATGATGTTAGTCCAAGCCTTCAAAGAAAAAGGTCTTCCTATCACTGATTTTAACGGTGAGAACCAGTATGGAACTGATATAGCACAAACAACAACAAAGTCGGGTCAAAGAAATTCTGCTAACAGAGCTTATATTAGCCCTATAAGACACAAACGACCAAATATTCATATTATAAACAAAGCTTTTGTTACTAAAGTACTTATTGATCCTATCACAAAAGAAGCGTACGGAGTTGAGTATGTTAAAAATGGTGAAATACTAGCAGCTCATGCTGAGAAGGAAGTCATAGTAAGCGGTGGTACAATAAATTCTCCAAAATTATTGATGTTGTCCGGTATCGGACCGAAATACCATTTGAAAAGTCTTAATATTCCGGTAATAGCTGAATTGAGTGTAGGTGCTAATCTTCAAGATCATATAACTACGGACGGTTTGACTTTGGCGCTTTCAAATAAAACATCAACAGCTGTAACTCGCGAGCAGTTAATGGAAGAAATACACAACTATTACAGCCAACCTTTGCCCAAACATGGCCCATTGGCCTCAACTGGTACTCTCACTGGAACAGCTTTTATGAGCACGTATTATAATGATGATGTTCCGAATATACAATTCCATTTCGATGGGAGAAACGTCAAAGACTTTTACTCTGATCCGACAACCTATTTGGCTACAAACATATTCCCTTTGGCATTCTACGATGGGTTATCGGCTAGACCTTTACTATTGACTCCTAAAAGTAGAGGATTTATTCTACTAAATACTACTGATCCAATATTTGGTCCACCATTGATTTACTCAAGATTCTTCACTGAGAGAGAAGATTTGGATGCCTTGATTGATGGACTAAAATTCGCTGTAAGTCTAGAAGAAACTGACGCATTCAGAGCCAGTGGAGCTAGATATGTCAAAATACCAGTTCAGGCTTGTTCTGGGTTGATTTGGGGTTCAGATGAATATTGGACTTGTTTACTAATCCAATACACGGCCACTATATTCCATCCTGTTGGTACATGTAAGATGGGTCCTAAATGGGATAAAGAAGCGGTGGTAGACCCAAGATTAAGAGTGTATGGTATTGAGAAGCTTAGAGTTGTAGATGCTTCTATTATGCCATTGATTGTTAGAGGTAATACTAATGCTCCAACAATCATGATTGCTGAAAAGGCTTCGGATATGATTAAGGATGAATGGTTATCATTTTAGTAAGGAGCTAGTGTAAAAGAATAGGGTATTTAGTATTTATTTAACGCTTCTACGTTAATCTGGAAGTAAAAAAAAAATAGAAAGGTTTGTAGGGACACATTATATGTACAAGCTAACTCAGCAAATATAATATAGTTGGTGACGCACGGCTGCGCCCGTGAGACAGAGAAGTTGGCAGTCGCAAATAAACTACAGTCCTAATTGATCGTTTCTATTTAACCTGTCACCTCAACACAAAAAGTGGAGCACATAAAGTTATACATACATAATTACAACAGGCATTAATACAATAATAATATAGCATTATAAAAGCTAAAGTGGTGACCCCGACGTGATCATTTTATTTTGGGTGAGGTACACGTATAGACTGAAAAATGGACGGAAAAATTAATCCACCGCAAGGAGTTGCGCCGCGGGCGCAAGGTGTGAAGGAGGACATGTCCGGAGATGCCAGCGAAAAGGCGCTGGCCAGCATAACTGTCTCTTCGCGCATTCCTGAGTTTTGGACAGACCAAACACGACTCTGGTTTGTCCAGTTCGAGGCCGCGGTGGAGAATCAAAGGCTGAGTGATGCAGCCAAACAAAATCTGGTGGTTACAAAGCTAAACAAGGTCGCTATACAGCAGGTGAGCGATTTGTTATTGGCTCCGCCTGAGTCTCGGAAATATCAGACGCTGAAAGAAAGGCTGTTGGAAGTGTTCGAGGAGTCGGAGACGAGGAAATTGCAGAAGCTGATCAGTGAAATGGAGTTGGGAGACCAGCGCCCATCACATTTGCTACGTCGGATGCGCGAGTTGGCCAGGGAGAAGGTGGCAGACGATACCCTGAAGTTGATGTGGCAATCACACCTACCGAAATCAGTGCGTGCTGTGCTGGCAGTGTCCGACTCGAAGAAATTGGACGTGCTCGCAACCATAGCAGACAAAGTGCTGGAAAGCATAGGAGAGGGCTCAGCAATGGTAGCAGAGGTCAAGGCAGTGGAGGTCCAGACCAGGAGTGAGGGATCATCAAGCACCAGCCAAATCCTGGGGGAGCTAGCGAAAATCAACCTGCGTCTCGCAAGTCTGGAGCGTGGCAGAGGCAGGGAGCGTTGGGACGGCGGCAGCCGAGGTTCGAGATCGGCATCGAGACATGGTGATGCGGGTGGCGAGAGAAAAAGTGCTAATTGGTTGTGTTTTTACCACTATCGTTACAGGGAGAAGGCAACAAAGTGTGTGAAACCCTGTAATTGGAGCAAGGACCAGGAGAAGTCGGCGGGAAACTAGACATGGTGCAGCCGACGGCGGGACGTTGCACGGTTTACAACCGCCTAATTGTATGTGATAAGAAAACAGGTATGAGATTTTTGATAGATACGGGAGCTAATGTATCCGTAATACCCGTGAGGAAAAATCGTTCGCGTAGTTATTATGATAGTAATAGGTCTAACTTTACTTTATATGCCGCTAACGGTACAATAATAAAAACTTACGGTATTGAAACATTAACTTTAAGTCTAGGATTAAGACGGCCGTATACTTGGCATTTCATTGTAGCAGATGTGAATCAGCCCATAATAGGCGCAGATTTTTTAACAAGGTATAAATTGCTAGTAGATGTAAGCGGCCGACGACTCATAGATGAAGTAACGAGTTTAAGTGCAGTAGGTTTAATTGTAAAGTGGAAGGGACCATCCTTAACTACGATTGATAACGCTTGCATTTATTCGGATATTCTAGCCGAGTTTCCCGAGATCACTAAACCTGTGTCTTTTAATGGGGAACCCCCGCATGCGGTGTTACATTACATTGAAACACACGGCCCTCCCGTATTCGCTCGAGCTAGACCATTAGCCCCAGAGAAATATGTAAAGGTAAAGGAGGAGTTTAGACGCATGCAGGAAATGGGTATTTGTAGGCCGTCGAAAAGTCCTTGGGCCAGTCCGTTGCATGTGGTACCCAAAAAGGACGGGCAGATTCGTCCCTGCGGTGATTATAGAGCCTTAAATGCAATAACAATACCGGATAGGTACCCCATTCCGCGGATAAATGACTACGTATATTTTAGGGAATAAGTGTATATTCTCGCGTTTAGATTTAAACAGAGCGTATCATAATATTGTGATTGCACCTGAAGACGTAGAAAAAACCGCGATAACCACACCCTTTGGGTTATATGAGTTTACGCGCATGACCTTCGGTTTACGGAACGCCGCGCAAACATTTCAGCGATATATGAATAACGTGGTATTACAAGGCTTAGATGCACAATGCAAAATAGGTTCAGAAGGCCAAACCGAGTCTAATTTCTACTTTTGTTACATAGATGACATCATCGTAGCTAGCGAGACGCCCGAGCTTCATAAGTTACACGTAAAGGCGATATTTGAGCGATTAAGCCGATTCGGCATAACTATCAATATGGCAAAATGTAGTTTTGGAAAAGAGAAACTAGAATTTTTAGGTTACGAGGTTACGTCATCAGGAATCAGTCCATTACCGGATAAAGTTCAGGCAATCATTGATTTCCCAAAGCCCGAAACGGTAGATCAGTTACGGCGTTTTTTGGGAATGATAAATTTTTATAGGTCCAGTTTACCTAGGGCAGCGGAATATCAATCTGTGTTGAATACGTATTTACAGAAGGCTAAGAAAAAAGATAAGTCTATAATTAACTGGTCGCCAGAAGCAAACGTTGCGTTTGCAAAATGTAAAACTAGCCTACAGAATGCGACCATGTTATCGTATCCGGTGCTAAACGCCGAGCTTGCAATATGGGCGGACGCGTCGAACGACTGTATCGGTGCCGTGTTACAAGTTAAGGTTGGCTCACACTGGGGCCCCTTAGGTTATTATTCTAAGAAACTCAGTGACGTGCAGCTTAAATATAGTACGTACGACAGGGAGCTATTAGCTATTTATTCGGCGGTTCAGTATTTTCGTTATATGGTAGAAGGCAGATCTTTTGTAATTTACACGGATCATAAACCATTAACTTATGCGTTCACACAAAAACCTAGTGACAAAGAAACAACTAGACGCGTTAGACAACTTATGTTTATCAGTGAATTCACAACAAATATACAGTACATTAACGGTAATGAAAATTCGGCAGCGGATGCACTGTCTCGGGTTGAAACTATCACATGTCCAACAACGCTCGATTTCAGCGAATTAGCGTTGGCGCAACGGATGGATGACGAGCTGACGTCGCTTTTATTGAAAGAAAACAAAGTGATGCAATTTAAGCGAATTAATTTACCCGACTGTCAAAGCGAGGTGATGTGTGAACTATCTACTTCGGTTGCAAGGCCATATCTACCAGTAGCTTTTAGGAAAAGGGCATTTCAGGCAGTACACGGTTTGTGCCATCCTGGAGTGCGTACTACTCGGAAATTAGTGACGTCTAAGTATTTTTGGCCAGGTATGAACACAGACGTAGGACAGTGGGCCAAAACCTGCGTTCAATGCCAGAAGTCGAAGGTTATACGTCATACGGTATCCGGACTGGGTCAATACGAAAGTAGTGGCCGCTTTGAACATATACATGTCGATCTAGTAGGACCATTACCTACGTCACCAGAGGAGTATAGATATTGCCTTACGGTGGTTGATAGGGCGACAGGATGGCCAGAAGCTTTTGCAATCAGAAACATGTATGCTAGTACGGTAGCCAAGACGTTGTACGAAGGTTGGATTTCAAGGTACGGTTGTCCGGTAAGGGTTACTACAGACCAGGGCAGACAATTCGAGAGCAGCTTGTTCAATGAATTAATGAAATGTTTAGGGATAGATAAATTAAGAACTACAGCGTACCACCCGCAGGCGAATGGCACTGTAGAAAGGTTTCATCGCGTGTTAAAAGCAGCACTGATGGCCAGGAGGGACAGTGGCGCGTGGGTGGAAGAATTGCCGACAGTTCTGTTTGGGTTACGCGCAACACCGCGGAGCGACACTGGTGTCAGTGCCGCGGAATTAGCATTTGGAAAGACATTACGGTTACCCGGGGATTTTTACGGGGGCAATAGCATAAGCGTTAGCGATTCAAACGAATATGTAAACAAAATTAGAAATATTATCGAAAACCTTAGGCCAAGACCGACTAAACAGAGAGACGCGAGGAATATATTTGTTCATTCTGATTTAAAAACTTGTTCACATGTTTTTGTGAGAGTAGATCTGGTTAAAAGATCCTTACAACCTCCCTATGACGGTCCATATCAGGTTTTAGAGAGAAAAGAGAAGTATTTCATGTTACAAATAGCAGATAAGCGTGTGAAAATATCAATCGATAGGTTAAAACCGGCGTACGTGGTTAATGACGGAACCTTTCCACTAATACAACAAGAAAAGGATTGCGTAGTAACTAAACCTAATAACAAACTGTTTAATGATAAGACTTGTAATACTAAGCGTGTAACTTATACCACCCACAGCGGTAGAACGGTTAAGCAGCCGATAAGGTTTGCAGAATGAAAACTATGTATGTTATACCTTATGGTACAGTAAGCCAGAGCATTACGGGAAATGGGTTCGATTCCCGGTTTTTTTAAAAAAAAAGTGTACTCTACTATAATTGTATTGTATTCATGTAATTAAGTAAATAAGTTAATAATATAAGTTACAGGTGATATTCAATAAGTAGGTAACATGTAAATTGGTTAATATTGTGTCAACGTAGAAGCATTTCGTAATAAACAATGAATTAATGCAACTCTAGCATATTGAAGGATGTTTATTTAGGCCAGCCAAATGCGAAGTTTCATAAAGAAGTGCTGACTAAGATTAAATTATAACTAAGACAAAATGTTCTGGTAGTATAACAAATAGCATTTTTAACATTAAACGTAATTTATCCATTGTTGGAATAAGTCCTTACGAACGTGTTTGTTTTGTTAATAGAATAAAAACCTCTGTAATTAATAATGGGTTGGGGACAAAGTAAACCACAACAGAACAATGTCGCGTTAGCACAGTCGGTGTCTAACGAAACGATGGGGCAAAGAGTGGGTGTATTGGAGATTATGGTGATTGTGTGCGCTGTGCTCATGGGAGTGTTGATTCTGTATTTAATCAGAGGCCAATGTAAAAAACGAGTACGAGGCTGGTTTCAAAAGGAAGCAGTCGCGGCCGGTTGGAGTCTGCCAGTCGTTAAGGTGCAAGCAGTGCCACCGCCGACCATACCCCGTAATCCAGATGTGTATTAATTGTAAGCATAGTGTGGTGTCACATGTGTCGTTTTCTTCTTCATGAAGAAATAGGATTATGAAGATAAAGTAGTGTTTGGACATAAAAATAAAAAACCATGTAGTTAAAAAAAAAAAAAATTTTTTTTGTATTGTTCTTAAAAAGTATACTTAGTGTAAGTTCCTTTTTTTTTTTTCTTCTTTAAGGAGGGGGCTACTGTAGGGACACATTATATGTACAAGCTAACTCAGCAAATATAATATAGTTGGTGACGCACGGCTGCGCCCGTGAGACAGAGAAGTTGGCAGTCGCAAATAAACTACAGTCCTAATTGATCGTTTCTATTTAACCTGTCACCTCAACACAAAAAGTGGAGCACATAAAGTTATACATACATAATTACAACAGGCATTAATACAATAATAATATAGCATTATAAAAGCTAAAGGTTTATTAGAAAAGGCAAAAATGTGTAATTACTATTTGCTGTGAGACTCAGACACAGTCATTATGAAATCACAATAATCGAAGTGGTTTAAAATACAATAAAAATATTGTTATTGTTACTCTCACAGTGACGAAACATTCTGATATATTGTGTGATTTTAAACCACTAATTATGTCATAACATTAAAAAAATATGACAGGTCAAGTGAAAATGAAGTTACTTCGATACGATGTATTCAAATATTTAAGAGATTGAAATTGTGGTGAAACATTTTACAATAATTACGTTAAGTAGGTTCAATGTAAATAATTGTACATAAGTGTTATATTTAAATTTAAGACCAAAAAATGTTCTTATTAATAGTTTTTAAGTAGTTTTATACAGCTTCCCACAATATTAAATTAATTATTTTTCTAATAAACTCTTTTCTTTTATTTAAACCCACAAACAGATGAATGGATGACATAACAGACATCAATAAAATATATTTTAATTTCTGGTAAATACTACATGCCCTCGTTTGTTACTTAACCGTAACGGTAAAACCACACACGTATTCCAACGTTGTCCTAGTTCCAATGCAACTTTCATAAGTTTTGCATTCAATCCATCCAAGGTTGCCAAAAACAGTTCGGTACCTACATTATTAATTTAATTTTATCAGTTTCGTAACATATTACTACATAATTTTAAAATCCATCTACAAACTTCACTCGAAGATCATTTCATCAGGATAAAAATAATCTAATTTGGAACTTCATCAATCAATCTACAACTAACTTCATCAATGAGGATGCTTTTTGCAGCCTAAGGACAACCACTGCCTCCTCTGAGCATTGTCTCTTCGACCGGTCCTGTGCACATCCAATGGATTCATTATGAAAAAACAATTGTTTTGGCACTGGTGTAGTTAGGCATGCTACAACCTTGCTAAAAGCATTGCCAAATTACGTTTGGATAGTCTTATAAAGCCTGCGTGCTCCACACTGGGTTATCTTATTGATTCCGAATTAGTAGCTAACACTGGCCCAGTATGTGTGACATATTTTAATTTAACCTCGTGTAAGCAACTCTGAGTTAAGTTCTTAGCCCGAATGGGCCTTAGAGCAGCAAATTCTTTGATTTTGAAACAGACTTTATTCACAAATATCTTAGCAAATACTACAAATGTAGGCAAGTGAACAAGAAAGTTGGTAAGAAAGACCAATAGTATGCAGCTGAATCATCTAGCAAGATGTCGCGGTTTGGGCCACAAGGCAAGAGGCTTTACTAAACGGTAGGTGAAATTATTAGAAGAAATATTTGTGATGTGAAAGAATAAGATCATTATTAAATATCTATTTGGCAAACTGGCAATCTTTTTTTTTATTGCTGCCTCAGGTTGATCGCTCTAGAAATAATGTGGCTAAATGGTGTACCTTGCTGTGTTGCAGTGTCTTACCAATCTCGAACTCAGAGCCAGTGCAGCCCTTCATACGATATGTGTCATCTGCTATCCTGAAAGGTCCATGTGGTTGTTACAACCACCTGCACCTTCCAGGATTATGTAGCAAATGCCAGGGCTATACAGGATTTCTCTGCAACCTCTCTTGCCCGTGTCAGGAACCTGTGATGCATGGCATCGTTGATGTACTCTGTTTTTCACCTGAAGTAGCACTATTTTAAATTTTCAGGATTACTCCATAGATTGGCATTAGTTTAATAATTATTGATTTAATTAACGTGAACAAACTTGCACTAAATGACATTACCGTCGTATACAGAAGCTATTTAGCCCACCTGTCATTGCTTATATTCTAAGATATAATTTATTACACCAAGAATTGCATACAAAAATATTCACGTAGATTCCAAGAGCGAGGACCAGAATTTTAAAATCCACAGCCATAAACCAAACGGAAAAGCCACCCATCGAAAAAAGTTTTCACCGATTTCCGCACACTTTATAGCCTGAACCGAAGACCCATCTGCCGTTCCTACGCCCCCATTATCTACTTCCATAAACCGCTGAGAAGCAAACAATCTGTAGACTCTGTCCTCACTCTAAAATCACTACCACACTACTTTGACCTGCCACCCCTTCCTTATTCTCCCAAAATCCGGAACACCGAGGAACTTCTATTGACATATCCAGAGGTCTATCTCCATTGGTTATGTTATAAATTTTACAGGGTAGTAGACTTAAAACTTCATCAAAGTGTAATAAATAAACAGGAGTGCGTCTTCGGTGGTTTGGAACGTTTAAAAGCTTCGTTTTAATACTTGTACGTGGGGATTTAATGGTTATTAATCTTTAGTTCTATGGCTTTGAATGGAGGACTGTAGTAATGGTATTGGAAATTGGTATGTACCTTCCTTATCTACGTCACAGATAATATAATACTAGCATACAGATGCCTCATCCCATACAAAGAAACCGTGCCTACGTAACTAGCGTTTTCATCTGATTCATCTTGTTATTTTTGTAAGTACATCAATCGCGTTCGATCCCATTTCACGGCAACAGATGGTGTTAGCAGCGACTTGCAAGTAAAAGGGTTTACTAGGTTCGTGAATATTTTTTACTTTAAATACAGTGTAGGTTCGTTTTATAGTATTTTTTTACACGTTTTTACAGCTTTTTGCACCAAAATGTGTTACAATGCAAATTTTAACAAACGAGTGGAATGCCTCAGAAATTAAAAAATGCGCCATCTATTGGCATCAATTTTAAATGATCCGTTCAAATAACCTTTAAAATGTGAATTAAGAGCCCAATATAAATTTTGTACTTAAATTTTCTTTCATAGCAATGAGACCCCGTGTCTACGTTAAGTTTTGGTCTCATGATCAGAACGCACAACGCTGCGCTATGCAGTGCCAGACACGGGAGTGGTATAAATAACTAGAATGGACTTTTGTTCCGTCACAGTATGTATGTGTCTGTGGTGAGGGTTATGTGTCTGGCACCCCATGTCGCCATAGCGTTGTGCGTTTCTATCTAGGGACCAAAACTGAACGTAGATAAGGAAGTACCTCATACCAAATAAAGCGACCAATTAAGCGATCATGGTTACGTTATTGTGCGAAATCTTAGCGATTACTTGAAAAAGTACTTATAAATATTTTATTGTTAAATGCGTTAAGGTGTGACGCCGTACCTAACTGCAAGTGGCAGCAACAAGCGATGACCTGTCGCCGCGACACTAACGGTTTCTATGAAACACCTTCCATAGCAAGCGACTCGTTGACTGCCTAGAAACACATTGATAAGTTGCCCGCTGCTAACCCCTGCATTCGGCTACGGAATCACTCCTTTACGCAACGTGCGCAGTGGTGTTGCAGCTACCTTTATTGGTTGAATTATTCTTCTCGCAGATGTAGTAAAAGAGTCACAGTCATTTATAATTATTCATTATTAGGGTTCCATACCCAAAGGGTAAAAACGGGACCCTATCACTAAGACTCCACGATCCGTCTGTCTGTCTGTCCGTCTGTCACCAGACCGTATCTCATGAAATGTGATAGCTAGACAGTTGAAATTTTCACAGATGATGTATTTCTGTTGCCGCTATAACACAACAAATACTAAAAACAGAATAAATTAAATATTTAAGTGGGGCTCCCATACAACAAACGTGATTTTATTGCCGTTTTAATAGTGAGATTCAATATTTTAACTAAATACCTATTTGTGATTTTGTACAGTTTTGTCATTACTTTCCCTATAATAAGTTATTAAAATACAATTTATTTTATTCGAGACTAGCTTCTGCCCGCGAAGTTGTCCGCGTAAAAAGTGTATTATCCTCCCAACGTAACACAAAAACTTTTTTTTTTTAAACAATGAAAAAGTTATTGTGTACAAACATATGTATAAACTCACATACACAACATCCAGAGCCGGAACAACAAGTCATACGTTCATAGGTCATACAAATATTTGTTCCGTGCGGGCATCGAACCCGCGCCACTAGCGCAACAGTCAATCGCTCAACCACTGCGCCAACCATGCGCCCAAAAGAAAATTAGTTCAGCGGTTTAATAGTGAAAAGGTAAGACAAAGTTACTTTCGCTTTTATAATATTAGTGTGCTTCTCGAAACATACTCATATGTACCAAAACTTTTGTAACATAGCAATCAAAGATATTCTTTAAAACAAAAGAACTTATACGAAACGACTCCTTCGGGAAACATTAACATAGGTATGTAGTACCCAATTTTAGTCGAACACGGAATAGAACCTGGCTACAGAAGGTCGGCTCCATACAACGAGCGTAAATAGGCGCACGCACACAGACGCGTACATACAACGATATCAAACAAAAGTAACAGTCGCGTCGCGAGTGCGCTTGCACTCGCTGTACGTGAAGCATGTCTATGTGTGCGTGCGTTTTCACTATTTGTATGGAGCCTACCTTCTGTACTATTTCGTGGTCTAAACTTACTTCAGCAACTCCTTATTGTTGTATTAAACGTCAAAGTTTTCGAGATTTATTCTTTCCATATAGATTTCAAGACTTGTGTGAGTTATTTGTTTTGTTGTTTTGTAGTGAAGTTATTTTAAAAATGTTTTGAAGTCTTGAATATTGGGTGTATCATTATTTTGGTGTATTTAAACGAGTTAGGTTTGATAATCTGAATTCGAGAAGTGATAAAAGGTCTAACTTTGATTTAGTACCTACCGTAACAATCGTAAGATGAAAACTTTCAAAGTTGAAAAGTTGTTAAGGTTTTTTTTTTTTTTTTTTTTTTTTTTTTCTGTATTAATAAAAACTAAGGTTCTTAATAATAAATTACAATCTAGCCTTAATAGACTAATAAGCAATTTAACTCTAACTTATAATTATATTGTATAATGTTATGACTAAGAATAGTGTCAATTTGCACTTTTATACAGTTCGGTAGCACTTTCTTAGAGTCTGATACGTTAAAAACACTTAGTTCACGTGTTACATGAATAGCACAGTATTGTTTGCTATTATTTTTTCACTTATTATACACTACACTAACTCAAATGGTTTAGTTCTCTTTAGCCTACGCACTATGTCCGTGTTATCTAGCAGCTGGATTGCTTCCACATTCACATGCCGATGAAGTCTGTGTTCGTGGGCTTCAGCAAAGTTTTGAATAACGGTCGTGACGAGTTTCATTTTAAGGTCGCGGTGAAGGTCGTCATTTCTGATGTACCATGGTGCATTAACAGCATCCCTGAGTACTTTATTTTGAAATTGTTGTATAATTTTAACATTGCTATGTTTAGTACAGCCCCATAGTTGAATACCATACGTCCAAATTGGCATAAGAATATGCTTGTATATTATAATTTTATTCTGTATTGATAGACAGGATTTCCTTCCAAGTAACCAATACATATTTTTGTAACGTATATCGAGTTCCTGTCTTTTCTTTTTGACGTGAGATTTCCAACGCAACTTGGCGTCAAGAGTTATGCCAAGGTATTTAGCTGTATTCGCATAAGGCACTTGCATGCCGTTTATATAGACTGGGTGGTAATCGCAGTGTTTATTAGTGAAGTCAATGTGAATCGATTTTGACTCATTCAGTTTGATCTTCTACTTTTGTGTCCAGTCGTAAACTTTGTTCACAGCTAGTTGGACTTTTTCTACTGCTTCTTTGTGGTTTGAACCAATAGCCATAATAGCAGTATCATCAGCAAAGGTCGCTATGGTGTTGTTTTCCAGCTCTGGGATATCACATGTGTATACCAAGTACAGGATTGGGCCTAACACACTTCCTTGTGGTACTCCGGCCTTAATTGTTTTTAGCTCAGAATATGCATCCTCTTGCCTTATCCTAAACATTCTGTTGCTTATATATGACTCTAGAATATCTGAAAATTCAGGGAGCATGCGTCTGAGTTTGTATATCAGACCCTCATGCCAAACTTTGTCGAAAGCTTGTGCGACATCTAGAAATACGGTGGCGCAGACTTGCTTGTTTTCGAGCGTTTTTTCGATTATGTTTGTTATTCTGTGTACCTGGTCTATGGTAGAATGTTTTTCCCTGAAACCAAATTGATGGTTCGGAATAAGTTCTTTTTCTTCTATAATTGGTTTTAGCCGTTTTAATAAGAGCTTTTCAAACAGTTTAGATAATACTGGCAGCAGGGAAATGGGTCTATAAGATGATGCTTCATGGGGTGGTTTTCCAGGCTTCGCAATCATTATGACTTCAGCAACTTTCCATGGCCCAGGTACATGTTTTAGCATAAATGCAGCGTTTATAATTCTGGTCAGCTTAACTATGGCTTTGCGCGGGAGGTGTTTTAGAATTTCTCCTGTTATGAGGTCATAACCCGGGGATTTCTTCGAGCTTATGTTGTTTTTAATTTCTCTCACAACTTCTTTAGGAGTTACAAGCCGAATTCTTTGGTTTTGTGATACATTTTCACTCTCAGATATTTCTATGGAACTTTCATTAGGTTGAAAAGTAGCTTCTAAATATTGGGCAAACCTTACCGCTTTTTGTTCATTGCTTATGGCCCATTTTCCATCACTGTTTCTGATGGGAGGTATTTGCATAATTGGCCTTTTTAGTTTTCTTGTAGCTTTCCAAAGAGAGTAATCCGTTGATTGGTCGTTGGTTAGCTGCACAAGGTTGGAGTTCAGAGTTTCATCCTCAAATTTTATAATTTTCCTCTTTAATTGTTTAGTTAGGTTGTTTAATAGTGTTTTATCCCGCGGGCACCTTGTTTGCTGCCAGCGCTTTCTTTGTTTTCTTTTCTCTGATAGTAAATTCACAATATCCTTGGGATAGATATGCCCTTTATATTTCCGTTTTAATTGTGGAGTGTTGTTCCAAGCACATTGTTGAATGTTAACAACATATTTGTTTACTTCTGAGTCAAGCTGATCCTGATTTTGTAATGGAGTTTTTAGGTCGATTATTTTATCTAGATCAAGGGCAAAGCTGTCCCAGTCTGTAGACTTGTTAACCAGAGTTAGATGGTAATCTCTTAATAGAATTTTTTGACTTAGTCTTAGTATGATCGGGGAGTGATCCGAATTCATAAAAAACTCTTCCTCCAAACTAACATAATTGGTGGATATGTTTTTACATATGAAAAAGTCTATGAGATCCGGTATTTTCTGATGATCAGTTGGCCAGTATGTTGGTTTGCCAGTGCTCATAACTTCACAATGTGTGTCTCTAACTGCGTTTAAGAGCTGTCGTCCCTTTGTTGTAGTCAGTCGTGATCCCCAATGCGTATGTTTGGCATTAAAATCACCGCCTAGGATGAATCTTTGACCCAAAACTTCAAAGAATTGCAAATATCGCTCTTTTCTTATCATATGCCTTGGAGGACAGTAAACAGCTGCTATGGAAACGTGACAAAATTTGGTTTTGACAGATACTGCTACAGCTTGGATGTCTGGTTCTTCAAATTTACTGTGCTCGTAATGGTTAAGGTTTTCTTTAATTATAACCGCACTACCTCCTCTGGCAGAGTTGTCAGGGTGAAGCGAATTATATATCTTGTATCCTTTAAATTTAACAAAAGATTGTTTAGTGAAGTGTGTTTCAGAGATTAAACACACGTCTATGTTTTCTGTGTCTAGGACTGCCTGCAACTCATTCTGATGTTTGAGGAGCCCATTGGAGTTCCACGCCATTATTTTTAGTGTATTAGTCATTTATGATTATTAAGAGCAGCTGTTTTGGTGCTGGATTCTAACTTCTCTAGTCGTTTGTCAAATGTAGTAATACATTTTAAAATCTGATTTATCTTATCTTCTAGATTTGAGGGTTGTGTGCCTTGTTTTGCAGCCTGAGCATAGGAAATACCTTTGGTGGCTTGAACAGGTTTAACAGTTGACTGGACACCTTCTTTCCGTGTGTGTTGGTCAGGATTCCCTATTGTAGAAAACTGTTGGGCTGTTGGCACAACAAGTTTCTTTTTTATGTTTTTGTTTTTCATCATTTGCATCTCTTTGGCTACTTCACACCCTCTGTAGTTGGCTGGGTGGGGTAAGCCACAGTGGACACATTTCGGTTTCTCTTGCGGAGATTTAATACATTCGGCTGTAAGGTGCTTGCCAGTGCATTTTACACACCTTGGCTCTTTTTTACAGTATTTATGAGTATGCCCATATGCCTGGCATCTCTTACACTGTGGAATGAGTTTCGGATTTTTGAGAGGGTGAATTTCAATTTTACACCCTAAAATGTACTTAGTTGCATATATTTTATTGACATCTTCGTCATTATAAAATGAAAGGACGAACATATTGAGCGGTTCTTTACTCTTCCAGCTCAACTTGTGGTCAACTTTTTCTATTTTAAGACCTTGCGATATTAAATCATCTTTGATTCGGTCTGGCTGGCAAGAGGAATGTAACTTTTTCACTACAACTCTTATTGGCCTAGCCTGTTTGTTTTCATATGTGTGCCAATGATAGTCTTTCTCTGTCAAAAACCTAGCAATCGCTCTATAAGCGTCATCAGTTTTAGCGTTGATCTTCACACCGTCTCCATTCAACATTTTGGCGGTGAAAGATTCAGTTGGTTGAGTTTCAGTCAGTGAGTCGTAAAACATTTGGTAGCTCTTGACTCCGTCTATAATGATTGGCGGTGGTGCACGCACTTTTTTGACTAATGTCTGTTCTTTCTCCAATGAAAAAAAGTTTTTCAAAAAAAAAAGTCCCCAAATTTCTTACCTTTTGTGCGTTAGTTGAATATTTTTTTAGATTCTCTATGCTATGAAAAATATTGTAAATTAAAACTAGGTCCAAAGTTGTGGTTATTAGACTGTGAGGATATCGTAATAAGTAAGTCAGGTACTAATATTGTTCCATCTTTGAGGGTGTTGTGATGCACCCGTTTGTGGGGTGTTTTTATCTATAAAATAAATTGTAGTTCTAAAAACTAAAAAACACGCTTTAATGGTAAATTGAACTAAAAAGTCGCTAATCCTGAAGATCTTGGTAAGGCTAATGGGACAAACAATTTAAACGCGCACGGTAGAATCAACTTTTATTACTTGTAAATTTTAATTTTTGTTTGACTTTCAAAAGTACTTTGACTTTGACTAAATTATTGCATTGTCATCGGTCCTTGATAAGTGTGCAAAGTTTCAAATCAATCCAACGTTTTGAAGTGGGTGAAAATCACGTTCAAAGATTCCGTTACATTGATACATAGATACATAGATACATACATACCAAGCTAATAAAAGCTTGTTAATTAGATGTATTTTTCGGACTTAAACTTTTATTACTACAAACCGGACATATTGCATATCTTTTCACAGTTCACAGCATCAATTCACTCCACAAAACCAATATCACTAATAATAAAGCTGTAAATCTGAGCTAGTAGACACGTAACAAGATAAAACAACACAAGTGCAACACACGGCGTCGCTCGTGCGATACCTAATTGTGTGCTCTTGTTAAAGTTCTTTAGACGTAGACGAATGCTGGAAGAGACGGGTTCGTAGTATGTAGTTTTATTGGCTTTTACTAAACACGCATTTTTGTTTGTTTTGTTTAGAAAAGAAGAAAAAGCAATACTATTATCTCTGTGAATGATGACAATTTGCATAAGAATGGAGTAAAAGAGAGCGCATTAGTTGAAACCGGAAAAAAATTGCACTGGCCCTAAAAGATATGAGACAATCTCCTGGTATGGCTACCTTTTTCCGGTGTCAATGAGACAAGCAGGATAATTACAGGCTGACTTAAACCAATACCACTCGCAGCACTGTACCTGCTTGCAGCATCAGGTCCAAAGGTTCGAAGAGAAGTGGCATGTTCTTCCAAAAAACACAAGCAGGAGACAGTTAGACGTTCCCAAGGGTCAGATTAAAGAGTCGGTAAAGCTTTCGGAGGTTAACGAAACCGAAAGCAGGTCTAGTGAGGCAAAGAAGAGACTGTGGCTCCACTAACATCCCCACCTACTAACTATGTTGAGTCTGCAGGAAAGATTCCTGCAGGCCACTAACTTCTATGGCCCATTTGAAAATCTATAAACCGACTCCAAAGGCAAGTGATCGCTGTAGGGACAATTTAGTAAGATGAGGATACTCCAATGACCCGAAGTGCGATTTCGGAGCTACGTCCCAAACCTCCTACAGCATCTTTCTCTTCCGCACGTATTGTCGGTTGATATAAAATGCATTTTAACCCCGCGCACAAAATAGTTCGTGCCGTCGACTAGTGTACCCTTAAGAGGAAATATGGGCAGAGAGCGCCGACTGAATTTCTTTAGTAAAAAGTCATAATTCGAGCTTTGGCTCTCGTCTCTTTCCTCCTCCAATATTGGACCAATTTAAATGATATTCCATAAACTGCGGTAAAGTAAGATATATACTATGTCCCTAAGTTTTCCTTTTTTCATTTATATTTGTCAAAATATTTGTGAACTTGCTCATCACAAAATAAAAATAATAATATATCTACTATGTATACATAAATAATATACGAGACAAAAATTAGCCTTTAATACAAACCGTACACGAAAGAAAACGAATCCGCAGTAAAAATTTCATGAAATAAAACACCCTAAATGATTGACATTGAAACTATAAATTGATTTTGTCCACTAAAACACAAATCATCAAAGCATTTGTTATTGTTCCGACGACAACAGACTAGGAGTACTGAGTACCAACAATTACTTCAGCGACTATTCCAGACAACCAACAGATTTGTCTCCCTAACTAGAACTGTACAATTGACTCTAAATTAACTTAACTGAGTGTTAAGCGTCTTGGTCTAGCTTTAGTTTAACTAGTTGTTCTATTAATTCTATTAGGTTTGGGGCAAAATTGTGAGAGATTTGATTACGTTCTTTAGAATTAATCATAACTAGCTGTTACCTGCGGTTTCACTCCCGTGGACCACCCCACAAGACCCAATTTCGGGAAAAAAAATAGCTTATGTCACTCAAGAATAATGTAGCTTTCTATTGGTGAAAGAATTTTTCAAATCGGTCTAGTATTTTCGGAGCCTTTTCGGTACAAAAAACAAAAAAATCTTTCCTCTTTATAATATTGGTATAGATAACGGTCTAGACTCTAATGACAGCCTAGCTACTTTTTGAACATACGAGTAAATAGTTCTTAACAGTGGTGATCATTTGAGTCAATATCGGCGGTAATGGAGACATTAAATGTGAACTTTAAAACTTTCGCGTTTAATAATTGAATAACAATATATCTATACTTAATATTATAAAGAAGAAAGATTTTTTTGTTTGTTTGTTTGTACCGAATAGGCTCCGAACCTACTGAACCGATTTAAAAAAATCTTTCACCAATAGAAAGCTACATTATTCCTGAGTGACAAGGCTATTTTTGAATCCCGAAAACGGGTCCTGTGGGGTGGTCCACGGGAGTGAAGCCGCGGGCATCAGCTAGTCAATAATAATATTATAATAATAATATATAATTGAAATCATTGCGTTAAATTATTCCCGTGATAAATGGTTTTCACATTAAATGTGGTTTGTCAAACGTAGTTAAGATCTTACTACATAGTGTTAATTTGGTATCACAAGATATGGATCAAATAACAACGAAGAAGTTTATATGAAGGAAAACGGCAAAAATTCTTAATCTTAGAAGTATTGTACCTGACAAACAGGGAATGCACCACTTCCTAAAGATGGCAATAAATAAAATCAAAAGGCAATAATGTCAAACGAAATGAAGCTGATATTTAAAACCACAAAATACACATCCATTGAACCCAAACACGATGGTGAAATCATGTCTGGTTGAGGAGTTGCTATGGACACCTTCCGCCTCCATCACGAAACCAGCTCCATTGTACAATACATATTTTATTTAAACATTTTTGAAAATATTTTATTTTTATTATTTAAATATTTCCAAATTACATTACTATGCTAAGATTCAGCTTATTCGGATGCCAGGTATAAAATCATCCAACATCAATACACTGACACACCACTATTCAATAAAGAAAGAAGCCATTACCTTAACATATAAAAGAAAAAGATTTTAAGTCAATATCTCTATTCAAAAAGTTATTAAAACAACATATTTTCAAAGGCATCACAAAAAAAGAAAATCTGTCTGAGTTCAATATTATTATCGTACCAACTCCATGTAAACCGTTCCTTTTATCCAGAAATGTAATTTTCTTATTTTTTAAGAATACTGACTATGCGCATCTGTACTTTAAATTGCTTAAATTTTGTTTTATCTCTCCTCGTAAGTGATTTTTAATCTTTGAGAAATGAAGAATTTTAAACCTTAAACCGCAATCATTCCTCAACAGTTGAATGAATGTCTTATATTCTAGTACTTATATTCTTATCCACATCATCATCACATCATCAGCCTATTAATGTTCCCACTGCTGGGACACAGGCCTCCTCTCTGTGAGAGGGAATGGGCCGTTATCCACCACGAGGACCCAGTGCGGGTTGGTGGATGTCACATGTCTTCGAATTTTTGGTTCTGGGACATGCCGGTTTCCTCACGATGTTTTCCTTCACCGTTTTGAGAGCAGTGGTGATGGAATAATTTACACAAAGTAAAGCGCGCCTGCCTGGACTCGAACCCACGACCTACAACTTTAAAGTCGCGGCCGATACCACTGCTCTGTTCTTATCCAGGTCTACATAATCTGGGTTTTACCCACCATGTAGACTTGGATAAAAATATAACTTACTTTTTTATCCCCATACGTATTAGCGTGACAAACGTGTTTATTGAATCAATATGTTAGTACGTTCCATTGTAGTAAGCACCGCGAGCAGAAACTAGTTTAAATAATAATGAGATAGTGAACAAGTGAGGTTACATTATTAATGAAAACAAGAAGAGCAAAGAGGAATTTCAAAATAAATTAAAAACAAAATTAGAGAAAGATTCTTATTTTTAATGGTTTTCATGACATGATCAATAAAATGTTATCAACCAGCTTAACCAATGTAGTGATGTCAATCTCCTTGTAGACAAACGACAACATAAATTGATCGTAAAGACAATTTTAACTATACTGTTTTCATAATCAATAAATTCAGCAATATAGTTTCCTAAAACCTTCTTGTTTTAACAACGCAAAGTTTAATTGTCGGTAATTAGGATCCTTTTCTAATGCAAATACTTTACAAAGAAAAACAAAAGCCAAAAAACAACCACTAATTACTTACTCAGGCAATCTCCTCAACTTTCAGCCACACCGTTTACCACTACCGTTTTCACGACGATGTAGCACTGTACCACTAAACAAATTTAAACGGAAGGTCGACTCCATACGAGTACAACAAGCCAAAACGCATGCACACATAGACACACTTCACGTAAAGCGACTGCAAGCGCAGTCACGACTGGCAATACTTACGAGTCACTATATGTACGCATGTCTATGTGTGCGTGCGTTTGTGTATTGTGCGGCTTTTGTAAGATATTCCATATGGTGGCAGTACGGCCAAATTGCTCGGAAGTTCGCTTCTTGCTTCAACTTCTCCAAAACATACAAAGCTTAATGGATTACACGTCTTGTTTTACTTGACGAATGCTAGCTTTGTGGTGTATGCTTTTTTTACAAGAACGATTTATTTTCGTCAGGGAAGTAAGTCAAGTGTTTTGGTTATGTAAGATAGAAATGAATGGTAATTTTGTGGTGTTAAGAGGTCTTTGTTGGAAAATTTAGTTCAGAGGGAGGTTGTTTCATCGTACTCGTATTAAGTAATTTTTAATTAACTGTAGCTTTGATAGACGTAGTCATTAAAATATTTTTCAGTTTAAGTTGAGAGATAAAATTATTATATTCATTTTGACATTGAATGACGTGCAAAAGTGGAGAATTTATAAATATTTTAAGAAATTTCTAAAATAATTTATTTTAAAACTCGGTGCCCTTTCTGAAAACTCCAAATATTTCAAACACTCAAAACGCTTTTTAATTGAAAATTGCAATCACAAAGAAAATTCCAGATTCCCAGAATCCAAAACAAAAGAAAATCTGCAAGTTAAAAATCTCAGACACCCCTAGAAAGTAATTAAAGAGAATTTAAGACATTAAACAAAACACAGTTAACGCATTTACCGCTGTGAATTAATCCACGTCTTAAAGTATTACTGAGCCAATTATTATGCAAAGGAATTCGTAAAAAGAAAGTCACTTCGCCCTTGCGCAAACTCGAGCAAACTTTGGCTTGGAAGAAAGGAGGATGCAACTTCAATATGAAATTTAGATGAGCCTTGTTCAGGTAGCTACTCTAATTCCCTTGCAACATCCACCTGTAACTTCATTCAAATTCTCCGCGTAGTTGGAATTAATTCTTGTTTGAATTATGTATTTTTAAAATGGTTGGCTTCTATTTGAATGTGTTAGCTAATTCTGGTGTATACGATGCGGTGGATGTCGTCATCAGGATAATCTTCTTCTTTTACATCTTCTTTACTTACGTGTTAACTGTTAAGTTACAAATATACCACGCCTACAACTTGCCACGTAACTTTAGTAGGGAATCATAGTTGTTCAATTTCTACTCCAGTCTACCTTGTTTGGAGTCTTGCACTAACAAAATGACTTATTACCATATACAAAAAATAAATTTATGTTAAGTTGATTGCAATAGACTTGCTCTCTATTATATGTGTCTTTAAAATTGACCACGTGACGTGTTTCTGGGCAGTTTAGTGAGGCAGAATGCCAACGACACAGAGTATCATCAGTATTTTTTTCGTTTATGCATTTGTTTATTTTAAACACAGATACTTAAGAAATAGTGTCATTCTGTACAATTATACATACCACATGCATTTGATAGCATTTGACAATCCCAGTTACCATTTGGGTGATTGAATGTCTTTTATCTAGGGCCTCTGGTTCACTATTTTTGATTAAAACATTATTTTTAGGGTTCTGTACCCAGAGGGTAAAACGGGACCTATTACTAAGACTCTGCGGTCCGTCTGTCTGTCTGTCACCAGGCTGTATCTCATGATAGCTAGACAGTTGAAATTTTCACACATGATGTATTTCTGTTGCCGCTATAAAAACAGAAAAAGATATTTATGTGGGGCTCAAATACAATAAATGTGTTTTTTTTGTTTTTTGCGGTAATGGTACGGAACCCTTCGTAAACTCTGTTTCCAATAGTCATAGTATAAAACTTGACGTCGACAACTTCACAAAACCCAAACTTAATCAGAAATACAAACTAAGCTTATTACTTAAACTCTATACTCGTACGTAAAATATTAGTTTTAACCAAAATCAAATAAGCAATAACTAACGAACAGTTATTACGAAGTAATTTCTACAAACAATAGTGTTCCAAAATTGCACCATACGAGGAAACTTCTTGTATAAACGTTCCTGGTTGCAATTTGTTCTTATATCCACAAAGTATAGACAGAAGTTCAGCTCTTTGCAACGTACAGAAACGCACTCACACATAGACACGCTTCAAGTACAGCGAGGGCAAGCGTACTCACGACACGACCGGCATTTGTTTAAGATCGCCGTACGTGTGCGTCTATGTGTGCGTGCGCCTATTTTTACTCGGCGTTGTAGGTAACTAGTCTTCTGTATTTAACTTTCTGTGTAGTTACTATGGGACCACCAAGTTGCGCAAAGTACTCTGCCACAACGTTTGAGCTTAGGTCATAGTTATATTTACAAACTGAAGTACCGTGTTTGTGTACTTTTTCTATTTGAGGGTTATTTTTATTTGTATTGTTGTTGTTTGGTTCGGAAACTGGGGTAGAAGGTTGTTTTTATTTTGACTCCTACTATTTTGAAATTAGCAATAATTTCCTTTGCATCATTTACTGATAACCAGGATTGATAATCGACGCAGGCGTCTATATTTGTATAAAATTATTAATATACAAATAAACTGATGCTGTTTGCTATCTTTCTGATACTTCTATATCACTTCATGCATATCTTACTCTAAGTGTAAATACAGCATAGTTTTTGATAGTTTTAGTCATCGTTATAATTAGCGGTAGAGCAAGACAAGAGAAAATGTTGATGGATTCTATAAAGATGGGTATGGGCATATATGGTAACTTGGCCGTAATGCCCCATATAAAACCCTCGAGCTTTCTTTTTGTCATGAAACCCAAGGTCGGTAAGTATATTTTTTTAAATTTATAGCCATATAGGTCATGCAAGTTCAAGCAAGGAGTTTACAATCAAACCATCGCAATTGAAAAATTGTCTTAAAATGTTATCTAAACAGGAATTTCATTGCAATATCACTACATGTTACTTAGATACTCAACTAATGTTCTTAATAATCGATTTTAATAGTTTTTTGTATCAAAACGTCGAAATTTCAATTCATGATGAACTGAAATATAATTGATTACAGAGTAGTTCCCAATTCGCTAGTATTGGGAACTACCCTGATTTGACACTTCTTTTTCGCGCGTTTACCGGCATCGCATGCAAAAATGGTTTCGGAAGAAAAATTACTTCGAAAAATACGGAAATATAATAAAAAGTTGGAACGTCAGCGTCGAAGGAAAAGACGGAGTCATGATAGTGTACGCGGGCGCAGCCTCAGTTCAAATCGGCGGCAAAGTGTCGAACGTGACCGGAGCCCTTTGCGCGCCAGTACACTGGATAACGAAGGTAAGCTTTGATTTAGGTACAGCTTAGTCTAAACACGTGGCTGGCTACAATGGTCGAGTATAATATACCTACCGTGTTAGTACGAGATACTTAAACACGAAGATCAACTTTGATACGAGATATCAACTTTGATATAAAACAGATTTCTGTTTCCGGCACGTGATGCCGATTTGGTCAAAACCAGCATGTGCTTTCAGTACGAGATACTGTTTAGTGCTATTAAAGTGCTGTTGAGAAACCTAAGGGTTTTTTCTCGTATTTCAGAAGAAATCATCGAACAGAGTGAAATTTAGCCTCAAATTTCGTCGGTCCTGAAGAACAATCTGACGCTCATAATGTCACAGTTTGCCTGAAAACTGCCAACTCTTAGATGCCCCAATCTTGAACGAAGAAGTGAAGGCAGTGATCTCTGAAACGGGGCCCATAACTAGAGACAAGTGTATTGCCTACCAGCAAAGACAGATGGGCACAGCACTTACAATAATAGGCAAAGTCATGTCTCATATAATTAACAACCCACCAGATAAAATAACTATGTTAAAATCACTCAGTGAAGCATCAAAGTTGGTGTGTGACCACCATCATCAACAAACAAAACCAGAAGGTCACTAGTGTCTCCTCAACTGGACAAACATTTCTTAGAAATGACTCAAAATACTACCCGAAATGAATTTTTATATGGAGACAATTTATCAGAAAGGATTAAGGTAAATAAGATAATACAACAGAGTTCAAACTCTATTAAGAAGACTGCACCAAAGCCAGCAATCCCTGCTAAGAACACAAATAACAAATATATGGGAAACAGGAACGGTCCACCACGACAGTTGAATCAGAGTCAACCAACCAAGGGGATGGCACGAGGTGGACCACGGACTCGACCACAGCCATCACAACACAGGACATCCTTCAACCCACAGCGTTCCGAGAGAACCCGGGGTGCCCACTACAACAACAGGAAATAAATAAGGTACATGCTGGCAATTTAAAAAACTACTTTGCTTGTTGGTTGTCATTAACAATTAATGATCCCATTATATTGCAGTGGATTAAAGGATATCATATTCCTTTCATGTCTCGGTATAGTATAGTCCCTAAAAATAATTTACCTGATTGTGAAATTCCACTTATGCAGGAAGCTATTGTTAACCTTTCACAATTAGGAGCTATAACACCATGTTGTCATTCAAAGGGAGAATTCATCTCCAAAGGTTTTCCTTGTTCCAAAACCTAACGGCAAGCAAAGATTCATTTTCAATCTAAAACCTTTGAACATGTTTATAAAAGTTAGTCACTTTAAGATGGAAGATATTCGCACTGCAATAAGGTTAATTGATAAACATTATTATATGTGTTGCATAGACCTTAAGGAATCATACTTATTAGTACCTATAGCATCTGAACACAGAAAGTACCTCCGTTTTGAATTTGATGGAACATTATATGAATGTACAGCATTGCCATATGGATTATGTACTGCACCTAGTATGTTTACCAAATTGTTAAAACCTGTGGTTGGTTATCTCAGAAATTTAGGCCTCCTATCCACAATATACATTTATGATCTTTGTTGTATTAGCCAAACTTATAATGAGTGTTTACAGAACATGGAAACAGCAATTGGTGTGTTAAAGGGCTTAGGCTTTATTATTAATTCTGAAAAAAGCAACCTAGTGCCTAATATATATTGCAAATTTTTGGGGTTCATGATTAACTCCACATCAATGTGCCTTGAGCTATTGAGCTACCTTTAGAAAAAAGAAATACAATTAAGAGTATGATTGAGAAATTCCTAAAATTAAAAAAAAAAAAAATTGGATTAGAGAATTTGCTAGATTGTTAGGTACATTAGTAGCAGCATGTCCAGCTATACCATATGGCATAGTACATACAAAGCAAATGGAACATGTTAGGTATTTAGCATTACTGATATCAAAGGACAATTATGATGCATCCATGACCTTACCTATACTATTACAGTCAGACTTTCAATGGTGGAAACATAACATAATGCATAACAGCAAAACATATAAGTCAAGAAAATTTGATTTACAAGTATATACAGATGCTTCCCTGACAGGTTGGGTTGCTTATTGCAATGGTGAGAGTGTTGGAGGCCTGTGGTCATTATCAGAACAAAAGTGTCACATAAACCAGTTAGAACTAATGGCAGCATTTTTTGGTTTAAAATGCTTTGCAAATTTAAAAAATATTTGTAATATTCTTCTTCGAATTGACAACACTACTGCCATTGCCTGTATTAACAAGATGAGTAGTGTTCAATTTCCACACCTCAATGATGTTAGTAAAATGATATGGGATTGGTGTGAATCTAGGTTCATTAATGTCCAGGCATCTTACATAAAATCTAAAGATAACTTGGCAGATGAGGAATCAAGGAATACTAACATTGACACAGAGTGGGGATTATCAATAGATGCTTTCAATAGAATTGAAAAAGTGTTTGGCAAGCCTAGTATTGATTTATTTGCTACCAGAAATAATGCAAAATGTAAAACATATGTGTCATGGCATAGAGACCCATATGCATTTGAAATAGATGCCTTTACATCTGACTGGAGCTTTTTTTTTTTATGCATTCCCACCATTTGCAATAATTACAAAATGTCTGCAAAAAATTAAAAACGATGGGGTGAAGGGAATCCTAGTATACCCACTGTGGACTTGTCAGCCATGGTATCCTTTGGCAACAATGTTGATGGTTACAAAACCAATCATATTCTATCCTAATAAGAATTTATTACAATCTCCTTTCAGCATGGAACACCCATTAAGCAACCAGCTTACCCTGGCAGCGAGCATCTTTTGCGGGAAGCATTCAGACGTAGAGGTTTGCCAGAGGGCTCACTAAACATTATGTTATCATCCATTTCACCAGGTATGCTAAAGCAATATAGTACTACTTATAAGAGTTGGTGGATATTCTGTCAAAACCACAGTGTAGATGTTTATACAGCTTCAATACCAGATGTAATACAGTACTTAACTGAAATACATAAAATGAATGTTGGCTACAGCTTGTTAAATACAGCGAGATCTTCACTTTCCCTTCTGTTAAATGAAAGAATTGGCAGGGATGATCACATCAAACGTTTTTTTTAAGGGTTTATACAGAATTAAACCTGCTTTACGAAAGTATGTTAATACTTGGGATCCTTCAATAGTGCTAAGATTTCTGTCTAATTGGGGTGATGATAAAAATTTAAATTTGGAAATGTTAAGTCACCTTATTAGCTCTTGCTACTGCTTAAAGAGTACAGACTATATCAGTAATTAAAATACAAGATATATCCATGTCACAAGACATAATACATATTATCATTACAGATCTTATAAAAACATCACTGTCATCAAGAACTGAAACATTAATTAAACTACCGTTTTTTGATCAGAACCCCAATGTTTGCCCAGCTAGAGCTATAAAAACATAATATGTTTAGCTATAAAAACATAACATAATATGTTGAGCTAACATCATCTCTAAGGATTGATGAACAATACTTGCTATTGACTAGTAGGAAACCTTATAAAAGAGCATCAAACCAAACAATTAGTAGATGGATTAAATCAGTTGTGATTATTAGTCAGATGGATTAGTCAACTGCTGGCTGGTCAGATAGCTCTCTTACATTTGCCAGGTTTTATGATGTACCAGTGAATGTTAATGCCCCACATGACAGCTTTATTAATGCTGTCTTTAATGCCAACTTGAGAATGTAATTATTTTTTATTCTCTCTTTTATAAAATTAATAAATGGTCAATGAATATTTATGTTATTTATACACTGTCATTAGAGTTATATTTTGGTTATATTTCTAAGGGTCAGTCAAGGATGTTTCACTATAGCATTTATTGTTACTAATTTTATCTGATTAAGATACAAGACTGATATTAATAGTACTTATGTTATGTTGTTGTTGCTGCTAGTATTTTCATTGCAATTTTATTGTCATGAAAATACTAGTAGCAAATTGTCATTTCTGTTTGACTTAAATGACGCCCTGTTTATTATCTTTATTTTTTTTATTTTTTTTCTTATCCTAACATTTTAAATATCTTAAGATTATTGATGTTACATACCTAAGTATGTACTAGGTTACTGTTGTTTGAGTATGTAAGTCTCAAATAAATTTGATTCATATATGTATGGTTGTTTTGATATGTATCTTTTCAAAATAGTGGCCCATATCGACTTTGACTCTAAACAGCTACTCTGTAATCAATTATATTTCAGTTCATCATGAAATGAAATTGATTAATCAGACGAACTTACCTTAAGTGAAGTCCGATTACAATTTCATGAAGGATGAACTGAAATATAATTACCCACCCAACCCATCCTTTTTAGGATCAGTCCCTTGTCGAACGGGCCAACAGAGCAACGCTATCTCTAAAGAGTGTCAAATCAGGGTTACCAATCCATAGAGAAAAGTTTTATTTTTATTTTCTCTAAAACTGCGATGCCAAATACTAGCGAATTGGGAACTACTCTGTAATCAATTATATTTCAGTTCATCCTTCATGAAATTGTAATCGGACTTCACTTAAGGTAAGTTCGTCTGATTAATCAATTAATTTTTTTTTACACTCCGTCATGGCTGTATATACCTACGTAAGTATTTGCTCTTAACGTTTCTGAACGAAAGATTTGTTTAATCTGTGGTGTGGGCAATAAGCCCTTCATCCGCTTAAAAAAAAGTTCACGTATTTCGTAATAATAGTTGAGCTGACTTGTGTATTTTATTTATTTACTCGCAAATGTGATGAAAACATTGTATGTTTCACGGGCGGTACGGGAATTACGAACCTCAACTCAGAAAGCCCTCAGACTTCGACTTCGGGCCTCGATCGTAATGCCTTACTTACCGCCCTTAATACACAACGTACTATTACGGTTTAAAAAGTGGTGCCTATTGCGATGACGACAAAAAAACATGAAGAAAATAAAGGCAGGTCACGGAGCCTCAGCGCTAAGAAAGAAAATTAGATTCAAATAAATCTCACCAGACGGCGTGATATGCACTGTATTTATTATTGAATGTGTGTAAAATTAACATTTTCTGGAATTGAAGTTGATTAAACAAGAACATAGAATATTTATTATTCTATGTTCTTGTTTAATCAACTCTCCTAGTACAAAATTTCAGCATATTGGGCTCTTGATTCACATTTCAAAGATTATTTGAACGGATTATTTATAATTAATGACAATGGATGGCTTTTAAATTTCTGAGACATTCCACTGGATTGATTAAATTTGCATTGTAACATTCTGGTGCAAAAAAACTGTTAAAACGTGCAAAAAAATAATAAGAAAAGAACCTTCACTGTAATTAAAGAAAAAAAAAACACGAACCTCTTAAACCTTTTTACTTGCAAGGCGCTGCTAACACCATCTATCTATCACCGTGAAACAGAACCGAGCGCGTTCGATATACAAAAAAAATATCAGATTAATCAGACGAAAAACGCTAGTTACGTCGGCACGGTTTTTTTATATGGGATGAGGCATCTGTATGCTAGTACTCGTATTATATTATCTGTGTCCAGGTGTATACTATACAATGTACTTTTCAATTCATGACATTGTAACAATGATCAGCACTTAAATAGACTCCATTTGATTCCGGTGCTAATTAGGCAATCTTGCTTGTCTCATTCACTTGAGAAAAACTGGAAACCGTAGAAGGTGTAACTATGAAAATAAATGCTTCATCACTGTCCCAAAAAATTAAAAAACAACAATATCAAAAAACCAGATGAATAAATTCAACATTTTCAACAAGAAAATAGAAAGAACGCGACAGAACTCTTGACACGATGGCAAAATAACGTGGTGAAGAAAATGAGCGAAGTGGCAGACCATTAAGTGTCGCCTATGGCACGCGAGATGTAGCTTAAGTAGTGATGTGAAATGATATCGACAAGTGAAAAAAGTTTTAAGAATATACAATAAAATCCAGATAACAAAGGTAACGCTTATAAAAATAGTAGCGATTGTAATGATAAAGTTTTTATCAACGTATATTAAATTCTTGGATCCCTTTAGATTGGCATTGAGCAGCAAGGTAAAGTGTTTTGCTGGATCACTTTTAGTCTCTCTAGCAGGACTTCATCATCAGTAGCCTTTTTTAATATTGCCACTGTTGGGACACAGGACGCCTCTCATAGAGGGAGTGGGCCTAGTCCACCACGTGGGCCCAGTGCAGATTGGAAGTAAAATAGAGACACATAATCTCCCGTACGATTTGTTAATAACAGTCATATATCAATAAACTGAGTGTGGTGATACTAGTGATCACAATTGAGTTCGCAAATCAATCATTGCTCTTGGCTCTTAACCATGAGGATGCTTCCATGAAATGCTTTCAAACCTAAAATATTTGGACTTTCACAATCAATTTAGGGAAATTATACTTCTCAGTTGAAATCCGACTCAACAGTTTAAACAATACAAAACACCAAGTCTTTTATCGACAGCATTACATCACCACACACTTCTATGCAACGAACGTAGGACAATGGTTCTAGTTGTGCAACGTTCTAGACGCAAATTGGCGAGTGGAACCAAGAAAGCAAAATACTCGTAGGGACTGCATACAATAGTACAATATCAGTGTCAGAGATTGCTAAGCTTTAGAGTAACAATGTAATGGAAGAATCAAGTCTATAGAGACTCAAGACAATGACTAACTGTGTTGTATGACATGCATGTCAGTTTACGATTCAAGAATTAACAGAAGCATTTTCAAAGCTCTACTTCTGTCAAGGCTAGTTTTGTCCTCTGTATCTATTTTTGTCGCCAATCAAAATTCTTTTGTTTTGGTTTTTAAGGGTGTAAGCATATTAATAATTTGTGCTTAAGAAATTTAAGATTAGCTTTTGCTTCCGGTTCCACCTGCAAGTCACCCTGTAAGTTGAAAATCATCCCAGGCTTATTTCTAATTCATAATTCAGGCCTTGAGCTGTGATTGATTACCAAACATCTATCCAAACATACATACTTCCACGTTTATAATATTACAAATATTAGGAAACAAGTTATTGCAGCTGAAAACACACAAATGTCATATATTCAGCGCTGACCACTAACGACCAAATGGGCCATCGGGTACCAAAACGAAGAAAAGTATTTTGTCTATAACATCGCATGCAGAACTTTTTAAGTCTACAAAAATAATTTTGTTATTACAAAAGTTGCGGAATTGTTATTAAAGGTCCCTAGGAAGTTCACATTTTATCCAAATGATTACAGAGCCCGGATAAGTTGGTATCTTACTGCGTTTTTTTACAGAAGTTTGTTTACAGTTGGTCTATCTGACCTAGTTTAGATTTTATACAAAGAAGATTTTTTTGCTGATAATATTTAATGTAGGTAGGTACACATTTTTAAATGAGGTCCGTCTAGACAAAAGATTTAAAAGGGTTTAGTTATAATTATGAATAGAAAATGGTTATTGTACTGGAAATTGGAAATTACGAAATGGGTTATTTAATTATGGCACTCCAATGACATATTCACTACTACATTCTTTAGGGTACTATACCAAATTAAACTTAAATATGAGTGAATTTGTCACTTACAGGTGTGCACAGCACTTACATATTTCAAGTTTTATTATATTACATAGAGTAAATATAGGCAAAAAAAAAACAAGACTGCATGAAAACAAAATGGAAAAATAAAAAACTAAATCTATTTTGTTGCTCTAAAGAATAACGCAGTCAATGACAATAATTAACAAGTGATTAATAATATATGAGTTAGTAATAACATTAATAATAATGCATGGAAATGGAAAGTGAACTTTGGGATTCTCCACGCGAAAATTGGCATAAAAGTTATATGCACTTATATTTTAATCAATATGTTCCTGCCCTTGTCCCATGTTACTTGGGGTCGAGGTGCAACACGTTTTATCCTTTCATACTGTCCTGTCCATCCATATTTATATTCACAACTCTTTTAGTAAAATGTGTGTCATCCCACCTCATCACGAGACCATACCAGGACAAACAGTTTCCTTTAATTTTTTCTGTCATTGGCTCCACTTTCACTTCCTCTTATATGTTAATTCTTACTTTATCCATTCTCGTCATTCCGCACATCCATCTCATCATTCTCATCTCTGCTACATGCAATCTCTTTTTATCCGTCTTTTTCACATTTCCCCAACATTCTGATCCATACAGTACGACAGGTCTAATTACGGACTTGTAAATTTTCCCCTTAAACTTGAGAGGCATCCGTGGGTCACAAGTTGTTCCAGAGACCTATCGACATTTCATCCATCCTAAGTTGATCAGTTGCGATACGGTCTTCCTCGCCATCTCCTTGGACAAGCGACCCTAGGTACCGATTATATTTAACTAACCCTTATTTGTTTGGGATAAAAATAACATTATCTTCTTCTGCCGTACTTCAGTATCAGTCGTTACCTCAGCAGTCACGCCCCTTTCTAGCCCATTTATTATCTTTCACTTATTTCATCTATCGTTTCTTTAACCTGCCCATACCCAAGCTTCTAACTACTCTTATTTTTAATTCTCTTTACAAATCTACACAAAATTAGTTTGCGAGATTCTGTACTGTTACCCTCTTTAGTAAGCCCGTTTTTATCCGGTATAATAATATCATTTATCTGTATAATAATACATGGGTATATTTACACAAATGATATCAATACAAAACTTTAAAGAAAAACAAATCATCTTCATGACTTTGGAAAGTTGTAGACCGAGACTATAATATTCCAACTAAAACATTTGAAGTAAACAGATTTGTTTATTCATCATGGCTAACTTGAGATTCATAACTTAGGACTAAGAGCTGTTTTTAACAAAGTGCCTTTAGTCGAGGTCTGAATGAGCCATTTTCATAGTAATAAATAAAATAGCGACTTTTGTATTTTGGTACAAGGAACATAATTTTGAATTAGAGTAGATTCACAGTGAAAAGACATTTCATCTTTTTTACTTATCTTCTTATTATTTAAACAAGTGTTTTTTCTCTTGGGGCTGGGCAGACACTACAGAACGTCATACAAGCACCCAACATTTACAAATTGGAATAAAAAACTTTTTAACAAAAAAATGAAACCGATTTCTAAAACAAAACACTAAAAAGCGAAAAATTTTTTTTTTTCGAAGTCGGTGATATTTTTGCTAAAAAGATTTTTATTATATCTTTTTAGTTTTGGTAGGTACCTCCAAATACCATGAAAATCATTTATAGACAAAGTAAATCTACGATGCCCATAAGCCCAAAGACGCTTGTTTTATGTCTGAGTTCCATTGCCTAAATTCCGGCTTCATCATCAGATAAGTTCGATGTTACCATTTTCAACAGTATACCATTTATTTATAAGTAATTGCTTCATCATAGTCGGTCAGCTATTCGATTTATCTTATACCCGTTACACTTTATGAGTGTAAATGATTGCATTGTTGATAAAAATACTAAAATCGCTAATGTATTTAATATTTGAGGAGTTCCCTCGATTTCTCTGGGATGCCATCATCAGATCCTCGTTTCCTTATCATGATACCACCCTTGGGATATCTCCTTTCCAACAAAAAAGAATCATCAAAATCGGTTCATAAACGATGAAGTTATCCGCGAATACACATAAAAACAATATTTATACGGTCGAATTGAGAAACCTTCTCCTTTTTGGGAAGTCGGTTAAAAATACCTCGATATTTAAGATACTATTATATTTACACAGAGCAGTGGTGACAGAGAGCAGTGCTGGCCCAGTGGTATCGGCCGCGACTTGCAAGTTGTAGGTCGTGGGTTTGAGCCCAGTCAGGCGCTTTACTTTGTGTAAATTATTTCATCACCACTGCTCTCAAAACGGTGAAGGAAAACATCGTGAGGAAACGGGAACCAAAAATTCAAAGACATGTGACATCCACCAACCCGCACTGGGCCCGCGTGGTGGATGACGGCCCATGCCCTCTCACAGAGAGGAGGCCTGTGTCCCAGCTGTGGGAACATTAATAGGCTGATGATGTGTGATATTTACACAATAGATTTTGGATATAAATGAGTAGGGTAGAATTGGGGGTTCTGGATCACTTGCTCTCGCTTTGCTCGAGCGCATGATCCAGAACCCCCAATTCTCCACACATAAACACAATATCATTTTAACCTTAAACATTTTTAGTAGTTATAGGACAGTTATTTATATTATTAATTAAAGAAGGTATTTCATCTTCTGGCAGTATCTGGTAGCATAGAATGTCTTCTGAATCAGGAAACACTATATCACGCACTATACTTCTTGTTATTAATTTAGTGTCAGGCACAGCATTTGGTGACCTTGCAGCCAGTTTTTCAGGACCAGGATGTATGTTGCCAACTCGACCAAATGTAAGGAGCTCATTGCGACCTCTCTTGAGTGTTAGATATGTCGTATTTTCAATGGTGGATTTTACTGAGTTTTGCTCTGTCTTGCTTGTATTGTCCTGAAGTTTTGATGAACTGGTGTTCATTATTTTTTGGTCACTCATGTCTTGAGTAAATAGAATCTCACCACTAGTATTCTTGAAAATAACTTTAGAAATGCCTTCCAAATCAAATTTCGATGAATGAAACATATTGTGAATAATATTAATTTATTATTTTTCTTGATAAGATGGAACCATCACATTACAATGCTAAGAGTTTAATGCTGTGTGGAGATATGCATATTTCATTATATATTCTCTCCCTTTCACAGCGTTCAAATAAACACAATCAGGATAATGTATAGCATGTTGCATCCAAGGATCGTCATAAATCTCCCAATCTTCGATAACACCTCCGCATGAGAAACATGCTGCAATATCATTTATACTATTTCCATAGTAAAAGAATCCCGCGTCAGCCATTTCCATCACTAATCTTTTCTTTTTATTAAACACCCCCCAGTAATAATTAAATGAAAATTCACGCATTTTAAACTTGTTATACATGTCATATCGAGGTTTGTATTCATTTTGAGACATGTTCTATTCACTTTCTAATTCAATTATAAACGTATAATGATATCATCTACCTTTTGTCAACAACTTATAAAGACCGGACAGCGGTATGTGGAGGGGGGGTAGAAAACTAAGATGCGTTTTACCTAACTATAAAAATAAAACAAAAACAATATTTATTTTAGAATTTTATTATCAAAGCACCACTTATTTAAACATAATACATTTTTTAAAGCACATACAGAGTCATGATAAATACAGTTATATAAATCTTGAGAATGTTTATAAAGATCGTATAAACTTATCAAACTAGAACAACCTTTATCTTCTAAATTAAATATATTACAATTACTATTTTCTAAAATATGCTTTAACCACAACACTTTTTCTGAACCTTTAACGTAGATACATTTATCTCTTAAAATATCTATAACCAAATTCTGATAATTAGAATAGGGTAAAAATCCTTCACACCAGTGTATCTTTCTGTTACGTTCAATCCAACAAACTTGTTTTTTTTCTAGTTTCGTTAATTTTGAAAATGGAAATGGTGGCTTTATTAAAAACACTTGTAATTTTTTATCATACAATATAGCGATTTCTTTTATTATAAATTCATTTGTCTCTGTTTTAAAGCCTTGAATATCCACAATAGCAATCATGATAACCTGCGCACAATGTTGCTGAGAGGTTTGTATTCCACAAGTCGATCGTTTATAATCAAACAATATGCAGTCGTCTTATCTGGTATTGCCGTAGAACATTCAATTTCCAACCTCACGTCCACTGGACCTGTTTTCAGGCTATCGTTTTGTCTTGAGCAGTCTAAGATAAAGAGAGGAGCTTTTTCTTTGAACTCCTTTAGATCAAGCAACGGGTCTATTGGACAGTTGTAATACGACTGACGAAATTTCACAAACATTTCGTATAATATACTATATTTGTTCTCAGAAAACTTTAAACCTAAAGGTTCATATGGATAATATTGAGAATTCAAAAAGAGCGTAACGTTTGTTACTTCACAATGATCGAATACTGAACCGTCTTTAGTTTTATTATTTTTTCGATTAGTTTGTAAACAAAAAATTACATATCTAGGTTTTTCCAATTGTGAAGCAGTTTTAACTGACCAAGAATGCTTTGTTGTTTTAGGTAGTAACGGATACTCATATAAATCCCAATTTCTAAACGCCAACTGAATAGGTTTATCTCTTTCTAAATGTTTTAAAAGTGACAGTCGTTCTCGGTCTGATACTTTTATATGCGGCACCCTCCACTGAACTCTTTGTACATCTATTTGAAAATTAACAATATCATCAGTAAGGATAACGCTATTTAAATTAGTGTTACTTCTGTTCAATATAAGTTCATGTTTACAATTTATCACAATTTTATTATAATCCTCTGCAAATCCTAATACCTTATTTAATGGTATCACCGCACTAAAATGCCCATCACTTTCAAATCCCTCTAAACTCCAACCCCATAGGGCAGCAACTTTATTTTCTGCTTCATTTAATGAAATGTATGATTTTATTGTTGATGTTATTCCAGAATTTTTTATGCGGTCTATTTCAATACCATTCATTTCGTATCTGATGTCTTGAAACAAAAACATAACAGAGTTATTAGTGAACGTAACATTTTTCTTGATTGGATTCCCATCTTTACCGAAGAGCTTCGCTTTTCCTTCGATGTAAATTGAACTGGCTGATGGTAGCACGTATATGTCTTGCTGGTGGATGGGAATTCTGATTTCATCGTTTTCTCTAAAGCTGTTATTGTAGGGATTGTACGAATGGACTTCATAACTTTCGATCGAAGTGTCGAAGTGTGGTAATTCAGTAATCTGTAGTATATTCATACTTTAAATCCTAGCGCTTTTAGAAAATCCTTATTTGCTTTAGTCAATTTCTTAACTTTTTCCTTGCGTCTTTGCACCTTAACAATCGCAGAAGAACTAAGACGTTTTTCATTCGCTTGAGTGTTTTTATAATGTACTATCATTTTGTTTTCCTTAAGTGAAGACGTAACTGAACTTGTTCCTCTCCAAAATTAATACAGTGTCCAAATTGATCTACAATCTTAACAGATACCGATGAAATTATATTTTTATTTACTGGAAAGTAAATAACATTTTGCGGTATTTCCATGCACTGTTGACCTGGAGTAGTATCAGACACAAATTCATGAATAAAATGAGTTGGTAATCCGTTGCAGTACGAACCCTGAACAAGATCACATTCGATTCTGATTACAGACAGACCTTTGTTAATAATGGGAATATTTGGTCTTGATTTTAATACTGAAAAAAAGTATATCAAACCGCACTCATATTGATCTGACAAATGCAATGGTGGTTGAAAGTATGAAACTAGTTCCGATTTTTTCCCAGAGATGGTAATCGTAGTAGACATACTTCTATACTGACAACTTTCGGCAGATCCTGCTTATTTTATTCCTTCACTGCACCAAAAATTCTTCAAAAAGTTTAAACAAAGATGTCCACAATTAAAAGGGTGATCACGCTGAATATTATCATAATTATAGTGAACTTTGGATCCCAAGTATTTTATAAATTCCTTAGGAGGCTTGAGATTTCCGTAACTATCAAAATACTCAATATAATCGTTGTATTTTGCATAGGCTACCCAATGAGAACCAGGATTTTTAGAGCTATCTAAATTTATTACTCCACATTCTTTTTTAAAAGGATGTTTAGGGAGCTTATCTCTCATAAAGACACCTCTGAAATAGGGAATATTATTTCCATACTTCAAAATGTCTAAATTACTCAAGGCTCGTTTGGGTAGCCGATATCTTAGTTTTTTTCTTTTGATACAAAAATACCGAGTCCATCTTTATGCGGTTTAAGGTGTATTCCTTTTCCGATGCAGAGAGCTTCCATCTTTTCATTGTGTCTCTTCGATTCAGCCCATAACTTTTTCGCCATCTTGAATTCATTTATGGTTTTAGCAATACCAGCTGCACCGCCTGCTAAAGCTCCCGCCGCAGATAATCCCGCAAAAATCGGAATCAACGGCAATACTCCACCAGTTTTTGGTATAGGAATAACACGAGGAAGTTTAATGGATGAATCACCAGCTAATTCTCTGGCAGCGGCCATAGCTAATTCTATTGCCACTTTCTTGCATTTCGGTTTTAATTTTTTTATATGTTTCCCCGTTTTTCTAATAACATTTTTAAATTTATTTTTTAATCCTTTTCCACATTTAATTTTAGGAGAACTCTTTTTGTCGTCTTTTTTTAGACCAGATCCAGTTTTAATTTTTGCTGTCATAGCACTGCTTACTAAGCGTGCTGCCAGTTTTTCCCCTACACTCGCATCTGAGGCAAGTGCGCGCTCTTTAGCCATATTTAACAAAACTAAATCTGCCTTGTGACGATCCTTTAAGTTTGAAGACTCGTGATAAGCAATGTCGTGTTGTTTGCAATATTCATCTAACTTGTTAACACCTTTATCTCCACGTGTAAGCCTTTTAATTAATTTAGTGCCAGGCCCACAATAATTGTATCCCGGTAAATGTAATTCAAATGGTAAATGATTTATAATCCAATTGAGAAGACTACTCTCTTCAATACACATCATAAGACTGACACATTTGGACTGAACACTTAATAAATATTCGATTTATCAATCCAACTGTTTTCAGAAAGAACTTTTTCAACCAGATACATGTGAGGATTTTTTGTCTTTTGAAGCTCTTGTACATAAAATGCTCCTAAAATGGGTTGGCCTCTGATTGCATCTTCAATTAAGTAGGTGATAGGAGTTGTATTTTGTTTTTTTCGAACTTTAAATATTTCTGTCGACCAGTTGGGAGTATATCCTTTTTCAAATGTCCCCTTATACTTACTAATGCGTACATAATCACCCTCTTTAAACTTGCTTTTTAGGCTAATAGTTTTTACTAGACTGAAATATCTTTGTAATATGTGTTTTTTATTAGTGTTATCCACGTTTGCTGGGATTTCATCAATTGTACGATGATAGGTGTGATTGTATTCATAAATAACATTATTAAGAGTACTGTCTATCCAATTATAGTTACCTTTTAAACTAAATTCCTTGTACAGTTTCGATTTCAATGTTCTAATAAATCGCTCGACTATTGACGCCTTTTTTGTTGAGAAGGTTGAATAATGGTTTATGTTATAAGATTTCATAAGGTTTTGAAATATGTTATTATAAAATTCTGTTCCATTATCCGTTTGCAGATTTTTGGGAACACGCCCACTAACCAACAAAATCTTGAAAGAATTGCATACACTATCCTTTGTCTTACTTTTCAAAGGAAAGGCCCAGGCGTATTTCGAAAATGTGTCAATAACAGCAAGAATAAACTTGAAATTTTTATTTTCTTTGGAAATTGATTGCATATCAATTAAGTCTGCTTGCCAAAGGTCATCTATATCTTTCATAATAACGTGTCTTCGTGGAAAGTTTAGTCTTGCATTTTTATGTATTTCGTTGACTACGTCGGCTTTACTCATATTTTTAATTCAGTATATCAACATTTGTCTTGAACCCACCTATAATACTGAATGAAAAGCATACTATCTCCACTATTTATTCTCTAATTATATCAGCTTCTTTTAATTCTTCAATTATCGATAAAATTTCATTATCATGATTTGTATATTGCCAGCATCTCTTGAAGCGACTAATAACTTTAATCTCTCAACCAATTCATTGGGATCATCCCAATATACCAAGTCGGTATTGTTTTTGTACTTCTTTAACTTTGGCAAGTTGCCTCCAAGTTTGGCGTGAATGTTATCATTTAACGTGTCAGTAAAAAATGGTCTGATTATTTCACGATATTTTATTCCTTTATCACCTTTTATTTGGCCTTTAGGATTAAAGTCTCTTTTGTGAGCATTTGTGTAATGCAATATATCCTTGTAGACAAGTTTATCTTTAGGGGATACTAATTGTAAATCAGGTTTTTTTCGAAGTAAAAGTTCTTTCAGGCCAGGAGTTAAATTGTAAGATTTATCACCGATTTTAATCAAAATGACGCTATCGTTGTTCAAACTATCAATTTTAGAAAATGATACTATCGAATTACCCATAAATAAAGTTTTGTTTTCACTTCTTATTCCAAACGGTATATTTACACCATCATAAATATCATAATCCTCTAATGAAATCTCTAAATCATCTTCCATTTTAGGAGACTTTTTAACCAAGTGTGTGGCATTTTGATTTGGTTCGTAACAATCCTCAAATTTTGTAGTCGACCTACTATTAATTTCATCCAATTTAATATCTCCAGAACATGTGGGGGTTGTATTTTGTAACAAAAATATTTTTTCCATATTTGTGTTGGAATCAGCTAGCGTTTTAAGAGGATCTGTGACAGGTTTAAGCATTTTATCGAGTGACAAGTTCATTGTGTGTTCCTGGTTCTTCATATGTTTTATTTTATTCTTTATGGAGTCTACGGACTTTATTAATTCTATCTTAATATTTTTCTCCATATTTAATTATCAACTGCGTTCAGCTAGTGAACAAATCATACTGAATTTGTTTTCGCATGTTAATTACTTATATGTATAAACAATAACATGGGCTTAAACATAACTGGCTATATGTGAAACATATAGCCATATATGGCTGTGTGTACTATTAGGGTATGCCTCTGCATAACCCTTCGAGGATTACAGACATGAAGTATATAGGAACAATCAATCAAATTTAAAAAAAGTATCGAAGTTCTGCCTGTACCTTCCATTATTTAATGACGATTCTTTGTTAATAAGTAGAAAATTATAAGGTTTACTCCAAACAGTTTGACAAATATTTTTAAACTCTTTCCATTCTAAATCAGAACTTACATGCTCTTCATAAATATGCTTTAAATTTACATCGTCTTGTTTAAATATTATAAGAAAATTTACATTATCACGTAACAATTGTTTCGGAATTTTGGAATAGGTTTGTGATAGGTAGAAGCAATCGATTTGCTTATGTCTACCCATAGAAAAATAATTGCGGATATTAATTTGATTTTCACATGCTACATCATCAAAAATAAATACCGAGTTAGTTAAAGCTTCACTCGGAGATATTACATCTTTGTCATCATTAAACTCGTAGAACTTTATTTGAGGTACTCTTCTTAATACTTCGCTTAAAAAACGATATTTTGGCTGAAAACTTGTTTTTGAGTAAAGATAAAGATTCTGAAATTTTAGTCCATTTTCATGCAGAAGCAAACTGATCATCACGTTTGTTTTACCACAGTTCGAAGGGCCGCATATTATACAACGAATCGTATTAGGCAGTAAAATGCTGTGTTTGATTTGGTGAGCAGAGTCACTAAAATTTATATTATTATTAACGTTCAGAGATATGGGTTGTTTAATCAACTTCATCTTGCTAATTACTTCAATTCTTTACAGACCTTCATATTTATATACACGACTTATATGGTAAGTAACTTTATCCCAATCCTACAACAAGTTTAGACTTGATTATTTGCATCGTAAAAGATAACATTAAATATGGTAAGTGTAACTTAATTCCTGTACCAGTTTCAATATAGTGAAGCAACAAAGCTCATAATTCAGTTTATTACTATTCTTCCAATAAGTAGGACCTATTCAGGATTAAATCTTCAAGGCAAGTATTTCTATAATTCTATATTTCTTATAATTATGATATCTCAATAGTTAATTATTAGAATTTATGTCTAACCTTTTTTTTTCGTTTTTACAGAATTATGTCTGTCTCCCCATCGTATAGTCCTGTGGAGAGTGATTTTCTTGCGGTGGGTGTTTAATTTATCGTTATTTGAGCCATTTGTAATTTACTTATGTTATAATTATTTTATGTTATTACAGGAAACGAATAATCTTTGTCCAGACGACACCTACTCTCTTGGAAATCCGTTTCTTTTTGCGCAAGACAGGGAAACTTTTTATAACACAGAAGCAGAACTAGCACATCAAGAGTATCTAAATGAAAAAAAAGAAGAACAGAAATCTGTGGAAACTAAAGACCATAAAAGAAAGAAATCAAATATTAACAAGAAGGTCATGAAAAAGTATCCTACACAGACTTCATCTTACGTTATTCGGAAGGAGCCAGGAATACCTCATCATTTGATTAAAATACTTATATATGATCTTACCAGATGTGTTAAAGACAATAAACAAAATTGTGAAATTGACTATGATGTGGGTGACAGCGCTGACGTAAACATCCAATACCTTGTAAAAGATGAATATGATGACATTTTAGATGAAACTGAACATCTAGTCGGCAAAGTAGTGAAAAAATTAAGTAATAAGCAGTTTTAAATGTGTGTAATATAAAGAGTTTGTTTGTGATTGAGAACATTTACCTAAGTGCGTGTTTTGATTATTTGACTATGTTAAATTATGTATTTTGTTTTTGTAATATTTAAGTCTTTCTTTTTGTCTCATGTAAATATATGAATCTGAAAGTTTAATAAATATTATGATTTCCAACTTAACTAGTTTCATTTTGTGTTAGACTGCATGGGTAGTAAAATAACATAATAAAACACATCACACAATACTCATTCATTCCTAGAGTTCATTCGTACATTCATATTCATTCATCCTTTGTAAATGTCATTCGCATTGCGCCCATATTTTGAAGTTTTGGATGCAAATTGAAAAAATACATTAATCGATGAGAACGAGCCTCATAATGCATGCCATCTATAATTTAAACGTGAAATTAAGTTGGACTTGACTAACTATCAAGTTCATCACTTAGTAACTAGATGGCTCACTACAGTAAAACATTATCACATTATAATAAAAGTCTAGCCTATTGTCATTTCCTCTGATAAAATAATAACTTTACTAAGGATTTCGGAGTAAAGTTTAAAACATTAATTTGAACTGAGAATTGAACTCAGACTCAGGTTAAAGGTACTTTAGACAAATGAGTATATTTATTACATAAAATGAGAAATAAAACAAGAAATATTATAATACATGAGATTTTATTGTTCATACAATGATATATTATTGTAACATTATAAAATAAAATAAAGTAAATAGAAGATAATAAAATTAAGCAGGTACATAGTCCAAAATAAACATCTTAGAACATAGTACGATGATGACCCCAAGGTACAGTATCATTTTTATTTTTTCTTATTTGACGTTTGTCATCATTTCCATTAAGTACTAATTTATTAATTTTCTGTGTATACAACTTATGATTTTTAGATCGAATGACATACATAGTATCTCTGAGATTTATGTCATTATTCAAAGTTTTTTTATATTTCTCAATTGTGAGTTTATTAGAAACAGATTTTTTAACTCCTTTAGCTTTTTTAATTGTGTTGTTTAAACTATTTATACAATATAGTTTAGCCCTCAAACCAATAAACTCAGTAATGACATCTCCACCCATCTCATCCTTAAAATAGCCAGGTATTTGTTTATTCACTTTCGGAATACCATAAATATTATTTTCTTCAAAGTTGCTAGTATCAAAATATTTTATATTTTGTATCATGTCTTTATAAAAATCTTCTGTATGTATTAAATACAAGAGACTATCAGTATCAGTATAACAAAGTTTTATGCCATCTTTATATATTTTCTTCATAACAGAATAGTGAAATTTATATAAATGACACTTTGCTAATTCCAGTATTGTAAAACCAATGTATATTGGTCTATCTAAAACAACTTTAGCAGGCTCTAATTGAATAGCAACAAGGTTCTCTGAAATAATAGCCATATTTTTAAAATTAGGGGCACTTACATATTTTTCTGCTCCCTTTATTTTATTGGTCTTATTAAAGCTATCTTTCCACACATTAACTAATTTAACATCTACTTGTTTCCTTTTGTTTTCAATTGTTTTACCAAATATTGAATTATTTTGCTTCTTGAAAAAATCTCTTTCGAAATCTGAGTTAGCTTTTTGTCTGAGTACTGTATTAAGATTTATGTATGGTTCTAAGATATTTTTTTGAGTAAATGCTAGAATTTTGTGGATATTTAATAATATAAGACCATTCTTTAAACATTCTTGTAAGTGAGCATAGTGGATGACATATCTATATTTATCATACAGATTAGCAATTAGTTTTGTGTTTTTGCTACCAGATGGAATAGGAACGGATAATTTTTCTGGCGCAAATGGCAAATCAGAATGCGTGTCATGTAAATCAGGAGGATAATGAATATCAACTTCAAGTATGTACCCTTCGTCACTATCAGCAGAAACGGATGCAATTTCAAATAAAGCTATTTCAGATTTTGTTAAAAATCTAAAATTGCCAGTGGGAAGTCTTTGTTTCATAGCATGCCCATATAAATTGACACAATCTAAGTAAACTAAAAAAGTGCTTGATTCTTTTTCGTTATAGTCTGACAAATATTTATTATTAGCCTTTGCATACCGCAGTGAGCATTGAGCAAGACCTCCTCTGATACCTTTTTCTAGCATTTGATATATTTCTATATCAGATATTAAATCTAATTCTACTTTAGTTAACAAGAGCATGGCGTCCCAGCTTAATGATGGTGATGAAACATAATGGCAAGGGTCAAGCTCATAATGACGTAAACTCATAGATCGGAATTTCTCAAATATGTCACACAATAGTAAGACATCACATTTCAAATATAAATCAGTATATTCACCTAAATTCTTAATACCAAATTTAGACCACACATTTAAAGCGTGATTGTAATCGTCAGTAGACACTGTATCGGATGTGAGTTTATTAAAAAAAATTGAGCGATCTGGTAACCGAGTTTCCGCATATCGTTCCCAGGAGTCTATATTATAATCATAGCAATACACACCTTTCCTGAGGCATAGTCGAAATAAATTTTCATTTGTGAAAAATGATCGTAAATGCTTTAAATCATTGGAGTCCAGCGTCTTTACTAAGTTGTCTAAACTCGAACTTAAGAAATTAAAAGAATCTATAAATTTTAATTGGACTACTTTCTGAGGATTAAATGGGAAAAATTTAGTAAAAGAAATATATTTTTCCTTGGTTCTTGGAATTAAATTGATTCGACCGCAAACACTTGAAAGTTCTTTTATAAATAAATGGCAGTCATATCCTGAAAGATTATGAAATATTATGGGAATAAACTTTACAGACTTATTATTTAAGTTGCATGAATTATGAGCTGGACCACGATATTTACCGGTGAAATGATCATGGTCATGAACGATAAGATCATTACTAGAAAATTTTTCTTTACAAATATGACAAACTGCAGCAGTCTTAAATGAAAGAAGCTCTTCATCATTCAGCGGGGACATGTCTCTAGGCAAAGATAAAATATCATATAAACTTTCTAAATCCTTAGCAATAGATTCTACAAATTTTTTTGAACAATTTGGACCTCGATAAGATACTAAATTATTAAGTTCTGGATTAGTCTCGCAGCATATATAATAGGCAAAACATGTTGCTTCATGAATTTGTATGTTTTCAACAAACTGACTTTTATTTTTATCTGAATATTCTCGAAGTAAGCTTTCAAAGTCTCCATAAATAACAATAGGAATTCTTTGAGTCCTTATATAATTAGAAAACCGAAGCTTGCTATTCTCTTCTGGGAGCACTGTTTGCATTCGTGCACAATTATGATTATCTAATTTTGCCTCTGAATCAAAGTATATAAAACATTCGTCACATAAGTGAATTTTAGATTTGTGTTTTGTTAATTGATGATGAACTAGTCGCGCAAAATTCTTTATTAAACAGAAATGATTTTTGTCTCCTCTTTGAATCAATAATAAATTTACGTGAGCAAGTTTCCGCTGTAAAGTTTTGTATAATGGTCCAGTAATAGTGTTTTTTTTTTCTAAACCATAAACATTTACACTTATATGAGGATTTATTTTTTCGAATTGTTTTATGTCATCAAATGATGGTGGGAAAGATATACCATTTATATTTAATAATTTAGAGTAATGTGGATATGATGAAACTCTATTACTGTTATAGTGTGCTGGATACATATGAGCTACAATACACCAGAGAAAGCAATGTCTATCTTTATTGCAAATATTAAGACATGACTTTGTTTTAATAATTTTTATCGGTAAAGATATGTAACTGCCAGCTTTTAAGGGATTATACTTTACAATATTCATTTCCAAATGATTAATCAACTCTATAGCCCAACCAGATTCTGATAATTCAAATTCTGTGCACTTACACAGTATTTTTTGTACACATTCTTCAAAAACTAATTTTATATTAGTATTCTGAATTATCACATAATACTTTGTATTGAAAGATTTCAAAGACAATTCGTCGTTTTTAGGTAACTTGTATAATACAAAAAGCTCAAATTGTATTTTAATCGCTCGATGTTTTAATCTCAATGTATCAATAATCTTGTAAATCATGCTAGAAATATCTGATAAAAATATCTCTGGTGATATGTTATCTAAACTTATTGGATTAAATCTGTAACTAGCAATTCTGTTTTTGAAAGCAGTAGCTATCATTTGTACATTATCAAAATCAGTACTCAACAAACAGTTTGATTTATGTATATTACTTTTCTTATGTGATGAATATTTTTGGGTATAAACCTTACAATCTGGGCAAAATTTCATGTTTGATTATATTGAATAAAAAACAGTAAAACAATAGTCCATTAATTTAACCTTAACTATATTCACCAAAATTAAAGTTGTTTCAAGTTTTGTTCTTCAAGGTCAAAATTACTAGTCTAGAATTTATAACTTCTTCAAAATTAAGTTTCAAGGTCACAATTACTGATCTGGTTTTTTTAAATATTTAAAGCATCAGATTCAAGGCCATAATTACTGGTCTAGTATTTTAAGCTTTGAGATTAATTATTTCGAGTATATTGGCTTTTGGTTTTTAGTTTTTTGGCTTTTGGTTTTTAGTTTTTTGGTTTACTGAAAGAAAACATACATATAATTATATACAAGTAAGTACTTAAAGCATCAGATTTCAAGGCCATAATTACTGGTCTAGTATTTTAAACTTTGAGATTCATTATTTCGAGTTTATTGGCTTTTGGTTTTTAGTTTTTTGGCTTTTGGTTTTTAGTTTTTTGGTTTACTGAAAGAAAACATACAAATAATGATATACAAGTAAGTACTTATACTAATCTACTTAATCTACGGCAAAAAAAAAACATTAAAAAGAAATATCAATTATAGACTTCATGGATATGTAGTTACTTAAATTGTAAGTTTAGACTGTTTATTACTGTTTAATATTAGACTGATAAAGTGATCGTTACAACTTTTTCTGTCTTTAAAAAAATGTGGTAAGAGACGCTTACCTACCTATTTTTTTAAATAAGTTAGACTGATAGACTATCGGTTGTATCTTCCGATAATCTTCTTTAGCAGAATTCACAAGTTTTGTGACTGCTTTCCATACCGAACTGCTGTCATCAACAGCCGATTTGAAGGTAACTAGTGCTCGTTTCCAGCGGTCGGTGCCGAGCGCCTCCGCTTCCCGAGCGTTGTAAACACGCAGTTCCACGTAGTAGTTGCCCTGCCGGGTGGGATCCCGCTGGAGTGTATAACCAGAACCGCTACGTCTTGACAAGAAGCTCCGCAGTGCAGCCGCGCGGATGGGTTCACCACCAAGTTCTTGTTCGTTCTGAAATTAAAAATGATTATCATTAGTGACCTAGTGGCAAAGACCTTGATTCTCATGCTTGAGGTCGTGGTTTCAAAAACGGGCAAGTTCCTATGCGAATTTATCAAATTCATTTGTATTTTCTAAGTTTATCTTGGATGGCCCTGACAACGGTGAAGGAAAACATCGTGAGGAAAACCGGGACTTTATAGTTAATACCTATAAGTTTGAAATCGCAAACCCGTCTTGAGCAAGCGCGGTGATCAATGCTCGGGCCTTCTCTGTATGAGAAGAATGGTTTGCCCTGCAGTGGGAGGTTCCTTAAAAAATAAATAAACTTTAGCATACCTCTGAATCCGACAGCTTCCTTTTTTTGGCCGATGTCGATGGCGCCGGCAAATCAACATCCGACTCCGTGTCGGACCCAAAAAAGCTAGATTTTACCACTGGAGCACTGGAAATCTTCTTTATTGCAGGTTTATTTGTTTTGCCGGAAACCTTTTTCCTTGACTTCTTTTTCTCTACCGATGGTGCTGGCTGAGATGCTGGTATTTCACAGTCAGAATCGAAGGGATTTGTCGACCTAAAATTAAGAACACCATAAATAAAGTCACTCATAAATTCAATTAACTATTACATATTATAATATATCGAATTTATTATTCGATATTAATATTATTTGAGTTATACGCACATACTTGAAGTTCTATTGATCACAATAATATTGAAAAAAGCAAAAACCACGAGTACTCGGGATGAGTGCTAATTAAAATGAAATTATTGAATGCAGTCATATTTATAGATTACACGATTTAAAGCAGTGATTACAGTTACAAATCGCTAGCAAAGTGAGAAAGCGTTTTCGACATGTGTGCTAAAAGATTAGTTCTATGTCATCAGCAAATAGGGTCTAAAATTCATTGATTGTTACTTACTCAATATGATCGCATCCTTACATTCCCTATTTGTCGACGGCGCCGCTCTGTCGCGTATACCTGAGATGATTTTCTAAAAAGGAAGTGCTATGTACTCTCTCAGAACAATAAGATTGATACCTATCACTTGGTAAATTTGTGTGGAGAAAGGGAGGAATATGTTTAGAATCGGGACTTCTCGCAGTTTTATAAATTGGTTGTAAATGGTATGAGAATTCTTGACATTCTTTTACGTGTAATAATTAACAAGAAATTAAGAGAGTAATTATAATCTTATTTTTATTCGTACTGTGGTGAATAATAAAAAGTATAATATGACCAATAATTTTAAGCAGATAATATCACATAATTTTGTATAAAGTGAGCTAATTTTATATAACAGACTTCAAACGAATAAGACATGTTCGACAATTGTCTCGATGCGACATTTATTATGATCAGTCGTTGTAAGCAGACACGCTTTGAACTATAACTGCTAACAATTAAATAATAATTAATTTAATCATCATCGCACATCTGAGTCGATGCAATCAGATTCAGATGTGCGATGATATTTGTTTATGTGTGGAGAATTGGGTGTTCTGGATCATGCGCTCGAGCAAAGCGAGAGCAAGTGTAAATAATCATAACATCATCGCGCATCTGCGTCGATGCAATCAGATTACTAAACGCATTGTATTAATCATGTGTGGAGAATTGGGGCTTCTGGATCATGCGCTCGAGCAAAGCGAGAGCAAGTGATCCAGAACCCCCAATTCTACCCTACTTAAATGGCTCTTGGAATGTTCAGAACAATAATTTGGTCGTTCAGCCAATAACGTCTATCAAGCTGGCTAATTTGCAGTTTTTTTTCACATACTAGGCTTATAACAAAAATAATATCAGCTTATTCACGTGCAACTGCAGGCCTTTTGCCTTGCAGTGAGAATTAGATGAGAGAGGCATTTGCCTCTCCTCATATAGATATATTGATATCAGTGATATATAGAAAAAGGTCCGTGAGTACACCATGAATTGAGAAAAATACATTGTTTCAAATCCAGGCAAGTTACAAATGTGAGAGCCATAAAACAGATTAGCTATTTAAACCTAAGGATATTCTCACAGTTCCGTATTAATTTGGTTAATGAGACCTATCTTTCTGTGCTTCATGAATATGCAAACATTTTTGTAAAGCCTTCTTCGCTTTGAGCGTTCACCGTCGTACGCACAATTCAATTTTGTAGAGAACCAATTTCATAAACTGTAATGTGTCTTTGTATATCCAATTATCCATACTAGCTTTTACCAGGGCCGTCAACCGCATAAATGTCGAAAATTATACACGGGAACGTACTGCAGGAGTAAAAGTATCGCATCTCCTAATCCAAGCCATGGTCTAACTGTGTTCCAAATCCGTTCAATTGTTGAGACGTGATTGATTAAGAAAAACCCAAATAGGCAGACTTATTATCATCTACGTATGTTACTAGCCACTATTGTCACACTACAGGACAAAGCCCTTCCGCTCACTTTTCCACATATTTTTTTTTGCTAGGGCGGGATAGACTTAAATATTCATAATGCATAAACTCGCAAGGCTGATGTGTTTAAGATAATATGTATTCTTAAAGAGCATCAACTATTACAATGGTTTAGCATATTATGCTATAATCTACCCGTCCTTTTAACTAAAATATCAGCATAATTATGACTTGACGTGCAATAAGAATAATCTTTACGGAAGACTCACCCCTCTTCAGAAAACCGGTATGAACAGTAACTGTCATCACAACATTGTACAAAGGAGTTCGCCCGTCTCACATACACTTTGAGAATAAATTAAATTGTCGAACGTAACAGCTGCCGGACGCCACCAGTGTAGGAGACAACTGATGCGTCATCAATCATGCTGTTAAATGTTGTTTAATCAGTTAATATTATAAGTGTCTAAGTTACTTTGGATGTGGATTTAAGATTAGGATCGATCGATGCTACTGCAGTACTGGATGTAAATTGTCGGTTTCTATAATAGCTGTAGAGCACTCTTGTTTTGTCTCAGCAACGAGAGTTGAAAATCTGAAAGTAAAATGATACTTAGGCGTAAACCTAAGTTTTACCGCAGGCAGGCAGGTTCACTTGCCACCTGTCCGTATTCAGTACACCTGCCACCTAGCCGTTAACTGCAGTGGCATGTATGTATGTAAAGCACTCAATCGATTGCGTACTCAGGTTGGCCGCTGCAAAGACAATTTGGAGAAATGGGGTTTATAGACTCGTTTGACACACAATGTGAGTGCGGTGCCCCTGTGCAGAATATGACACACATGCTGGAGTTCCCCTAGTGCCACACTTGCACTTTGGAGGACCTAATGAATGCCACTGACGCTGCTATTGGTAAGAACCATCAAACTCGGCCAACGCGTTTGGTCTCTAGAACGCCACATAGGAACAAACAAACATACATATATAGACTGATAAACACATTACCCTCTTTCGGCAGTCGGGTAAAAATAATAGGATCTTGGCATAGGTTACTCAAAAGTTATGAGTAGATACGTAGAATCCATTATATTTGAAACGCCGGGAAGGGACGCTCTAAGTTAAAATCCGTAGAAAATTAAGTGTATATCCTTTTTGGGCCTAGTAGGACATAAGCCGATCTTATTCGTGATGTTCTTGAGAAAGGCGTAATGCTCATAACCGAGACGTGCGTGTACGAGCAGACTAATGTATGAACGTAGACAAATACAATTAGTATAAGGATCGTAGCAGGTGGCGCTCGGTAGTTTCTGCACAAACCCATGAAAAAAATGCGTCACTATACGAGTAAGTATGTATTTAAGTATATCATAAATTTTTAGGACTGTCATGACCTGCAAAGATATAAAGTATTCTAATATCTTAATAGAAGATCAATAAAGTACTTCAAACTAAAAGAAATATGATTATAATAACTCTTTTAACCCTGACATATCTGAAGACTTAAAATACGGAGTGCTAAGATAAATTGTTCTATTCGCGATGTTTGTGAAAAGAACAGGCGAGGAATTCCATTAAAATGTCTGTGCCACTATTCCTTGTTATCTTTTTCTATTTGCACGGCTAGTGGTGTGCGAGTGTCGATAAGAACGTTATCGATGTTGGGTTATCGGTGTCAAGGTTATTCGTTATTTAAATAACTCAGTTTGTTGCGCGCATCGAACAATATACTGTTTTGCAGAGTGTTTCGTTTCGTGGAATTGAAAATGTCCGCACATGTTCAATTCCACAAACCCTAAACAAGTTTAAAATAAATGTTGGATGAATAATTGGTAGTGAAAATGTCAAACCGTCGTTTGTTTTAATCAATTGAACCGCGAATTAAAATGAATAATTATATTACGCCACGATTTATTCCTAATTTAACAGTACTCTCGTAGACGGTTGATCTATTTGCCGGCTTATTCCAACAAACTTTAATGAATAATTCAGTAGAGTACATTCCAATATGTAATTTAGTATTTTACCCATTTTGAAAACATCCATCCGTGTTAATCAAGTAATACACACAAAATCAGGCGTCTGTTCCCCAAAGACTTAGGTAAAACTATAGAACGCCACTTGCGCCATACAAAATAATAAATAAGGAATCATAGACACGAAGATTAAAAAGAATCTATGATTATTTCTTTATTACCCAACTAGCTATTCCCTGCGGTTTCGCTACCGTGGACCACCCCACAGGACCCGTTTTCGGGATAAAAAAATAGCATATGTCACTCAGGAATACTGTAGCTTTCTATTGGTGAAAGAATTTTTTAAATCGGTACATTAGTTTCGGAGCCTATTCGGTACAAAAAAACAAACAAACAAAAAAATCTTGCCTCTTTATAATACACTAGCTGTTGCCCGCGGCTTCGCTCCCGTGGACCACCCCACAGGACCCATTGGTCGTAGCGTGGTGTTATATAGCCTATAGCACTCAGGAATAATGTAGCTTTCTAACAGTGAAAAAATTTTTAGAATTGGATCATTAGTTCCAGAGATTACCCCCTACATACAAACTTACAAACTTACAAATTTTACCTATTTATAATATTAGTATAGATATTAGTATAGATTATACAATAGATCCCAATGGTGCGAAGTGTCCAAGTTATTTCTCGGCCCCTCCATAAGATAAGATAGTATATTATAGTATAGAAAGTAACTGCTAAACAGCTGCACCTGCAAAAAAAGTATCGATATATACCCGAACAACGCTACGAAACTTGTTTGAGACAAGTTAAAGTTGTCTTAAACTTGGTCCGATATCTTGTAGCACATTGAAAGGTGTTCCTGGCTGCTTTTTAAAGTACAAAAACTTTGGTAGTCGACTTTATTTTACTGGACTTTGAGTACAGGGAAAGGAGACATTTGATATTTATACTGCTCGGTAAAAAGGCCTTCGAAGTGAAGCAAGTTGGGGATTTCTACTGAGTTTATTGAAGTTTGCTGGAAGTACTGAATATAAAAATGTTGGGGAAGAAATCTGAGGGTATCGACGTTACTGTGTGGGGCTGGGTGCAGGTGATATTGAAGTTTAGCATTATATAACTGGTATAGGAGAATATCATGATGGCCCTGCGTTGAGGCCACTTCTCCCAATGTGTTATTTTTTAATGAAATACTTTTTAACAAAAATATCAAACCGAGGTCCCGAAGTTGGTATCAAAAATGGCAAACAATAGGTACCAAAGACACCGACTTCGGAAAAGATAGTTATTTTTAGCTTTGTAGTGTTAAGTTTTTTTTTTTGTAAATAATAATGTACTTATGTAAATAAATTACTAAACGGTTGAATTGAGAAACATCCTCCTTTTTTGAAGTAGGTTACCTTTATATTTGCCAAGTTAATATAGAACACAACAATCCCGAAAATTCCAGTTAATTATAATTATATATGAATAAAAGAAACAAAAAAATGAAATAAAATATAAAGTTTCCCTCTGTAAAAAAGTTATAAATAAAAGTAATTTGCAGGATTTGATGATTAAAATCGTTTAGACGAAAATTAAGTTTAACAAAAAGTTTCGCCCAACGTGGGGCTCGAACCCACGACCCTGAGATTAAGAGTCTCATGCTCTACCGACTGAGCTAGCCGGGCATATCTTTACGGTGTTATAATTATACATAATTATGGTGATATTATATCTACTATCGTGTGGAAACCGGCAAATGGTTTAAATTATTTTGAAATTACCAAACAGCTTTGAGCAAGCGTGTAGCTTTTTATGAGAGAGACCTTTTTAGGGTTTCGTACCCAAAGGGTAAAAACGCGACCCTATTACTAAGACTCCACGGTCCGTCTGTCTGGCTGTCCGTCTGTCTGTCTGACTCTCTGCCTGTCTGTCCGTCTGTCACCAGGCTGTATCTCATAAACCGTGATAGCTAGACAGCTGAAATTTTCATAGATGATGTATTTTTGTTGCCGCTATAACAACAAATACTAAAAACAGAATTAAATAAATATTTGAGTGGGGCTCCCATACCACAAACGTATATTTTTTCCGTTTTTTGCGATAATGGTACGGAACCCTTCGTGTGCGAGTCCGACTCGCACTTGGCCGGTTTTTTTTTTCTTAGTACGGTTACAGGCTGGTATTTTTTTATAAATCATCACCAAAATTAATGTTTCGAGTAAAATTAAGTCAATTTTACCATACAAGGTCATTTTAATAACAAAAAAACATAACACGATAAAAACTGTTTAAAAATAAAACCCATTAACACGCTTTTATTAGCTTGGTATGTATGTATCTATGTATCAATGTAACGGAATCTTTGAACGTGATTTTTACCCCCTTCAAAACGTTGGATTGATTTGAAACTTTGCACACTTATCAAGGACTGATGACAATGCAATAATTTCAATAGTTTGTGCCATTATCCTTACCAGGATCTTCAGGATTAGCGAGTTTTTAGTTCAATTTACCATTAAAGCGTGGTTTTTAGTTTTTAGAACTACAATTTATTATTTTTTTAAAGTAGGTCAACAGACTACAGGTAATAAAAATTTCAATAATTTATTCATAGCACACAGAGAAACCTAAAGAAAGTACATCGAAGTTTTAGCTTGACAAATTGACTATTTCATTCGCTGAAACCTTTTCTGAGGCGCTTCCCATTAATTTTAATGCGACCTATTTAGACTTTTCAGAAAAATTTACATCGTTGACGGATACTTACAAAAGGCCAGTTTGAGAACCAAGAAATATTGTCGTGATAACTAATGGTTGAGTAAAACTGAATGAACTGAATCGTTGAGTAAAACTGAATGAACTGAATCGTTGAGTAAAACTGAATGAACTGAATGATTGAGAAATGTATAAAGAAGTCTGTATTTTGCGAAGTTTCGTTTTCGATGGTTGACAACGCAGGAAAATTCTAGGAACAAAGAAATTCTACTATTTTCTCCGTTCAATACCTACTTCATCGAGGCAAAGGTTGAAAAGAAAATCTAAGGAATTCGTTTACATAATATTTTAACATAACATCGAGAAATTGAAAAACCATACCTACAAAAACTCAAAGGTTACTTACGTACGTTAGGTACGTTCATTCGAAAGATTTTTTTTTATGCGACCTAGCCTTTACGCCCAGGTGTCTAGAAATACGTTTTTTTTTTTATAACTAATTCACAGAGCGCCCTAAATAAATGGAAATAGACTTCCCATGCTGAGATAGGAGCCTTTTTGGTCTCGCACGGTGTTTTTATTTTTACTTTTGTTTAATTTTAAGCTCATTTCTCGTGTCTCCTGTGCGGGTCACAAATAAATACTTTTTCTTTCTTTCTTTCTTCCATTGATTTTTTTTTAATTTTTACTGTACTTCAAAACTACAAACTTGCGCTTATTAAACAAACTAAACAAACATTTAGATTTAGAATAATAATAGCCTTTTTTGTGGTTTATAATTTTGTCGGTAATTTTGATATGCATCAGCGACCCGGGAACCGATAGTACTTTTACTATGCGTACAGCAAAGGAATGGAATTCCCTGCCGGAGTCTGTATTTCCTGATAGCTACAACCTGGCAAGGCAAGGGTGATTCTTCGTCGACTACATCATCGCTTACCATCAGTTGAGATGGTGGCCATGCGCGAGTCTATCAATAATATACCAAAAAGTTGGTATTCTTAGTTCTAAAGCAAATTATGAAAACAAGAACTATTCTACAAATAAATAATATTATTTTCTCAGTAGCCCAAAAGTCTAAAATTTATTCTAATCTTTGAAAATTTGTACTGAACATATCACCAATTCGAAATTCAATCAATTTGAAAATCAAGTAAGTAGGTATTTTACTTATTGATGCCAGATTTGAAAAAAAAATTGATTTGAAGAAAATATGTTAATATCCAGACTTGAAGCCAACCGTACCCTAGATGATAAAAGGCCAATATTGAAACACTTACAAGTATTCCAAGAATCAGGCTTTTACTCCACAGCTCTACGAATTCGTAGAATCTAAATTGTTAGCCTGTTAATCGGTACCTGAATATTTATACTTACTCAGTGGTCTACTAATTTGCAAGATATTTTAATCCTGCCACAATTAATCCCATTTTATGGAACGTTTCACGTTTAAATTAATATCTTTGAGGTTTTCGTTGGAACTGCATTTGAAACGTAGTTGCTTAAGTGGGTTAAGAGCTCGTGAAATATATTTTGGACTATTTTAAGGCGCGATTAAGAATTACGATTTATTTTAATATTGGCGTCCGGGGGTTGAGATAAGGGGTTGAAAGGGGTGTAGTAAAGTTGGTTTATTTTTTATGTTAGTTGAAGATTGTGGTCTTGAGCAACGAATAGCTTAATTTAAAGCATATTTTATTTTTATAAAAATATGTAATAAGTACTCGTTTCTGCCCGTGGATTCACCCGCGCGAAAAGAGGTTTATTATGAAAAGTCCCAAATCCAGATTCTGGTTAATCCTCGTAAGCGTAAGAAACAAACTCACATTGGCATTTACAATATTAGTTAGGATTATTGAATGAAGATTCACCACGATAAAAGATAAAAATATATATTAGAACAAAAACGAAACAATGCGTTAAAAAAAAAAAAACAAGTTTTTAAATAATTTTAACCAAATACGACTTTGTAATATTGTCAAAATAACACAATCTAACAACAAAAAGATATGCCCCGGGTGAGGATCGAACTCACGACCTTAAGATTATGAGACTTACGCGCTGCCTACTGCGCCACCGAGGCCGGTGAATAATATTGCGAAATTACTGACTAGTAGGACTTGCGCACATTTTTTTATTGGTATGTGTTATCGGTGTTCACAAAATAATATTTACAAAATGCCTACATGGAAAGATGCTATTTTGTAGCCATATTAATTATGAATTATTTTTAGTACTTGAATCCGAGGTATGTGTGACAATAGCAATTTCGGCAGTCGGGTAAAAAAGACGTGAGTTTATATAATATTATGAATGTATATTTAGTTACAAGTTTAAAAAAAAACACGCCAAGCTAGCCTAAACAATGATGCTATTTTGCCAGTAACCAATAAATAAAATAATTCATATAGGTATTTCATCACCCTAATTACCTGACTGCCGAAGAAGGGTAATAATGTGTTTGTCAGTCTATGATGTATGTATGTGTTCCGCGTTTTAGAGACCAAACGTGTTGTCCGATTTTGATGATTCTTACGTCAATCGATTCGTCTTAACCTTGCGTCACTGGTTACGTTAAAATTGGAAACTAGAAAAATAGCGGGTTTTGGACGCCATATTGTTGGGGCCCATTTTTTTTTTTCATCCCCTTACTGTGGGGTATTAAAAGAAAGGGTTTTAAGTGGTGTTTTAAAAAGTATATAACACTTTTTTTTATTTAACATTTTTTTTCAAATTAGGTACCTAAATTTAAACATATATTTATATTTAGGTACCTAATTTGAAAAAAAAAAATTAAATAAAAAAAAGTTACCTAAAAAATAAAAAAAAACCGACTGCTTAAGATGCGAACTAAAAAAACGTAAACAAGAAGAAACATGATGTGCAGTCGGAGGGTCTGGTTTTGGTCAGCCAGCTCGTGAATATGAATTCTCCTTCTTTTTACCCATAGAGCAACACGGACCAGAGACCGGTCCGCCGGTGGTCCGTGTTGCTCTATGTTTTTACCTAACGACCGAAGGAGGGTAATGTGTTGATCAGTCTATGTATGTATGTTTGTTCCTATGAGGCGTTCTAGAGACCAGACGTGTTGGCCGATTTTGATGATTCTTACGTCAATCCATTCGTCTTAAACTCTTAACCCTGCGAGTGTCACTGGCTACATTCAAATTGGAAAATAGAAAATTGGCGGATTTTGGGCGCTATATTGTAGTGGCCCAAATTTTTTTTTTTTACTAACCCTTCGAGTGGGGTATCAAAATAAAGGGTTTTAAGAGGTGATTGCAAAAATACATAACATTTATATGTTTAAATATACCTAATAAAAAAAAAATGTTATAAATAAAAAATATATAAAAAATACCAATAAAGTTTAAAAAAAAAAGACATTTACAAGAAGAGTATCATGTTGTGCAGTAGGAGGATACATTTGGTTTTGGTCAGCCAGCTCGCGATTATGTATCATCCGACTGCACAACACGATTTTCTTCTTGTTAACGTTAGTATAGTTCGCTTCTTAAGCAGTCGGGTTTATTGATTTTGTAATAGTAAGTACATTATGGTACAAGTGTGCAATGTTGGTGATTACCGCTGAGGCGCCATTGAGATTGAGACCCGAGCCGTTAGGTGAGGGTCTTAAGAGAGCCGAGGACGGTAATCATCAATACACACGTGTATCATACGACGTTTTTCAACACACTTGTGAAGAAAATAATACAACAAAATCATTTTCAACAGTAAAAACGAGTTGTGATTTTTTTTTTTCAATGGCGGGCAAAATTAATCAGTTTTCCTATGCGCGCGCATATAACAACGGCGATCGGCCATAGACTAAAAGAATGAGGTTTCTTTTTTTTTGGCTTTTTGTGGATAGTGTTTTGGTTTTAGCCACGTAAAAGTTGAAATTATCTATTTAAATACGAAGTTGCATGAAATGAGCAAGCAATAGGTACATTAATTTATTTGTACTATTGAGCACGATCTTTTTTGTATCGAAACTTTTTTAAGAACTAAGCAACTACACCAATGAAATTAAAAAAAAAACTCTATAACTCACTTGTGAATAATAGCAATGAAAAAGTCACAGTTTGATAACAAGTATCATTATGTGCCTAATTGCGGTGAAATTAGAGCCATTTTATGAGCAAGTGTGTTGAAAATTAACTTTTTTACCCTAACATTATCTAATGAAACGCGCACGCTTGCATTTTTACAACCCAACAATATTCAAAGCGCGTTTTACGCCGTGGAGCGGACAGATTTTAAACGTTTGATGTAATAAATGATATTATTATGAATGGTGCTAATGACATTCAATAAAGTTACGAAATAATAGTGAAGAGGCCCTAGAAAAATGACATTATATCATCGAAAGAGTGGCGATAGCGATTGTCAAAGGCAAAATTGTTTGGTACTCACAAATGATATCGAAAAATCACGTGATCAATCCCTTATGTTTTGACACTTCGACTATCGCCTTCGCTGACATTGAATGTGGCTTATCTAGAGCCTGAGGTGGAATCCATATTGTCCACAAGTCATCATCTGCCTAGCCTTTTTCCCAACTATATATTGGGGTCGGCTTCCAGTCATACCGGATTCAGCTAAGTACCAGTGTTTTACATGGAGCGACTGCCTATCTGACCTCCAAAACCCAGTAACTGGGTAACACGGTACCCCTTGGCAAGACTGGTGTCAGATCTCAAGCTTCTGACTACTCGTAACGACTGTCAAAGATCTTCAAATAACAGCCGGGACCAACGGCTTAACGTGCTTTCCGAGGCACGGAGAAAACTCGGTATGTTGAAATGGTCACCCATCCACGGACCGACCTCGTCACGTTGCTTAGCCTTGATGATCTACCCGTGCGGCTGTTATTATTTAGCCACGAGCTCCTCTTATTGTCCACAAGTAAAAATTAAAAATTTCCAAAACACCCGGCAATTTTTTTTTATTTCATACTTTTTAAACTACATAATTTATCTAGTAGTAGACACACTTCGATCAAAAATCTATCGAACACGTAATTATGACACGATATCTTGCGAAAATACTCCGTTTCAAACAGAAAACAGCCCATAACTTTTGAACGGCTGAACCGATTTTCACCAAACATAGCTAAGAACACTCTCTACAAAGTCACCTTTCAAACATAAATCATGAAATTAAACATGTTACACGATAGAATAAAAATACATGTAAGCAACGTAGAATTTAATAATATAATTGTAATTTTAATTAATGTACGTGTAATGTTTGTCTCAATAATTATTTAAATAATGTAATTTGATAATATTGTATTTTTAATCGTATTGGTAATGTTGTGTTACTTGACTTTTTACTGTTTTTTTTTAATCGCATTGTATATTAATGTTATTGTTTTAATAATATAAATGATTTTTTTACTTTAATTTAATTAATAATTTAGCTTTCAGGGTAAGTAATGGTTAAATTTTAATTTCATCAAAATTTAGTTTAATAATTTTATTTTATACTGTTTTATTATGAGTTTAATTGATTTATGTTTGTTTTAGATTCTTATTTCAATGTATGTACTACTCTGTAAATAATGTGTGCCTGTAAGTGACTTGCTTACACAGGATGTTTTCTAAACGTTTCATTATAATATTTATCAATACATATAATAAATCTGTAGAAAAATATTTTTTGTACATCGAAAAAATTTTCAAAAAAAATAGTCAGGGTGTTAAAGGATAACCAACAGAGCCCATTTCCAGCATTTTTGGAATTTTTGTCTGTTTGTCTGTTTATTTGTGCACGCATCGCGTGAAATGTACGAAACCAATGTAGATAACTTTTATACATACAAATTGTGCGTAACTTGAAGAATTACTTAGTTTTTGTTTCATCGCAATCGGTTCACTCTATCAAAAGTTAGATGAATTTAAAGTGTTCAAGAAGTAAAATTATCACAGCTCACGCAATTCAGTTACTCGGACAGTTGAACTCGCTATTCGATAGATGGCGTTGTGCATTTAAAGTCATTTTCTGAATCGCGGTGTTAAGATTCTACGCGAAAGAATGACACTAGAAAAAAAATTGGTATGTAGCGTGTATACATATATTATGTGTATGTAGGGTAGGAAAAAGGTAAGTAGGGTAGGGTTGGCAGGCAGATGACGGGAGCGAAGCCGCGGGCACAGCTAGTGTGTAAATAAGTCGTGCCTTATTCATATATAAATAAATAATTAGCAGGTAGTATTCTGTAGTTTCTGCGTACCCCCATGAAAAAAGGCGTGAGTATTTGTGAAATACTACACAAGACCAAATTATTACTTGCGTATGTGAGTTTAAATGTTTATAAACGCACTAGAGATGGGTCGTACTAGGTGAATTTTGGACTAGGTGCACCTAGTCCAAGTCCGTACATATACTCGATCCAAATACCTGTTCCACCTAGTCCACCTAGTCCATGAAATACGCATACTTTATAGATGCTTAGTCTTGGCGTACCGCCGATACGTGTAGATACGTACGTACGCAGTAATGAATTGTAATCTTTCCTTCATAGTTTATACAGGCTTAGGATTGTCAACGAAAAGATTTATCTACATTGAAGATTGTTGGCGTAATTAAAAGATTTCTATTAATTTTTCAAAGTACCTACAGTATAGTTTTGTTATTGTTTTTTTTTTAAATACTACTTCCTTTGGGAAACATTTTTTAAAACTATAAACACATGAATTAATGTCGTAACAAAAAATAGATATAAGTTATTTAACAATTAATCAAAATTTCGTTACGAAAACCGATCACACTAAATAAGTACGACAGTACGTGTTTGCGACGTCTAGTAGGTATCATTTCATTCATTCATTTATTTATTCATAAACAATATTCATTGTGTTTGAACATATTATCATTGAATTATTATTTACACAAATTAAATTTTACAACCAAAAATTACAACAAAATAAACAACATAGTTCACTACTTAAAATTTAATAAATTCAATGTCAAAAAAAGGTATTCAAATTCAATATAATAAAGAAAGTCAAAAAGTTATAAAAAGTAAATGCCAACCTTACATTTATCTAATACAACAAACAAAAAGAAAACAACGAAAATCACTACATGTCATAAAAGTTAATAAATTCAATGTCACATTCTGCAAAATTAAGAGGTATCAATACGTGAAGCGAGATCACATTCGCACGAGTACTTGATACTAGACTGCATCACATAGTCTTAATTCGCATCGACTATTGTCAAACTACCTATTCTATAAAGTCTGCCTAGTCCCGACTAGTCTCGAGTATTGTCAAAGTACCTATTCTATAAAGTCTGCATAGTCCCGACTAGTCTCGAGTATTGTCAAAGTACCTATTCTATAAAGTCTGCATAGTCCCGACTAGTCTCGAGTATTGTCAAAGTACCTATTCTATAAAGTCTGCATAGTCCCGACTAGTCTCGAGTATTGTCAAACTACCTATTCTATAAAGTCTGCCTAGTCCCGACTAGTCTCGAGTATTGTCAAAGTACCTATTCTATAAAGTCTGCATAGTCCCGACTAGTCTCGAGTATTGTCAAAGTACCTATTCTATAAAGTCTGCCTAGTCCCGACAAGTCTCGAGTCTCGAGTATTGACAGACAAGGATGGAAGGATTGCGGAATAGTGTAGTTAAAAAAGGACAGAATATATTTTAGCAGAACATAGTGCGCGTCGCGTTACTTTTATGCAATTTGAATTAGGGTTCAAATTCAAGTGACTGACACACGTATGATTTTGGCAAACATTAATGAGCTATGACTATGATGCTATCTCGCTTCGCCGCGTCGTCGGTACTTTGATTCGCGCGGGCCGCGGGTGCCGTGCACTGCGTAGGCACAGTGAGAGTGTGAGACTAGGTGGATCGAGTATTATAAAAGTTAGAATAGGTGCAGCCTAGTCTCGACCTAGTCCCTGGATCTGTTCTAGTATATACGCTTCATCTCTAAAACGCACCCACGATACGGGAAGAAATTCCTAGTGTGGGGCAAAATTACAAAAAATAAATGTTTCGATTTACGCTCAATCTACCCTACCTTATTATTAATCGAATCAACAAAAAAAAAAACCAGGGGGTTAGAGAACCGCTGACATTTGTAGCTAATATTAACCCAATGGGTTGACAACTATCAGGTTCACTATTGTGCAAGCATCACTACAGTGCACGCTCGTATCACCGTACTTTGGAGTGACTGAGACTTATTGTTATAGAGTAAATAACGTGACAGAGACCAAGGTTCATACAAATTGGGCGCATGGTTGGCGCAGTGGTTGAGCGATTGACTGCTGCGCTGCGTGTCGCGGGTTCGATTCCCGCACGGAACAAATATTTGTATGGCCTACAGATAGTTGTTTTGGCTCTGGGTGTTGTGTATGTGAGTTATATGTTTGTAAACGCACCCACGATACAGGAAGAAATTCCTAGTGTGGGGCAAGGTTCTAAAAAAAAAAAAAAAACTAGATTAGCTATACATTGTATATTCATACACTTATGAAGCGTTCACGTCTTGTTCAGGTAAAATAACCTAAATTCCAGCCATTTCTGTTTTTCGAAGTTACGAAAAGTATTCGTATATTTGTCTTGCATTCATCATCATCATCATATCAGCCGAAAGACGTCCACAGCTGGACATAGATCTCCCCCAATCGTAGCCACAATGACCGGTCCCGTGCGTCTCGTATCCAGCGGATCCTCGCAACCTTCACCAGGTCATCGGTCCACCAAGTGGGAGGCCTTCCAAAGCAACGTCTCCCGGGTCGCGGTCGCCACTCCAGAAATTTTCTGCCCCATTGGCCATCCGTTCTGCGAGCAATGCCCACTGTCACTTAAGTTTGGCAATCCTTCGGGATAAGTCGGTAAACTTGGTTCTAGGAACTAAACTGCAACTAGACATTGTAGTACTAGTGTTTTAATTATAATTGTTACCGATCGACTGAACCGACCAGGTGATTGTTATTGTGGGCACTTCAATGACCAAATTAAGTCGTTGAAACGTTTACGCAATCAGGACTGTGACATATGATGTTATTAAAAGAGAGCCTTGACAAAATTACATTCTAAAAGCGATAATGATCGTCAAAAAGTCCTTTAAAATTACCTAATGATCGACTTGTGCTACCAAAATGTCTCGTGGACAATCCCAAATGTTTTGGACTTTTGAAAACCTCATCGTACTTTTTTCTAAAATCACCAAAAAAAAATAAAAGTCGTTAGCACCTGTCTACCAATGTATTAGAAAATTTCAAAACGATACAAAAAAATGTAAAGGCAGTGTCGCTAACACGATCAAAACAAACGTATCGCGATAAGGGGCGTCCGTGACCCTTTCAATTAACATTCAGTAATGAGTTAATATCTCATAAACACGTGGACTGATTTACATAATTTTTAAGGATAAAATAGTTCTACGCAAAATTATCAAAATATCTCAATAAACAAAAATCATGTTTTCAAGTTACGTAAGGTATAAGCCGGATCAAAAACTTTTTTTTTTGTTATCTGGCAGAGACATTAAATCCCTAAGCCTGTGGCTCTAGAGTCTAGACCAGGGAGATTCTAGCACAATGAGATGTCACGTGATCAATCCCTTAAAATCAAATAAAATCATTTATTGGTTTGCAAACATGGGTTTTAACATTTTGAAATTTCGATCATTAATATCGCTGACATCAAATGAAACTTGTGGCCTCTAGCCATCTCTTTCAGCCTCTGTGGTATGGTCTCTGTCTCAATATCTACTCCAGCACCTTCACTCCTATGAATTACAGTCAAGACGTGAATGCATTACATTCGAAGCTGCGCCTGTCATCTGGCTACATAACTCACGGAGATACTGCCTGAAATTATGTTACACCACATTATATTAAATGGGCTGTGTATCCTCTATTGTAATTTTAAGGTATATTGAAATAAATGTACCTGTAAGTACCTTCTACTCAAAGGGAATGCCCACCGGTCATAGACACCGGGGTGCACACAAATAAAAGCAGACGGAAATGATAATATGCATTCTAATGAATGAAATGGTAAAGGAATTGGTTCAGAAAAAATGCCGGATTGTAATTTTTTTTTTTTACTAATACAGCGTTTTAACAATAATTTTACTGTAATACAAACATAAGTTGGTGAGATTACAAATCGAAGTCGAATTTTGAATTACCAACTTATGATTTTGTTTGTTTTTTTGCTTGTTCGGTACAAGCAAACAAATAGGCTCCGAAACTACTGGACCGATAAATTATCAAAAAAAACGAATAATATTGGCATTATAATAATTATTACATCATAAAAAATCGATTGGAGAAAAGAGAATCGATTATATTTTAAACGAAATTAATAATTGGACAACACTCAGATGCTCACCCATCCAACTCGGAAAGCGTTGCTTAACCTCGAAGATCGAACCGTGCGACTGTTACGAGATCCTTGATCAAAATTTTAATATTATCTGAAAGTAATTCTTTTTTTACTTTACATCTTCGACATAAAAATCTTTATTTCAAACTTTCTTTTTTCCGTCCCATGTATCAACTTTACTAGATACACATTACATTTATTTGTTTAACCGTCCCTTGCAAAGCGTTCTGAGATGAGCATTCTATTTATTTTCGTGTTATTTTCTTTGCTTGTTATTCGTACGGAAACGACATCCGATCGCTTTTTGTTTTTTTTTTTATTTTGTGAAGAATGTATAGCGCTTAGTAAGTCATTTGGAAACGTTTGATACTGTTTGTTACATTTTAGGAAATCATTGTTTTGTTAGGTTTGATTACACTGTGGCAAATTTCTAGGAATGTGATTTTCTGAGTTCGGTTACCGCGTCAAGCTTAGTGTTTATTTTTCAATTGTAAATTTTCAGTAGCAGCCCGGCTTTTGGATTTGTTCGCTGCCAATAGACACCTTTAGTATAAAACACTAATAATATTTTCATAATTTAAATTTAGATTCCATTGCAATTAATAATATTAAAATTGAACACAATTCTATTCATTTAAAATAATAATTTATATTAAAAAAGCGATCAACAATACTGATGTCATGTCATGAAAAGGTTTTAATATTATGTTAGTAATGTCAGTATCATCATCATCATTTCAGCCGAAAGACGTCCACTGCTGGACATAGGCCTACCCCAGGCGTCGCCACATTGACCGATCCCGTGCGTCTCGCATCCAGCGCCTTCCCGCAAACTTAACCAGGTCATCGGTCCACCTGGTGGGAGTCAGTATACAGATGTCATAATAATTATACTAAATAAGTTTTACATTTTACACTGAAAATATTCATTGATGAAATAAAAACATCTTTAACACAACCTATAGCTATATAACTTTTGGGTGAAGGAAAACATCGTGAAGAAACCGGCATGTCCTAGAACCAACAATTCAAAGACGTGTGACATCCACCAACCCGCATTGGGCCCGCGTGGTGGATTACTGCCCATTCCCTCTCACAGAGAGGAGGCCTGTGTCCCAGCAGTGGGAACATTAATAGGCTGATGATGTGATGTGATTATAGACACCTAGACGGTAGATATAATATGATAGATAATACGTTATAATATGTTGGCAATAGGCTTACACTTCCTACAATGGGATCACTGACATAACTGGCGAATTTGGTTTGTAGATACTATAATAGGAGTCTAGATTTGTGACCGGTAGATCGCAATAGAGGGCACCCTCTTATTATTTTATTTGCGGTATTTTTAGGCGAATCGTTTAATGCCGTTAGCTGCCCCGGACAAACAATGTGAATTTAGGTAGAGGTGTCGACAGGAGCGGTGGAGTCCATGGTAGCTAGTATTCGCCGAGCCGCTCTGCCACTTACACACCGACGGCGCCGTGTACGCACGCAGATGTTTGTGCAGCGTAGACGACACACTCCAGCCGCCTGAAGTGTTGGGTACAATGCCCAACATGCTGCCCGGGTTGAAGCGGTGGCTTCAAGAAATCTGGAAGGGGGCAGACATGAGAATTTGCCCTCAAAATGATGCTCCTCTTCGGTCGCCTTAGTGACTGAAGACTCTTCGAAATAAGAATTCTCGTTGCTATCAGAGTCCTGTGAATGAAAGTAGAATTAAGTAGGTAGCCGTCCAATGGAAACAAAAGGAATAAGAATAGAAGAGTTGTGAGGACGAGAGGAACAAGAAATAAGACAGTGGAAGTTCAAACTAGCTTTATTAGAGCGAGGTAGTTAGCCGTTTTCTCATAAAGAGTAAGTAATATGAGCAATGTTATGGTGGATCGTGTCTTTTGCCCTCCTGGTATCCATCAGGTTATACAGACGTCGATAATAAAACTTTCAAAGAGAGTGTGTTATGTCCATATTTCACCAGTCTTCATCCCATTTTATCCTTCCTCGCTTCACCTTCTAGAGTGAGCATGATTTCCTGGGTTCGTTTCCTGTGTAGCCAAGGCATTATTTTTTTTTTCCTTCTGGCAAATCTTAGTATAAGCCCACTGTTTGAACATCTGCCCTGCCTGATGGCAGTAAGCTTGCCCTCTATTAAGAACATACATTAGATTTATGCATAACTCTACAGCAAAATGTGAGCGTGCTGCTTAATCCTTCAGAAAAATCTGGCGTGATGTTATGTGCAATCTACACCAGTCACTTCAAGCCAGTTTGCGAATATTGCCTTTCCTCGTTTCACAAACATACGTCTTCTCAAGAATATTTACCACGAACTCCAGTGCAACTTTGTGGAACTTGCTTTCATTATTGCCGAAAAAGCATATCTAAGATGGTGCGCAAACAAGATAAGTGCAAGCGTGCACTAACGACTCCTTGAAGTTTCGCCGTAATTTGCCGAGGAAGGTACGGTTCCCCTGCGGCGTGGGTGTTAGGACCAGAAACTGAAGAATAATAGTTATAAGTGATAGTGCCTTGTTATCTAAGGGTTTGAAATAATTTGGTGTATGTAGTGATTACAGAGGAACCGTTTTATGTTATTATTTTTTTTTGCCCTAGATGTCTTAGTGATTTTATTAAGAACTAACTACTGCCAGCAGTTTTGCCAAGGGCCGAAGTTATCGAAAGAACACGTACTACTGGGATAAAAGCCCTACCTTACTAAAACGACTCTAGTCAAAGTCATGGTTTTGCCAGTGTGTCAAATTTCATACGAATCCCGTTGAGGCTTGATTGAAAATAAATATCCGAACATAATAGACTTTCATCTTTATAATTTACTAGCTGTCCCACGCGGCTTCGCTCCCGTTAACTGGCTACGTACCTACCCTATCCTACCTACCCTAATCTACACCTACCCTACCCTACACATACCCTACACCTACCCTACCCTACACCTACCCTACTCCTACCTTACACCTACCCTACACCTACCCTACATCTACCCTACACCTACCCTAAACCTACCCTACACCTACCCTACACCTACCCTACACCTACCCTACCTTACCCTACCTACCCTACCTTACCTACCCTTAGTACTATACGAATGTAACCTGTAAACTTTTGTTTCTACCGGCGGCGGCGATCTAATTAAAATTTAGAACATAAAAGCTGCTATTGTGTCAATCTTAAAAGATAGACATATGCTGTCGCGGACTTTTTTATAGAACTTTTAAAGAAGAACAATTCCATCATCTATACTAATATTATAAAGCTGAAGAGTTTGTTTGTTTGTTTGTTTGAACGCGCTAATCTCGGGAACTACTGGTTGGAATTGAAAAATTCTTTTTGTGTTGGATAGTCCATTTATCGAGGAAGGTTATAGGCTATATAACATCACGCTACAGCCAATAGGAGCCGAGCATAAATGAAATATGTTGCAAAAACGGGCGAAAATATTCCTTTTTGAGAGCTTTTGTTGCGTGCGCTGCGTAAACGGTTTAAGTTACGCAAATATAATGTATGATGGAATTGTTCTTCTTTAAAAGTTTAAAAAAAAGTCAGCGACAGCATATGTCTATCTTTTAAGATTGACTCACAATAGCAGCTTTTATGTTCTAAATTTTAATTAGATCGCCGCCGCCGGTAGAAATAAAAGTTTACAGGTGACATTCGTATAGTACTAAGGGTAGGTAGGGTAGGTGTAGGGTAGGTGTAGGGTGCGTGTAGGGTAGGTGTAGGGTAGGTGTAGGGTAGGTGTAGGGTAGGTGTAGGGTAGGTGTAGGGTAGGTGTAGGGTAGGTGTAGGGTAGGTGTAGGGTAGGTGTAGGGTAGGTGTAGGGTAGGTGTAGGGTAGGTGTAGGGTAGGTGTAGGGTACGTGTAGGGTAGGTGTAGGGTAGGTGTAGGGTAGGTGTAGGATAGGTGTAGGGTAGGTGTAGGGTAGGTGTAGGGTAGGTGTAGGGTAGGTGTAGGGTAGGTGTAGGGTAGGTGTAGGGTAGGTGTAGGGTAGGTGTAGGGTAGGTGTAGGGTAGGTGTAGGGTATGTGTAGGGTAGGTGTAGGGTAGGTGTAGGGTAGGGTAGGGTAGGTGTAGGGTATGTGTAGGGTAGGTGTAGGGTAGGGTAGGGTAGGTGTACGGTAGGTGTAGGGTAGGTGTAGGGTAGGTGTAGGGTAGGTGTAGGGTAGGTGTAGGGTAGGTGTAGGGTAGGTGTAGGGTAGGTGTAGGGTAGGTGTAGGGTAGGTGTAGGGTAGGGTAGGGTAGGTGTACGGTAGGTGTAGGGTAGGTGTAGGGTACGTGTAGGGTAGGTGTAGGGTAGGTGTACGGTAGGTGTAGGGTACGTGTAGGGTACGTGTAGGGTAGGTGTAGGGTACGTGTAGGGTACGTGTAGGGTAGGTGTAGGGTAGGTGTAGGGTAGGTGTAGGGTAGGTGTAGGGTAGGTGTAGGGTAGGTGTAGGGTAGGTGTAGGGTAGGTGTAGGGTAGGTGTAGGGTAGGTCTACGGTAGGTGTAGGGTAGGGTAGGGTAGGTGTAGGGTAGGTGTAGGGTAGGTGTAGGGTAGGTGTAGGGTAGGTGTAGGGTAGGTGTAGGGTAGGTGTAGGGTAGGTGTAGGGTAGGTGTAGGGTAGGTGTAGGGTAGGTGTAGGGTAGGTGTAGGGTAGGTGTAGGGTAGGTGTAGGGTAGGTGTAGGGTACGTGTACGGTAGGTGTAGGGTACGTGTAGGGTAGGTGTAGGGTAGGTGTAGGGTAGGTGTAGGGTAGGTGTAGGGTAGGTGTAGGGTACGTGTAGGGTAGGTGTAGGGTAGGTGTACGGTAGGTGTAGGGTAGGTGTAGGGTAGGTGTAGGGTAGGTGTAGGGTAGGTGTAGGGTAGGTGTAGGGTAGGTGTAGGGTAGGTGTAGGGTAGGTGTAGGGTAGGTGTAGGGTAGGTGTAGGGTAGGTGTAGGGTAGGTGTAGGGTAGGTGTAGGGTAGGTGTAGGGTAGGTGTAGGGTAGGTGTAGGGTAGGTGTAGGGTAGGTGTAGGGTAGGTGTAGGGTAGGTGTAGGGTAGGTGTAGGGTAGGTGTAGGGTAGGTGTAGGGTAGGTGTAGGGTAGGTGTAGGGTAGGTGTAGGGTAGGTGTAGGGTAGGTGTAGGGTAGGTGTAGGGTAGGTGTAGGGTAGGTGTAGGGTAGGTGTAGGGTAGGTGTAGGGTAGGTGTAGGGTAGGTGTAGGGTAGGTGTAGGGTAGGTGTAGGGTAGGTGTAGGGTAGGTGTAGGGTAGGTGTAGGGTAGGTGTAGGGTAGGTGTAGGGTAGGTGTAGGGTAGGTGTAGGGTAGGTGTAGGGTAGGTGTAGGGTAGGTGTAGGGTAGGTGTAGGGTAGGTGTAGGGTAGGTGTAGGGTAGGTGTAGGGTAGGTGTAGGGTAGGTGTAGGGTAGGTGTAGGGTAGGTGTAGGGTAGGTGTAGGGTAGGTGTAGGGTAGGTGTAGGGTAGGTGTAGGGTAGGTGTAGGGTAGGTGTAGGGTAGGTGTAGGGTAGGTGTAGGGTAGGTGTAGGGTAGGTGTAGGGTAGGTGTAGGGTAGGTGTAGGGTAGGTGTAGGGTAGGTGTAGGGTAGGTGTAGGGTAGGTGTAGGGTAGGTGTAGGGTAGGTGTAGGGTAGGTGTAGGGTAGGTGTAGGGTAGGTGTAGGGTAGGTGTAGGGTAGGTGTAGGGTAGGTGTAGGGTAGGTGTAGGGTAGGTGTAGGGTAGGTGTAGGGTAGGTGTAGGGTAGGTGTAGGGTAGGTGTAGGGTAGGTGTAGGGTAGGTGTAGGGTAGGTGTAGGGTAGGTGTAGGGTAGGTGTAGGGTAGGTGTAGGGTAGGTGTAGGGTAGGTGTAGGGTAGGTGTAGGGTAGGTGTAGGGTAGGTGTAGGGTAGGTGTAGGGTAGGTGTAGGGTAGGTGTAGGGTAGGTGTAGGGTAGGTGTAGGGTAGGTGTAGGGTAGGTGTAGGGTAGGTGTAGGGTAGGTGTAGGGTAGGTGTAGGGTAGGTGTAGGGTAGGTGTAGGGTAGGTGTAGGGTAGGTGTAGGGTAGGTGTAGGGTAGGTGTAGGGTAGGTGTAGGGTAGGTGTAGGGTAGGTGTAGGGTAGGTGTAGGGTAGGTGTAGGGTAGGTGTAGGGTAGGTGTAGGGTAGGTGTAGGGTAGGTGTAGGGTAGGTGTAGGGTAGGTGTAGGCCACTGCACTGTGGAGCGCGCGACCGCCCGAAATCCTTAACTGTGGCGGGTCATTCCGGGGGTCTTTCCGGGCGGCAATTGAGCGGCTATTATTAATTTATCACGAAAGTTTTGTATGGGAGCCATACATGAAACTTATGTTGTTGTAATGTCAATGAACTAAGCTATCAGATTTCAAATGGATTTTTCATGTTTGGATTTGTTATGGATTTGCAAAAATTGTGTAAAGTCAGCGAAAGGGAATATTTTGCACAGTTTTTGTACAGAGGTAGTTAGAAATAAAAAAATAAAAAATTATTTCAATAAGTTTTTAGTTTTATTTACATAAGAATACCCTATTTCACATAAATCAATCAATAAATAAACCTCCCCACACATATTTTACGAAAAAAAAATATTTCAAAATACTTGACCCGACCGCCGTAAAAAAAAATGGTGGATTTTTTGTTTGTTATTGTTTTTGTTTTCGACTTCATTCAAAGAACCGGCGTTAGCACTTCAATTAGTGGCTTTAGTGGCGTTGTTAATTAACCTACTAATGTAAATAACGACAGTTTGATAAGAATACGGCAAAATTAGATGTCGAAAAAGGACTTACGGCAAAACGGTCGTCATGGCTGGAACAATAGAGGACTTTGTTCGTTGAAATACGTATTTCTGCTGGAATTCACGACACATACACAATCACGCTAGTAAAAACACTTCATCACTTATTATTCCATGATATTTTAACACCCACAGCACTAAATTCACCATAAACTCGTAAATATAACCATCGCCGACCGGTCGGAACACCGCGAACGCGCTTTGACAGGTCCGAAGCAAAAAAAAATTCATCAAGTAGCGAGGATCGGTGTTGCTGGTTATTTGCATGCATTTCTACCATCCTTGTCTATTGCCCCGCCACGGAAACACGCTCCCGCATACGGAATCTACCATTCCCCAGAATAATTTTGTAGCGCGGGAACACCTGCATTATTTGCCTCCCCACAGAGGAGGTCCCAATGTATGACCGGCAAAATTTGCCGATCCACAGTGCAATGGTGTGTAGGGTAGGTGTAGGGTAGGTGTAGGGTAGGTGTAGGGTAGGTGTAGGGTAGGTGTAGGGTAGGTGTAGGGTAGGTGTAGGGTAGGTGTAGGGTAGGTGTAGGGTAGGTGTAGGGTAGGTGTAGGGTAGGTGTAGGGTAGGTGTAGGGTAGGTGTAGGGTAGGTGTAGGTGTAGAGTAGGGTAGGTAGGATAGGGTAGGTACGTAGCCAGTTGACGGGAGCGAAGCCGCGTGGGACAGCTAGTACATTATATTTGCGTAACTTAAATCGTTAACGCAGCGCACGCAACAAAAGCTCTCAAAAAGGAATATTTTGCCCGTTTTTGCAACATTTTTCATTTATGCTCGGCTCCTATTAGTTGTAGCGTGATGTTATATAGCCTATAACCTTCCTCGATAATTGGACTATACAACACAAAAAGATTTTTTCAATTCCAACCAGTAGTTCCTGAGATGAGCGCGTTCAAACAAACAAACAAACTCTTCAGCTTTATAATATTATAGTATAGATTATAGTAGATTACAGGATTTATATGAATCAACTTCTTCTTCTTCTTTCGTGTGAGGTGCGGCCGCCTCTGGTGTCAGAGTTAATTAAGCCGCCTCTGGAAACCCCACAGGCATCTGACTTGGCTGTTTCAGACTTACATTAACCAGGATTAAGTCCAGGTTTCCTCACGATGTTTTCCTTGCCTGTGATGTCCAAGATGAACTTAGAAAGTACATATGAATTTGAAAAAGTCACATTAGTACTTGCCTGGAGTACTAACCCACGACTTCAAGCACGAGAGGCGAGGCCTTAGCCACTACACCACCACGACCGGGACTGGGAATCAACTGTCATTGGGGTTTTCACGACGCAATGACTTGAGCAGGCTTTTGATTAATTATCCACAACGATTGTAGTTAAAAATAGGACCGAAGATGATAAACGTGATCTCTAAAATACGTTATTATACCTCTAGGTATGTAATAGTAGTTTATGCAATGGTCAATATATATAATAGGGGTTATTAAAACACGAGCGTGGGTTTATCACATGAGGCGAAGCCGAATGTGATTATAATATTACACGAGTGTTTTCATACCTAATTATATGCCGTTGTATATACTGTATGAGCAAGTGTGTTGAAAATAACTATTTCAACACACTTGCTCATAAAGTGGCTATAATTTCACCGCAATTAGGCACATAATGATACCTGTAATCAAACTGTGACTTTTTCATTGCTATTATTCACAAGTGAGTTATAGTTTTTTTTTTTAATGGTTTCCTGCCTTCATTTTAAATACTTTTAAATTAAACTAATTTTAAAAGTGTCACAAATCAATCCAATGAAAATTAATAAAATAAGTCATTAATTCTAATCCAGTTAAAATTGAAGTATTTTCAATGTAATAAAATGTAACACTGTTAATCAATTAAAAGTGTCCCATTCGACATTAATCCCTTTCTATAGGGAACATTACTGCCAATTGCTCCCGCCAGATGGCGCTTGACGGCTCTGAGTAAACAAAAACATAACAACATGGCGTCTACTACTGTTTGTGGTTACCGAACTCTTTTTTTCTGTTTTTAAGATAACTTGTGTTCAAAAACCAAATAATAATATTGGGGATGTTAGTTAACTTCATTTTTCTTTCACTATTTGTTTTATATTTTGTATACATAAACTGCCAAATTTTGTCGCTGGACTTTGACAATTTGTTTTTTTTTAGGGATGTGTCCGATATATCTAAACGTAACTTATATCGGATATGTGTTAGATATCATATCATATAAATATCGATATCAAAATAACCGATATTACAAAAGCTGTTTCTAATAAAAACCTTACTAGCGTGTGAGAACGAATAATTCAAAACTTAAAACCGTAACAATGCGAAAACGTACGAACTACGAACAAAACGCAAACTTCACAAACGTCAGGAACCATATGCGCTACCTATCTTTCTAAGTATTATTTCGTGTTCGTTGTTAGTTTGCTCATATAAATAACATTTTAACTTTTGCAAACTGTACTACTGATATCGATATCTGAAAACCGTTTTGATATCGATATGAAAACACATACATAACCGTTTGCGCAAAAAACCGAAAGCGCCCTTCTCTAGTTTGTTTACGCAGAAACCTGTGGCGCCATCTGAGCGCAGCTTTGCGGATAGTTCCCTATTCCTGTCATGGAAGAAGTACTTACTATATCCATAACATGATATGGGTAGTAATTACTATTTCCATGATATCCATTAAATACATAAAATGTGGCAAAGCTTCTAGTCAAACAATTCAGCAAAATGCTAGTACCTAACATAATGCTTGCTCATTTCATGCAACGTACGTGTTTAATAAATAAAATTTGCCCTCAAATATAACTTTTGTTTCTCTGAAATAAAGAAAACTTGAAATGCCCGATTTTGTACGTGGCTAAAACGCTATCCGCGAAAAGCTAAAAAAAAAGTAACCTCATTGTTTTAGTCTATGGCCGATCGCCATTGTTAGATGCGCGCGCATAGGAAAACTGAATAATTTACCCCGCCATTGCGAAAAATTTTTCACAACTCGTTTTCACTGTTGAAAATTATTTTTCAGTATTATTTTCTTCACAAGTGTGTTGAAAAACGTCGTATGATACACGTGTGTATTGATGATTACCGTCCTCGGCTCTCTTAAGACCCTACGGCTCGGGTCTCAATGGCGCCTCAGCGGTAATCACCAACATTGCACACTTGTACCATAATGTACTATTATGCTACAAGTGCGGCAAGTAGGTGATTTCCGATGAGTGGATAAATCGACACTAGTCGGAAATCATCTTACGCACGTGTATCATACAACATTTTACTATGCATTGTGCGAGGAAATAAAAAAATATATCTGAACCAAGCAAGAAATTAGTAAAATGACGCTTAATCAAGGGCGCTCATCATATCCACAGATTAACTATCATAGTTCCTCATCCACTGCGCATGTGCAAATGGCTGTCACGTCGTAACGTAAAAAGGCACGAGCAAAATATTCATTCTGCCAAACATATTTAGTAAATATTTAAAATTAATTTATTGATCAAAATCTAAATCTAGAGTAATTAAAAACGCCTTAAATGAAGTATTAGTTTTGTTTTACCTTTTATATGAATGACCCCACTTCAAGTCCAGACAATTACTGTCCATACCAGGTTGCCTGGAAGAGATCGCGGAATGCGATAAGGCCGCCCATTGTATTTGTATTAATTTTAAGTTTCCTTGTATAATTGTATTATGGTGTACAATAAAGCATATAATAAATAAATAAATCTGTACTTAACTAATTTTTAAAACTTTTCTCAAATAATAAAAACTCTATGCGGCGGGCTGACGTTGGAGTTAAAAATTAAAAAGTACAGGAAAGTAAAAAGCACTAGTAAAAAAAGTGACACTTTCCGCACAGTTTGGCTGTTTGGAAAACGCTCTTTTCGAGGTCATGCATTGTAAAAATAATTATATAACTCATTTAAATGCAGCTATGCTATGAAAACTAAAAGTTACCCATAGCTGTTATTCAATCACGAGTTCCTTCCTCATTATGATGATCCTATTATATCTATGTAATACAAACTACCATAACAATGGTTCTCCAACCCCCATATACGGAAGGAAAATAATATCCTAAAATAGAATATAACCCAATGAATAACAAACTCATAATTTTGTTACAAAGGAACAGTGGGAATGCTGAATAATAGTATATTATAGGGATTATACTCGAGGTTGATAATGTAAATAATTTCAGCAAAGAAAAGTAAGCAAAACAAAGAAAAGTTACTTATTTAGTAGGGGGTTAGGGAGTGGGCATTTCTGTTATTGCCCGCACTGTTAAATGTGGAACTTCGGAAATTTTTCTTTTTTTCTACAATTTACTTAACCTATTTTACATTTGGTTTTAGCTACACAACAAAAACAAAGTCAAAGTCAAAGTCAAGGTCGGTTCCGTACCTCAAAAGGTAAAAAAGGAACCCGTATAAGATCACACTCTTGTCCGTCTGTCTGTCCGTGAGTCACCAGCACCACCGATTTTCTCAGGAAAGGGTGGACCTAGCAAGTTGATGCAATTTATACCAGATACTGAGGTATATAGTTCCTATTAGGTGTATAAAAATCAAGGCTCTGAGTCAACACGATAAAAACATTAGGGCCAATTTAGATTTTCGCGAAAACTTGTAGGTAACAAAATTTACCTTAATTTTTTATTTTTCGGAATTTTCCTTTTCCTTTTTAACCAAAATTATTAATTCTAGGTCAACCGGAAGTACCCTACAGGTTTTGGGACAAAAGCCTCTATGGTAGTTCCCGTTGACCTAGAATCACGATATTTGGCAAAAAATTAAAAAGTATCCCCATACATATATAGTTGACGCCCTGGGTACGGAATCCTTCGTGCGCGAGTCTGACTCGCACATGGCCGGTTTTTTTTTTCATAAACCTCACACAACTCATCCATTTTTTATTTGATCTCCCTCTCGATCCATCCACATTGATATTATGCATAGGTATCATATAATCACTACATGACTGTATCAAACAGTCAGATCTGTTGAAGTACAAATAAATGTATAAGTTTTCAATTTATATTATTTTTCTGTTAGTCCCCTTCATAAGAAAAAAACTATTATCCAAATCATAAACGCGAAAAACATATCGTTACGCTAACCAATTGTATATTTTTAGAATGGTCCTTTGAAAAGATGCTGGAGGCAATTTCACGCTCTTGTGAGGTGTAAGGGTACCAGATGATTCGATATTATGAGGTATGGTACAAAACCTAACTAGGTATAACATTCTATTTTTCGCTACCTGCCAAATTATACGTCAAAAGTGATACTGGTTGTAGCATTTTTACCTGACAGCCGAAGGAGGGTAATGTGTTTATCAGTCTATGTATGTATGTATGTTTGTTCCTATGTGGCGTTCTAGAGATCAAAACGCGTTGGCCGATTTTGATGATTATTACGTCAATCGATTCCTCTTAACCCTGCGAGTGTCACTGGCTACATTAAAATTGGAAAAGAAAAATGGCGGATTTTGGGCGCCATTTTAAAGAAGATTTTTTTTTTGTTCTTCCAAACCCATCGTGTGGGGTATCAAAATAAAGGGTTTTAAGAGGTGACTTCAAAAATATATAACACATTTATGTTTAAATGTATCTAATTCTTTTTATTTACAACTTTTTAGTTATTTGTTTTTTAGAATTATCTTATTATTATATATATAATATATTTAAATAAACGCTTTTTAATATTTTTTAATAACTTTTTTTATTTTTAAAATGATTTTTTCCGATTTGAATATTTGCCCTAGTCCCAATTTAATTAATGTGGGCGCAACATTTCTTCGACTTCCTCTCTGTTAGTCTTCATCTAAATATTTACGCTGTTTGTAGATATTAACATTCTTCACAAAATCCATCCATTGTTTATATAGTATTTCCTTACAAAAATGTGGGCCTAAGATGGCCTTAGGTCCAAATTTTTGTTAAATAATTAACTTTCCAGCTGATCTCACCATTTGTTAGTTTAGCAATTGAAGACAAAACGTATTTTACCGCAATTTTAAACCATCGGTTATTATTTTCTATACCAATAGTTGGGTTACCTACAGATTAAAAACTGCGCCTCATTGACTTTTTTCACATCATGTGATAAAACACTTTTTTTTTTTTTAAGAATAGGATTAAATTGTTTAGCAATGCAAATATGCAATAACTGTATTAACTGCATAATTACAACACTAGTAGATATGCCCGGCTAGCTCAGTCGGTAGAGCATGAGACTCTTAATCTCAGGGTCGTGGGTTCGAGCCCCACGTTGGGCGAAATAATTTTTTTATCAGCTACTTAAGCCATTTAAAAAAAACTGCGATTGATATGTTTATTTTTTTAATTCGTTTATAACCTTAATGAATGAAGAAGAAAATTCAACGTATTAAATTAATATCTAAAACCAAGATCAAGACCAGAATTACTTTTGTCATTGCCCCACACACTAGGAATTTCTTCCTGTATCGTGGGTGCGTTTACAAACATATAAACTTACATACACAACACACAGAGCTGGAACAACTATCATACAAATATTTGTTCCGAGCGGGCATCGAACGCGCGACACGCAGCGCAGCGTTCAATCGGTCAACCACTGCGCCAACCGTGCGCCCTTGTTGTTATACTTAGTTATATATATTCTTATAAAATAGCTCTATATAATAATCTCTCTTTCATTTTGGTCCTTCGAGACAGTTTGGAATAAAAAATCTATCATTAAATTATAATCATTTAAAAAAAAATATATATATAATGTTTATATTATGTATTTTTTATTATGTACCCATTTTTTTTTTATAATTATTTGTTGTGGGTTTGCTCTTGACCCTAGTCTAGGTAAGAGGAGACAGAGTCGACGATGGAATAAGCTTACCCAGAAGCCTGTTCACTCTAATTTTGCAGAGATTCGGGTTAAATGCGTTCGGAAACACAGACGCAGGTAGTGAGTTCCATTCATTCGCTGTGCGCATTATGAAGGATGTTTGGAAGTGCTAGGTGCGAATTGGTAGAATGGCAACAAGTTAAGGATGGTAACTTGCAGTGCGTCTAGATGTCCGATGGTAGAAGGGACTAAATTTCGACAAAAAAAAGTCGTTTATAGTCGAAATTTGGGTAAATAAAATTAACAGATGAATAATTACAACACCATGTATCATGCCCGGCTAGCTCAGTCGGTAGAGCATGAGACTCTTAATCTCAGGGTCGTGGGTTCGAGCCCCACGTTGGGCGAAACTTTTTGCAAAAGTGCTCTTGTTTCTTGCTCACCATTATCCCTCTGCCCTTATCCCAATTAATTTCGGGTCTTCTGTCAACTCACTATTGACTATTTCACTTTTTTAGGGTTCCGTACCCAAAGGGTAAAAACCGGACCCTATTACTAAGACTCCACGATCCGTCTGTATGTCTGTCACCAGGCTGTATCTCATTAAACGTGATAGCTAGACAGTTGAAAATTTCACAGTTGATGTATTTCTGTTGCCGTTACAACAACAAATACTAAAAACAGAATAAAATAATTATTTAAGTGGGGCTCTCATACAACAAAAGTAATTTTTTGCCGTTTCTTGCGATAATGGTACGGTACACTTCGTGCGCGAGTCTGACTCACACTTGGCCGGTTTTCTTAGCAATTATCATCTTTTACACAATCCATTGACATGTGACATCCACCAACCCGCACTGGGCCCGCATGGTGGATTACAGCCCATTCCCTCTCACAGAGAGGAGGCCTGTGTCCCAGCAGTGGGAACATTAATAGGCTGATGATGTGTGTGTGTGTGACACAATCCATTCATCCGTTTCGGTGCGGGATCGAAGACTGTTGAATCGTTTCACCGGGACTCGTTGCTTTTCTATTGTTTGCCGTTGTTGAGTCTGGCTTTTAGGAGTTGTAGTAATTGGCATTAGTGTGGCTGAGTTGTCCCAAAGAAAGCCATGCATCGTTTCTTTGGAGTATTTTGATAAAAAACACGTTTTATTTATAACTAAAACGGGTTCATCATTAGTATAATAATATGACTACTGGAAGTCCCAAAAGAAAGCCATGCAAAGAAAGCCATGCATCGTTTCTTTGGAGTATTTTGATAAAAAACCCGTTTTATTTATAACTAAAACGGGTTCATCATTATTATAATAAGATGACTACTGGAAGTCACAAAAGAAAGCCATGCATCGTTTCTTTGCAGTATTTTGATAAAAAAATACGTTTTATTTATAACTAAAACGGGTTCATCATTATTATAATAAGATGACTACTGGAAGTCCCAAAAGAAAGCCATGCAAAGAAAGCCATGCATCGTTTCTTTGGAGTATTTTGATAAAAAAACACGTTTTATTTATAACTAAAACGGGTTCATCATTATTATAATAAGATGACTACTGGAAGTCCCAAAAGAAAGCCATGCAAAGAAAGCCATGCATCGTTTCTTTGGAGTATTTTGATAAAAAAACACGTTTTATTTATAACTAAAACGGGTTCATCATTATTATAATAAGATGACTACTGGAAGTCCCAAAAGAAAGCCATGCAAAGAAAGCTATGCATCGTTTCTTTGGAGTATTTTGATTAAAAAAACACGTTTTATTTATAACTAAAACGGGTTCATCTTTATTATAATAAGATGACTACTGGAAGTCCCAAAAGAAAGCCATGCAAAGAAAGCCATACATCGTTTCTTTGGAGTATTTTGATTAAAAAAACACGTTTTATTTATAACTAAAACGGGTTCATCATTATTATAATAAGATGACTACTGGAAGTCCCAAAAGAAAGCCATGCATCGTTTCTTTGGAGTATTTTGATAAAAAACCCGTTTTATTTATAACTAAAACGGGTTCATCATTATTATAATAAGATGACTACTGGAAGTCCCAAAAGAAAGCCATGCAAAGAAAGCCATGCATCGTTTCTTTGGAGTATTTTGATAAAAAAACACGTTTTATTTATAACTAAAACGGGTTCATCATTATTATAATAAGATGACTACTGGAAGTCCCAAAAGAAAGCCATGCAAAGAAAGCCATGCATCGTTTCTTTGGAGTATATTTTGATAAAAAAACACGTTTTATTTATAACTAAAACAGGTTCATCATTATTATAATTAGATGACTACTGGAAGTCCCAAAAGAAAGCCATGCAAAGAAGGCGATGCATCGTTTCTTTGGAGTATATTTTGATAAACAAAACACGTTTTATTTATAACTAAAACGGGCTCATCATTATTATAATAAGATGACTACTGGAAGTCCCAAAAGGAGCACACTTTCTAGTCCCAATATGTTTTGTTATAAGTTTCGTGGAACTTTGAGAACTACTGCTTTCGTGGAGCTTTGTTTTTAGGGTTCCGTACCCATAGGGTAATAGGGGTCTGTCTGTCGGTCTGTCACAAGGCTGTATCTCATGAACCGTGATAGCTAGGCAGTTGAAATATTTACCGATTATGTATTTCTGTTGCCGCTATAACAAAACATACTAAAAACAGAATAAAATAATTATTTAAGTGGGGCTTCCATATGACAAACTTAAATTTTGTTGCCGTTTTTTGCGATAATGGTACGGGACCCTTCGTGCGCGAGTCCGACTCGCACTTGGCCGGTTTTTTTATTCTAAATGTAATGGAATCGTTTATTTGCTAAATGTAGGTGTACAAATTAGATGTTCTTTTTGTAGAGAGTCCCTATACATTTTGCCTTACGGCATGCAAATTTTTATTCTTTTTTGTATTTAATACACAGAAACACCAATATTTTTACAAATTATCATCATTTCAAAGCAATAACCAGACCAAACATAAAACATATAAAATGGCTTGAAACAGGAAATGAAAAATGATGTAGGTTATAGGAAACATTATTTGAGTACAACAATAGTCAATCAATCAATCTATAATGTTAATTAGATATCCAGGCTAGTATGAATAATAATTTACGTTCATGTTTTAAATAATTAGCAATTTATATCATCATAAACTTGGTGTAGTAACTTGGTGTCTACTATTTCGATTTTTTGGCGTTTAAAAATAGTATTTCAGGAATAAGTTTAATATGCAAAAAGTTTCGCCCAACGTGGGGCTCGAACCCACGACCCTGAGATTAAGAGTCTCATGCTCTACCGACTGAGCTAGCCGGGCATGATACATGGTGGTGTAATTATTCGTTCATTGAATTTTTTGGCACTGGTCAAAAATTGCATCTAATTTTGTGAAAGTATTTTATTAATTTTGCAGTATAAGCCACAAATTTTAATATTTTATGAAGCGTATAAAAAGACTTTATGCAATGTATCGAAGGACCAGAAAAATATAATTTTTTTTTCATAATATTTATTTTTATCTGGTTTCTATTCAAATAGTTGACTCTGTATAATTCTCTTTATTAATCTAAACCTAAAAAACCGGCCAAGAGCGAGTCGAACTCGCGCACGAAGGGTTCCGTACCATTATCGCAAAAAAACGGCAAAAAAATCACGTTTGCTGAATGGGAGCTTCACTTAAATATTAATTTTATTCTGTTTTTAGTATATGTTGTTAAAGCGGCAACAGAAATACATAATCTGTTAGCTATCATCATCAATTTCAACTGTCTAGCTATCACGGTTCATGAGACACAGCCTGGTGACAGACGGACAGACAGACAGACGGATCGCGGAGTCTTAGTAATAGGGTCCCGTTTTTACACTTTGGGTATGGAACCCTAAAAAATCATAATAAAAAACAATAATCACAGTGTTTGCAAATAGTACATACAGCTGATAAAAAAGATATTTCGCCCAACGTGGGGCTCGAACCCACGACCCTGAGATTAAGAGTCTCATGCTCTTTTTTTTTTTTTTTTTTTTTTTTTTTGGGTGGGAAATCATCCAATGACTTCTCCCGCTCTGGGTGAAGCGGGAGGGCGTGTCAGACTTTTACTGACTAAAACCCACCCGTGTTCCCTCAGTTGCTTGTGCCAGGGCCGCGGTAACTCTCTTATGCTCTACCGACTGAGCTAGCCGGGCATGTCTTACACAGGTACAAACTACTATCTGTAGATAAATATGCCACGTTTCTACCAATCTTTACGAAATAATTCGTATTTGCATTGTAAAAACATCCAGTTAAACGGTGCAGCAAAAAAAAAGACAAGCAACTATAGGTAACAAAAGAAATGAATATAAAAACAGAATTGACCATTCACTGCACAGCGCATTGTAACTATTCAGTTGTCAAACTTGGTTCGGATAAGGCGCCGTTTATAGTTCTTTTTTTAGAATGCTTTACTTGTAACTATTTGACTGAAAATATAGCTGTTAACGGTAGTATAGTTCTCGCTAAACTTCTTGGTCGCCCTGAAGTTGGTTACAATGTCTGCGCTATAGTAAATCTCATACAAAAGCAGCACCGATCCGTTCTTTGCGCATCGGAAAGCCAACTTCAGGGCAGCCCAGAAGTTTGGCAAGATCTATAAATAAGTAATTGTTAGAAGACCACCAACAAGATAGTTTTGAAACAAAATTGTGTTAAACTTTTTTAAGATTTTGAAGTATCTGCCATTGCTTCATACCATACGTATGTTGAATTTGTCAGCTTGATAGCCTACATGACACAATGAAGGTTGTTAAATTGTTACAATGAAATGCATTGCCATTGAATGTGTTGTGGTATGGGTCGCGGGAACACGTGAACGGTCGCTGTGATAACGCTTAGTGAAGAAGCAGTAGACGATCTTCGCATGTAATGATCAAATTAGAGAAATTACTAGCGACCCGTCCAGACCTCAAACAATTTGAAACTCGAACTTTCTATTAGTGAAAACCGTATCAATATTGAAAAAAACCGTATTCATTGGTTTGGAAGAAGTAAACGGCGGAAAAGACAGAGGCAGACAGTGACTTTGTTTGAAACTAATTAAAGATTAGAGATTTAGTTAACAGGTAAAAGATGGCGAGAAGTAAAACTTATATAATTTCTGTCTTAACCACTTGAGTGAGACCCCACGTGAGACACAATGGCTTTCTGTAGTCTCGATAATTACGGGCACACGACCGGTCAATCAAGTCGCTATCTTAGTCTTAGTCACTAAAAAAAAACTAATAAGTAACTACTTACTAGAAACTATAGAACTAATCCAATCGAGATCCCGAAATAATACCGAGAAACACCAAAATTAAACCAATATAAGCTTTATATCAAGCCTAGTGATAAAACGAAATGTTACCCCAATTATTGGACATAAGTAATGTGCTCTCATTTATAAAAGAGCAAGATAAAACCATACGAGAGAAAGAGATAGCGAAACACGGTTAGTACAACTTAAAACATTACGGAATTTGAGTAAACCCCGAAACTTTTATGTTACTGAATACATTTCATGTTTTCCTCTATTCATTGGTGAATTGAGCTTATTACTTGATGTATGTCAGTGTGTGTGTTTATACGTTATTTTTGAAGTGGCCACCATTAATATTTACTTCACTAATTATCAGAGGCCTTAGTGCGAGTTTTTACTCACTCTCAATCGCGTTAACGTAAACTACAATTTGTATTGAAACTGGATAAGCGCCGTCTGGTGACGGCAAGGCAAAACCTCTTTTTTTGTATACATTTTGACATAAGAGATCGTTTACGATATCACGAGTGAGTACGTTAAAAAACTCGCACTAAGCACACTGGTCCTTCGAGCCGGATGACGCAATAAAAGTTTCTCTATTGACGTTGATCAGAAATTATGTGCTGTGAAATTTTCATCATTATATTATAATATTGAGCAAAATAAAAAAGGGAAATTATGATCCAATTGATGTTTAGTCCTCTAAAGTCTTAACTATAATATTAGTTGAGCCGACAGAAATAAGTGAAATTTGTAGAATTTTATTTGTAAACATAGGGTCCTTCAATTTAGTCGTTTGATGTTGGACTGCAGCTGCGGCGCCGCAGCAGTGCGGGTGTCGTACTGCACTACCATTTCATTTTTTCCATACAATTTATACACCGAGAGCGTAGTGCGACACTATGCATCAACAGACACCCGCACCGCTGCGGCACCGCAGCAGTCCGACAACAAACGTCTAAATTGAAAGAGCCCTTAATCTCTGGTAGTACAGATCCGTTTTCCAATACTATTTCACTGATAGGAAGCTACTAGGAACTAGAAATTCGCCAACAGTGAGTTCTATAGACTGCTTTTTGGACTACTCATAGTTCATGTGGGATATGTCAAGGTAGCCAAGACCAAAAAAATTGTTACTGAAGACATTGCATGTTTTTATTTGGCGACCCCTGGCGCAATGTGTAATAAATTGACTATCCTAACTAATATTGATTGATAGTTGTTCCGGCTCTGGGTATTGTGTATGAGAGTTTATATGTTTGTAAACGCACCCACGATACATGAAGAAATTCCTAGTGTGGGGCAACGTTTTTTTTACGTTGCTTAGCGTAAACAACGATCTAACCCGGCTTTTTGTAATTTGTTATGTATTTCGGCGACTTGGATGCAAAACATTGCTTTTTTCTACTTACATAAAACTAAATTTGGTTTTAATAAAGGTATACAACATAATTATATGAACCTTTCGTCAAAAATAACTAACTGAAGTAAACCGCATCAAAATCCGTTGCGTGGTTAAGGAGGAGTTAGCGGATATACAGACAGATGCGGAAAGCGGCTTTGTTGTAAACTGAAATAGCCAACCCACCTTGAGTAAATGTGGTGATTAATTCTCGTGCCTTTGCCCTGCAGTGGGAAAGTAACAGGCTGCTATTATTTATTGTTATTTACCACAGTTTCCACAAACAGAACTGTATATTCCTTATGTGGTCTCATGCGCTGCATGCATACATTTTTCCTCATTAAATATAAAGCGGGTAGCATTTCGCATTTCAACCGCGTTAATTCGCACCCGTAAATTTTGACACCGCAGTAAGCAGGTGACTTTTGGTTAGTACTATTGGACAAAGTATTTGGTGGACAGGTAAAAATATATTCTTATTTATTTAATAATTAATGTACCTACACACAGTATAATGCACGAAGACAACACATATAGACAATAGTGTACAAAGGCACAGGCTTATTTTTATTATTACTTGCTCTACCGAAATAGGCAATCATATTATGTTTAAGGAAGAGCCTTGCAAGCAGGCGCTATGCGTCAATGCGACGACCGAATACCATAGACATTTCTCATCTATCATCGGCTTCCAATTATTTCCAATAAAAAAAAAATGTTTTGCAATCTTAATAGCAACAAAATCGCTATTTTACCTAACACCTAATATATATATAATCGATAAATCTGTTGATATTGTTTAAAAATAGTTGTCACATGGCATGGTGGTTATGAAAATAATTAATTACTTTACGCTCATAACATTTTGTAAGACTTAATAATTGCTGGTTAGCTACCTGTATTCCAAATAGTTTGTTCTACCGTACTTTATTATACCTTCTACCTTTTATAGTACGGGCAAGTGGGTTGAAAAATTGACACTAAACAAGGATATTTTACGAGGGAATTGCAGAATGTGTAGAAATAAAACAGGGAGAAAAGTTTACGTTTTACAACTTGTGAATTAGCCAGTTTTTTATGACAAGAGTGAGTTCTACTAAACCTGACTAAACTAAGAGTGGAGCGGGCAGAGAGGATTAATTGTCAAGTTTAGTTTGGCAAATTCATTTGAATTTACTAGCTCTATGAGTTCAAAGGTATAAGTACCCCTAACAACTCAAGAGTAAATTAATTTCATAATTTATAACAACAAACCTCAATACTTTATTATTAAATTGTATGCAAAAGTTTTAAAAAAAATCACTGCACAAAGGCGGACTTCATGCTTCAAGCATTTTCATTCAGCTGCTAACAACTTGCCTACTTCCTAGATACTACTTTATGTTGAAACGGTATAGGGCTGGCACAAGAGCATAGAGGTTGTCTCGAACGAAGAAGAGAGGGTTATATTCTCAATATTGTGTATAATCATGCTGTGAATGATGACAAAATAAACCTTTTTACAAAAAAGCCGACTTCCAAATAAAAACTTTAGAAATTGAAAAAAACTTTTTACAAAAAAATACTACCGACTTCCAAATAAAACTACAAAGTGAAAAATAACTTTATTTTTGGAAGTCGGTGTATTTCGTAGGTACCAATTTATTGCGTTATGGACATCGACTTCCAAAAATTAAAGTCATTTTTCACTTTGTAGTTTTATTTGGAAGTCGGTAGTATTTTTTTGTAAAAAGTTTTTTTATTTTTCACTTTTTAGTTGTACCTACCTAATAGGCAAGTAGTTAAGTAAGGTACCTATAATGCCAGAATAGATTACCCGAATATCATGAAACTGAACATAACCGGTGAAATGAGAGTGTACCAAGGTGAACTGTAACATCTGCGTACCCCTTTAGAGCGTAATGGCGTGATGTTATGTTATGAAATGGTGTAAACAATATACAGACATGCGATTGCAGCAATCCCGAGGGATTTACCGATATTTATTGAAGAGTTCTGTTGTATATCTCCGAAGATCTTCATCAAATCTTCACCAAATTAAAATGGGACCAATTTCGGTACATACTCTTTCAAACGAAAAAAGAATTTTCAAATTTGGTCAACAATTGACGGAGTTAACGGTGAACATACACAAAAAAAAACAAAACATATTTGAAGTCGAACATAGAACCTCCTCCTTTTTGGTAAGTCGGTTGAAAATTAAAATACAGTACACCATTTACTGTCTTGTTCACCGGCAGAATCAATTCGAGGAATAGCGCATTGCCTCGAAAAACAATGTAACTATATTGTATTTTTCACCACGTGTAGAAAGTAAAGAATGGCCGCGAGGGGAATGTTTAATAGTTTATAACTTCACAAACAAATTACCTAAAGGTGAACCTTTATTACGAAAGGTTCACTTTTGATAAATAACGTAGTTTATGTTCCCAACTTAAGCGTTTAACCTTACACGTGCTTTATATTAACAGTTATGATTAGTTATACAGGTATGTTTGAGGAAGTATGTAAAAATAACTAGATTCTGAACACGGCTTCTTCCGCGTGCAAGTTGTTTTATTATTAAAAGGGAAGATTAAACCAGGATTTATTTATTCATTTAACTTACACACACTATCTTACAGGTTGAACCCAATACAATAGAGTGGTTATAATCTTAATCTAAAATCAGACTTTACATAAATGTATAATTATTATATAAACCTAAACTTCTAACACTATTAAAATCTTCTAAACTAATATAAAATTAAACTTTAATTATCTAAATTTTAATAATAACTAACAAAATTAAACAAAACTCTTGCGAATTCACTCCAATTGCACGAAAATATGTCCAGCCTCTCATGTAATTCGTTGAGCACACAGATTGTGCGGGTGAGAGGTGTTTTTGCCAATAGATTGTTTCTAGCAGCAGGCACGGCCAGCAGTAGCGGCCGCCGCGCCGCCCGCCTCCACATGTACCGGTCTGGCACGCACAGCTTCAGGTGACGCAGCACACCCGGGTTATGTACCTACTCCACGCAGGAGCTTTAGTGCATATGCCGCGAGTGTAAATTCCCGGCGCACTCTGAGTTCTTTGTACCCCACCATTCCTAGTACTGGATAAATTAGCGGGTAAAATGGGTAAACTCCATAAAGTTTGAAATACAAGTGTCTTGTAAATTTATTTTGTACTCGCTCCAGCATGACATTGTATTTCGCTTCATGAGGAGCCCAAATCACCGCACTGTGCTCCAAGTGACTCCTTACCAAAGCGTCATACAGCATCCTGAGCGTGGTAATATTTGTGAAACCTTACGACTGTCTCAGCACGAAACCCAGGTTTCTGTACGCTTTCTTGCATATCTTAACTATATGATCCCGGAAACTGAGATCCGGGGTAAGCAGTACTCCTAGATTGCGCAATCTAGGAGTACTGCTTACCCCGGATCTCAGTTCGCGCTTCTCAGTTTGCGCACCTGAGACACTCGCTGCAATGGCGCTTCCTCTACTTTGTATTCGTAGTCTAAGGCAGTTTTCGCGCGCGTAAATGACATAACAACACTGAGCATTTCGCTGTGTTGAAATAGAGTTTATTTTTATGGCTCCACTCTACCACTCTATCTATGTCTTCCTGCAATCGCTCACAGTCCGACAAACTCTTGACCTCGAGCAACATTTGAAGTCATCTACAAACAATACACATAAACTATGGTTGACTTAGTATAATAGTGTCTCACTGCGCTCTTGGTGTATAAATTATATGGAAAAATGAATTGGTAGTGCGCAGTACGACACCCGCACTGCCGTGGCGCCGCAGCTGCAGTCAAACACCAAACGTCTAAATTGGAGGACCCTATGTTTACAAATAAAATTCTACAATATCTCCTATTTCTGTCGGCTCAACTAATATTATAGTTTAGACTTCAGAGGACTAAACATTAATTGAATCGTAATTTCTCTTTTTTATTTTGCTCAATATTGTAATGTAATGATTAGAATTTCACAGCACATAATTTCTGATCAACGTCAATAGAGAAACTTTTATTGTGTCATCCGGCTCGAAGGACTAGACAATTCGTGACGTAAATAAAAATGGCAGACACAACAAAAAATTACGTATAAAACACACACACACCTCAGGCTATAAACTCAATTCACTAATGAAAAGAGGAAAACATAAAATGTATTCAGTAACATAAAAGTTTTTGGGGTTTACTCAAATTCCGTAATGTTTTAAATTATACTAACACTGTTTTGCTATCTCTTTCTCTCGTATGGTTTTATCTTGCTCTTTTATAAATGAGAGCACATTACTTATGTCCAATTATTGGGGTAACATTTCGCTTGATAGAAAGCTTATATTGGTATAATTTTAGTGTTTCTCGGTATTATTTTGGGATCGTGATTGGATTAAATTCAAAAATTCAAATTCAAAATTTAATAAAGAACAGTATTACAAAGATTTTTACATTGGCCCAAACTAGGCAAGCCTGTATCATGGGAGCCAATTTAGAAGGTTAACATTTAAAAGATTTTTGACACATGTTCGGTTTCAGAAAAAAGTTAATTAATATCAAACAAAGTAAAGCAATCAAATTATAGGAAAACAAAAGTAGTAAACAATTAAAAAGTTCTCTAATATATTAACATTTTATACTTCATATATTTCAACGCTATTTTGTTACTATGAGCTATGAGTTTCAGTAGGAATGTGAGTATAACATATGTGAATGCGAATGTGAGTGTAAATGTGAGTGTGACTGTGAATATGAATGTGGGTGTGACTGTGAGTATGATTTGTTTTAACTTTATCTTGCCACGGTAATTAATTTTTCAGCTTCGTCATATGATACAGCAGCCAGGAAGTTACTCCAATTTTTGCCTGTTTCAGAGTGATTTTTTTTATGTTGCACTTGTTAATAACTTCATTGTATACATGAGAATGCAGAAAAAGTGGAAGTCTTTGTGCGTATGCGGATTTAGCTGCAGGGTTATTGATCCTGAACTTGCGTTTGGCCTGTAAAATACTTAGGTCACTCCTCCTAAGAGTTCTGCTGTGGGTCTTTGTTGTTACCTTAAGTATGTACATATTCCTTACGCTTAGAAATAAAGTTTCCGAGTATAAGATTTCTGTAGGGAAACGGTAAGGCTTGCGTAATAGGGTTTTGAGAACTGCGCGTTGTGCTCTTTCGAGGGTTATCAGGTGAGATTTTGCAACTCCTCCCCAAATTACTATGCAATATTGTATTATCGACTGACATAGAACCACATAGACAAGTTTTTTTACATCGTCGGGCGCACAGTCTCGTATCATTCTCATAATATATATTTGCTTCCGTACGCGTTTAACAAGTTCCGTAATTTGTGGTTTGAATAACAGGTGCTGGTCGATAATAACTTCCAAATATCTCATTACGTCTACTCTGTCAATGTTATTGCATGAGCATTGGGTGACGGTGTTATATGTGCTATGGCAACTTTCTTTGTGGAATTTAAGACTCCATAACGGTATTTCTGTAGCCAGTGTTTTTCTAAAAGCTATGAACTTCGTTTTTTTTATATTCAGTGTAAGCAGATTCCTGTTGAGCCAGTTTGCGATCATGCTCACTGCTGCTTCTGCTTTCCCATAGACGTCCTCCCAATCCGTTCCGTGGATTAGTATCACCGTGTCGTCGTATCTTTAATTAAAAGTCGCTGTCTGCCTCTGTATTTTCCGCCGCTTACTTCTTCAAGGCCAAAGATTTTGATACGGTTTTCACTAACAGAAAGAGTTCGAGGTTCTTATTTTTAGAGGCTGGGGCGGGTCGCTAGTAATTTTACTAATTTGATCATTAGAGACGAAGATCGTCTACTGCTTCTCCTCTAAGCGTTATCACAGCGACCGTTCACGTTTTCCCGCGACCCATACCACAAACACATGCAATGGCAATGCATTTTATTGTAACAATTTAACAACGTTCATTGTGTCATGTAGGCTATTAAGCTGACTAATTCAACACACGTATGAAGCAATGGTAGATACTTCAAAATCTTAAAAAGTTAAACACAATTTTGTTGCAATACTATCTTGTGGGTGGTCTTCTAACATTTACTTATTTATAGTTCTCGCTAAACTTCTGGGCCGCCCTAAAGTTGGCTTTCCGATGCGCAAGACACGGATCAGTGTTGTTTTAGTAAGAGATTTACTACAATTATTGCGCAGACATTGTAGCCAACTTCAGGGCGGCCAAAAAGTTTAGCGAGAACTACACTATCGTTCACAGCTATATCTTCAGTCACATAGATACAAGTAGAGCATTCTAAAAAAAACTATAAACAGCGTCTCATCTGAAGCAAGTTTGACAACTGAATAGTCACAATACGGGCATGAAGTGAATGGCCAAATCTGTTTTTATATTAATTTCTTTTGTTACCTATAGTGGCTTGTCCCTTTTTTTGCTACACTGTTTAACTGTATGTTTTTGCAATGCCATTCGTATTTTGTAAAGATTGGTAGAAACGTGGCATATTTATCTACAGATAGTAGTTTGTACCTGTGTAAGACATGCCCGGCTAGCTCAGTCGGTAGAGCATGAGACTCTTAATCTCAGGGTCGTGGGTTCGAGCCCCACGTTGGGCGAAATATCTTTTTTATCAGCTATATGTACTATTTACAAACACTGTGATGATTGTTTTTTTTAATATGCTTTTTAGGTTCAGATTAATAAAGAGAATTATACAGAGTTAACGATTTTAATAGAAACCAGATAAAATACAATTATTATAAATGTTATATTTCTGGTCCTTTGATACACTGCATAAAGTCTATTTATACGCTTCATAAAATATTAAAATTTGTGGCTTATACTGCAAAATTAATAAAATACCTTCATAAAATTGTATGCAATTTTTGACTTTTTGACGGGTTATTCCCAAAGGTCCACGAGTCTATTGTTCTAAATATTAAAATTCATACTTTACTTCCCACGACATACTATATAAAATAACTATAAGTCCAATAAAAGTATCTATTATACAATTATAGACAACGTGTTCCGGCTAAAACTGAGATGTTAAGAGCCCCTCCAAGTTTCACGAGCTAAAACCAGAAAACAGCTACTTTTTCAGTGCAAATTTCTCAATAGTTAAAAGATATATCATCATCAATACATATAATAAATCTGTAGAAAAATATTTTTTGTACATCGAAAAAAATTCCAAAAAAAATAGCCAGGGTGTTAAAGGATAACCAACAGAACCCATTTCTAGCATTTTTGGAATTTTTGTCTGTTTGTCTGTTTATTTGTGCACGCATCACGTGAAATGTACGAAACCAATGTAGATAACTTTTATACATAAAAATTGTGCGTATCTTTAAGAATTACTTAGTTTTTGTTTCATCGCAATCGGTTCACTCTATCAAAAGTTAGATGAATTTAAAGTGTTCAAGAAGTAAAATTAACACAACACACGCAATTCAGATACTTTGACAGTTGAACTCGGTATTCGATAGATGGCGTTGTGCATTTAAAGTCATTTTCTGAATCGCGGTGTTAAGATTTTACGCGAAAGAATGACGCTAGAAAAAAAAAATGGTATGTAGTATGTATATTTTTTAACCGACTTCCCAAAAAGGAGGAGGTTCTATGTTCGACATTATGTATGTTTTGTTTCTTTTTTTTGTGTATGTTCACCGATATCTCCGTCAATTGTAGGTAGACCGATTTCAAAAAATCTTTTTTTGTTTGAAAGAGTATGTTCTGAAATTGGTCCCATTTTAACTTGGTGTAGGACTGACGAAGCAATTCGAAGATATACAACAGACTTCTTCAATAAATAACGGCAAATCTCTCGGAATTGCTGCAATCGCATGTCTGTTTGTTGTTTATACCATTTCATAACATAACATCACGCCAGTACGCTCTTAAGGGGTACGCAGATCTCTCATTTCACCGGTTATGTTCAAGTTTCATGATATTTGGGTAATATATTCTGGCGTTATACGAGTAGGTAACTTACTAAACAACTTGCCTATTAGGTAGGTACAACTAAAAAGTGAAAAATAAAAAAACTTTTTACAAAAAAATACTACCGACTTCCAAATAAAACTACAAAGTTAAAAATAACGATTATTTTTGGAATTCGGTGTCCATAAAGCAATAAATTGGTACCTACGAAAGACACCGACTTCCAAAAATAAAGTTATTTTTCACTTTGTAGTTTTATTTGGAAGACGGTAGTATTTTTTTGTAAAAAGTTTTTTTGAGTATGTGGAGTAGGCAGGCAGGCTGGTAAGTATGGTAGGGTTGGCAGGCAGATGACGGGAGCGAAGCCGCGGGCACAGCTAGTGATAAATATTTTAATGGAAATTTTTGCGTCACATAGTTATCTAGTAAATGTACATTACATGTTTTTGATAACTGCTCAAAAAAATAGAAAATTTAAATGCCTAACACACGTTTTTACGAAATCCCGAATGACCAGGTTTTTCAATTCCTTTTTCAGGTGGCGAATAATTATCTGCAAAAAATGGTATGGACTGGGCATACAGTATACTAGTAAGCCAACAATTTTGTTTTTCAAAGTTTATTGTATATGTACTTAAAAAAAATTGTCCACGCGGAAAAAAGGCAATTTTATCATGTGCGTAGGCGTCGTCTACGCGTAAGAATATGTTGAATATAAAAATAACTGGTAAATCATTTGTAATTTGAGATGTTTATCAATCGAATCCAATTTTTTATATTATATTTTTGAGTACTCATTTTATTGTAATAAATTGTCCAAATAATACCTTATAAAAGGTTGCGCTCGCGCGAGGCTTTCAGTCTCGCTCAAGGGCTTGTAGTCGACGGACCTGTGTCGTTTTTATTGTTGTCATTATGTTTTTTTTTATCATATAGTTGTAGTTATTGAGAATTTTTCGCTGAAAAACGAGCTGTTTTCTGTTTTTTGGCTCGTGAAATTTGTAGGGACTCTTAATGAAGTTAACTACCAAATCAAAAAATGTGAAAAAAAATACAAGAATAGCTTTCATTATTGGCAAACTCACAAAAAATGTGGAACCAGGTGAACCAATATAACACAGTTTGGCATGCCCGGCTAGCTCAGTCGGTAGAGCATGAGACTCTTAATATCAGGGTCGTGGGTTCGAGCCCCACGTTCGGCGAAACTTTTTGTTGCTTATCGTTTTTTTATTGATGATGCAAGCAAAATCTTTCAGTCTAAAAGGGCTCTATATAAAATGGCGATCTATCGGCGACATCATTTGTCAAAATGTCTGGTATTAACTACGTGGCGAAATGTCAGGTAGCCCTTACTAAGCACAAAACATTTATGACTTTTAAAAAATCATTATCGCTGATTGTCACTTTGTCTAAAAGGTTAAGGTCTTAAACATTATAGAGAGAGTTGCCCTCAATTAAAGCTCTACAAATTTTTTTGGCGCTTGGCCAAAATCAGAATTAGTCACCATTAAGGTTTTTCAACACAATTTCATTTGATTCTAAGCGCTAAAAATGCTTGTAGCACTGTATAAATGAGTTCAGTAATACAAAAATTACATATTTGATACTGGCAAACCTGTTTCAATAACATGATACTTACGTAGGAGGAATAGTGGTGGCCCAGTGGTAACGGCACCGACTTACGTATCGTTGGTCGTGAGTTCGAACCCAGGCTGGCGCTTTACTTTGTGTAAATTATTTCATCACCACTGCTCTTAAAACGGTGAAGGAAAACATCGTGAGGAAACGGTCATGTCCTAGAACAAAAATTCGAACACATGTGACTTTCACCAAACCGCACTGGGCCCGCGTGGTGGATTAAGGCCCATTACCTCTCTCACAGAGAAGATGCCTGTGTCCCAGCAGTGGGACCATTATAAGGCTGATGAGATGAGAGGAGGCATAGCTGGATACTATTTCAGTTACTCTTTGGATAATTGGCTTCAGTGGCATATCCCAAAGGATCTGTAATTATAAAAAAGTAGCCTATAGAACTCAGCAATGACGTAGTTGTCTACCAGTGAAAGATATTTGGAAACGGATCTGTTCTTCCAGAGATACAAATAAATGAACAAATTTACCTTTTTCTGTCGTCTATACAAGTGTTTTCCAAACATTGTTCTGCCATGGCCCGGTAATTTTTCATTTCAAGTTTCATAAGAACTATATCACTCGTATTAGTATAGACTCTATACTAATACGAGTGATATAGTTCTTATTATTTATTTAAAAAAAAATGTTTTCTCCACATTAGAAATTATTTCTGTATCGTGGGCGTGTTTACAAACATTAAAACCCACATACACCATATGCCGAATCCGGAACAATAATACGTACTAACATCTGTTCCATTCGGGAATCGAACCCGCGACGCGTAGCGTAGTAGCCAATCACTCAGCCGCGGCGCCAACAGTGACGAGTCACGTGTCATCAGTAAAAACGACAAAAATTAAAACGTATAATAATAGCTTTTTTATTTTGCTCAACCAATTTTAGACTAAAATTAACAAAATTTTACAGTATGATTATAGTTTCTGATCAGCAAAATCAACGTAAACTTTTGTTGCGCTGTCGCTCGGGCTCGAAGGACCAGCTACCGTTCGTGACGTAATAAAAATGGAACCCACTACGAAAGTTACGTAATCAAAAGATTGTAACAATTTTATCAATTATAAATATAGCTTACCGTCTATAATGTCAACCAAACCAAACGTATATGCCAAACAGCTCTATCGGTTGGGCCCACACATACTAACCAACTAACGAACAAGGCAAGTTAAATAACAGCTTGTAAAATACACACACTTTCACACTTCAGGTAATAAACTCAATTCACTAATGAAAAGAGGAAAACATAAAATGTATTCAGTAACATAAAAGTTTTCGGGTTTACTCAAATTCCGTAATGTTTTAAATTGTACTAACCAAGTTTCGCTATCTCTTTTTCTCATATAGTTTTATCTTGCTCTTTTATAAATGAGAGCACGTTACGTATGTCTAATTATTGGGGTAACATTTCGTTTTATCGCTGGGCTTGATAGACAACTTATATTGGTATAATTTCGGTATTTCTCGGTATTATTTCGGGATCGTGATTGGATTAGTATTATAGTTTCTAGAAAATAGTTACTTATTACTTTACTAGATTAACGATATGATTGACCGGTCGTGTGCCGTAATTACCGAAAATATAGAAAACCATTGAGACTCACGTGTAGGTATCCACGTCATAAGCACTCAAGGGGTTAAGACACAAATTAGACATAAGTTTTAGTTCTCACCTTTTAACTAAATGTATAACAAATAGTTTAAGACGACGACTAACGCCAACGACCTTGAGGGAACAAAACACGCACTCGTTTTACACCCGTGCGACCCAAAATTTAGTAGTTTTTTGTACTTTCCTTATTATTCTATGACTGAAAAAAAAAGCCTCAGATCAAAATGTAGATAATTAAATTGTCTTTGAGATGGTGTCGATTTCATTAAAATACGCCCAGCGGTTTTGGTGTGATTGTCGTGTTTTTGTCCGTTTTAGACATAACTTTACAAATTAATTACACTATGTTATACGAATAAAACTCAAAATTTGCTCAGATCGAATTATTAAGAAAATAGTCTAATATAACATATATTTTTTTCAAAAAAATACGACTAGCCATTTAGACGTGATTCTCATTTTAAAATCAGCTACTCAAGGGAATCGGCGCCTTAACACAATGCCGCTATTTGCCTGTGTCTGTTTCTCCGGTTACTTCTTCTAAACCACGTAACGGATTTTGGATACGGTGTTTACCAATAGAGTTTAAAATTCGCGGTTGTAATAGTTCAAGACCGGAGCAAGTCGCTAGTATTTACTAATTTAAAGACTAGAATAGAAAACATTTATTCGACATAGACACAACACAATGATAACAATCACAAAGTAACAGAAAATAATGTACAAACAAGGTTTAAGAATGATTGCGCCGGGCGTGCCCACACCGAAAAGGTTACCAACTCAGCATTTGCTGGGCGTCAGACACCCAGCGCTGATTTTCAGTTGGCACCCCGCTAGTGACACACGGACGTGGGTAAATGAAATAGATACTTAAAATAATGTCTATAATGTGAATATGTAGGTGCTAAATAAATAAGTGGTATATGTAGGTGTAGTTGTGTGTAATTTTTTCATTACGGACAAAACACGTTGATGTTGAACGGTTCAGTTTGATGTTGGTGGTCGTTCCTGAGCTTCATGCATCCAGCAGCAGACCCTTCGATCCTGACCAATTTACCAGCGGGATAAATGCGTAACACAAAGTCAATGGCGATGCATTTCAATTTACCAACATTCATTGCGTTATGTAGGCTGTTGAGCTGCAGAATTTTTCATACATAATTATATAATAATAAAAACATTTTTTTTATTTTCTCAAAAAACGTAATAATATTTTACAAAAAATAGTTTGGCTATATTTATTTCTAGTAAATGGATGTAGTCACTGCAACCGAACTAGGCAATGCCTGTATTTCGGTTTAGTGCCTTTTCCCTCGATATTTCAACAGTAAAATGCCAACAAAGCAAGTTTGATTGTTCTAATAATACATTTAGAATGACTTATAACTAACTTCAATGGAAAAATTGGCAACACTGCCCGAGTGACATGTCAAATTTGTGCTCCGTATTTTAAAATTATATTTAATTAGTATTTAAGTGTAATTAGGATATAATAAGTAGTAAAAACTCAACGAAACGCTATAAATACTCAGGATTATTGTTTTACTGGAAAAATATCGAGTTATACAAAAGTTTGTGACACGGAACCGGTAACCTATCAAACAGCTGACGACTGAAGTCTAAAGTGCTGAACTACGGATATTCTAAGGGCAGTATTGTTTATATAAAGCACACAAAGTGTAAATTTAACCTTGTAACACGTTCTTGTTAGTTTTATCGTATAAATTCTGTTGATCTAGTACTGTGCAGTGAATCTAAATAGTTTTGTTGATATCGTAGAAAACGAAACAAAACAGATCCCAATGTGCATAATTCTATTAATATATTCAGATAACTTAATAATAAACATTTACATAACGCTATTATCGTTATTTTGCATAATTTAACTAGAAAACTACAATAAAACATTCATTCAAATTCTGGCCATCCTACCCACAATAAAAAATAAAATAAAAATCTAAAGGCAATCATTAGCAACTAAACTCAGTAATAAATAGTTTTATAAGCCAATTTAACAGCCTACCTCATTTCACTACTGAACTACACTAACTATTCCCTCCGTTTCCAGCTTTGCTTTGTTTTGTTTTTCATCTTTTCCTTTGTTTCTCACTGTTTCTTTTTTTTTTTTTTTCTATTTCTAGTAACCAATCCGGAAACCATGCCTCCAATGACCCGTAAGGCTACCGCTCAGGACTTAGAAATTAAATTGAGAACGGCGCTCCAGGAACTTAAAGACTCACAGAGCCAATGTCGGGAGATGTTGCAAGAGAGAGAGGATTGTGAAGTAGAAGTTGAGAACATTGTTTATAAAAACACAATCCTTAAACGGGAGCTAGTTGAACTTAATCAGAAATACCAGAATGTTGTAGATGAACGCGACCAACTGAGGGTAGTCACGGATGGTTTCAATAACTGCAGTTATCTTTATGAGGAGGCTTTAAGTAAAGTTAGGGATCTAGAAGAAGAATTGATTCACGCAAACTCTCATATTTTTAAATTACAAAAAGAACAGGAATCAACTCGGGTTGATGAAACTTGCCATTTGTATGATGAACTTATTAAATCAAATTTTAAACCTGATTCAATACCAACAATTGACCTAACTGAAGATTCTTTAATAAAACAGAGAAATTGTTCCAAAGTTAGTCATAACAAACTCAAAAAATATGCAAAACTAAATAAAATAATTAGAAATTGTAACAAGTTTAGGAAACAACACAAATTCTTTATTAAAAATATTCCACTCAGGAAAGAACGTGTTGACCTAGTTAATAAATTAAATAATTACCAAATTAAATTAGAAGACAGCAAAAATATCTATGAGATAGACACACACCGCTTACAGACAGAAATCCAGGTACTTGAGAACAGACTTAGTTCTCTTTACAATAAATATGTAAATTCAAAATTACAAATTAAAGAACACATTTTGGCCGCAAATGAGTTAGTGATGTGTCAATGTAACTGCCAGACAGTTTCAAATCAAATTGCAGTCCAGCCTGATGCTGCGGAGGACCCGGTCCAAGCTGAGAGGGTGTCTCAAGACACTGTCTTCGCACAAGACAGTTCTAATGTAGCACAAGATTTGCCTCAATTAGACCGGCCTGAAAGTGCTGGCTTTTCATCTAGTCATAGAAAAGAAGGTTTTCATTCGGTTATGTTTTCGGATGGTGTTGGAAAAGGTTTAGGTAAATTAATGAATGGCAATCAGAGTCATTCCACTTTTAATTATTGCATGCCCGGGTCATCATACAAGCAAATAATGGAATCTGTGACAAAGAATATATACAAACCAGATACCAAAATAACTGTTTTTGTAGGTAACAGTATAAAAGTAAAAAAAGATGACATCACTGAGTGTGTAAAAGAGATGTTAAAGTTAAATTACAATAAAATTATTTTGTGTGCCTTCCCTTACTTGGATAAATTGTCAAATAGACAAAATAATCACATTCACATGCTTAATAAGCATCTGCACTTTCTTGTGAGTCACTATAGTGATAAACTAGTTTTTTTTGACATCAACATTTTTGTTGGTAAATTAAAGTCGACAGGCGATACTTTGTATCTGCCTCTTAGGGTAAGACATCAAATAGCTCGGCTATTATCTTATACATTAAACTCAGACATAAGTAGTATGTCGAAGTATCCAGTTATTATTGATATTAGTAATAGTACTAATTTAAATATGGTCAATACCTTGAATAACGTTAGCAAAAATGCTATTAATATTTATTCTTTAAACTAGTTGATAGGACAAGGGAGGGTACCAATAACGGAGTAGTTACGAGTATATCCACCATCAAAAAGGTACCTTCTTGCTCGCAAAAATTTAATTTGAAAAAAAGGTCTGAGCAGAATTCTCTGAAATTATTCCATCAGAATATTCAGGGTTTTTCTTCGAAGGAATTGGAAATCGAACTGTTTTTAGAAAAATCTAAGTATGAAATTGTTTGTTTCACTGAGCATTGGCTGAAAGATTATGCAATGTTAATCAATTATGAAAATTATACTGTGGGCAGTTGTTTTAACAGAAATATTATGTTGCGTGGGGGTTCACTTATATTAATTAAAAATGGTATTAAATCAAAACCTCGTAAAGATATAGTAGACCTATCAGTTGAACATAGTGTTGAACTGTCCTGTGTTGAGCTGGATAAGCATGTCATAGTGTGCGTTTACAGACCCCCTAATTATAAGAACTACTCTATATTCGAGTCAGTGATGGAAGATGTTTTGGCAAAACTTGCAATGGGTAATAAACTAATAATTGTCTGTGGTGACTTTAATATTAATATTCTAGAAGATAATTCAGACAGCAGTAGGTTAGTAAATCTCTTTAAATCATTTAATTTGTCACATGTGTTTATGGAACCAACCCGAACTACACTGACTTCTGCTACATGTATTGATAATGTTTTTTGTAGCTGCAACTACTTGGACAAGGCCATTATAAATTATCTGCCTTCGGATCATAGTGGGCTACTGGTAGCCTTTGAGTCCATTATGCTAATAAAACAAGTGCAGATTCAATCAAGACCAATAACATCCGGTAAATTAAATAAATTTAACAGCACTTTAATCAGTAAGTTAAGCAACCAGGACCTCACAGTGAATGATGGTAATATTTTGTATGATGAAGTTTTCTCAGTGGTTCAAAAAGAGTTCAATAACACTTTTAAGAAGAAAACTAAAACTATATGCCCTAAGTTTTTATTCAGTGACTGGGCGACTACAGGACTTAGAAAAAGTAGGGAAAGACTTTACGAGCTATATGGCCTTAAGCCCTGTATTAACACTGAAACGTTTAATAAGTATGTTGCTACTTACTCAAGAATTTTTAAAAATACTTGCAAGGCAGCTAAGGTCTTGTACATTAGCAATAAGGTTAAATTAGCAGAAAATAAAATCAAGACGGTTTGGAAGATTATAAACAATGAAACGAATAGGAATAAAAGAAATAGTAGTGATTACACGCTTGAGACCACACACGGACTTATTAGAGATAACAAAAAAGTTGCGCAAGAATTTGTTAATTTCTTTACCAACATCCCAATTAAAACTACTGAAACTTTAAATTCTTCGCCCTCGCTTGCTTTTGGATTATTAAACGCGAACGTTTCAGCCTGCCCGATTGTATTTAACTTTTCACATATAAACCCCATGACAGTAATAAAAGCTTTTAAGCAAATCAAGATCAAACCGACTGAAGATCTGTGGGGAATGTCCATCAAAGCTTGTACCTCCATAATTCAGACTATAGCGCCGTACTTAGCGTTGATTTTCAATTTGTGTGTGGATCAAGGCGTTTTTCCGGATCTAATGAAATATAGTAAGGTTATACCACTTTTTAAATCCGGGGACAGTAAAGACACAAATAATTATAGACCAGTATCCGTGTTGCCGGTTTTCAGCAAGGTTTTTGAGAGGATAATGCTAAATCAAATGCTCATTAATTTTAATACGAATAACATCTTGCATGATAGACAGTATGGTTTCACCAGAGGACGTTGTACAACTGACGCTGGTGTCGCTCTATTAAAACACATCTTTGATGCGTGGGAAGATTCGCAGGATGCCATAGGTATCTTCTGCGACCTGTCGAAGGCGTTTGATTGCGTTAATCATGAAACATTACTTCTGAAACTTGAGCATTACGGGCTAGGTCAATCAGCGTTAAGTTTGGTTAAATCTTATTTGAATGATAGACAGCAATTAGTTCAAATAAGCGGTGTGAATTCGTCCGGGTTAAACGTTAAAATGGGTGTACCCCAGGGCTCAATTTTAGGTCCTTTCTTATTTTTAGTGTACATTAACGATTTACCCCGTTTATTGGAAAACAAACTTAACATGGTGTTATTTGCTGATGACACATCTTTAATTTTTAAAATAAATAGACGTACTTGTCAGGTTGACGACGTAAATAACGCGCTACGGCAGGTTCAGGATTGGTTCACTGCCAATAATTTAGTTTTAAATGGTAAAAAAACCAAGTGCGTAAAATTTTCCTTGCCGAATGTCAAAAGTACTGATTGTGACATTATATTAAACAAGGAGAAGCTAGAATTCGTCGATAAAACGGTTTTCCTGGGGATCACGCTAGACTCGGGGTTGCAATGGGGTCCTCATTTGGTATCCCTTGCGGGGCGGCTGAGTTCGGCGGCTTATGCTGTTGGAAAGATTCGTCGGTTAACGGATGTGGGTACCGCCAGACTAGTCTATTTTAGTTATTTTCATAGTATAATGTCTTACGGTATCTTACTATGGGGAAGGGCTGCAGACATTGAGTCAATTTTTATTCTGCAAAAACGAGCCATCAGAGCGATATACAATCTTCGCCGGCGCGATTCTCTAAGGGAACTGTTTAAGGACATTAACATCATGACGGTTCCTTGTCAATATATTTATGAAAACATCATGTACGTGAGAAAGAATTTACATCTTTTTAGTAAAAACGGCGACAGACATGATTATGTTACTAGAAATAGGGACCAATTAGTTCAACCAGGTTTCAGACTGGCTAAAGTAGCCTCATCTTTCATGGGGTACTGTACAAAATGTTACAATAAAATTCCTCCTCACATTCTTGAACTGAATGAGACGAAATTTAAAACTTGCATAAAACGCACACTATGCAGGCTGGCATATTATAAGTTGGGGGATTACATCACTGATAAAAATGCTTGGCTAAATGCTAGTCCAGCTCCACAGCCACTAGGCCGCAAAAACAAGTGATATGCGGAACATTATTGTTTTGAATTATTGTTGGACCTTCTGAAGACTGTATAAGTATTTATTTGTAATTGTATAAACTCAATTTCATTCATCAAGGTATGTACTTATGTACCTAAATATTGTATTTTTTTTTTTAAAAGAGTAAGTATGGAGTTTCTTGTGCATTCTTCTCCATTACAAGCTACTTTCCGAATGCACGGTAGAATCAATTATTATTATTTTAACGTTCAAAAGTGCCGCTTGGTGGCCTACTTGAAATAAAATATCTTTGTCTTTGTCTTTGTCTTTGAATGTTAACATTGTATACGGTGATTTATGTGGAGTATAAGTGATGTGTGTGCGTGTGAGTTTTGGTATATGAGGGTGTGCGAGGGTGAATGTGTGTAAGTGTAGGGGTGAGTGAAATTTGAAATTATGAAGCAATGGTTTAGGTAGGTCCTAAATTCCATCTCATATACAAATATTATAAAGAATTAAAGATTCAAAATCAAAATACATCATTTTGCATAATACATGTTGAAAAGGTGTTACAGATATAAAAGGTACATTGTCTGTACCTAATGGGGTGTGCAAATTATAATATATGTCTTAGGTACCTACTATGGCAACATTAAATATTAAACAGACAAAATTTTACTAAACAAACAGAATAAATTTTAAATGGGGTTACATTATGAAATAGAAATGTCAAATAAAAAAATGACAAATAAAAAAAATGTAAAATAAAAACTAATAATGAATGTCAAATTAAAGTTTGTGAGTTTGTAGGGAGTGATATTTGGATCTACTGAACCGATTTAGATGAAATTTGAGAACCTGGAATTGGCATAGGATAGATTGTATTTCCTTGAATTATAAAACTTTTTTTACGCGAGCGAAGCCGCGGGCAGAAGCTAGTTTTGTTATAAAGTGTTGCACCGTCGAGGTGTAAATCATGTGTCAGATTCGCGGTGAGTGCAAACGCGTGCCCGTGTTCCCACCATAAGCGGCACAGGAGGACACCGTTGAGTTTTAGTGGGTTGGAGTCTCAAATAACTGCACTATCTCCCTGTGGTAGTGCAGTATGCATGAGCATTTCTCCAAACAAAAATAAAATTGTAAATCATCTGTCGACCTTGTGGGAGACCTTCCAACGATTATTTATTTACTACCATGAATAACAATATCTTCAGGTAAAAAAGTACAATAAGTGGAGCATCCTAAAAAAAAACATGAATAGCGGTACTCATCTGTAGCAAGTTTGACAACAAAAAATATGGTGTAAAGTGAGTGGTAAATTCTGGTTTGATTTTCGTTTCCTTCTATATCTATTGTGGCTCGCCCTTTTTTTGCTGCACCTTTTTATGTGTGCAACTATTTATTTTAACAATTCGTTCGATTTATTCCGTTCTAATACCAACAACTAATACCATTGGTTTTTTTTAAATCATATTTATTTTCTATTCCGAACAGATACCATTGTTTAAACGATATGATACAGTCAGTAAAAATGCTTTGTATGAAATTATAAGATTTTAACAATATTTTGCTATCTAAAAATTACAAAATATCTCAGAAATCAATTCTTAATTTATATAAGAATTTACCTGACACAGTTATTTTTAGTTTGGTACGTAATTATTTACGTCTATGTGCCTATCTAATTATAACTACGTCAAGTATTTTACGGCTCCAACGATTTTCATGAAATTTAGTATTCAGGGGGTCGGGAGCGATAAATCGATATAGCTAGGTTTCATTTTTAGAAAACGTTGTTTTCTCTATTTTCACCCGAGCAGAGCTCTGTCGCCCAGGTACTAACTTTTAATCTTACAATTGTAAAATATCACTGAAAATCTACTTTTTGTATAATCAAATCGGTAATTAATTACCTACATAGCAATGAGTCAGCAAATGACGTTTTTTTAATAGCGTGATCATAATTTGTACACTTATTGCAACAATCAGAATAATAGGTTTAATGAAACTGTTTTCGTCTACTCTGTTGTCGTGACGAGATCTTTGAGTTTATTTATTTATAGCAATTGAATGTGCTAAAGTTTACGAATATAAAACACCAAGAACCATTGGTGTAAATTAAATTCGATAATTAACGTCCCTACAGATAAATTTGGTTAGGTTTGACTGCGTTGTCTGTACCAAATTGAAGTTGTTAGTTGTTTGCACATTAAATTTAAATATTTAAAGATTGGTATTCGTTCGGAATAGAAAATAAACATGAGGTAAAACAAATACCAGTGGTAATCGTATTTGGTATTAGAACGGAATAAATCATAAGAGTCATTCTAGTTTTGCTTTGCAAAGATCGGTAGAAACGTGGCATATTTATTAACTGAATAGTAGTTTGTCTAGTATAAGACATGCCCGGCTAGCTCAGTCGGTAGAGCATGAGACTCTTAATCTCAGGGTCGTGGGTTCGAGCCCCACGTTGGGCGAATTTTTATTTTTTACCATCTTCAAAACCAGCATGTCGTATTCTTTATCTTAAGATATCAGTTTGGTTCATTTTTAAATAACTTTCAGCATTATGCATAATAATTATTATGACTCCAAGTTAGTATTGTTTTTACAAAATGTTGGTCCTTTCACCCGAAAAATCATAAGAAAGGTTAATATTGAATTATTAAAAGTTATACGATTGAACCATTAGCAGGACAGAGGCATTATGTTTAGAAGTAACAGAAACAAATACATATTTTACCAAAATATTTGTAAATTTGACTTTTGTAATTCGTCCGAAGCAATAACCAAAAAATCAAACAACATTAAAATGACTGAACATTTTCCAACTCGTTTGACATCGTATGGCTCAATTAACTCCTACATATCCGTAACTGGATATTTTAAAGGTTTTATTGACAATTGTCAAATAACCGTTAACCTCTCAAAATAAGTACCGAAGGACCACTCTTTGTTCACTTCTTTCGTACTTTTTTTTTAAATACTGGTTTAAAAAAATGTATTATCATTATATCTTGATGACAGACGGGTTGAGGACGGCGATTATAAACATGCGTAAATGTTGGTGTTCCAAAATTAAATCAAATATGAAAGTTGGAAGTTATATATTTGAGCCGTTTGGGGTTGAAAAATTAGGTCCATGGGGTCCGAGTGCTCTTCGAGTATTTCGAGAAGTAAGTAAACGGTTAGTCGAATCTTCACGTGACCAGAAGGCTGGGCTTTTCCTTGGCCAGAGAATCAGCATTGCCATTCAACGTGGCAATGCTGCCAGCGCTCTGGGCACTTTTCACGTTGACAGCGATGAGGACGAATTTTTTGACGCCCTATGACCCCTGCCCTTTTATACGCGTTCGTAGTTTAATTTTATTTTTATTTAAGTGTATTTATAGGTAGTTATTGTTAATTAAGTATTTTATATTATGTAAATTTTAGATTATTAATAAATCAATATGAAATAAATGGAAAATCAAATATAATTTGGTCACTATAAATATAAAATACCAAACATTCGAAGACATGTGACATCCAACCCGCACTGGGCCCGCGTGGTGGATTACGGCCCATTTCCTCTCACAGAGAGGAGGCCTGTGTCCCAACAGTTGGAACATTTATAGGATGATGTGATGTGATGTGAAATATAAAAGAAATAAAAATAAAAACTGTTTATTTTCAGACAACTTAATAATCCATAGAAAAGTTAGTAACAAATATCTTTAAAACTATGTTAGTACAATAAAAATAAAAATAGTAATGGTCGACAAATAAAACGTTGGGAAGATGACCTCAAAAGAGTTGCCGGTCCGGAATGGATCAGAATTGCGAGACAGATATAGGTGGAAGTCTTTGGAGGAGGCCTTTGTAGAAGGACAAGCTGTTGATGGAAAAACCGATCGTCAGGAATAAATATAACTGTATTGTAAACTATGATAAAACAGCAATAAAGGCTTATTTATTTATTTTTATAGTACACTAAAAATAATAATGGGAATAAAGTTACATAGGTAATACGTTTCTCCATTAAGGCGCCGATTGCCTAGAGTAGCTGATTTTTAAATGAGAATCACGTCTAAACGGCTAGTCGTAATGTTTTGGAAAAAATATATGTTATATTAGACTATTTTCTTAATAATTTGATCTAAGCAAATTTTGAGTTTTATTTGTATAACATAGTGTAATTAATTTGTAAAGTTATGTCTAAAACGGACAAAAATTCGACAATCACACCAAAACCGCTGGGCGTATTTTAATGAAATCAACACCATCTCAAAGATAATTTAATTATCTACATTTTGATCTGAGGCTTTTTTTTTAAAGTCTTAGAATAATAAGGAAAGTACAAAAAACTACTAAATTTTGGGTCGCGCGGGTGTGAAACGAGTGCGCGTTTTGTTCCCTCAAGGTCGTTGGCGTTAGTCGTCGTCTTAACCTGCACCTTTCACATGCAGGTCAGTGAATCGACTATACCTACACAAATATCGGAAACCGGCTTGTAATAATCCGATGTTGTTGTTAAAATTCATTTCATATTTTTAACGACTCCTATACAATTTTATTGCCAGTACGTATAATCAATTATTTTAAATTGTTGTCCCCCATCGCATAGGGCTCGAGTACCTGCTTTTGTGCAAATGTTCTCCTAACATTCCTTCTCGTATAAAAAAACCGGCCAACTGCGAGTCAGACTCGCGCACGAAGGGTTCCGTATCATTATCGCAAAAAACGGCAAAAAAAACACATTTGTTGTATGGGAGCCCCACTTAAATATTTATTTTATTCTGTTTTTAGTATTTGTTGTTATAGTGGCAACAGAAATACATCATCTGTGAAAATTTCAACTGCCTAGCTATCACGGTTCACGAGATACAGCCTGGTGACAGACGGACAGACAGACAGACAGACGGATCGCGGAGTCTTAGTAATAGGGTCCCGTTTTTACCCTTTGGGTACGGAAAATGGCCCTTCTGCAATTCCCTTTTCTATGATTTACACCGTCGCTCATTTCAACTGGGTTACATATCATAAAACATTGGTTTTAATACGCCATTTTGGATTTAACGCCTGAAATTAAGTATGGAATTAAACGAGTTTTATATGTCCGTCTATTTCTGACGTTTTTCGCCGTATTTCATTTTCATTGTTGGATTTTGGATGTGAATTCTGTTTTATATGAGTACCCAGCTAAATAACAGTTTGGTGTAAATTTATTCAGGTATTTATTTTTGGATACATCGTGGGACTCATTACTTAAAGTTTTTTCATTATAAGCGTCAGGGCAGCCCATTGTACATGACATATTAGAGTGAGTAGGTTACTTCTAGGCAAGTAAATAGCAATGCATCAACGTCAACTACATCAGTGGTCAAATGCCAGTAATAAAATAAATATCAGTACATTATTCTCTAATATCAATTGTTTCAGTACCGGTAGAATGGGGTTACATTGAGATCTGGGGCAACATTGACTGGTAGATTATGCCTCAGGCATCAAGTACGCATTATTTCCGCCGATGGGTAGCTGTATGTTGCATGAAGTTTTAATAAATAAATAAACTTTGATGAAAACTTTATTTTAAAGAGGGGCTCGTGGCTAAATAATAACAGCCGCACGGGTCGATCATCAAGGTTAAGCAACGCTTGACGAGGTCGGTCCGTGGATGGGTGACCATTTCAAAATACCGAGTTTCCTCCGTGCCTCGGCAAGCCCGTTAAGCCGTTGGTCCCGGCTGTCATTTGAAGATCTTTGACAGTCGTTACGGATAGTCAGAAGCTTGAGATCTGACACCAGTCTTGCCAAGGGGTACCGTGTTACCCAGTTACTGGGTTGTGGAGGTCAGATAGGCAGTCGTTCCATGTAAAACACTGGTACTTAGCTGAATCCGGTAAGACTGGAAGCCGACCCCAATATAGTTGGGAAAAGGCTAGGCAGATGATGATCATGAAAACTTTATTTTTTAGGTGTTTGAAGCTAACTCCGTGAAAACGGAACACACCTCAATATTTAAAAAAAATATAACACTGACATGTCTGCCATGTTTTGCATCAACGTCAGCGCAAGAATACCTTTACTTGTTGCAGAAAAATATTTTAAATAGTACAGTGTTAATTCATTTAAAATAAATTGTATATTGGGGTTACTTTATATTGTAATAAAAAAACAATGGGGAGTAAACCCATTTTTAGGGTTCCGTACCCAAAGGGTAAAAACAGGACTCTAATACTAAGACGCCACGATCCGTCTGTCTGTCTGTCTGTCCGTCTGTCACCAGGCTATATCTCATGAACCTTGATAGCTAGGCAGTTGAAATTTTCCCAGATGTTGTATTTCTGTTGCCGCTATAACAAAAAATACTAAAAACAGAATAAAATATGTATTTAAGTGGGGCTCCCATACAACAAACGAGACCTTGCCGTTTTTTGCGATAATGGTGCTGAACCCTTCGTGCGCGAGTCTGACTCGCAGTTGGCCAGTTTTATTATAGTGTTCATAGGCTCGTTATTTGTTATTACTCCCAAACTATGGAAAACATTTTTTTTAATTAGATATTATAAAATTTTAGTAAAGTCGCCGTCACTGCATTTTATTTATATTTTTTTAAATATAATTGAAATGGTTATATCAATTTTTATTTCGAACTAATCACTTTAGCCTCGTTTTACAGTACTGAGGCAAAACTGTAGCCTAAATACCTTATTGACAAGGTTGAAACAAAGTGACATCCTCTCAGAAACAGCGGTTGTCAAAACATTAAAAATGCATGCGATACCAAAATGTCACATGGCCATTCCACATTTAAAAAAATAACAATTTTTATCGCTGAAAGAATGTATTTTTAACGCCCGACGCAAAAAGACGGGTGTTGACGGGTGTACCTGTGTGTTTGTATACTTGTGTATCTGCCTGTGGCATCATAGCTCCTAAACGGATGCACCAATTTTAATTTAGTTTTTTTGTTTGAAAGCAAACTTTATCCATAGTGTTTTTAGCCATGTTTGATGAAAATCGGTTCAGGCCTTCAAAAGTTATACGAGTTTTACTGTTTGAATCGGGTTATTTTACAAACTTTTTACTAGCTTTGCTCGGGTCAAATCTTGCAACTGAATTTTAAAGAAGTTATTCTCTACTGATTCAGATAAAATTTTGCATACACGTTTGGCTTGGATGCAGGATGACAATGCGTGTTTAGCTAAAAAACCTTGTTTAATTTTTTTTTTAAGTGGAAAAAATATTCGCAAGATATCGTGTCATAATTACGTGTTCGATAGATTATCGATCGAAGCGTGTCTATTACTAGATACATCATGTAGTTTAGAAAGCATAAAGTAATATTTTTTGTTGTACTTGTTGGCCTCTGTAGTAAAAACAAATGACGGGAATCCCCCTCTTGGCATATTTTTTTAGGCATAATAATACTGCGGAATAATATACTACTTTGGCATAATGCAAAGGTTAGCATAACTGTCATTTGGCCTAATTTGTTTTGTCAGAATTTGGAGTTGCATAAATATTTAAGGCAGAGTATTTATTCGTCATAATAATTTTATGGTTTGAATCGATTGAAAATTGTTGTACCTAAGTTTAAAATGTCTGTAATGTAAAGCTTTAAAGATTTAAATATATTTGATATAATGACTCAAATTAATTAGGTTAAGTTGCGGCGGGGTGACCCTCGGGCCACCCTTGAGCCGCTAACATGTTTGTTTTATTCCAAAGTATATTATGTGTAAATATCATTAAGCGTTTTTATAACATTATGCTTTATAAGATTATGCGTCATTATCATTATGCCAACAGTATTTATGGCAGTATATGTAAACTGCCATAAATACTGTAATAATGTTATGGCTAAGCATTTATGCCTAATAACATTTTGCATAATGATCACAATGCTAAATTTCGTTATGCCAATGTAAATTATGGGAATATATGATATGGTTATTATTAGTAAACCACAAATGACTACCACGGATATTCAAAAAAATCTGTTCCAATCTTGAATAAGACAAAAGACTGTATACTCTTCTTCAAAACTCTTTTTATCAGAACACATATTGGTATAAACCCATACATTGAAGAACAATATACACCCAACGCAAAGGAATGATGGTCACTCCCCTAATGAGCCAACAAGGAATACATAAGTAATGTTATCAAACATCGGATACCGCCAGTCATCGGCAAAGATCGTGAACGGAGAGAAATTAAACTTTTCGGCAGAGTCATAGGGTTGTGGTGGAGAGAGGGTAGATGTTTATTTGAAGGGGCTTGGTATCTTTAACTGCTATAATAGGTAGATATGAGCTTGGTACTTTTCGAGTCCAGGGGCCGAATTATACCATCATGATTTCGTTGCGAAAATGGGATATTGCTATAGTCATGTACAGCTCCAACTTCCAGTGAGAGCAAAAGATGAAGCTATACATGACTAATAGTACCTACACATCCCATATTGCCATCTAAAGTCGGCATTCCTCGATGCGTGATTCTGCAGATTTTGTCACGCACAGCCAACTACCACGGATAGCCGTGAGCCACGGTTTGAGTCGGTCTTTGTGGGCGTTGATTCGAATAAATGGCTTCGAACCATTTTGTCATTTCAAAATGAAACGTGAAAGATAACATATCGCTGCAGCTGCGGCTTTTGTGATATTTAAAAGTAATTATATCATGTGCTCTAATAAAAATAAAAACAAAGTAACTACGCTGGTGGATGTCGGAGTACAACAAAAGCCGTGCAAGGTATGCAACTATAAGATTATATCGTTATTAATTGTTTTGTTATTAGTTGTCAGTTTAGTTGCGGAAACTGGTGGAGTGCATCGCATCGCACCTTTGAAGTTATCGACTCGCGGCGGATTCGCACGCACCTCTACGGACTTGTCTGTGCTTCCACAGACGACACTCTTGCCACAGTGTGTCGGCGTGGGCTAATCCGCGTCCGTTTGCAGAATCACGCTCCGTGGAATGCTGGCTTTAGATAGATGAGAAAATAATAACTGTTTTAAATGAGATTCGAGGAAAGAATAATTTTTAAGTAATGTTTAGTATCCATTTTCACATCATTTAAGATTCACACACCAACGCCACGAGTGCCTAAAAGTGTGGATCCAAGCGAGACATAATGGCATTTTAATTGTTTCAGTAATTACAGCACACAACTAAGATATAAATATTTTTACAACAAGACAACAACAACAGTCATACGACGTTTTTCGTTACTGTAAGTTTGTAGTTACTCATTTACAGAAAGACCTCAGCAAGGACCGCTTAACCTGTAAACCACAAGACTGTAATTTACGTAAAAGCCACTCAAATTCAAAAGAGTTAAGTCAAAGAAAAGACTATTTTAATCCAAGCCATTTGCACCGTTATCGTCCCTCTCTTTAAGTAATTACCATACTATTAAGATTATTAAGTGCATATGTTATAGTCAAATGTTCATTTGTAGCGTCTTCGTGGCATTACTGGTTTATACTTCAGGTTTCACCAACGCTTTTCCGCAAACCCCGAATTAGATCCTAATTTTGGCCTTTGACTGATATATAGCCAAATAATTGGTTTTCATTTAGGTTAGGTATCTTTTAAGCGACTAAGGTAAATTCATCCACATCGGTTTTCGTACTTAAAGAATTCGTACCTAAAATAAATAATATGGATATGTAATACAACTAGATGCGATTTTTTTATTATTATTAATACAAATTCATTACAAAAACATTATATTAATTAAAATAACGTCAAAAAGTATTAGTAAATTGCTTATAAACTATGTTAGTGAGCGCCCATAACAATGCGCATCCATTTACTCTGGATTGGGCAATCCGTTCGAGCCGCCATCATCTGCAGGATGCTACTGCATCGCACGCGCTGCCACAAGGAGGCTTCCCCGTCCGGTCTATCACGTCCATCCGCACCTGCAAACATGCCAGACGCACTACAATAGCGAGGCAGCCGCATTAGCATCCTGAAGATATTATTGTATTGGACACCCAGAGCACTAGCCCGATGGGTGTAATTCATCCAAAAGCTGCTCGAGTAGAAGGATTTTACTAAACGGCACTAACTTGTCACGAAAATTTATCAATTTTGTCATAATTTTGACATAATATGTCACATTTTCAGTTATATTAAACGGCCACTGGTCATTTAGTCAAACCTCGATATGATCGTAATGAGTTTCAGCCTTTGACTGACCAATTTGATCACTCCTAGGATATAATCGTATTGAGTTTCAGCCTTTGACCGACCAATTTGATCACTCCTAGGATCACACTAATATTATAAAGGTGAAAGTTTGTGAGTGTGTGTGTTTTATGTTTGTTACTCTTTCACGCAAAAACTAAGTGACAGGATCTGAATGAAATTTTGCACAAAGATAGATTATAGTGGGGAATAGCACATAAAATACTTTTAATCCCGGGAATATGTTCCTTGGGATAATTTTCGACATTCAGACGGGAAAAGCCGCTGGCAGAAGCTAGTTAGCCTTAAAATCTTTAGTCTAAGGCTAAAATAAGCTATAGGTTTTGGCGTCGACTAAGATTTTTGTCATACATAAGGCTCTAGACAAGCATCGGTAAGACGTGGAGCGAGGTGAAGCGTGAAGCTCAGGACCGATCGCTATGGCGGACTACTGTGGACGCCCTTTGCCCCATCCAGGACGTAGGACATTAAGTAAGTCTAGACAAGTGACCTACTGACAACAAAAGCATTGCTATAGCGATTAAAAGAAAATTAAAATTGTATGGGCATGCTAAGCGCAATCGAAAAGTCACGTGATCATTTTGATATTTCGACCAAGGATTTCGACCAAGGATTTCGACCGGTAATCAAAAAGTATCATTCTATCAGCGACGGCGGTGCCATCGCTGATAGAATGATATTATCTAGAACCTGACGGTTGAGCTGAGCGGTGCTGATCCAAGCTACATGTTCGTAAACGGGTGCCATCAGTTGGGATTGGTCATAACTTAGCTGCTTCGGCGTGTTTTTTTATTTTTTATTATTTGTTACTCTAGGTACTTTCACGTGCACGTCTTTTTACATCGTTCTTACATATATGTATTTTATAACCACAGAACAAAAAAAACACCTCAATAGTGATGTTATCAAATACTTATATATTCTTGCAAATTCTTCTCCATTGATACCCACTGACGCTTGCGAATTTGCAGCTAGAGTCATATTTTTTTGACAATTCTAAAGTCCCTATAAGGTTTATTTGAAAAAAACTATTTGATTGATTGATTGAACCTCTATACCTAGCCAAACCTAGGAGTGTCGAGGTTTCAAGGTTTGACTATGACACATACATTCAAGCTAGTTAATTAACATCACATAAATTTCTCAACAAGTTTTCTACGTTGAAATTCAAAGTTATAACTTGCACATTTCATATTTAACTTGCATGTTCAAATAACTTGGACTTAGATGGCTAAGTTTTTTGGTTTAAAGCTGTCTGGTAATTTGCCTTTATGTATGTAAAGCGATGTGTAGTTGGATTGTATAATAGGTTTCTAATCTGTACTGTTTTAAATTATTTCTTTCTTTTTCGTGTGATTATATGGCCGCCTCTGGCGTCAGAGTTAATTAAGCCGCCTTTGGGAACCCCACAGGCCTCTGACTTGGCTATTTCAGACTTACATTAACTATATAAGTCCATGTTTCCTCCAATATTTTCCTTCACCGTTGCCTGTGATGTCAAAGATAAACTTAGAAAGTATATATGAAATTGAAAAATTAATATTGGTACTTGACCGGATTTGAATCCACGAATTTAAGCACGAGAGTTGAGGTCTTAACCACTGGTTCACCGCGACATTAAATGCTTTGTATGAAATTATTTAGAAGCTCTCATGATTATTTCGAGAATTTTCATAAAAGACGAAAAGAATAAAAATTGTATTTAAAATAACAAGATGAAAAGATGAACATAATTTAATTTTAAGCTGAGTTTCAATGAAATAGACAACAAATATACCTATCGACAGATAAACAGAGGAAAAACCAGAAAAGTTCTTTGCTTAAAAGACGACTTAGGACACTAATTTGCAGGATCCCCATAAGATGATTGACTTTTAAAAAAAGTCTCTAACCTCTGAATTTGTGTCGTTGTTTCTTCTAAGAGTAGTCGGATATGGAACACTGATTTTATATAGGTAATTTATATATAGCTAAAGATATTGTTTTTATAATTATAAGTTTTATATTTTTGTCCTTGTTTTCATAAGTGTGTCCGGCATCAAATCGATTTTTCAAGTACTTCCTGGCTTCATATAAAGCTGAAACTTGGCATCCTTATGTAACTTTGGAATCATTTAAATAATATTGTACTATGGATCTGGTCTCATAATGGAGCAGGAAGTGGCCATAACAACTCTTAATCCAGACAAGATAATACAATCGTGTTTGCGCTCATTGAATAGCGACAACCTGGGAGTCTTCAAGTCAAGAGAGAATAGGTTACTTCTAGGCATGCGTGCCTCATTGCCACCACATCACCGCTTAACATCAGGTGAGATAGTGGTCAAACGCGAGCATATAAAAAAAAATAACTTGTTTTGTTTAAACCGAAAATAAGTAACATTAATCAAACTCTTTTTAAAACTTAAGTCGTCGTGTTGTCACTTTATACAAAACTAATACACACAAAAAAAAAATACAAAAATGCGTGTGTGTGTGTATGTATGTGGGTGGGTGTTTTGTGTGTGTGTGTGTGTGTGTGCGTGCACGTGCATGTGTGTTTTTCATTTTGTATGTTGCAATAGTGCCTCAGAGTCTGCGTAATTTAGTGTCTTTATCCAATTTGTTAGATTTTTTGCATTCGTGTAATTGTTTATTGTGTATATATATCTTTTTATTTATCCTATTATATAGTTGACATGATAGTTTATTGTACTGAATGTCAGCAAATTTTGTTTTAGTTTGCGTAACATGTGCTATGAATCTTTCCGTCTTCTTGTTATTGCATTTTGATCGTATGGTAGATTTTTATGTTTTTTTAGAACGGTATAAAGGATATATAACTTTCTAACAGATAGCAGTCCACTATCCTGATAGAGACTTTCAGTAGGGTTTATAATCCTTTTGAAATACATTATTTTTATTACGGCGCGTTGTCCTCGTTCAACGTGTATAAACTTTGATTTTGCTGCGCCACCCCATATTTTGATACAGTAGCCTATAACAGATTGTGCTAGTGAGATATATATTTCATTTAATAAGTTTCTGTGGGAGCCTGATTTCTTTTTTATATTTATAGGTGCAATATATCTTAATGTTTTAAAAATCCACCCCAATTTCCTAATCCTGCCAGTAACATGTTCAACATGAGAGTCTCAACAAAAAACATCAGAATCTGTGGTCAATAATTACACCTAAATATTTTATTTCGAAAACTTTATTAATTAAGGGACAAGCGCAATTATTGTTTTTAGCTTTATCGCAAGAGTGTACTTTAATGTTGAACGCATCATCTGGTTGTGAACTTTTATAGATGGAGAAGCATATGTAATTAGTTTTCGCTGTATTTAACGTGAGAAGGTTGTTATCAAGCCAATTTGCGATTTGGTACATACCTGCCTCTGTCTTAACACACCTTCAAAAGTACAACCATTTACAAAATTGTTCGAAGCACCATCATTTTAACTAACCAAATTCAATATTAATTCTAAACGCATTAATATACAGAAGATTGGACATTTTTCATAGTAAATTTGAAAAGTCAATAAATCAGCCGACTGGCCACCTGTCGTCAGGGTTTTATTAAAAAAGTTCTCAATGTTTGTGGTAATTTAATTCAAAAAAATTTGACCCAACGGAAAGAAATCAATCTGCCTTGTCTTTTTCAAGTATGTTGGTGTCGGCTTCCAGTGTAATGATGTAATTGGATGTAACGCAGTAAAAGTATTTTAAAAGGAACGACTACCTAATGAGACTTCCACAGCAGCCCTTGGCAAGATTTGTGTCAGTTTTTTATTATTATTCTTTGTTGGCAAGCGTTTGACCACTATCTCGTCTGATGTTATATGATGATGCGGTCGGAGGTGAAGTGAAGGCGACGTCTGTCAAAAATCTAAAAATGAGGAGTGATTTTTTAAAATGACTTATTTCCATTTTTCTAGAAAAAAATATATGCATGCCATCGTTACTGGCATGTTAAAAACTTACTATTACACCAAAATCCAATATTAAACCTTGCCAAGTGCAAGTCGGACTCGCGCACGAAGGTTTCCGCACCACTATCGCAAAAAACGACAAAACAATCACGTTTGTTGTATGGGAGCCCCCTTAATTTATTTTATTTTAATTAAATAATAATTATTTTTTTAAGTGAATATACAAATAAATAATCTGTGAACATTTCAAGCGTCTACCTGTTGCCGTTATTAATATCAAGCAAAAAACGGCAAAAATATCACGTTTGTTGCATGGGAGCCCCCCTTGAATATTCATTTTATTCTGTTTTTAGTATTTGTTGTTATAGCGGCAATAGAAATACATCATCTGTGAAAGTTTGAACTGTCTAGCTATCACGGTTCATGAGATACAGCCTGGTGACAGACGGACAGACAGAAAGATCGTGAAGTCTTAGTAATAGGGTCCCGTTTTTACCTTTTGGGTACGGAACCCTAAAAAGACACTTCAGACAAAAATCTCATTTTGGTTTAGAAGGACACATTTCCAGTATAATTTAACACAGCTTTAACTGGTTTTTTCGATTATTGAAAAATTGTTTATCATGGAAATAAGCCCCTTTGAATTTACCGCAGTGTCTCAAGACAAAAGTTTATGACCAGTGTGTGTTGTCAGTGATTTCCTTTGGGACCGAGACGTGGTCGCTCATAATGGGCTTCATCAGAAAGCTTCGTCACCCAAAGGGCAATGGAGAGGGCTATGCTCGGCGTTTCCTTGCGTGATCGCATCAGCAAAGCGGATATCCGCAGGCAACCAAAGTTACCGACATAGCCCGAAGAATTTCCGAACAGTGGCATTAGGCAGGGCACATTGCTCGCAGAACGGATGGACGATAGGGCCGAAATTTCTGGAATGGCAACTGCGAGCCGGAAGACGATGCGTTCGAAGGCGTCCCACTAAGTGGACCGATGACCTGGTAAAGGTTGCGGTAATCCTCTGGATGCAAGACGCACAGGATCGGTCAATGTGGCGTCGCCTGGAGGAGGCATTTGTCCAGCTGTGGACGTTTTTCGGCTAAAATGATGATGATGATGAAGACCTTTTGAAAAATCACTGCTAAAATGACAGCCGGAAATAACAGCTTAAGGTGCTTTTTGAGGCTTAGATGAGTCTTGGTATGTATTAGATGAACCTCCATAGACCGACCTCGGCAAGGTTGCGTAACCTTGAATACCGACCCGTGCACCTGTTATTACTTAAGGCGAAGATACCCCTTTTTTTTTTTTTTGCGTGGACAAATTCTCATGCATACTGCACTACCACGGGGAGATAGTGCAGTTATGTGGGACTCTAACCCACGAAAACTCCACGGTGTCCTCCAGTGCCGCTTATGGCGGGAACACGGGCACGCGTTAGCACTCACCGCGAACCCGCCGCGGCTGTCCGTCACCGGACCCTCCTCGGGGGGGTACCCCCCATCACCGGCGCACCAGAACACACTGTACGCCGTGACCACCCCAGGGACCAATTCAGCACATGGGTGCCAGACGACCCCGTGTATGGCACCCTTGGTCCCACTGTGACGGGTCGAGGTCAATGGCCCCGCCACCTACCATTTTGCGGCCGCAGAGGATAGGGAGAGCGGCTAACGCTATACCGACACTCCTCTTCCCCTGCGGCCCCACCGCGTCCGCCATCAGACGGTGGCGACCCCGTCTAGGCCGCGGAAGGTAGGGAGAGCGACGCACCGCAATACCGGCACTCCTCTCCCGCCGCGGCCTCCAACCCTCAGCCGCGATATCGTATGGGACCTGGGAATCTCCATAAGACATCGCGGCCCGCCTCAGTTGCGATGACGCCTGTTACCAAGCGGCACCGCAACCTACTAGTTGGCCGCTACGTCGTCGGCTTAATCGCCAAAAGCCCTGACGAGCGGCCCCTCCTCGGGTTCCTCTTCGCTTCACCGTGGGTGACCAAGCCACGGTTACTGAGCCCCCCCGCCTCGACAAAGCGGGAACCCACCGGGGGGGAAGGCGAAGATACCCCTGAGTAGCTGATTTTTAAATGAGAATAACGTCTAAATGGCTAGTTGTAATTTTTTCGATAAAATATATGTTACATTAGACTATTTTCTTAATCATTCGATCTAATAAAATTTTGAGTTTTATTCGTATAACATAGTGTAATTAATTTGTAAAGTTATGTCTAACACGGACAAAAAAGCGACAATCGCACCAAAACCGCCGAGCGAATTTTAATGAAATTGTCACCATCTCAAAGACAATTTAAGTGACCTACATTTTGATCTAATGGTTTTTTTTTTAAGTCATATAATAATAAGGTATGTATAAAAAACTACTGAATTTTGGGTCAGCGGGTGTGAAACGAGTGCGTTTTTTGTACCCTCAAGGTCGTTGGCGACTATCTTAGTCTTAACCACGAGCTTTTCCTTGACCCAACGGAAAGAGATGTTCTCAAATTAATTCGTAGAGCAGCTTTATTAAATTTATTCCATTGGATTTCTTTGAGGAATTATAGATTTTTGCTGAAGATAGTTTTCTGTATAATTGAACATCGGAAATGGAATAAGTAATCACGTTTCCGTGATTGTTAAAATTGACGTTAAAATTTTATTATGTCTTCTGATTAGGATAAGAATTTTCTCAATCATAAGTTTTCGAAACACTTGGACTACTCCAGATTGCGAGAGCTTTTTAAGTTAAATATTCGACGAAATGAATTAAACCAAACTATAAGTTTATAATAGTGAAGTATTTAGTCGTATCAATACGGTTTTTTTACTATTATTTGCATGCAAATGGTTGCAATTTTGCTCTTCTTTTTACCATGATGAAATTCTTAACATAACTCGAAACTTCCGTAACTTAAATTTACAAACGACAAACAAATTGTTTCACTAAGTTTAATATAACTAAGAAAATCAATGGTCACGTACGAATGTTAGAAATTGTATCTTGATATAAAGTTGGTGTATTCTCATGAGGGCTTAGGAGATGTTGTTATTATGTTTTCGTAGCATCTTCTTCATGTTTTCACAGGATGTTTGTCAACTTTTGCAATTTAGACATTGAAATTATTTCTTTGGAAACTTATCGTCACGGATGTAGCTAAGGGATACAATTTGGTTAGCTCAATGCCTAAATTAAGAACAAATAGGATTTCATATTTACTTATGTACTATTTCTACCGACCGGGTCGCGTCGGGGCGCGCTGGAGCGCATTTCACACTGTTCTAAAGGAAATTCAGGCTTCTATACAAGAGTTAAGTTTCATGTTTGCATGGCATTTACACTGTTTGGAACTCGGTTAGAAACGCACGTGTGCCGCGTCAGCCAGTCGGCTGCGCTCGGACGCCGCGGCAGCCGATCGGCTCCTCGCATACGTAGACGGCGGCGCTCGGCTGTCGTCGCGTCCGGTTGGCTACCACCGCGCGCGCTCATGTGTTGTCGCCGGCCGGCAAGTTGAATCATTCAAGTTGTGCGTTGAACTGTATACTGACGTGATTTATTTATTGTTTTTCATGCAAAATAAATATTGATACAGATGAAAAGCTTATCTGTTTATTTTAAAACAAACTGACTGCGACACGAAAGCATCACTAGACGCTGAGAGCATGCTAGCAAATACGCGAGCACGCGCGCGCTTGCGCCCGGGTTCCAGTAGATTGTAGCCGACGTCCGACGGGCGGATGCGGTCGGCTACAGGCGCGTGCTCGCGCCTCCGCTGCGACGCGCTGCGCTGCGCTCCTGCGTCGCCCGGTTGGTGGAAATCGTAGATTAGAGTACGTCATCTGTCGAGCCTTTTACCAAATACGTTGGGGTCGCCGGCCATTCCAACCGGATGAAGCTGAAATCAGTATTATACATGGAGTGACTGTCTATTTGGCCTCCACAATCCAGAAAGCCCGATACTCAGTAAGGCTGATTGCCAGACTGTCAGATTTCTGGAACGTCTCGCAATCTGCTCTCGCAAATGGAATTCTTGGTATATCTGAGATCGTGTCGGAAAAATTCAAAATTAAATATTTTAATTTTTGAAGTACCAAAAACAAATAATTAAATAAAGTATATATATTATTATTGATTATAAACATTAATTTTGTTTGTGTTTTTAAATTCAAAAATTTTAAAATGCATTTTTTTTAATTTCTTTCCCCATTTCATTGCATTGAAATTAATGGTTGACGAGTGACAAATACCTAAAAATCACAGCTGATACTAATTGCATAACGGTGCTTTTCAAGGCAGTATGTTATGAATGATAGATAACCAATCCACGGACTGAGCTCGCTAAGTATTGCCATGGGATCTCAATTCAAACAAATTATAATTAGTATTAAAAAATGATCATAGATGGCAGTATAGGTAACAAATGGGAAAGTAACAATCACTTAAACATATTAAACAGCATATTTAGGTTGAAATAAGTTTAGTAAAAATCAAAACTTGCTTCTTTGATGTTAATTTATCCATTTACACTCATTAATCAGGTTTTTTGAACGAAAAAGATAAGTGAGGACTTTGTACATTAAATTAGCTGAAAGTAGCTATCGACTTTTCGTTTTGTTTTGAGTTCTTAATTTTTCTATTCTATAAATCCATCGTAAGAATCATTTTGTAAGACAGTTATTATTTATTATAGGCCTAATTTAAAAGATATTATTTATCATAGGCGTAATTTTAAATATTAAAGTATTCTAAATTACTGCATTCGAACTAAATTACTGCATTCGATTTGTTTTCAATTTGCGTAAATATGATCATGTCTCTGCGCATCGATCACTTCTAAAGTGGTTGCCCATACGCCAGCGCAGAGAGCAAAGGGCACTAACTACCTTGTTCTCATTTCTCGACTCTTCCAATTTCCCTAGTTATCTGTCTCCTTATTTTCAATACATTTGCGCCAACCACAGTAAAAATCTACGGTCATCACATAACCGCCTTCTTCAATGTCCCACTCACCGCACTGACTTCATTCACCGTTCCTTCTTTGTTCAGTCTATTTCTCTGTGGAATGCGCTCCCCCAGGAAATCAGGATGGCAACCAACCGGTTAACCTTCAAAGTTAAAGTTCGCGAGCATATCCGTAAGAAGTTGGCAGTAGTATCGTAACAGCGCTAATGTTTTTCAATTAATTATCTATTACTACTTATGTTTAAGTATATATGTATTTAGTTTATTGTTTTGAATATATATGGTATAATTATATCGTATTTATAGTTTATAGTTATATTTAAATAATCGATATAACTTTCAATATTGCACCTACCACTGTTTATCTCTCCATCACCCAAAGGTCGACTGGTAGAAAATGCCTAAGGCATTAAGTCCGCCTCTGTACTTGTGTGTGCATGAAGTATTAAATAAAAAAAAATAAAATAAAATATTGGTCTATTACTTAAAATCACTTTTTGTGAAGCTTGTTTACACATCGAATTAACTAGATACCTCGCTGGAACAGCACTCGGATGGCGCTAGGGCCTACTCAAATCGCACGGGTTATAAATATAAAATAAGAGATAACGCGACGCGTGTCCCGCTTGCCGTCCGAGTTTATGCGTCGCATAGTAGGTACAGTTTGATTCAAACTTAATGGACGGCTCGAAACACTTCGTGAGCCACTACACGCTAGCAATTTCATGTGACAGCGGGGGTGAGGGGTAGGGTAGGTACTGCGCAGCGAGTAGGGTTTTTTTAAAACATTATTAAGTTTGAATCGACGTTCCGTTAGTAAATACGTAAATAATAACATAAAGTATTTTTTGTCCTTGTGATTACACGGCTCCACTACTCGTTCAGTTCGATTCAAACTTAATGGCGGCTTGGAACACTCGTATGAGTCGCTGCGCACCCCTAACCACCGCTGGCACAATTAATTTTACCCGACAGCCGAAGGAGGGTAATGTGCTTATCAGTCTATGTATGTATGTTTGTTCCTATGTGGCATTCCAGAGACCAAAATAGGTTTTTGTTTTTTTTTTGTTTTTTTAGTATGCAGTTTCTGTTGCAAATCGCCATTAAGTTTGATTCTAGTCTACATCAAATTAGTTCAAGTAGCCCGTATGCTACGTCCTAACTAAAGTATTAAAAGTAATTTCATTTTTGTAAAAACATCCTGTTCTTTCTAAGTAGGTACCTACCTAAAATAAAAAGGATAACCCTTATAGTGAATAATAAAATGACATGAAGTAGGTACCCACTTCATGTCATTCCGTTGCCGTGCCGCGGAAGCAAGCTACCTACCTACATTTAATTCTACAAGGAGCTCTTCAGTTATGATTGATTTGGAATATTCGTGAATATTGTGAAATTCGCTACACAATGCGACCACTTAGATTTAAGAAGTGACCGCGGTCTGAGCAGAGTCTGTCCCGATCATACCTAATGTTATTAATACGAATACGAAATAAGCGTTCAAAACAACTGGCAAATAACGTCTCTGAGTACATGATGCGATGCCTCGCTCAAATTGCCATATGATTTAGTATCTAGGCAAACTACTAGATGGCGTTAGAAAACCACAGTCTCGGGCTATTAATGAGTCACTGGTGCTGCCGCCTGTTAAAAATATGGAGAAAGAAAAAATAGCCCGACCAATAGCCCGACTTAAGGTGGTGACATTTCTTTGTATGGGATTGGGTATCTGTACTGTAGTATTATATTATCTTTGGTATTGCTAACCTTGAAGATCGTCACCATGTAGCTAAATTTGCTTTTGAGCTTCTCCAATAAGCCTCTATGAAAAATAACTGCCAAGCAAACCTGCAATCGTATTTGGTTTTCATAAAACTCTTCGCAGCCCAACAAACCACAAAAGATGTCTGCCTCTATGTGTCCCACATACCCACAGACTGCAAGCTTTTCAAGGAAATCTTTTAGAAAATCTAATACCTTTAAACGAGCAATTCTTGTTTATATGGCGTTTATACGGCTTCAAAGTTCAAAAAAAAATGCTCCGATCGCCACCAAACTTTGCAGGTTTATCCGCTGGGTCAATCTAAAGATTGTCTTAAAAATTAATTAAAATCGGTCCAGCCGTTTCGGAGTCTATAAGGATCATACATACATACTTTATCTTTTATATATGTAGATATATATATATATAATCTGAATCTTGGAAACGGCTTCCAACGATTTTCATGAAATTTAGTATGGCTTTTGGGGGGCGTTGAATTGATCTAGCTAGGTTTAATTTTTAGAAAATATCGTTTTCTCTATTGTCACCCGAGCAGAGCTCGGTCGCCCAGATACTATATTAAGTACTCCAAAATCCCAAGCCAGTACCAAATACCTCCTTCCTCATTTACCTTCAGTAGATACAATATTATTTTCACCAGCCACCTACCTCTTCCTAATTCAATCCACTTCGCAACACAACCAAAGGACCAAGACAACCAACCCTTTTGTGACCATAACTCTCAATATCCGTACATAGATTATTAGACGTACCTACGTAACTTTGCAGACGACCCTTGCTGGTTGTACATCTACATAAGCTAATTTAGCCACATGAACGACACCCGAAGGAATATGTACTCGTCGATACGAATAACCGCTCGGTAGGCTTAGGGTTGTGCGTACGTGAGTATTTAATTAGTTAATGTATGGTAATAGAAAGTAGTGACAAAGCTACATACACATATAACGTCATGCCGTCATTAATGTTAATGTCACTTTTACTTTTATTTCGTATGTATGGTTTCTTATTTCTTTTTATGTTGGCACTTTGTTTTTAAACATACCTACATGAAAATTGTAATAATTTAATTAAGATTTTGTGTGTTGAGCTCGTGGCTGAATAATAACTGCCGCACGGGTCGATCATCAAGGTTAAGCAACGCTTGGCAAGGTCGGTCCGTGGATGGGTGACCATTTCAACATACCGAGTTTCCTCCGTGCCTCGGAAAGCACGTTAAGCCGTTGGTCCCGGCTGTTATTTGAAGATCTTTGACAGTCGTTACGGATAGTCAGAAGCTTGAGATCTGACACCAGTCTTGCCAAGGGGTACCGTGTTACCCAGTTACTGGGTTGTGGAGGTTAGATAGGCAGTCGGTCCATGTAAAACACTAGTACTTAGCTGAATCCGGTAAGACTGGAAGCCGACCCCAATATAGTTGGGAAAAGGCTAGGCAGATGATGATGGTGTGTTGTGCTGTGTCTTTTGTGTGCACTAAATAAATGATTTATCTATCTATCTCTCTATCTATTCCCCGAAGGGTAAGGCAGAGGTGTCGGAATAGGATGCCCACATATCACCAGATAGGCCTATTTAAAGTCACAAGGGTGAGTATAGACTAGCTAGAGCATTTACTTGTAACAGAACATCGAGCATTCGCTGTTTTCAAATTTACTCGAACCACACTTCGAACATGACGCTCAATGTTTTGTGACAACCTGATTTTTGGTGTAACATTTTAATGAGCAAAGGCATGATTGCGGGTGACGTGGAGTGAGGTCAATAATACTACTACTAGTGTGCAAGCGTAAATAATGTTACAGGTAAATGCTCCTGGAGCATAACGTCGAACACCGCATCGAACATTCGCAAGAACGTTACATTACATGTAAATGCTTTAGGAAACTCAGCATTTGAGTCTGTATTGTACGGAAGCAAATTCAAATTTCGTACAGCTACTGAGAAATTTCAGATGAATAACCTCAATAGTCTTAACTTGAACTGGAAATAGAAACCAGAACTTCATTATTATAACTCAGTGGTCAAAAGATCCCACTAGGTAGGTACTCTATTAGAAAAATCTAGAAAAAAAAACCGACTTCCAAAACAAAACGGAATGTAATTATTTTTCCGAAGTCGCCGTCTTTGGTACCTACTTTCTGTCGTTTTTGACACCGACTTCCGAAAATAAAGTTATTTTTCGCTTTGTAGTTTTGGAAGCCAGTTATATTTTTTTTGTTAAAAGGGCTTTAAAATTTTCCTAGTTTTTTTTTGGTACCTTTTATTGGCATGGAAATACGCATTAATAAGGATAACTCAAACACTGCTCGTCAGATCTGGATAAAATTTAAATGGGACCACAAGAAAAGTACACATAAGAAAAATACAGTCGAATTGAGAACCTCCTCCTTTTTGAAGTCGGTTAAAAATAGGTCTTCTTTTCTTCTTTCGTGTGAGGTGTGGCCACCTCTGGCGTCAGAGCTAATTAAGCCGCCTCTGGGAACCCTACAGGCCTCTAACTTGGCTATTTCAGATTTAAATTAACTATGTAAGTCCATATTTCCTCACGATGTTTTCCTTCATCGTTGCCTGTGATGTGCAAGATAAACTAAGAAAGTACATATGAATTAAAAATAGGTAAAATAGATCCGAGTTATTGCATACCTAGTATATAAATCACGTAAAATTAGGTCTTTGCGTTATAAAAAAAAACTGTTATAAAAGTTACAACATCAATTTTAACACCTCATAAAAAGATATTTTTCTCTGGGAAAAACTTGACAGCGTTAGACAAAACTTTACACTGGGACAACCCTAACTATTCTGTTGGGAACGTCTCTAAACCCACACCTATCAACTGCTATTCGGTATGGTCTAGACTAGGAGTCACCAATTACTCTCATTTAGGGTCCGTTTCTTAAAAATAATATGACCCGACGGTCCGTAAGGATTGAAGCCTTACATCTTCACGTGCATTTACTTTATTAAAATTGAAATAGTGAACTCAACATCAAGACTTTTTTTTTTAAATATGAACACGAAATTTTGTGCCTTGACGGCACTACAGTTGGTTCAGGCTATTATCAGATCCCCCCCGGTGGGTTCCCGCATTGTCGAGGCGGAGGGCCTCAGTAGCCGTGGCTTGGACAACCACGGTGAAGCGAAGAGGAACCCGAGGAGGGGCCGCTCGTCAGGGCTTTTGCCGACAAGCCGACGACGTAGCGGCCAATAAGTAGGTTGCGGTGCCGTATGGGCGCCACCGCAACTGAGGCGGGCCGCGATGTGGTATGGTAGAGGCATCGCGGCTGAGGGTTGGAGGCTGCGGCGAAAGAGGAGTGTCGGTATTGCGGTGCGCCGCTCTCCCTATCCGCCGCGGCCTGCACGGGTTCGCCACCGTCTGATGGCGGACGCGGTGGGGCCGCAGGGGAAGAGGAGTGTCGGTATAGCGTTGGCCGCTCTCCCTATCCTCTGCGGCCGAAAAGTGGTTGGTGGCGGGGCCACTGTCCTGACCCGTCACAGGGGGACCAAGGGTGCCACACACGGGGTCGTCTGGCACCCATGTGCCGGTTTGGTCCCTGGGGTGGTCACGGCGTGCAACGTGTTCTGGTGCGCCGGTGACGGGGGTTACTCCCCAAAGGAGGGTCCGGTGACGGACAGCCGCGGCGGGTTCGCGGATGTATGCTTACGCGTTCCCGTGTTCCCGCCATAAGCGGCAGAGGAGGACACCGTGGAGTTTTAGTGGGTTAGAGTCCCACATAACTGCACTATCTCTCCGTGGTAGTGCAGTATGCACGAAAAAAAAAAAAAGAAAAAAAAGGCTATTATCAGATGTTCATCGGAAAGTCTACTCCGAAATTGTATTGTACCTACTGTTTACTTAAGGTCCGCCATTCGCAGTCCGCCGCATTTGGTGACCCCTGGTCTAGACCCTAGACCAACTACATGTTGATTGGTCTAAACATTAGATCGGACCTACTAAAGTGAACGTCATCTCCTAGTCTTTTCTCAAGAAAGTTGAAGTCGACTTCCATTCTTATCAGATGCTTCTGAATACCAGTATTATGTATGGAACGACCGTCTATCTGACCGCCGCAACATAGTGGAGCCTTGAGAATATGGTCAGGCTTTCGGGCTTCGGAGTACAAGTGACTATTGTGATTTATGGATACAACCAAGGCCAACGGCTTGTTAATGTGCTTTCCGAAGCACGAAAGAGTTTTCGTATGTTATAAATGCTTGCTACCCATGTACGAAACAAATTTAGAAGCATAGCATAACTTTGATCTACCGACCCTTACCACTAAGAACTGGTTAAGACGAACACCAACCTGAATGCGATCAACACAATATCTAAGCCGCGTTTAACATTTGCCAGTGTCATGATTGTTGTGGAATATGGACACTGAAATCTCTTTAAACATGGTTAACTACGAGCCCGGTATTTCATTTTAGTATATCAATAACGATTATCCGTTGAAAACCGCCTGCTTCCGTTGAAAACCAACCCGTCAATAGATGTCGATTCAGTACGGCAGATTTCATGTTTTTTTTTCATCTAATTAAATGGCCATTATTGAATAACATAGCAGCAATTCTGCGTCGGTGACATCGGTCGGACCGATTTCGTCGCTCCGACGCAATGTGAACATGGCTTAAATCCAACTGACTAGTCCTTTAAGACCCCGGCATAATATAGAATTATTAATACAAGCCAGCGGCAGTTGAACAAGTAATTAGTTGTTTAATAATGAACTTAAGTCTTGGGTATAGTTTGGATAGCTAATTATTCAGATTTCTCAAGGGTGTTTTAGTTTTTGCTTGATAGTCTAATTAATGGATTCACTTTGTCTGTTAAAACAGCAGATAATATAGACGGTTTTCGTTTATAAGTGAACTTCTTATGGCTAAGCTCTCTGCTAGATTTAAATGAAATCGATTTGCTAATCCATCCTTAAAATACACCCTATACATTTAACAGGCTATGTATCTACTCCTTTTGGCTTTTATTGAGATGTTAACTTCACATCATCAGCCTATTAATGTGCCCACTGCTGGGACACAGGCCTCCTCTCTGTGAGAGGGAATGGGCCGTTATCCACCACGCGGGCCGAGTGCGGGTTGGTGGATGTCACATGTCTTCGAATTATTGGTTCTAGGACATACCGTTTTAAGAACAGTGGTGGTGAAATAATTTACACAAAAGTAAAGCGCCTGCCTGGACTCGAACCCACGACCTACAACTTGTAAGTCGCGGCCGATACCACTGGGCCACCACTGCTCCTTGATGTTAACTTTTCAATATCAAATTTAATAAATCTGTTGCAAAGACTTTTTTGAACATCTAAAATATTGAAAAAAAAAACAATTGCAAGGGTGTTAAAAGATAACCAACAGAAACCGTTTCCAGCATTTTTGGAATTTTTGCATTTCTTCTTAGTTGTGCACGCATCACGTTACATACCTGACGAAATGTGGGTATATAAGAATGATAAGTACACCTCTGCCTACGTCTTCAGGACTTACAGGGGAGATGTTATGTTTTACTCTTTGATTAGTAGTTCTATTGCAATCTCAAACCAGTACAATCGTAAGTTATCTGAAGAAAAATACGTCGTCTAAACCACAGACATGTGTCGTAAATAATTCTCTCCCTCTCAAGCATTTTAGACAAATCGTAGTAAAGTTTGGTACATTATTTTCGCTGTGTTTGCATTGTTAGACAAATCTCTCTTGGGACCTAAAATAAGCGCTTTCCTTGAAAACTCTTTTCGAATTTTAAAACGTTTGAAGTTCGTCGCTTACTTTGATAAAACGGTTCGAAGCGTGTACGTACTTTGTCCAATGAGCAAATGAGAAAAGTACATGCAGTTACTTTAACAGATTTGTATGTGTTACCATTTTTGAGTCTTAATGGTACACTAGTCGACGGCACGAACTCTTTTGTGCGCGGGGTTAAAATTAATTTTATATCAACCGACAACACATGTGGAAGAGATAGATGCTGTGATGAGCAGTAGGAAGCTAGTTCGCGTACGAATACACACTTTTGCAAATTTGTAGCGAAATGGATAATGATTTAGGACGAAACCGAGCGCGCGAAATTTTATAAACAGACCTTTGGCAGTCTAGATATCATGAAAAAACGACTACATCTATCTGTTCAAAATAAAATTATTTACATTGAAGAACTACTAATCTATCCCTGTATGGAGGCCGTTTTGCAATTTTCCGTCTTCTTATGGTATTTATTCGCGCCCAAAAATGCGTTAAAATTAGTGTCGAAATGTGGAACTTTCGACGCTCAAAACTTTCAAATAATTTTTTTTTTAACTTTTTTGCTGCCATACAGGGCTAGATAATGATGAGACAGATTGATGTCACTTTTTATTTTGAACGTACATCGTCAAACAGTGGAGCAATCTCTACAATACGTTTGTATGGAAGAATTTTCGACTAGTGTACCCTTAATTTGCAGCTAACAGTTTTAATACTTAGATTATCGTCATCCTCCTGCTCCCATTTTAATTTATTTTTTATTAGCTTGGTATGTTTGTATCCTATGGATCTATGCATGTATATAACGGAATCTTTGATCGTGATTTTCAACCCCTTCAAAACGACGGATTAATTTAAAACTTTGTACACTTGTCAAGGACCGATGACAATGCAATAGTTAAAATAGTTTATCCCATTATCCTTACCAGGATCTTCAGGATTAGCGTTTGAATTAAAAAGTAAACAATAAATAAAAGTTAAAAGAAACCGAAAAACACGCTTTAACATAAAACCAGTATAAAAAGTAGAAAATAATCTGTTTTTGATAAATTTAAGTTAAGAATAGCGTGATTAACAAAAAAAACTGGCCAAGTGTGAGTCGGACTCGCGCACCGAGGGTTCCGTACAAACCTCAGCTTAAGGGTATTATAGGCCTGAGTATTTGATATGAATTTAAATTTAATACCTCGACGCGTTCATGAGGAAAGGGGTAGTAAGTTTAAAATTATTAAAAATATTTTTATTATATGATGTAACTAAAAAAATACGGTTTGCGCAATTATTCCTCTATCTGTGCTATAAGATGTTGCTTCGTACCAAATTTCAAGATTCTGGGTTCCCTGTTGGTTTTGATTCCCTTGCGAGTGTCGAAAATTTACAGCATAAACGGCTGTATCTTTTGATTGCGTTGGCTTAGAAGTTTTTTTCACAGCTTTAAGGGACAGTAGACCTGAGTATTTGATAGAAATTCCAGCTTGATAACTCCACGCGTTCCTGAGAAAAAGGGTCTTGACAGACACACAGACGGACGGACGGACGGACAACAAAGTGATCCTATAAGGGTTCCGATTTTCCTTTCGAGGTACGGAACCCTACAAATTGTAAAATAGCGTGGGGTGATAAAAAATCTATATACTTCCAAGTTCTTTGAGAGCGTCCGGTCTGCACCAAGTGCAAAGGACAACTGATAGAAAGCCGATGACTGACGAAACACGAAGTTTGCCGAGGGACATTAAGAAATAGTTGTACCTACTGTACCGAACTCTGCAAGCGTTACATTGGCGACCGAACCATGCGACGGTTATTACTTAGCCTAGGAGGTATTTAAAACCTTACATTTGGGTCCTTTGATATTTGCAATTTAATATTGAGAATGTAATATTTACACGTGCCTTGCCCGGACCTTTTAAAGTATCACAAATGGAAAGTGAAACGCATAACATGTGACGACCGGAAATTTTCAATTCACTTTCAAAGATCCGACGAATTTCAGACAGTTATAGCCTGACTGAAGTTTTTCAGACTTTTGAAGCGTGAATTTTGTTAGTACGTTTGATCCATCATTTTTTTTTTATCATATATAGGCTCGCGCTTGACCACCATCTCACCTGATGGTAAGCGATGATGTGGTCGATGATGGAGCACGCTTGCCTAGAAGGCTAACATAGGCTATAATTTTGACGGGAGCAAAGCCGCGGGGGTCAGATAGTAAGGTATTTGTATATATTTATAGGGCGTCCCCTCCCGGCGTTTCCATTTACGTGAAAATTAAATGGTATTAAAAACTGATGGGAATGAACGTAGGTGAAGTCAGCGTGAAGTAAGATGTCATTCCAAATTGATGTTAGAGATTTAAAGCTCACTTCATTTTTCACGGTGAAATGTTTACAGAACAGCACTGCTGTACTTTGGTACCCTTAGTATTATATAGAAGTACACAGGCAGCAATAAACACTTCAAATGGACCACCTGCTCGTTTGCCCTCTATGGCATAAATATCTTAACCATTTCCTGGTAACGAAGTTCACCAGCCAGAATGTGAAACATCTACATACAAATAATACCAACTTGGTATTATAACACACAACGATAAGAAATACAAAAAGTTAATTCAAAAAATCCAAAACCCGACTGCTTAAGGTTACACTAGTCGAAGATTCTTCCATATAAACGTAGTCTAGGGATTAATCCACTGTTTGACAATGTACGTTCAAAATAAAAAGTGATATCAATTTGTTACATCATTATCTAGCCCTTCATGGAAGCAAAAAAGTAAAAAAAGAAAATGTTTAAAAGTTATGAGGGTCGAAAGTTCCACATTTCGACACTTATTTTAACGCATTTTTGGGCGCAAATAAATACCATAAGACGACGGAAAATTGCAAAACGGCCTCCATACAGGGTTAGATTAGTAGTTCAACAATACAAATAATTTTATTTTAAAGAGATAGATTTATTCTTTTTTGCATGATATCTAGACTGCCAAAGGTCTGTTTATAAAATTTCGTGCGCTCGGTTTCGTCCTAAATCATTATCCATTTCGCTACAAATTTGCCAAAGTGTGTATTCGTACGAAAACTAGCTTTCTTCTGCTCATCACAGCACCTATCTCTTCCGCATTGATATAAAATGCATTTTAACCCCGCGTACAAAATAGTTCGTGCCGTCGACTATATGGGCAGAGAGCGCTACTGAATTTCCTTTGTAAAAAGTCATAATTCGAGGTTTCATTTACATTTGTCAAATTTGCATACTAAGCCTCTGTTGACAGCGCAATTTTTAGCAGTTTTTGAGGGCTCTAGTGCTTCTAAAGATAATGTATCATCAAAAAGGCAAACATAGGGACATAATATATCTTTAATTTTCAGTTTACAGAATATCTTTTAAATTGGTCCAAAAAAGACGAGAGCCAAACCTCGAATTATGACTTTTTACTAAGGAAATTTAGTTGGCGCTCTCTGGCCCCGTTTCCTCTTAAGAAGCGAACTACAAACACTTAAACAAAAAGAAAATCATGTTGTGCAGTCGGTGGATACATATTCGCGAGCCGTCTGACAAAACCAGATTAACATTATTATTTCGAAGTATGTATATCTGAACATATAAGTGTTATTTTTTTTTGAAATTACCTTTTAAAACCCTTCATTCTGATAATTTGGAAGAAAAAAGAATTGGGTCCCCACAATATGGCTCTCAAAGTCCGCCATTCTTCTATTTTCCAATTTTAATTTAGCTAGTGACACTCGCAAGGTTAAGAAGGATCGTTTGACGTAAGAATAATCAAAAGCGGCCAACGCGATTGGTCTCTAGAACGCGTGTCCGTTACCGAGGCCAGATGTTGTCGAAAATGGTCATTTGAATCTTATAGATAATTAGTTTTGCGGCTTCTGTAATTGTTGCGCACATTTTTAAATTTGTTGCGCTTATAGTTTTTTAATTATTTCACAAAAACATTTCCTGCTGGGGTAACGTTACCCCAGCCAGACCTTTTTCTTTCTAATGGGAATATTTAAATAATTACTAGCTATAAAATTAGTTGTCTAGATGAAGTAAATGTTGTGCCTTATTTTGTATTTGTTCTTTCATCGGTTGCGAAGTTATTCGAGATTTTGCTGGGGTAACGTTTTTGATTTTGCTAGATCTTTGAAATGGTTAAGCGGATTCTTATCATATTTTGTACATGGCTTCTTAGGAATTAGTTTAAATTTGTTCTGCAATAAAAAAAAAAACAAAATAATACATAGCTTAAAGGTTATTTCATTAAATAGAAAAACACTTCAATTGGTCCCAGCACTCTCAATAAGAGCTCTAAAGACTTACTTTAAACGTTATTTTAAAGCTTGTAACTGCCTTCAAATGTATGTGAAGTTTCATTAGTATCCTGTAAGTATTTAACAAGTTATGATGATATTGAGTTCTTCACGAGCACGGTCTTGAAGCGCGCGGTGTTATTTGGCCACTGGATTGGATATATGAACTGAATGTTATGTCAATTATTAGTTTTTTAGTTCAGTTGTATATCAGTAAAATTTCAGCTCAGTACATTGGATAATTAATGAGATAATACGATTAAAGTCATCAGGAAGTGAATGACCGTGGTAACCCGACCAAGTTTAGGTGGTTACGAAAAAGTGAAAACGCAAAACATTATGGTACCTTCTAAAATATGTAGGATAGTGTTACAAATTTAGTACAGACATGTACACAAGTTTAAAAAAAAACTACGGTATTATTAAATAATTTTTATTGACAGGTAATTTTGAAACTCGAATCGTCATCTATTTGCGAGTTTATATCAACGCGAGTGTCGCAACAAGGTAATTATGGATTTCTTAAAGTCTACGTGTCCAAGGAGTTTGTGGAAATAAATAAATACCTACCTGTTGCGGTAGTCCCGACTCCCGACATTGATAACGATAAAAATCGGTCGCTAAGTCATGAATTTCATTAATCAAGTTTCAAGTCATATTTTGACAATATATACACAAAAACCTTCCACTTGAATCAATCTATCTATTAAAAAAAACTGCTTCAGAATCCGTTGCGTAGTTTTAAAGATCTAAGCAAACAGGGACAGACAAACGGGAAGCGACTTTGTTTTATAGGTACTATGTAGCGAAGGATACATATGTCGTTATCATTGTCGAGAATTCCAGTCTAGGTAATAATTAAGTACGAAAGAAAAGAAAATAATAAGTTCCTAAATTTAAATATTTAAGCCTTAAAAAAATACAGTTTTAGATAAGTACCTAACAACATGTACATATTAATAATAATTTTGCTACTATTTCTGTAGTTAAATTATACAAGCTTACCTTGTTCGTGAATTCATCAAGCAGCCTGCACCATAACTATGATCATCAATAGAAGCACTCCACATTAGCAGTAATTCGCCACACTTATTATTTTACATTAGCTCTCACGCACTCTATAAATATTTGCAAAAACAGGAAACGGAACTGCCGAAACGCATGCGCACTCTACAAGATGAATTATGTGATTACGGAGCATGTTTAGTGCGATATGCAAACAATGCGCCCCTTCACCCCACCCCTTCCGCGTCCCACCGAACGACATGTTATATCAGTTATTTTTGATAAGTTTGTGCAACTGGAAGATAATAATAATGTTTTCATAGTACATATATTATTAATGTATTTAACAGTGTACGCGTCTGTACCGAAATTGTAAGGTGTATTATACTAAACATTTCAAAAGATAGTATAATGTTCTGCGTTTTCGCTTTTTCGTAACCACCTAAACTTGGTCGGGCTACCACGGTCATTCACTTCCTGATGACTTTAATCGTATTATCTCATTAATTATTCAATGTACTGAGCTGAAATTTTACTGATACACAACTGAACTAAAAAACTAATAATTGACATAACATTCAGTTCATATATCCAATCCAGTGGCCAAATAACACCGCGCGCATCAAGACCGTGCTCGTGAAGAACTCAATATCATCATAACTTGTTAAATACTTACAGGATACTAATGAAACTTCACATACATTTGAAGGCAGTTACAAGCTTTAAAATAACGTTTAAAGTAAGTCTTTAGAGCTCTTATTGAGAGTGCTGGGACCAATTGAAGTGTTTTTCTATTTAATTAAATAACCTTTAAGCTATGTATTACTTTGTTTTTTTTTATTGCAGAACAAATTTAAACTAATACATAAGAAGCCATGTACAAAATATGATAAGAATCCGCTTAACCATTTCAAAGATCTAGCAAAACCAAAAACGTTACCCCAGCAAAATCTCGAATAACTTCGCAACCGATGAAAGAACAAATACAAAATAAGGCACAACATTTACTTCATCTAGACAACTAATTTTATAGCTAGTAATTATCTAAATATTCCCATTAGATAGAAAAAGGTCTGGCTGGGGTAACGTTACCCCAGCAGGAAATGTTTTTGTGAAATAATTAAAAAACTATAAGCGCAACAAATATAAAAATGTGCGCAACAATTACAGAAGCCGCAAAACTAATTATCTATAAGATTCAAATGACCATTTTCGACAACATCTGGCCTCGGTAACGGACACCTAGAACGCCACATAGGACCAAACATTCTTATATACATACATAGACTGATAAACACATTACTCTCGGCAGTCGGGTAAAAAGCCGCACTCACAAAGCCACGGGTATAGCAGCTAGTGTATTTTACTTTAAACTCAGCTGAAGTTCAGTAAGTCTGCGAATAAGTTAAAGCTGGATTCCATCGATCGTTACCTAAGGCATATCCTCTTCAGTGACTGGTGGGTTACCGTATGGCACTTTTAAATTGAGGAATGTAATTGAGGAGTATAAGATTGTATTGTTGTTGAAAAGGGCTTGTTAAAATCAAATCATTTGTCAATTATAGTGTAATTATAAGCCACTGTTTCTTTTGTGAACATAGATTATTATTTTAGACTATTAAAAGGCACTTTTGAATGTCTAAGTTCACAAGAGAAACAGTCGATTATAAGTGCATACAATTCAAAATGTAATAAACTTAGCCTAGTGATATTATCGAAAAGTTATGACAACATTTTTCCAAGAGTCAGGAGAGGGCGATTAGAATTTTTTTGCAGCCTGTTCTGTCTCATTTCTGAGCAAAGGCCTCCCTCCAAACCTTCCCATCTTTCAAGAGCTCCCACTTCCTCCTTTACGTTATGGCGAAATCTATCTTGTTCATAACCCCATTTTCTTCACGGTCTACCGCGACTCCACCACGCGGGCCCAGTGCGAGTTGGTGGATGTCACATGTCTTCGAATTTGTCTTACTATTTCAAGATACCATAGGCATTCGATGTCAGCAAAGGCTATAGTTGAAATGTCAAAATATCAGGGATTAATCATGTGACTTTTCGATATCGCAATTCTAAATCTATGGTCAATACCATATAATTATTCCTTTTTGACATTCGGTATCGCCACGTTATCGATGATAGAATATCACTTGCCTAGGGCCTGTGCTCTTTGCGAGTTTGGTGATAGACAATATGTCCTACCCAGTCCCATTTAACTAGTATGTCGTTTTAAAATGCGACTAGAGGCCTTAGAGTTAGACAAGTGTCATTCGATGTCAGCGAAGGCACAGAGATACGACGATATTTTTTTTTTTTCAAATAAATGTTTACGATTTGCATCGATCTATTAATAAATTTTGTGTAAAATTAAGACATTCTAGAATTGATCATAAAAAATGTATGTTCTTGTTTAATTAACTCTCCTGAGCATACAATTTTGGAATATTGGGCTCTTAATTCGCATTTCGAAAATTATTTGAACGGATCGTTTAAAATGTATTCCAATAGATAGCGTGGTTTTAAATTTCACTCGATTTTTCAAATTTGTATTGTAACACCTTTTGGTACAATTAAACTGTAAACACGTGCAAAAAAAATACTATAAAACAAATCGTCCATGTATTTAAAAAAAAAATATTCACGAATCTTTTATTTGCAAGTCACTGCTAACACCATCTAGCGCTTGGTAATGAACCGCCCGCGATCGTGTACTTTTAGTAAAATAAATCGGTTTAGTCCGTCGAAAAACGCTAGTTACGTTGGCACGGTATATGTGTATGGTATGAGGCATCTCTATGCTAGTATTATTTTATCTTGAAACGCCAAAACGTAATGAATAGAAGATCACATGACATTTCAGTGACGTTTGTCAACCCTATACATTTTTATCTACGAAAGCGTCACCATAGTGATAGAATTACACTTCTAGAGCCTCCGGATCTTAGAAAATCATTAGAATTAGTTCGAGCGCTCTCCCTTCTACTAATACCCAAACATTACGATTCTATTGCCAAACGCAATGGCATAATGTTTGCAGGTTTTCCACTACAAAAACACAAATTGAATGGTTAATTGTCAATAGGGATGATGACTGAAAAAATATTTTTAGTTCGTCAGTTTTCCAGATTTCCTAAAAATATTGGACACGTATTTTTCTTTTGTCACGTTAAGAAAAAATGATGACGATACAGTGCGATAAATAACTTATACATAGAAGTTGCGTCACAACCCCCAACTCCCGAACTTTGATGTGCTTTATCTTGGTGATTTTTATTGATTTGAATAAGCAAAAAATACGTGTCCAATATTTTTTGATAATTTAATCGGTGGACTAAATAGAATTTGCTGTTTCGTACCCCGTCGTCATCCCTATTGATTTTGTCAACAATCAAAACTAAGGGGTAATAAAAAAAATACGAGAATGTAATTTATGTGAGCAAATAGAATCGAACAGCCATTATTTGATATTGCTCTCCACATCACTCTTTCTTTATCGTCTTCAATATTTTCATGAACTTATTACTTTAACCTCAGTACGCTCCTAAAAATAACAGCGCACATAAAAAGAAGTAGATTTCTGTAATAACATTACCTACATGATTACTTGCGTAACTTATTTACGGCAACCGAAAAACGACTTTAATTTTTGCCAAGATAATAAGCGATTTCCTTTTTATGTTTGTGGTACTGGGATAAAGAAGATTAAATATCCCTTCATCATCATCATCATATCAGCCGATAGACGTTCACTGCTGGACATAGGCCTCCTCCAAGCGTCGTCACATTGACCAGTCTCGTGTGTCTCGCAGCCAGTGGATCCCCGCAACCTTCACCAGGTCATCGGTCCACCTAGTAGGAGGCCTTTCAACGCAATGTCTTCCGTTTCGCAGTCGTTACTCCAGAACTTTTCTGCCCCATCGGCCATCCATTATGTGGGCAATGTGTCGTGTTGCGTGTGTGTAATATCTGTTAAGTCCAGTAAATATCAGTGTTTAAGCAGAGTAGCACAAATATGCAAAGTTACGCCATAATTATTAAGAGCAAACAAAAGCCTCTGAGCCGTCAAATATGAAGTTGATATGAATTGTTTACACGTCCAAAGTATATGAAGATGAAAGTAGCTTAATTTATATAATGCAATGCATAAAATTACGCATGTGTATTCCCCGATGAGTTAGTAGAGGCGCGTCTATATTAAACCAACTTTCACCGGTTACGTTTAAGTCCCATGTTGCCATGAACACAAGTCCAGACTCAAGGTTGATGCTGAGAAATTCCAGATTGAAAAACCCCAATAACACTTAGCCTAACACAGGCATCAAACCCAGGAACTCGTACTCACACTAGTAAACCGCTACTAAGCGGTTACCACCTCTAGATGACATGACAAAAAAAAGGGAACATTTTTAGACGTTAATTACATAACCCTAACCCCCCCTTAACCCTTTTATTACCTTCTGCGTCAGGTAGTAAAAAAGAAAAAATTGAAGATAATAATAATAATAGTAAAAAAAACTATAACTATATAAATAATATAGTTATAGATGTTTTGGTAGTTAAAAGCTAAAAGTTAGCGAGGAGTGGGAGGCCCTCTCGCTCCTCGCTAACTTTTCTGGACTTTGGCCTCTCGCGCACCGGGCCGGGCACGAATACAGAGTACGGAGTGTTAAAAATTCAATAGAACATTGCCCACTACCTAGAACACACACTAAACCAAGAAATAAAAAAGTCACAAAGCATGGAACCATTATAACGAGGAGATAGTTGACCGAAAAATCATATTCTCAAATAAAAATATAACAAGTTGGAAAGGAACTAAAAAGCGAGAGCGGACTGAATTCTTATGAACACTCTGAACACTCACTACCTCTATATGTGAGGTATATGTAAGCAACATATACATAGTAGGCAAGCATACATGTTGCTGTGCTGAGGTCCAGTCAGAGTTTTATTGAATTCACCAGATCCTTCAGGTTGGTAAAATCAGTATCTCGATAGCTCTTCCTGGTAAAAAGTTAAGTCAGTCAGCAAGATCAAGGGGTTGATTGCTTAGGGCTACACAGTTGTATTTACACATTCATAATGTGACACTGGAAAGCAGGCCAGGATTTGATCAAAACTGTAACATCTATTAGATAAAGTTCAAGTAGATGCTTTTGATGCAATTCTTTGACTGTTAGCACCTACTTTTATTCAAATCACAAGAAAGAAGACTTTAAGATCTTAAGTTTGTCTTCATAGTACTTGATTCCTTCAAATCTCCGATTTCATCGTATTCCTACGACATACATAGGGGCAAGTAACAAGTTATGTAGGTATACAGTACATTCAGGAAATGTATTTTCTGTCATGGTTGTTACGTTATGCGCGAAAAATGGAATAGAAATGTTATTGTGGTAGTCACATTATTTCTTTGCTCTGATTTAATGAGTATTTCTTTCAGAGTTGGTAGATATTGGTGAACTACATTTGACGCTCACTTTTATACGTATTTATGGGAAAGTTAGACTTTCAAATTGTTTAATTAACTTTATTTTCGCTCTGAAAGATCGAGTTCAAAATGAGGGGATGAGACAGAACTAAAGGACGGGTTGACAATATTGCTCACAGAATATGCAAGCTGAAGTGGCAGATGGTGAATGGGTCTACCAGTAATAACACCAGCATATTTATGTCCCAATTTAGACCAAAGGTCTTGTTTAGTACAGGCCTGCGGATCACAAAGCCAAGAGACAGACACTGGGGCCCATGAGCAATGCTGCGACTCCTGGATCCTATCCGATACCCACGAAACTGCGGTTCGCAGCAGTTGAAAGCTAGGGGTTTGGTACTCTACCTACTCCTGTCAGACAGGTGGAAAGTGATACACGACTATGCACTTACCCTCAAACCCGTGTCCGGTCGAGGGTTATAGGTAAAAATATATATAATAAAGGAAGGGAGCAAAAAACGTGTTCTGGTGGCCTTCCCGCCAGGCTGCTTGGCACATTCCCGACCCCAAAATACCTCGCTGCGCGCGAAATATACACAAATACCACTGCCCGGAAGGAGCACAATACCACGGCGCGGATGGCGACGTAATTTCGAACAACGATGGGTGGATTATATAGCGATAACAAAGAAATCCTTGCAAGACCACACCGTATTACGTCTAGCCATATCAGTTACAATTTTTAGACTCGTGTCAACTGTCAACTCCAAGCTCAGTCGAGAACTGTCAATTCGAATAACAGCGAGCTGACGTTGTGTTGCATCAAAATAACAAAAGGGACAGAAACGTTTCGTTCGCAACAGGTCTCTTCTCATAAAGAGAAGGCTTGATCATTAATCAACACACTTGCGATTGCCAGTGCGATTTCATACTTCTATTAACTACAATCCCAGATTTTCCTTCTCCAAAGTCAGGTACATGTCAAATAACTTAGAAAGTACTTATGAATAGAAAAGTCACACTGGTGAACCATAAACCCGTGCATGAGTGGCGCGGTTATACGTACAGGGAAATCATGGCACGGGCCGGCTATATTAGCCGTAAAACCGATGTCTGTTGGGAAAAACGTCTTCTTTAGTGGAGACTGTGAGTCGGTAAACTATCTTTGCATAGTGTTTCTTTGTAATAAATAACTGCTATAAAAAAACTTCTTTACAAAAAAATACTACCGACTTCCAAATAAGAAAATTACAAAGTGAAAAATAACTTTAATAAATAGTATTTTTTTGTAAACAAGTTTTTTATTTTTCACTTTTTAGTTGTACCTACCTAATAGAAAATTAATTATGTAAGGTCCTATAATGCCAGAATAGTGAATGCCCGAATATTGAAACTGAACATAACCGTTGAAATGGTGTAGCAAGTTGAACTGTACACATCTGCGTACCTATTTAGAGCGTACTGGCGCGATGTTATGTTATGAAATATTATAAACAATAAACAGACATGCGATTACAGCAATCCCGAGAGATTTGCCGTTATTTATTCAAGTGTTCTGTTGTATATGTCCTAAGTTCTTCATCAGATCTTCACCAAATTAAAATGGGAACAATTTCACAACACACTCTTTCAAACAAAAAAAGATTTTTTTAATTCGGTTCACAATTGGCGGAGATATCGGTGAACATACATTAAAAAAAAAATGTCGAACATAGAACCTCCTCCTTTTTGAAAAGTCGGTTTAAAACTGGGTCGGGGAGACTTTGCAAGTAGAGTTTTATAGATTGCTGATTATAATGACGATGTAGCAGAGAGAGTAGGTGCTTAATTAAAAAGAAAAGACAATGTACCAAGAGTTCGTCCAATAACATAAAACATAATGAAAATTCCTAAACATAACGCTACAGAGGTAGGTAAAAGTGATATGTGGAAGTGTCGTTTGCCGCGGTAATTTTAACGGTTAACGACTAGTAGGCCGGGATTAGGAGCCGGTATTATAACCTATTTAGTAAATGGTATCGTTTTGATGAAATATGTGGGTAGGACGTATAATTTATATGTTTTTATGAGGAGTATAAAGGTGAAGGTTTTGGTATAATAGGACCAAAATGTATCATATATTTTGGCCGTTTTCCATCCAGTTGGCCAGAGCTGATGCAAGTATTAATAGTTCATATATTGCAGATGCTTGCGCTTAATAAACAAGCTTGTGACCAATGAGATTTTACCAATAGGGACGTCATACTCCTATATAAAGAAATAAAAACATGGCGATGTTTTATTTTAGCTACCTTCTATATAGGACTTGATCCTTTATTTCTATCACTTGCCTTAAGGCGCCGATTCCCTTGAGTAGCTGATTTTAAAATGAGAATCACGTCTAAATCGCTGATCGTAATTCTTTGAAAAACATAGATGTTATATTAGACTATTTTCTTAATAATTTGATCTAAGCAAATTTTGAGTTTTATTTGTATAACATAGTGTAATTAATTTGTAAAGTTATGTCTAAAACGGACAAAAACACGACAATCACACCAAAACCGCTGGGCGTATTTTAATTAAATCAACACCATCTCAAAGATAATTTAATTATCTACATTTTTATCTGAAGCTTTTTTTTTTAAACTCGTAGAATAATAAGCAAAGTACAAAAAACTACTAAATTTTGGGTCGCGCGGGTGTGAAACGAGTGCGCGTTTTGTTCATTGACTGGCTTGAGTGGAGATTCGCAAGACCAAACGTGCTCGGAGGAAAGAAGTTAACCCAATAAGATGCTGGCCCCCTTGACACAACGTCACTAAACGTGCTAGCGATTATTTATGGGGGGGGCATTAATTGAGTGTGCAAGTCATCCCCTGCCATTTCATAGTCGTATAGATCAACAGTGGTCAGGCAGGGGCCAATAGTCCTTCTATAGTTTTAATAGTTTTAGTAGTAATCGATCCACAAAACCTCACAAACCCGTAGCCGTAGCCCAGTGTTTTGTCTCCATATTTTACAATAGCCCTGCTTCAGCCGGGGATTGTCCCTGGGTACTCTTGCGTAGTGACTAGTGCATACAGGGATAATCGCCGGTTGGTATCACATTTCATCCTACATGTATAACAAGGCCTCTGCGAGTTGGTTCCGGCCCCTGATACGCCTCTCAAAGGTCCGGGCCCTAGGGTCCCGAAAATATGAGATTCTCGGGATATACATTTTTATGTTTTTTCATGAGTTTTTCCATGGTATATCATCTTTTCCCGGAACACTCCAGATACAATACAGGTTAAATTTCAAAATGTTTGAGTACTATGAAGGACTTTTTAAAATCAATGTCGGTTTTCAATTTACCTCATTTCCCATTAACGTTGGCTTGCAACAATGGTATATCGAACAGATACCCTGATTGGGTCAAGTTTGAATGGTCTTTGCTTTTCAATTTCCGTTGCGATCCGATTCAAGGCTGGCTGGCGTTTGTACCTTGTGGGTGAGTGGAACAAAAGGTAAACGTTAAGAGAATTAAACTACATACCTATATAATAACACTTATCTGTATTGATTGAAGTTGTTGACAAAGATCTTGTTGCATAGGCTATGCAACAAGATCTTTGTCAACAACTTCAATCAATACAGATAAGTTACAACAACGTTTATTTTTATTTTTTATGATCACTAACTTTTTTTTACAGCAGTTCTCTGACGCGAGTACTAGGCTTATTTTTTTCTTTTTAGAGGTTTTTGTGTCGGCGGTTTTTAAATTTAATTTTTATTCCATGTATTTTAAAGTACATATAATATACCTAGTAGTAGACAAGCTTCAATCAACAATCTATCGAAACACGTAATTATGACATTATGATACCTTGCGAAAAATCCCAGATTCAAAGAGTAAAATGCGAATAACTTTTGAACGGGTCAACCGATTTTAATGAATCATAACTAAGATCGATTCAACCCGCTTCCACTTACAGTTTCAGCCACACACAAAAGTCCACTAACTTTATCTAATCCGTGAGTCGCACCCCTGTCACAACTTTGTTTATAAAGAGCGCTATATACTGGGCCGTTTTATGTTCCACACAGTGGACTGTCATTTTTATAGGTCTACTTTTTATTAGTTTTTTTTAGATCACGTCTTCTAGGCCTACTCTACAATAAGTCGTTGAAGTTTGAAGGGAGAATTTTTGGCTTTTTGTATGACCTGTGAATAAAGGTAAGCTTCTGCCAGAGGCTTCGTTAGCGTGAATGTTAAGAAATGTCCCACGGAAAGCGTACTACTTGAATAAAACGTACTCTTCTAATCCATCCCATGGTCTACTTGTGTGCCAAGTATCATTCAAACCCATTTAGCCGTTAGGCGAAATATTATCAAATATCCAAAGACCGAAACATCTAAACAGGCTCACAAGTTTACCTAAACATAATAGGAACTATGATAAGGACAAATTTAGATCTGGTTGATTAATCGTTGCTGGTTTACTGGGGTATCATTATTCGATTGCGTTATATATACAATAGCTTCGCTCCCGTCAACTGGCTACCTACCTACCCTATTTTTTTATTTCCCATAACTACCCTACCCACCTACCCTATCTACTCTATATCTACCTACCCTTACTACTATACGAATGTACTCGTAACCTGTAAACTTTTGTTTCTACCGGCGGCGGCGATCTAATTAAAATTTAGAACATAAAAGCTGCTATTGTGAGTCAATCTTAAAAGATAGACATATGCTGTCGCGGACTTTTTTTTAGAACTTTTAAAGAGGAACAATTCCATCATACATGATATTTGCGTAACTTTAACCGTTTACGCAGCGCACGCAACGAAAGCTCTCAAAAAGGAATATTTATGCCCGTTTTTGCAACATTTTTCATTTATGCTCGGCTCCTATTGGCTGTAGCGTGATGTTATATAGCCTATAACCTTTCTCGATAAATGGACTATCCAACACAAAAATAATTTTTCAATTGCAACCGGTAGTTCCTGAGATTAGCGCGTTCAAACAAACAAACAAACTCTTCAGCTTTATAATATTAATATATATTATTATATCAATATAAATAATATATTAAAATATTAATATTATATTATATATTATAATAATATATACTATTAGTATAGATGTGTCCGGATGTAGTACTAAACCTTTAAGCCTCGTAAAAAATACTTAATTGTATCAATAAAAAAGACCCGTTAAGAGGTGAAATCAAGATAGAGCAATTTATGTACCTGAGTTACTCCTTACGATATACACGTAGTCTTAAAACCATAACTTTGGACTTAGGTGTCACAGAACCGTACATTGAATGTTATTTTAACAGCCACAGCATGGAGAATCTAAAAAAAATATTCATCTTACTTTTACTTAAAAATATAAGTTATTTTTGTATTGAGCCTAAGTCAAATTTAATCGTACTGTCACATGTTTCTATTGCATTTCCTAAAATTTAACAAAATTTTTAGGTCTTAACACATGTGTTTTTTGTTTGTCTTTGAGTTGGTCTACACACTTACAAAAGAAATGCATAGCTCTAAGCTAATTCGTTGTTTCGGTTTCCTTTTTCTTTTTATGTTGGCACTTTGTTTTTAAACAAACCTACATGAAAATTGTAATAATTTAATTAAGATTTTGTGTGTTGTGCTGTGTCTTTTGTGTGCACTAAATAAATGATTTATCTATCTAATTAGTTTTACACTTAATTTTATCGATAAAAACACTCCACAAAAGGGGATTCATCACCATCGTACAAGGTTTCTTTAGGTTATCAAAATGTACAAGGTTTCTTTTACGACAATAATTGTATTATTGTCGTAAAAGAAACCTTGTACATTTTTGCCTTATAATTTTTACAGAATTTTAGGAAATGCAATAAAAAATGGTGATGAATCCCCTTTTGTGGTGTGTTTTTATCGATAAAATTAAGTGTATATTACTACTACTCGTATACTATTATACTAATATACTATTATATTACTACAGGTCCGGACACGTTGTATATAAAGGCGCTATACATACTGTCATTCTATCGGCGATGGCGTTTGTCGAAACGCCAAAATCTAGGGATTGATCACACAATATTTCGATAACACTTCGCAACCCAAAACAGTTTTGACATTTTACCAATCGCTGTCGCACGCGTTTGTTTATAGAATGTCTCTTGCCTGGAGCCACAGATCAGGGGGGTGACCATAAGCTCTTAGATTAAGGTTATTTTGAGTGAATGTAAGGGACAGATGTATATGACTTGTATACATCTGTCCCTGTTTAGGGTTCCGTACCCAAAGGGTAAAAATGGGACCCTATTACTAAGACTCTGTGGCCCCTCTGTCTGTCTGTCCGTCTGTCACCAGGCTGTATCTCATTAACCGTGATAGCTAGACAGTTGAAATTTTCACAGATAATGTATTTCTGTTGCCGCTAGAACAACAAGTACTAAAAACAGAATAAAATAAATATTTAAGTGGGGCTCCCATCAACAAACGTGATTTTTTTGCCGTTTTTTGCGATAATGAATAAAAAACCTGTTTTTTTATTAGTTAATACCAAAAAGCTACATTAAGACAAAGACAAGACAAGACAAAGATATTTTATTTCAAGTAGGCCACCAAGCGGCACTTTTGAACGTTACATTTTACAAATAATAATAGTTGATTCTACCGTGCATTCGGAAAGTAGCTTGTAATGGAGAAGAATGCACAAGAAACTCCATACTTACTATTTAAAAAAAAAAAAAAAAAAAACTTTTTACAATATTTAGGTACATAAGTACATACCTTGATGAATGAAATTGAGTTTATACAATACAAATATATTTATACAGTCTTCAGAAGGTCCAACAATAATTCAAAACAATAATGTTCTGCATATCACTTGTTTTTGCGCCCTAGCTGGCTGTGGAGCAGGACTAGCATTTAGCCAAGCATTTTTATCATTGATGTAATCCCCCAACTTATAATATGCCAGCCTGCATAGTGTGCGTTTTATACAAGTTTTAAACTTCGTCTCATTCAGTTCAAGAATGTGGGGAGGAATTTTATTGTAACATTTTGTACAGTATATGAAAGATGAGGCTACTTTAGCCAGTCTGAAACCTGGTTGAACTAATTGGTCCCTATTTCTAGTAACATAATTATGTCTGTCGCCGTTTTTACTAAAAAGATGTAAATTCTTTCTTACGTACATGATGTTTTCATAAATATATTGACAAGGAACCGTCATGATGTTAATGTCCTTAAACGGTTCCCTTAGAGAATCGCGCCGGCGAAGATTGTATATCGCTCTGATGGCTCGTTTTTGCAGAATAAAAATTGACTCAATGTCTGCAGCCCTTCCCCATAGTAAGATACCGTAAGACATTATACTATGAAAATAACTAAAATAGACTAGTCTGGCGGTATCCACATCCGTCAACCGATGAATCCTTCCAACAGCATAAGCCGCCGAACTCAGCCGCCCCGCAAGGGATACCAAATGAGGACCCCATTGCAACCTTGAGTCTAGCGTGATCCCCAGGAAAACCGTTTTATCGACGAATTCTAGCTTCTCCTTGTTTAATATAATGTCACAATCAGTACTTTTGACATTCGGCAAGGAAAATTTTACGCACTTGGTTTTTTTACCATTTAAAACTAAATTATTGGCAGTGAACCAATCCTGAACCTGCCGTAGCGCGTTATTTACGTCGTCAACCTGACAAGTACGTCTATTTATTTAAAAAAATAAAGATGTGTCATCAGCAAATAACACCATGTTAAGTTTGTTTTCCAATAAACGGGGTAAATCGTTTATGTATACTAAAAATAAGAAAGGACCTAAAATTGAGCCCTGGGGTACCCCCATTTTAACGTTTAACCCGGACGAATTCACACCGTTTATTTGAACTAATTGCTGTCTATCATTCAAATAAGATTTAACTAAACTTAACGCTGATTGACCTAGCCTGTAATGCTCAAGTTTCAGAAGTAATGTTTCATGATTAACGCAATCAAACGCCTTCGACAGGTCGCAGAAGATACCTATGGCATCCTGCGAATCTTCCCACGCATCAAAGATGTGTTTTAATAGAGCGACACCAGCGTCAGTTGTACAACGTCCTCTGGTGAAACCATACTGTCTATCATGCAAGATGTTATTCGTATTAAAATGAATGAGCATTTGATTTAGCATTATCCTCTCAAATACCTTGCTGAAAACCGGCAACACGGATACTGGTCTATAATTATTTGTGTCTTTACTGTCCCCGGTTTTAAAATTATTAGCCTATGAGAGTTCGATTTTTGAGTTTATATTTTATCGAATGCCAGACTACACAATCATACCAACAGCTTGTAGTAAGCTACTCAAATTTTTTCGATCAAGTTGATGAATTTTCGAGTACTTTTATCTACGGCAATTTTCTAGGACATCAATCTATGCCCCACAAAAATCCACTCTAAAAACTCGTGCAATGTTTGATTCCCCAAGTCCAAGAAATCAAAGTGCGGGGCTGCATTAAATCAAAATGTAGGATACACACACTTATTCGCAGCCCGCCTGAAGGATTTGTTATTCAATTTCCCCTCTCGAGTACTCTGACACATATTTTTCCCATACCTTTGTTATCCGATACGGTCTGAAGAATATCGAACTCTTGAGCTTTCAAGGGAAATCTATCTTTATTACTGAGAGGGTAAAGACAAGAATTTCGTCCGTTGGCACAGTTTTCTGTTTTAAGGTACTTATTCTGATACGGTTCATAATTATCAAACTTATATGTTGACTAGCTTTGCCGGCTGCTTCGTTTTTCGTTTGTAAAAAGTTTCTGCAGCAAAAGTATGCAAAGAATTATTCTCTAGCACAATAATGCTTACTACAAGCTGTTGGTATGATTGTGTAGTCTGGCATTCGATAAAATATAAACTCAAAAATCGAACTCTCATAGGCTAATAATTTAAATAATAAATGGATCAAAGTAAGTAGGCCCAGAAAGATGTGGCTGGATGAGCTAGAATCTGTCTGAAAGGACTGAACCAAAATCACTGATGATTTGAAAAAATATCAAGAAAAATGCAATATACACAAAGTTACCACTTCTAGGTTAACAACGATCTAAGACCAAAGCTGAGCATATCACTAAAACATCTTAAAAAAAGAGTAATTCCAAAACCAGACAACGTCAAAACTACTAACAACGTATTCAAAACCCCAACCATCACTGTTCAAAAACTCCCCATCAATATATATACCAGCACCTAGAACTAAAAACAAAAGAAATCTTCCGCAAAATAGCCAATACACTTATGAACTCGATCTGACAGGATATCCATAACAAGAAAACTCCATTGTGTGCCGGGCAGAGCTCATTTGACCTAGTTTTTCGTGGCAATTAGATTGTTCGCCTCCAGCTATGATATATTGATACTTGAGCCAGTTTTATTAGGATATATAGCTGTTTTGATGTTTGAACTGCAGTTTGGAATGGACGGTGCGATTGTGTGCGAAATGGTAGTGTTCCGTTTATGGGACGGGGTAAATGAAGTGAATGAAGATGATGGGAAGTTGGACGTGCAAAATTGAATATATTGATATTTTGGTAGACTGTGGACCTTCCTTATTGTATTCCTTATTGCAAAGCATAAAGGCAGAGAAGCGCGACGTGGTAATTCGGCAACCCTTTATATAGAAAATTGTTTTACAGACATATTTTGTAATTAAAATTTGCAGTTATAACAGCCGCACGGGTCGATCATGAAGGTTAAGCAACGCTTGATGAGGTCGGTCCGTGGATGGGTGACCATTTCAACATACCGATTTCCTCCGTGGCCGTCATTTAACGATCTTTGACAGTCGTTACGGGTAGTCAGAAGCTTGAGATCTGACACCAGTCTTGCCAAGGGGTACCGCGTTACCCAGTTACTGGGTTGTGGAGGTCAGATAGGCAGTCGCTCCATGTAAAACACTGGTATGCCGCTGAATTAGGTAAGACTGGAAGCCGACCCCAATATAGTTGGGAAAAGGCTAGGCAGATGATGATGATGAATTTGCAGTTATAATATACGAGTGGTCGCACTGCCTATCTGCGGGTCACTGTTAAATTAAATTTCATCTGAATTATTAGAAACTGCCAATGTACATGATATAAATTTTTTAACTATAAAGTATCTTAAATAATAATATAAATTATGATTCAAAACCAGTATACATTAGTGGTCATTGCGTTTTATATTGATCACAGTTGTTATGTGAAGATACAATGAAATAAAAATAAATCCAATAATGAAAAAATATTAATTTGACTTATCAAGTATTTTTAACAGTATTTTGTAACTAAAGGATAACAAAATACAATTTATATTCTAACTAAGCCGAAAATCAAAACGAAACAGGTCGCAGAATATACCAACGAGCCAGAATAAGCGTTACCAACTTCTAAACTCTGAGCATAATCCAGAAGGATTTGTAAATTCATTAGCTGCGATAAAACTTCTCTCTGAATTAAAATGGAGATTATAAAGTTTAAGGCGGCGAAGGAGGATGATTGGCAATTTTTTATGCCGCCATTAAACAAGAAAGTTGGTTGATTTATTAATAAATCTTTCTGGTCTGGTATATTACCAATATTGCGCTGTGAGAATGAAAATTTTTATATCGTCTTTATGATTTTTTTAAATCTCTATCTTTGATCAATTAAGCTCATAATGTGGTGGATGGGGGAGTTCGTAGCTAAATAAAAACAGCCGCACGGGTCAATCTTCAAGGCGTTCCTTAACGCTTGCCAAGGTAAATCCGTGTTTGGTTGGCCATCTTTTTCATATAGCGACCCCTCCGTACCGTATTAAGCAGGGTCCCGGCTGTTATTTGTACTACATCTTCAACAGTCGTTACGGGTAGTCATAATCCAGAAAAATTGAGATCTGGTGTTGGTCAAGGGATATCATGTTACACAGTAACTGAGTTGTGAAGGTCAGATCGTTAATCATTCCATGTTAAGATCTGGTATTCAGCTGTATCAAATAAGAGTGTAAGACGAGCCCAACAAACAATGTTAAGAAAAGGCTAGGTAGATTGATTGTGGTGGATGGAATTGCAAATCTCGTGAAGATAGTTGAGTTGAGTATATGTATTAATCTAGATGACGATCAGAGTAGAAAAAGACCAAATAAATAACGTATAGATTGTGTGAAAGGTATTATGACAAAAAAGTGGGTTTTATTGAAATTACAACTAATACAGACGAAGACAATGTTGCGCTGACTCAAAATAAATTTGATAAGGACAACAGAAAGACGAATGTATGGACAAGGTTGGTAGCGTTGCTCCTTTCCCGTTATCCAAATCATGGGTGAAACAAATCTTTCCGTACGTGGACCCATATACGGAGTCATATAAATTGGACCGAGTGTCCGGCACACCACAAAGCCATTGATATAACATACGGTGTACGAGGAATGCATGGGTAAAACTAGATTAAGCGTTGTTTTAATAGCCAAACTATTTGCTTCATATTATGTTTTTATAATGACTATAACTGCTTAATTTTATTAGGGACCTTCTAGATAGTGCGGCATAATTTAAAATGTATTATATTGCACAAGTATATTCTGAGAAAATTTCAAGTGTTATCGTTCGAATTATATAGGAGAAAAACTGAAATTTGTACGTCGTTTTTGTGGCAAATTAACACTTTAGAAAGTAATCTCTGTAAATAATGAAAGGATTAAGAAACAATTTTTCACCAGTAGGAAGCTATATTATTTCTGAGTGACATAGGCTATATATGATTTTTAATGTGAAAAAGCGCAATTTGTCAATGAAGACAGAAAAAATCGGGCTGATGCGTTGAGTGGTAAAGACTCTCAAACTACCAGGTGAAATGAAACATAAAATGGAATCATGTGTGGTTAAGAAGTTTGAGAGAAAGTACCAGGAGATAAGAATCATGAAGTAGTAGATCGAAAACCAGAATTGATTGACAAAATCTATATTAACGCGAGCGAAGCCGGGTCGGGCAGCTAGAACAAAATAAGCAACATTCCTACAGGTTATTGACGCTTAAAAACAAGATTTGAAGTTAAACAATTTTTAAGCATCAAAATATCCTATCTCATAAATACTCCCGCAGACAGGCGCGATGCGTCAAGTTTATGCGACTACGACGCAACAACACAGTTTTCAAATAAATTATTCAACAAAATAATAATCCGTTAAGCCATTTCAAAACAAAAAAGTTGTTGAATCGTTGTCACATTGCTCCGTAGCTCCTATCTGTGGGATCCTTACCTCGCGTTTAGATAAAAATAGATTGTAATTAAAGTTCTTTTCAACTTTCTCCATTTCATAATTTCCAGCAAAAACCTACGTAAAGCTATCTCAGTTAAATCCTGTACAATTTGCAATGGTCATGGATATAATTGGATTCTATTTTAACGATCCTTTCTTTCATCTATTTATTAAGGCCTTTACTCCACTTTAGAGCAGTAAGACGGTTACTTTCTAAAGCATACTTCTTATTTATTTATTTAATTATTATTATTGATTCATGTACATTATACTCACGACGCGGGAAACAAAGAGGAGGCTAAAGAGATGGCTACTGTCTCGGGACTACTTCGAAACCGAAAACGTATTGTATTCTAATTAACATAAACAAGAAACTACTGCTATTCTCCACACACAAACACATACATACATACCAGCATCCATGTTTTTAGTTAATAATAATTGAATTGGACTTTGTTTCGGCGATTTGATTTTGATTTAATTAAAGTTTATTTTATATAGGATATTTTATTTTTGACCTAATTTGATTTAATTTTTAATTAAATTTTAATTTTAATCGAGAGAATTGTGAGTGGCTGGTGATAATTTTAATGTTAATTCGGTTATTTTTAATTTAAACTTTGAGTTTGGTTGTAATTTCAATGCTCATTGTGACTATAATACTGATTGTAATTTTAATTTTGATTTCATTGTTGACTTCGGTTTTAATTTTAATTATATTATTTTGATTTTGATTATGGTCTAGGATTTTTATTGAATAATTATTTAAATTGTGATTCTAATATTAATAGCATTGCTGTCTAATTAATTATAATTATGTAACATAACGGAAGAGGTCACTGGCCCCTGAAACACAGGTAACAACCTAGCTCAGGGGTCAGGGTTTCACACTTCTTTGTAAATTTTAATGCTAATAAACAATTTATTTATTTATTTATTATTTGTAAAATATGGTTCTTTCGTATGACTAATACTTTTGCTTTAAAAAAATTATTAACAACACGATATCTTTTCGCTTCTTTTGCAATCTTCTACAAAACGACTTGGATCTTTAAAAATATTTTTACACAGGCAATTGATGGTTAGATTTTTTTCTTAATCTACATAGGAAATGTAAATCAAAAATTTTTTGCAAACAAAACTGTCCAAAAGGAAATTCCATATTGATATTCTGGCACCGAGCGGGCGCTCGGCCAGTACTGCATTAACATTGGGGAATATATACGCCTTAAAGGTAATAAATTCTTTTAGTTCTTTAAAATGGTCCCCGTTAATCGTTCGCCTCAGTTTTAGCAGTTTTTAAAAGGATTTTTTTTGTCTGTTTTGTACACTGACCTCTATTATACAAGTACGCTGGACTTCATATTATCGATGACAAAATGAAGACATTTGATTTTCGTCATTTTGGCGCTGATAGCTACGTGACTTAACGTGAGATTCCATGGAACTAATATTAGAGATGGGACACAGGCTTCGGTAAAAAATACGTGAGAATAATTGAATAAGTAAGAGAAAAAAAAAACCTATTTATTTTTATTGTAATTCATTTTTAAGTAATAGAAAGATTGCTTTAAAGGTTAACTGAAAACTATTTTCAGTCGTATTGCAAGCTATAAACTAGTGGATAGCGTGCTACTAAAGTTATTGCGTATTACTGTCAGATTAGTGAGATTTAAATATGGGGATATGCTAACAACTTATCCTTAAAACTAGTATATTTGAGCGAGTATCTCCTTGCTCAAGTACACAAGTTAGTTAATAGTTCGGATTCACTCGGTTGGCGCCCATCGGATTCGTAAAGGGAACATCATTCATACAAATATTTGCGTACGTATTTCTCGCTCTCATCGCTGAGATCCTGTCTCTGTAGAGTTAAGGTGCAAATAAGAGTGACATCGCATTCCAGCGAGGTAAAGTCTTAGTTTCAACTCTGTTTCAGATGCAGATATAAATTGTTTGACTTCAAAACATCATCAATCATCATCAATACATATAATAAAACTGTAGAAAAGTAATTTTTGTACAACGAAAATATATCCAAAAAAAATAGTTAGGGTGTTAAAGGATAACCAACAGAACCTATTTCCAGCATTTTTGGAATTTTTGTCTCTTTGTCTGTTTATTTGTGCACGCATCACGTGAAATGTACGAAACCAATGTAGATAACTTTTACACATAAAAATTGTGCGTAACTTGAAGAATTACTTTGCTTCATCGCAATCGGTTTACTCTATCAAAAGTTACATGCATTTAAAGACTTCAAGAAGTAAAATTATCACAACACACGCAATTCAGATACTCGGACAGTTGAACTCGATATTCGATAGATGGCGTTGTGCATTTGAAGTCTAATGACTATAGAAAAAGAAATTGGTAGGTAGGTAAGTAGGGTAGGGTTGGCAGACAGATGACGGGAGCGAAGCTGCGGGCAAAGCTAGTCTGTTAATAAAATTATAATTATAGTGATATTAATCCAGAATTAATTCCAGGCACAGGAACGAGGTGATTGATACAAGAAGAGAGGGCCTGTGCTCAGCAGCGGGCGAAGTCGGACTGTGGAATTGTGGATGATCATGATGATGATTCCAGAATTTAGTATTACACATTGCTTTTTAACATATTATTACTGATTATTAGGCATTCATATAACATTCATCACTAATACCAATATGAGATATTTAGTTGCAACATATTATGAGAAGTCAGTAGATGAGTGATACGCCTTGCCAAGTCTACTATTTTGACATTAGTGTAATTTAAAAATATTACTTATACTCATATACTCGTATTAGTTAAAATAATATAATATTTTCAGGCGAATATTTTAGTATTACCTAATCTTGAGAAATATCGGTATTAACCTATCTCTAAATGTGTCAATTTTAGTTCCTGAGAACCTCGAGTGGGGCGCTGTGATTCGCCACAAAAATCAACTGTCATTTCATCTAATATATGTAGTCCAGCGTACTTGTATGATAGAGGTCAGTGGTTTTGTATTGATGTTGAAACCATAGATTTAGATTTTTTTTGCTACGCAGTTGAAACGTAGATTGCGACATGTTTTGTTCTTGACAGTTGAATTAAATTGACAAGGCTTTTTAACATGACTGCTGTATTCTCGAAGGGTGAGGCAGGAGTGTACCTTATAACACACATATCGCCAGATGCGTTTAACTCCCATGTAAAAGAGTGCGTTCATATTGCCACCAACCAGACACAAGTCCAAACTCTAGGCTGAATAAGATAAATTTTAGATATAGTAAAGGCTGCAACTGAGAAATCCAAATCCAAAACTCAATAAAACACAGAGTACCCAACACTGTTTCATTCTCCGTTTCATGAATTTATTGGGTCGGCTTTTTGTTTTTTTAACATTAATTGCCTCTTGGATTCGCGGACTAGTGTTTACCCGTGCCCGTGTTTCCACCATAAGAGGCACAGGAGGACACCGTGGAGTTAGTGGGTTGGAGTCCTACATAACTGCACTATCTCCCCGTGGTAGCGCAGTATGTAAAAGCATTTTCCAGGCAAAAAATGGTATACCGCGCTGGAATACTTGGATTACTTACAAATTTGCAACCATTCGTTAGCATATTTAACTGAGTTAACTGCGGATCAAAAAACTTGGTCTAAGTTTTGTAAATGATGAAATGTTTGTCCTTTTCTTCTTTTTAAGCAATTTCCATCAAGAAAAGATAGTGTCCTCTACAACATTCAAATTAAAAGCAGCTTAAACTTTTTCTCCTACTCCCCGATCGTCTAGCTGTATTTCAACGTTAATTAAATAGATAAATTACAATTTCGGTAGTCGGTCGCCATTCTATTATAAGTTAAGGCCCGAAGGAGCAAAGGCATTAACTTCGTGGTCGAGTTTCGTCTCCGGAGACGAACACAAGGTGTGCACAGTACACTGATGAACTATAAGTTTCGATGTTCAAACTACTAAAAGGTTTTATATTTTACCTTTATTTTGTTAGAAGTATTTTTCAAAAAAAGTAGGAGGTTCTCAATTCGTCGTAATCTTTTTTTTATGTTTGTTCCTCGACTACTCAAAGACGCCTGCACGGATTTGGAACATTTTTCTTTTATTTTGAAGTCGTCAAGTCAGGATCTTATGATGAGATCGAGGAAATTGAGGGAACTCCTCAAATATAATAGGCATACACATAGCGATATTGGTATTTTCATCAACAATGCAATCATATGCACTCAAAAAGTATCATTTGGTGAAATGGAACTGATGAAGAAGGAACACAGATGGCCACTGGAACTCCGTAATGCTAAGTAAGTCAAGGGTATAAGATACTTATCTCGAATAGTTAACTGACTATGATGAAGCAAATATTTATAAATAAATCATCATCATCATTTCAACCGAAAGACGTCCACTGCTGGACATAGGCCTACCCCAGGCGTCGCCACATTGACCAATCCCGTGCATCTCGCATCCAGCGCCTTCCCGCAACCTTAACCAGGTCATCGGTCCACCTAGTGGGCGGCCTTCCAACGCATCTCTTCGGGTCGCCATTCCAGAAGTTTTTGGCCCCATCGGCCATTTGTTCTGCGAGCAATGTGCCTTGCCCACTGCCACTTAAGTTTGGCAATTCTTCGGGCTATGTCGATATCCCTGGTTCTCTTGCGGATCTCTATATTTCTGATTCGATCACGCAAGGAAACTCCGAGCATAGCTCTCTCCATTTCCCTTTGGGTGACTGTAAGATTTCTGATGAGGCCCATTGTAAGCGAACACGTCTCAGAGCCATATTTCATCACTGGCAACACACACTGGTATATTATAGACTTTCGTCTTGAGAAACTGTGGTAAGTTGGGCGAGAATATACCGCGCAACTTCCCGAACGCCGCCCAGCCGAGTCGGATTCGACGGTTGACCTCTTTCTCGAACTTAGACCTACCAACCTGGACCATTTGTCCCAAGTAGACATAACCGTCTACAACTTCGAGTGTAGAGTCTCTGATCTTGATAGGAGTAGTTGTTAAATGGGCATTTACCATGACTTTGTTTTTATCCATATTCATTTTAAGACCCACTCTTTCGGAAGTATAAATAAATGGTACTGATGAAAATGGTACCATCGAACTGATCTGATGATGAATCCGGAAGGTAGGCCCTGGACTCCGAAATAAATAAAACAATGTATCCAAGTCGTGCTTGAGCTTATTGGAATCATCGTGAGATTTACTTTGGCTATAAATGATCTTCATGATAATTGGAGATACCTATCAAAACTAAAAAGAGATAAACAGAAAACTTAAAAAAAAGACTTCCAAAACAAAACACATCAAGGCGAAAAATTGCTTTCTTTCCGAAGTCGGTGTCGAAAAACGAAAAACAATAGGCACCAAAGACACCGACTTGGGTGCGATTCGGACTCGCGCATGAAGGGTTCCGTACCATTTTCGCAAAAAGTGGCACAAAAATCACGTTTGTTCTATGGGAGTCCCACTTAAATATATGTAGCGGCACCAACGCCGCCACTTACGAACCAATGACATGACGTCACACAAATCCTGCATCGCGCAAGTAAAGTTTTCGGCGCGATTTGAACACATACAACATTCCGACAATTACCATTGGGCAGTTGCCCGGACCAGACACAACACCCGTCTGGTCGGAGGATCCACCATTTTCTATGGAGGTTTGTGGGACTTTACACCCTGTTCCACCTTCCCCCAAATATTTATTTTATTTTGTTTTTAGTATTTGTTGTTATAGTGGCAACAGAAATACATCATCTGTGAAAATTTCAACAGTCTAGCTATCACGATTCATGAGATACAGCCTGGTGACAGACAGAAAGACAGACAGACGGACCGCGAAGTCATAATAATAGGGTCCCGTTTTTACCCTTTGGGTACGGAACCCTAAAAAAGGAATCGCTGTCCGCTGGCATCGGTGAAGGAAACATCGTGAGGAAACCTGGACTTATTTAGTTAGTATAAATTCGAAATCATAAAAATGAGTGTGGTGATTAAAGAAAGAAAACTAGTTTATTTGGCACACACAGATACACACAATGAAGGTACAAATAAAAGGGAACTTAATTTTAAAACAAATACATACATAGTGTATAACTGGGAGTTGCCCGTGCCTTCTCTGTATGATAAGAGGTCTTTGCCCTGCAGTGGGACTGGCTGGTATTATTTGACGGTAAAGTCTCTCGAGTCAAATACGTTGAACGTGTAGAATTGTTTTCATTATTACAATACGTAGACGGATCAAGGGACCATATTTAGCATAATTTTACCCTGAATATGGCTCCAAATAGTTTTCCATACAAAATATCACGTTCACCAAAACGATTTCTTTCACATGACCTTCCCAACTATCTCTTAAGATTCCAAATACAAACTAACACGCCCCGAACCCGAACCAAAAGAGACAAAACTCGATCAAACTACCAAAAAACTGTGCCTTGAAGAGTAACATAAAATGCTATCTCATTTAAACTTTGTGCAGTAAAACGTTTGAATCTATTGCTTCGTATGTTTGCGAAAGAGATCTGGTAAATCTATCATGGGAGTTTGGACTACGAGTTTGTTGAGAGCAAGTTTTGAAAGGGGATGCAAGGTCGGTGTTTAGACCTTGGATACTTATCTTTGATCCTTGAGTTGCTCCATATTTGTAGTTTTGAAATTTATAGTGTATCTGTGAAGGACCAAATGCTTAATACGGCATTATTCATAATACCCGGGCAATTTAAAAAAAATCCAATGTGAGTAGGCAATATGATGAAAACTATTGGAATTGTTAAATTGACCGAGCTTTCTGAATAACGCCCATCACTTATTGGGCCAAGTGATAAAAATATGTGTTTTTTTATTATTTCAATGTTGTCCTTGGTTATAATATAGAATAGGTAAGTACGATTAGGTACTATTTAATAAAACAAAGTCAACGGCGCAGGGCTCCTATTTCTTTCTGGTCTAAAGTAACCTAACATGAAGGAGATGACCTATCCGTGTCGGGGTGCCCTAAGCCCCCAAGCTCGCTGCGCTCGCTCTTGGACTAATTCTTCGACCCTAATTATCGAATTTCCCAACCGTTACGTAGCAATATGCATAATGACCAGACAATGTAATAAATATAGAAGTTTAAACCAGTATTCATTACATTGCCCGATTTGACTTGACTAGATTCATAATGCCCTGGCATTATCCATAATGCCCTGATTAATCACTTGGTCCATGACATATCCATGGGGCTGTAAGGTCATTTAAATATTTTCTTTCACACAATTTTTATCCCGATTTTTTAATCTTATAGCTCTTTCAAACGTTTAAAGCGACGCTTGGTAGCTGGTTATTTGAGCTGTATTATAAGAGCCTTCACAAGGGACGAAGCACAAGACAAACATTATTCTACGACTCTTGCTATCACAAATCACGTATAACTGGTGCTTATAGCACAGGAATCCTCCTAGTTTAAGCCCAGTTGCACATATTTTGTATCTTGCCACTAACTTAATTAGTCTAATTTAAGGTACAATCATTGTGAATAGGTTTAAGTCTTGAACAAATAAATATTGTTTGTTTGTTTATTGTTTGTTTATCTAGAAATAAATAAGTTCTATCTACTTTTCGTGTGAAGATGTGGTGCCAGTTCTGGTGTCAGAGTTAATTAAGCCGCCTCTAAGAACCCCACAGGCCTCTGACTTGGCTATTTCAAATAGATTTTGCAACTTTTAGAAATATAAGGAAGTACTTCAACCTTCAACCTTCCTTCTACCTTGTCGCACGGCCACTTCGCTTCTTCTTCGCACTCCACGTCACACTACAGCCGTTATGATGGCTCCTTCTCTGCAAATGCAGTGCACATCTGAAACTCTCTCCCACAATCCCTACGCGATAGCCCTTCTCTCGATTTCGTCAAGACGAAAATTAAAGAGCATTTCCTTATATGTTTGTATTTATATATATAATATATTTGTATTTATGTATGTTTGTATATATTTATGATTATTTTTTATGATTATAATTATGTTATTTTAAAATTGGACACTGGATCCTACCCTCTTTTCTTTATCTTCTCGTTTGCTGTAAGAGAACTCAACATTGAGTTAAGCTCGCCGTTGTACATGTACTTTATAATCACATTTAAATGTATTGCTTCTTTTTTTTATTTTTATTATTGATAGGCTCGCGTTTGAACACTATCTCACCTGATGGTAAGTGATGATGTGGTCGACGATGTAGCACGCTTACCTAGAAGAAACCTATTTACTCTTGACTTAAAGACTCCCAGGTTGAAGCTTTCAGGAAATACAGACTCTGGCAGGGAATTGCACTCCTTAGCTGCACGCATAATGAAAGTACTGCCAAAACGTTTGGTGCGTATAGGTGGGATGTCCTCCAAGTACCGATGACGCATCGCCGTACGTCTTGTAGTCCGATGATGGAACGGGCTAGGAGTAATTAGTTCATGCAATTCCATCGCACACTTCCCGAAATGTAACCGATAAAAAACCGACAGACTGGCAACTTGGCGCCGATGTTCAAGGCTCTGGAGCCTAGACTCAACCAATATCTCATTGCCGATGAGCCTTTTGGCCCGTTTTTCGATCGACTCCAGTGCATCCAGCTGGTACTTGGCAGATCCATCCCAGAGATGAGAGCAGTACTGCATGCATGACCGAACTTGGTACAAGTTGAGCAACTGTTCTGGCGTGAAGTAACGTCTCACCTTTGCAAGGATCCCCAACTTTTTGGCAGCCAGTTGAGCTTTTGCCTCAATGAATGGACCAAAATTGAGGGTCTTCTCGTGAAGACCTGCTAAATCTGTCAGGAGAGTTTGATGAGAACAAGTTTTGAAAGGGGATGCAAGGTCGGTTTTCAGAACTTGGTCTTATTTTAGGTTTTTTGAATCGTGTAATAATATTTTGTTTGTTGAACGAGGTTCAACGAGGGGGCATAAGTTGAAATACGATTCAAAGAAGGAAATTGTTTTTCCTGGAATGCGAGGCCGTAGCTTCTCAACGTGTAGGAATCCTCGAACGATCAATTCAATTCTCAATTTTTTATTGCGTACCATAATGTATATAGTTGGTACGGAAACAATTATGGAACCTGTCGGGCACAGCATAGATCAAGTAGGAGAGAGGAGGAAGTATACTGACAGTGTCATTCCAAGTTCATGGAAAGATGCTCAAGTAATTCCTTTACCTAAAAAGTCCAATCCCACATCCTTCTCTGAGTATCGTCCAATATCCGTCTTGCCGTTCCTATCCAAAGTCCTTGAACGGTTAATTCACAACCAAATAAGCACCATTCTCTCCAAAAATAATCTTCTTAACCCCTTCCAGTCCGGTTTTCGCCCTGGTCATAGCACAACTACAGCGCTTCTGAATATTACGGACGATATAAGGTCTGCCATGGAGATGGGTAATCTAACGGTTTTGGCTCTACTGGATTTCAGCAATGCCTTTAATACCGTGGATTTCGATGTTTTACTTGGCGTCCTTGCCTCTCCTAACATATCTCCATCGGTTGTTGAATGGTTTCGTAGTTACCTGTTTGGTCGCCGACAACGTATTTGCATCGAGGAGACCTTGTCTTCCTGGTGTAGTACTTTTGCCGGGGTACCTCAGGGCGGCGTTCTATCTCCCTTACTCTTCGCAGTTTTTATTAACTCAATATCCAATGAATTAATTTCTTCCTACCACCTTTATGCAGATGATCTTCAAATTTACACACGATCTCCTCTTGGTAATCTATCTGAGGCTATCTTGACCCAAAATAGTGATCTGGCCCGTATCTGCGACTGGAGCAAGAGGCACAGACTTACGGTGAACCCTATAAAAACGCAAGTTATGGTGGTGGGCAGTTCAAGATTGGTCTCAAGGATCGACTGGACGACTCTTCCCCAAATTTCTTTTGATAACTCTGTTGTACCCTTTAGCGAGAATGTTAAAAACCTGGGGATAATCATTGACAAGAACTTCTCTTGGACTGCCCAGCTACAGGAAGTTAGCCGCAAGCTACTCGCATCTACTGGTTCTCTGAGGAGACTGCGTAATTTTCTGCTGACTGACAACAAGATTGCGCTTGCTCAATCTCTTCTTCTACCCATCCTTGATTATGCTGATGCCAGCTATCTTGACCTCACTGAACTACAACTTGATAAACTTGAGCGTCTTCAAATTTTTTGTATAAGGTTCATATTTGGTTTGCGCAAATATGACCATGGTTCAGAATTCCGCGAGAAACTCAAGTGTTTGCCAATTCGCCTTCGCCGGAATGCTCATATTCTTTCCCTCCTGTATAATATACTATTTCTCCCATCTACCCCTCTTTACCTCAAAAATCGATTTCAGTTTTTATGTGACTCGCACACTAAAGTTCTTAGGTCATCGGATAACATGAAACTTAAAATGCTAATGCATTCCACTATCTTCCTGGACAAATCTTTTACTGTCCAGGCCGCTCGTCTATGGAATGCATTGCCTGTAACAATAAAACGCCCGCAATCATTACCGATCTTCAAAAGACTGGTGAAGGAGCACTACCTGTCACAGTGATCTTCTTCTTGTTGCAGCTGTATTGTTTTCTTGACTGTATATTTATATGTATGTATGTATTTATGTATCTATTTTAGTATTTTATATTTAGTGCTTTTTATGTTTGTTACTTATTGTTTTATTCAAACTTACACCAAGTGCAACCCCATGTCGTGTCCAGGCTATCTCTCTCCATTCTGGGTTGCCTGGAAGAGATCGCAGAACGCGATAAGGTCGCCTGTTGTATGTTTGTTTTAATTTTAAGGTTTCCGTTTGTAATATTGTTTTTGTCTTGGTGTACAATAAAGTGTATATAAATAAATAAATAAATACACTGGGTGTTAAATGTGATACATTAATAAAATGTTTTAATTATACAGAATTGAATTTATATTTAATACTAGCTGTGCCCGCGGCTTCACTCCCGTTAACTGACTGCCTACCCTACCCTGCTCACCTTCCTACCTACCCTACTTATCTGCCTACCATTTTTTTTCTAGGATCATTATTTATTCTTAACATTCAGAAAATGGCTTCAAATGCACAACGCCATCCATCGAATATCGAGTTCAACTGTCCGAGTATCTGAATTGCGTGTGTTGTGATAATTTTACTTCTTGAACACTTTAAATTCATCTAACTTTTTAATCGAGTGAACCGATTGCGATGAAACAAAAACTAAGTACCTAATACTTCAAGTTACGCACAATTTATATGTATAAAAGTTGTCTACATTGGTTTAGTACATTTTACGTGATGCGTGCACAAATAAACAGACAAAAAACCCAAAAAAGCTGGAAATGGGTTCTGTTGGTTATCCATTAAAACCCTGGCTATTTTTTTGGAAATGTTTTCGATGTACAAAAACGACTTTTCTACAGATTTATTATATTGATGATGATTGTTGTACAAATTATATACATTTATTTCATTAGTACTAATGTACAAACTATTTATTAAAAAATATAATAATTATTTTTATATATTATGTAATTAATATTTATTATTCCTAACGCTTCATATTTATTTAAAAATGTATGTTGCGTATTATGGGTAGCGTATCTTTAATAGTGAGTATTTTTAGATATAAATAGATAGTTATGAAGTTACTTATAATTTATCATTTAAGTATTAAACTCATACTAGAGTAACATTTGTTTTCAAGGAAAAGGTTCAAATTATTGATAAATATGTTATATTTACATAAATTCTTTTTTATTTCGGATAATTTATTATAATTTTGTATGGGTATGACAAAGGTACTATTGGAGTGTATTGCAGTGCACGCTGTGAAGCTCCTGTGCTTCTGAACGGAGCTAGGCATCAGCTGGCTATGTTAGACGGAGTCGAGTGCAACGGAAAATGGAGATCCTATTCTACTCTATAAGGTTGTTATTTTTTTAAACTTAAACTGCATTTTATTGTGTTATGTTAAAAAAGTACTACAAGGAATGATTTTCAAGTATATCCAGCATTATCGGCAGTCAATTATGAGACTGAAGATAATGAGAATAGAAAACTCAATTCTATTTCTGTCAAGCTAGTTTTAATCTTTCTCAAAAATACAAGGAAGTAGGAAGTACTAGAACCAAAATAAATCAACGTCTTGCAAATACAATTTGCTTGTGCAAATTGTCAATCCTAGCCCCTACAGTAAGGGAAGTGGCGCCATCTGTCATTGAAACCCCTGAACGTCGACACGTTACATGGAGGTGTGAGCTGTATCGCAGCGCTTTACATTGATCGATCGTCGCTTGTTCTCTAGAAATCAATGAAATTGCGATAGAATTGGATATTTGGGTTCCTTAAGAGGAAATGTGGTCGCAGACATCCGACTTAATTTCCTAAGTTAAAAGTCATAATTTGAGGTTTGGCTCTCGTCTATTTCCTCCTCCAATATTGGACCGATTTAAAAGATATTTCATAAACAGGAAAATAAAGATATATACTGTGCCTCCTTATTTTTTGATGATATATTATCTTTAGAAGCACTATAACCCCTAAAAAAAGATGCTCAAAATTGCACTGTCAACAGAGGCATAATGTACAAATTTGACAACTATAAATGAAAAAAGCAACAACATAGGACCAAACGTAGAATTATAAATTTTGGATAGGAAATTCAGTCGGATGTCTGCGACTAGATTTCCTCTTAAGTGATTCGTGTTGGGCGAAGGATTGTCATGAGAATCATTTCTAAAACTAGACTGCAATATATTCCTATTTGAAGTGTTGTTATAGTATCCTAATGTCTAAGAAGATGAGTAATGAAAACCGAATTCAGTAACTTGAAGCATTCACTCTTGAAAAATACAAGGCATTACTAAAACCAAAATGAATCAATGTCTTCCAAATTCAATTTGCTTGCACATTTCAATCCGAGATCCTACAGTAAGGGAAGTGGCGCCATCTATCATCTAAACCCCTGAACGTCGATACGTTACATCCAAATAGAGGTGTAAGCTGTATTGCCTGTATCGCAGTGCTTTAGATTGATCGATCGTCGATTGTTCTCTCAGAACAGTCGAGGATCAGTTGAGCAGTTTGGTGCAATAGAATTGCAGTACATTTGGATGATTGTGTTGGTAATAGTTTTACTGAAACTAGACAAAACTATATATCTTTATGTAGTTTGTCAGTATCAGTACGCTATAACGAAATATTTTCTTTATTATTTTTAACAGATATTGTATATGATATGATATGTATTTATGGGTAAATTACGTGTCGTGGTGGCCCAGTGGCTAAAGACATCGCCTCTCGTGCTTGAGGTTTTGGTTTCAAATCCAGGCAAGTACTAATGTGACTTTTTTTTAATCATATTTCATATGGACTTTCTAAGTTGATCTTGGACATCGCTGACAGCAGTGAAGGGAAAACATCTTCAGGAAACCTGTGGGGTGACCATAAGCTCTTAGAGTAAGGTTATTTTGAGATCGCGTAAGTGACAGATGTATACAAGTCATATACATCTGTCCCTTACACACACTCAAAATAACCTTACTCTAATGGTCCCCCTGAACTTTTGTGTTCCATTGCTGTAATTGTTGCAAGTCGTTCCAGGTAAATAAATAAAATAAACCTTTGTTATTTTTATTAATGCAATAGATTGATGATGGAATATTCTTTGTTGTGTGTGTTTGTATAATTATATTTAATTATAAAATTGTTGTAAAGGATCTGCACAGATCAAAATAATTGAGCATGATTTTCAATAAGGTAAAACTAAAGGTGGAACGGAAAACTTTTTAATTTGGGTTATCTACTACAAACCAAGATTAAAAAGGGGTCCCATATTATGTAAATGACATCAAGAAGTAATTTCAAATGAATGGAAAGGATCACAAACGAGGAAGGGTCCCTAAATCATATGTTCGATTATTCAGCTTTGAATAAGGACACATCTGGAATTGACCATTCACGAAAAGCCTTGTTAAGTTTACGTAACATTGACCTATAAAGTCTTTCCTTTTGGGAAAGTATTTTATAATAATTCCAATGTCACTCTAATGTGTTTGGTTAGCTGTTGCGGTAGCGTAATTATCAGTAGGGGAGGAAGGCACGATCGAAGAGAGAGATTCGAAGTTTTTATGCCGTTTTATAACCCGAGATCCCAGTGCAAAAATCTGCATGTACATTAAAGATCTGTTTGCCAAACGAGAACATGAATTGTATTTCATTTTAATTAAAAGCTTCAAGTTCAAGTGACAAATCTAATAATGAATCTAAAACACCAAAGCTTTTGGGAAATTAAATACCGCTAAGAAATCTGCACTTCCATTGCAATATTTTAGTCTGATTTAAACAACACGTAATGTAGAATTTTATCTTTATGAGAACTTTACAAACTAACTTTCAAAACATACTACCACCCACAAAGAGCTAGCACGTAACCTCCAAAAACCTACAAATTCGCATCCTAAGAAAATCTCGCAGCCTTTCTTTTGCATGTGATAGTAAGTAAACAGTACTTCTTTATCTCATCTGCCTCGCAAATACTGAGGAAGCGTCTGACTGAGCGCTGCGATCATGTGCACTCGATTGCTGGGGGCTATAGTTTAGGAGACAGTGGTGATGAAAGTTTTATTTATTTGAATTTGCAACAAAGTAGAAATCAGGGTTTTTTTTCAGTGAGCTCCTTCTTTCATAGGAGATTACAGCAAGCATATACTAAGAGGAAAAGCAGAGAAATCTAAAATTTATTTTGAATTGCCATTTTAGGCTAAATAGATGTCTGGTCGATTTTTATGGTATGAAACAAACGGGCATTTTGTCAACAAAAATATCCGACCATTTGACATTATCTACTTAAACTCTTGCCCACTCTCTGTTGTTTCTGTTGACTATTTTTTTTAATATGGTTAGGTTTTTAGAAAACCTTAACTACTGTCCAATACATTTCTGTACAGTGTAATGAATACCATCAAAAACATAAATGTGAAAAAGGGAGACAAAGTCAAAGTCAATTTTTTTTTTTAAAATTGGGCCAGTAAGCGACACTTTTGAACGTCATACATATATGAATTTCAAGTAATAAAAAATGATTCTACCGTGCATTCGGCAAAGTAGCTTGTTATGGAGAAGAACGAACAAGAAACTCCACACGAATTCTTTTTAAAAAATAGGTGTTTTACAATATTTAGATAAGTACATACATTAATAAATTCATATATGTGAGGCAGTTCAGTACTAGCCAAGTTAGTTTCAGTATTAGTTAAGTTAAGTACTAGCCAAGTTCAATACTAAGAATATGCGCGGTTGTTGATAACGCCGACAAAAGAATTGAGATCTAAATGGGTGCCAAGTACTAGAGGGTGACCATGAGCTCTTGGAGCGGTATCAATTTGAGATCGAATAAGGGACAGAAATGTATCTGACTTGTATACCACCCTGTATCCTGAAATTTATTTACAAGAAAATAAAACATCCAAAAATAAATTTAGAACACAATTTCATGCTTTTTCTGCTACAACAATAATTGCTGTTTTACAATATAACTTCTTAAATTTGAATAGTCGAATTATTTACGTAAAGCAGATAACTTAAGATAAATAAATTGTAGCTCAAGATTTGACTTGGCTGGTTTTTTAAGTGGTGCCTGTGTCGAGAAGAGCACTGTCAAGGCTAAGACCTTGTGATTTGTGGATAGTAATAGCATGAATGCTAAGCAAATAGGGAATTGGTCCCTGTTAATTAACATATACATTACTTAATATCTGAAACTTGGTCTTGAATCGTTCTAGAATTAAGGGTGGTATTCTACTCGTAAACATATTATGGCAAACCGAAGTCTCACTGCAACATGATGACCACGACCGCTCTGCCAAGAGTGTACCGACGAAGAAGAAGAATTCCACTCGTTATATATTCACGTGAAGACTTTAAAATCCACATAAAGACCGGCTGTCATCAATTTTGATTGCTGATTCTTACATTACAGGCACTTTAGGTAAGTGTTCCTATTAGAATCAATTTATTGAAAAATGATAACAAAATGATAAAAAATTACTAGTTTCAGATTTATTCCTTTGTATTCACCCAACTACCTATCTGGATTCCAAATCTGAACTTTCTAGGTCATCTGGAACTGGGTTAGAGTTTTGATCTATAGGTCAGTCAGTGATAACGATGACGATTTTTAGACGTTAATATCTGAATAACCGTTAGAGCTATATTTATGAAATTTTGGCTTATAGTTCATTTTAGCGATTTTAATACATAAACCAAATGTCATGTGTTTATGTTAAATAGATTTTGAGTTATTAAGAATACCACAAAAGTAGCTCCAAATGGTTCGTGTAATATTACAATCAGCTGCTGCGTTGCCAGTTCCTTTTTGCTTGAGCTTGGCTTGACACGCTGCCGCGTGTCTAGATATTGATTTATCATCATCATATGAGCCGAAAGATGTCCACTGCTGGATATAGGCCTCCCCAAGCGTCGCCACATTGACCAGTCTCGTGCGTTTTGCACCCAGCAGATCCCCGCAATCTTCACCAGGTCATCGGTCCATCTACCTATTGACCGATGTCACTAGGTAGTGGGAGGCCTTCCAACGCGACGTCTTCCAGTTCGCGGTCGCCATTCCAGAACTTTTCCGCCCCATCGGCCATCCGTTCTGCGAGCAATATACCCTACCCGCTTCCACTTAAGTTTGGCAATTCTTCAGGCTATGTGTAGTAACACTGGTTCTCATGCGGATGTCTACATTTATGATTCGATCACGTAAGGAAACTCCGAGCATAGCCCTCTCCTTTGCCTTTTAGGACTTCAGATAACCCTATAATACTTCATCGGAACCGGCTCAATTCTTCCTCGAGTTCGGCGATCTTCTCGTCGGTCTGGAGTATTCGCATTTTATATACTATGTTTTATATATTTTATATGTTGCCATCGTTGGTGTGTATTGGGATAGACGGGTCCAGTCCAGGGATTCTTCGCATCCCTTGCCACGCCGTACCCTCGACCGCTACCGTAGTCGAGGAGTGACAAACTGCCGGGCACTAGAGGCCGTTTTTGGGTTCCGTACCCAAAGGGTAAAAACGGGACCCTATTACAGACTCTGCTGTCCGTCTGTCTGTCACCAGGCTGTATCTCATGAACCGTGATAGCTAGACAGTTGAATTTGTCACAGATGATGTATTTCTGTTGCCGCTATAACAAAAATTACTAAAAACAGAATAAAATAAATATTTAAGGGGGTCACCATACAACAAACGTGATTTTAGTGCCGTTTTTTGCGATAATGGTACGGAACCATTCATGCGCGAGTCCGACTGTCACTTGGCCGGTTTTTTATTTGTGCTATTCATTTCGGTTTGGGGGGTTTGCCGTAATCGCCACGCTTGGCTGGCGGATTTGCGATCGCAGTTTGTTGTTAAAGTGCTTCTCTGCTGCCTATTCTCTGGTGTGTCTCTTACGACACCCACGGGAAGATATGGGATGGAGAAATTCTTTACGTCTGACACCAAACGGAACAATATATAATTATATGTTAACTGATTATATACTAACTAACAATATAAAATCATTTGGCACAAGATATAAATGTATAAGCATCAATTTTTTCAGTTGACCTCTTCGATTACCTGCCTAATTTTCAGTAAGTATTAAATCCCACTTCATGTAAAGCACCTATTTTTTATCTATCGTTAAATAAATTTTCAGCTACATTGTTTTAAAATCTTTTTTTTAATTTATTATAGATAGGCTCGCGCTTGACCACTATCTCACCTGATGGTAAGCGATGATGTGGTCGACGGTGTAACATGCTTGCCTAGAAGTAACCTATTCACTCTTGACTTAAAGATCCCTAGGTTGTAGCTATCTGGAAACACAGACTCCGGCAGGGAATTCCACTCCTTAGCTCTAAGCATAATGAAAGTATTTCCAAAACGTTTAGTGCGTATGGGTGGGATGACCACCATATACCGATGGCGCATCGCCGTACGTCTTTTCGTCGGACCACTTGGATATAAATGCCGGTGTCCCTCAGGGGTCAGTACTCTCAGCAACATTATTCTTGCTGCACATTAACGATCTGCTAAAACCCGGTACCTTTGGGTATGCAGACGACAGCACTGTTGCTGAGAGATACTTGTCCAACGCTCGTACCACCGGGCCTCAGGTCCAGTCTCTCCGGGAGGCCATGGTGGAGCGCTTAAACCTGTCCTTGCAGGCAGTCTCCGAATGGGGCGATGCCAATCTGGTCAGGTTTAATGCTGCTAAAACCCAGGCGTGTCTTTTTTCCGCAAAAAAGAGTCAATTTCACCCGGCTCCAACTTTCCGAAGTGTGACCGTGCCAATAACTGACCATCTTGAGCTGCTTGGCGTTACGGTGACATCGACTCTCAATTTTGGCCCATTCATTGAGGCAAAGGCTCAGTTGGCTGCCAAGAAGCTGGGGATCCTTGCAAAGGTGAGAAGATACTTCACGCCAGAACAGCTGCTCAGTTTGTATCAAGCGCAAGTTCGATCATGCATGGAGTACTGTTCTCATCTCTGGGACGGCTCTGCCAAATACCAACTTGATGCACTAGAGTCGATCGAAAAGCGGGCCAAGAGGCTCATCGGCGATGAGGCATTGGTTAAGTCAAAGCTCCAGAGCCTTGAACATCGTCGCCGAGTTGCCGGCTTGTCGGTTTTTTATCGATTACATTTCGGGGAATGTGCGATGGAATTGCATAATCTAATTCCGCCCAGCCCGTTTCATCATCGGACTACCAGACGTACGGCGATGCGCCATCGGTACATGGTGGACATCCCACCCATACGGACTAAACGTTTTGAAAATACTTTCATTATGCGTACAGCTAAGGAGTGGAATTCCCTGCCGGAGTCTGTGTTTCCCGATAGCTACAACCTAGGGGTCTTTAAGTCAAGAGTGAATAGGTTACTTCTAGGCAAGTGTGCTCCATCATCGGCCACATCATCGCTTACCATCAGGTGAGATGGTGGTCAAGCGCGAGCCTATATAAGATAAAAAAAAAAAAAAAAAAACGTCTTGTACTTCGATGATGAAACATTTCCAATTCCATCGCACACTCCCCGAAATGCAACCGATAAAAAACTGACAAGCTAGCAACTCGACGACGATGTTCAAGGCTTTGGAGCTTTGACTCGATGTAAAATCAACAAGTCAACTTGATTTGTTTGACAACTAGACCGACATTTTGACTAATAGAAAGCAGACATTTCAAAACCGGTGGTATCTGCCTTTACTCAACCATTTTCCTAAATTGAACGACACACTAACTATTCACTAGTGCCTTGAATGGTGGTCGAAATAACTTAGAAACTTCGGTCCCTAGCTCCTGCACTATAAGCGGCATTTTGCATGTGATTCAACTGCACTCAACTCGTAAACACAGTCGTAATTAAGTAAAGCGCTGTAGCGCTTAATGTTCGCTATTACGTACGGGGTTAATACTGTGTGCGATTGTTGAGGGTTCCAGCTTTTTATAGAGCGAACCAATGTAGCACTTTTTAGCTGTAATGACATATTTTATTTTAAGGAACGGGAATATTAAATGTGTCTGGGGAGGTTTTAGTCGGTTTGGGCATCGCAATGGATGTATCATGTTTTACTTTTACTTAATATCTATGCTTGTATTAAAGAAAAAGACAGTGATAAACTAAAGTGACCTTTATTTTTACCGACTTCAAAAAAACGGAGGTAATCTATTCGACAAGTATGTATGTAATAGTGTTACACAATATTCACATATGTTATTCTATGTGGGCTTCTAAGCACATGTACCAAATTGTTGTTTGTCCACGCATTTCTCCGAAACTACTTATCGGATCATGATCATTCTTTCTGTGTTGGATTGAGTATCTTTCAACTTAGGAAATTGTGCAAGTTGCACCAAAATGGTCCCTCAATTTTCAACATATGGAGCATACAACCGAATCCCTTAGCGACAAACAGAACGAATGTGTAAATTGAGTTATTATGGGTATTTTTTCAATCCTTTAGGTACCGTACTATAGAAATTACTATTTTTTTTGTGATGGTGTACTAAAATTAAGTAGAGGGAAATAAAAACTTTTGTTTCGAAAGTCGGTGTCGAAAAATGATAAAAACAAGAGCTGCCAAAGACACCGACTTCCGAAACGAAAGTTATTTTGCACTTTTCATTGTTTTACTTTTGAAGTCGATTTTTTTTACATTATGTTTTTATAAATGTGAAACCGTAGTTTGTCTTCTTTCTCACAGCAGTAAATCAAATTGACGTGATTTTTAGGGTTCCGTACCCCCTTAGGGTAAAAACGGGACCATATTACTAAGACTCCGTGGTCCGTCTTTCTGTCTGTCACCAGACTGTACCTCATGATCCGTGATAGCTAAGCAGTTGAAAATTTTACAGATGATGTATTTCTGTTGCCGCTATAACAACAAATACTAAAAACAGAATAAAATAAATATTTAAGTGTAAGCCTATACAGCAAACGTGTTTTTTTTGCAAATTTTTTCGATACGGAACCCTTCATGTGCGAGTCCGAATCGCACTTGGCCGGTTTTAACACAGATATAGTTAATGGGCTCTAGACAACCTTATTCAATGACAGCGATGGCGATTGTTCAAAATGCAAAAATGAAAGGGATTGATAACATGACATTTCGATAGCACTCGACAATTTTTACCACAAATTACGTAAGCGGCGGCGCGCCGCAGACAGAGAGTCCACTACGAACAAAGTGAATAATATAAGCTAGTTAGATAAAAAGGTAAAAAAAACAAGTTGACAACTTAAAAATGTTATATTTATGTTATTTAAAGTCCATAGAGGAAAAATCTATACATTGTAGCTTTGCTTAATGAAAGACCATGAAACTTGTCACCCTTCTAGATCTCAACTCTTCTTCGTCAAACTTGGCGCCTCTTTTTACATTTTATTTTTGTCGAGTTTAATGCCTTGCCAGATTTTTATGTTTTTAGTGGGATCATTATTACACCATTGATACGTCTTGTTAGCATCCAATCTTCGTCGTTAAACTTACGTCGGATATTTGATGCTCTGCCTACCATCTAACTAAGGCATGTAAGCATGTTTGTAACTTATACTACCTACTCTTTTTAGGGTTCCGTACCCAAAGGGTAAAAACGGGACCCTATTACTAAGACTCCGCGGCACATGAGTAGAGTGTCCGCGGTCCGTCTGTCTGTCTGTCTGTCACCAAGCTGTATCTTATGAGCCGTGATAGCTAAGCAGTTGAAAATTTTACAGATGATGTGTTTCTGTTGCCGCTTTAACAACAAATACTAAAAACAGAATAAAATAAATATTTAAGTGTAAGCCTATACAGCAAACGTGATTTTTTTGCATTTTTTTTCGATAATGGTACGGAACCCTTCATGCGCGAGTCCGAATCGCACTTGGCCGGTTTTAACACAGATATAGTTAATGGGCTCTAGACAAGCTTATTCAATGACAGCGACGGCGATGGTTCAAAATGCAAAAATGAAAGGGATTGATAACATGACATTTCGATAGCACTCGACAATTTATACCACAAATTACGTAAGCGGCGGCGCGCCGCAGACAGAGAGTCCACTACGAACAAAGTGAATAATATAAGCTAGTTAGATAAAAAGGTAAAAAAAACAAGTTGACAACTTAAAAATGTTATATTTAAGTTATTTAAAGTCCATAGAGGAAAAATCTATACATTGTAGCTTTGTTTAATGAAAGACCATGAAACTTGTCACCCTTCTAGATCTCAACTCTTCTTCGTCAAACTTGGCGCCTCTTTTTACATTTTATTTTTGTCGAGTTTAATGCCTTGCCAGATTTTTATGTTTTTGGTGGGATCATTAATACACCATTGATACGTCTTGTTAGCATCCAATCTTCGTCGTTAAACTTACGTCGGATATTTGATGCTCTGTCTACTCTCTAACTAAGGCATGTAAGCATGATATGATGTACATTTAGACGAATCGATGTATTTGTGTTTGTAACTTATACTACCTACTCTTTTTAGGGTTCCGTACTCAAAGGGTAAAAACGGGACTCTATTACTAAGACTCCGCGATCCGTCTGTCTGTCTGTCTGTCTGTCCGTCTGTCACCAGGCTGTATCTCATGAACCGTGATAGCTAGACAGCTGAAATTTTCACAGATTATGTATTTCTGTTGCCGCTATAACAACAAAAAATAAAATAAATATTAAAGTGGGGCTCCCATACAAAAAACGTGATTTTTTTGCCGTTTTTTGCGATAATGGTACGGAACCCTTCGTACGCGAGTCCGACTCGTACTTGGCCGGTTTTATTTAAAATTCGGAATCAATATAGTAACCCTAGTGAATCTGTTAAGTTTAGGTGTCAGTTTTCGAAACGGAGGGAGTGGCCTTTCTATTTTACAATTTTTTATTTAACTTGCAATGTATGTATGTATGTAAGTGTGTTCGATAGGCTTATTACGTATCTTTTGCAAGAGCAAAACGATAGCGATTTATGCGCAATAATTGCTCTTCCATAAAGAAGTTTTAGAGTTGTTGGCGGGTTTTGTTTAAAAAAGTACATTTGACAAACAGCGAGTGATTAGCAAACGACTGTGTAGGACCTACCCTACCTACACTGCAGGTAATTCCAACTTTTATGACTTTTATTTATTTATCGCTATCGTTTTGCTCTTGCAAAAGATACGTAATAAGCCTGCGGGTCTAATGTTGCAACTGAATTTTAAAGCAGTTATGCTCCACCCATTAAGATGAAATTTTGCATACACGTTTAGTTTGGATGACAATGCACAACCATGCCTATGATTTAGAATGTCGACACTTAGCTAATCAGCTAAGTGACGTTAGCTAATCAGCTAAGTGAAACCAATATGGCGGACAAGTCGTTTTTTGTGCACTACCATGTTATGTGTAGTAAATGAAAGGGTTTGCTGAGAAGAATACGAAAAAGCTCGTTTAAAAAAAGAGTTTCTTAATGAATAATTTTATTGTGACAATACCAAACATTTTTGACTTTTTTCAAATCGATTGTGATGATTGAATTTCGTTGATAGAATGTTACTTGTCTAGAACAGAACTCTGGGCTAATTTTTGTGCTGTTGCTTACCTTATTAATCATCATCTGCCTAGCCTTTTCCCAACTATATTGGGGTCGGCTTCCAGTCGTACCGGATTCAGCTAAGTACAAGTGTTTTACATGGAGCGACTGCCTATCAGACTCTGACCTCCACAACTCAGTAACTGGGTAAACACGGTACCCCTTGGCAAGACTGGTGTCAGATCACAAGCTTCTGACTACCCGTAACGACTGTCAAAGATCTTCAAATGACCGCCGGAACCAACGGCTTAACGTGCTTTCCGAGGCACGGAGGAAACTCGGTATGTTCAAATGGTCACCCATCCACGGACCGACGTCGTCAAGCGTTGCTTAACCGTGATGATCGACCCGTGCGGCTGTTATTATTTAGCCACGAGCTCCTCAATTGCTTACCTTATTAATATCTTCCGAAATTAATTTTCTGAGTAATCATTCTCAATCAAAGGCCATACAATGGTTACTATTCTGGTAGAAACGGCGCTTCGATACTGTCATGTTCTTGCCATACTATAAAGTTATTATAATATCAAGTTAATACCGAACAAGGTCTGTGGGTCCGTCCCCGAAACATTGTTGTCTATTTCCATACCTGTAATATTTAAGGCAGCCACAGAGATGCTTCGTTAGCCTCTGCTAGACGCGGCATTGTCAAAACTTTCCACACAAACCAAACGTGTCAGTGAGTCATTGTTTAAAATTGACGGCCCGTGACTATTCTGGACACGGTTATGACAGCTGAAACTTGTAATACATTGCACGTGCTTGAATATTTTTAGTAATAGTAGCTTCTGCCCGCACCTTTTTTTTTTTGTGTGGAACCATCCAATGACTTCGCTTGCTCTGAGTGAAGCGGGAGGGCGTGTCAGACTTTTACTGACTAAAACCCACCCGTGTTCCTTCAGTTGCTTGAGCCAAGGCCGCGGTAAATCTTTTTCAAATTTATCCGCGACCCAGACAGGCATCGGCCCTAGTGGACCCACTCAGTTTTACTGACGCCGTCCACAAGCCCGCGCCTACGGAGGCCGGGAATCGTCTTGTGACTCCCAACGCCCGGGACGTCTCCTGCGTTGGCTAGTGGCGTCTCCGTTACGTCTCCCTCACGTGTTCCGCATCCTCCTTTGCGAGCATAACTGCTTCGCAGAAGGTCACCACACAGCTTCCCATGCCCTCTCGCTCCGTACCATGACCTGAACCAGGGCCGGACGCGAGAGGTCGCCACCACCGATCGCTTCCACGAGGACACAACGTTGCTCCGCCCAAGCGGTGCAGACCTTCACCGTATGCTCCTCCGTGTCACAAACCTCCCGTAACAGCCGTGTCCGGTGAGGACCTGCGTCAGGCAGAAGGTGAGACACCATGGCGCCTTTTAAACCACTCCTCAAAGAGGGGCCTTATCGTCTCAATTGTGGCGTGCCCAGCGCTGGGTTGTGACAGTCGCACTCTCGAAGTCGCCATGAGATCCTGTCGGAGCTCTGTCCGCCGAGCCTTGATTTGTCGCGGCAACGGTGTTTCACCCCGGCGGCGTTTCGCCTCCTCGCGCCACTCCCATATGTGCGCGAGGACTTTTGCCTCCAGATCCCATGGCGGCAATACGGCAAGGGGGCTCGCCACCTCACCGGAGACCGTGCGATGTCCTCGGACCAGCCGAATTGACATGACCCTTTGGGACGCAACCAGCGGACTGGTCGCCACCTCAGAGAACACGCCCACACCGGTGCCCCGTAAAGGGCCATGAACCGCACGACCCCCGCATAGAGCCTCCGGCATTCTGCCCGCACCTACACCCACGTGAAAAGTGTCCATCTTAATATACCGATATTCCTGCGTGCTTCGAAAAGCACGTTAAGTTATTGGTCTTGACTGTTAGTTGTAGATCTTTGACGGCATTCACGGATAGTTAGAAACCAGGAAATCTGACTAGCCCTGCCAAGGGGTATCGTTTTACCCTGTTACTTGGTTTTGGAGGTCAGATAGAGAGTCAGTCTTTGTAAAATACTTTTTCTTCTTTTCGTGTAAGGATGTGGCCACCTCTGGTGTCAGAGTTAATTAAGCCGCCACTGGGAACCCCACAGGCCTCTGACTTGGCTATTTCAGACAAACATTAAATATATAAGTCCAGGTTTCCTCTCGATGTTTTCCTTCATTGTTGCCTGTGATGTCCGAGATAAACGTTTGAATTTGAAAAAGTCACGTTGGTACTTGCCCGGATTTGAACCCACGACCTCAAGCACGAGAGGCGAGGTCTCAGCCACTGGGCCACCACGATATGTAAAATACAGGAACTCAGCTGAATCCGGTTAGACAGAAAGCAGACCCCAATATAGTTGGGAAATGGCTAGGTAAATAAAAGAAAGAAAGAAAATATATTTATTTGTGACCTGCACAGGAGACACGATAATTAAATGAATATGAATGATGTCTATAGTCATTGACAGCTCACCTGTTCCGTGATCTGTAGGCGCCTAAGTATTTCCGAGATAGCCTCATAACCTCTGTAGTAATTCCAAAAAGCCGGACATTATGAAACATCCTTTCATTACTGGGATGCCTCAATACCATATTTGTATAATACCTTTCAATAACCTTGGGTTCGGGGTACAGCGGAAGCGAATGAGACATTCCGAGAATAGCTTCCTATTATGATATTTTTATTTGATCAACCTTTTGTAAGGTCATTGTCAATGTATCCTAGAGTTAGAGGTTTGAGGATACAGTGAAAATGTCACATATGGGGTTAAGAACTGAAGAAACTAAGAAGTGGGGTACCAGGGTACCATTTTCAAGGTTAGGTTATCATGAGATTGGCCCCCACTAGCAAAAAACAGAATAGGGATGTTTTCTGGGTAGAAAAAAGATAGTTAAGTCCGTCATTGAGATTATCAAATAAATAAAAATTGACAAAGATAAAGTGCATCAAAGTTCAGGAGTGGGCCTGTGACGTCACTTTGGCACACCGTGACATCACACGATTTTTCAACGCACTGTATCGTCGTATTTTTTGTTCAGGTGACAAAAAAAAAAGAGGCCAACATTTTAAGGTTATCCAACTAACGGACTAAATAGATATTTTACAATGCAAGTCCTCGAAAAGATCGTTTTCTCAAAAATGGTATGTTATGTTGTCATAACATATATTTTCCTTTAAGTTTTAATTTCATTTGTAACAAATATTTTATGGGGCATGCGGTGCTAACCTTTAAGAAATTGTAGTACTAACCTTAGACATAAACAAACTTGAAATTTAAATGTATCAGTATATACAATTGCTGGTTGGCCAAATAAATAAATAAAATAAATAACGTCTCTAAAAAGTATCCAGAAAGTGAACTCTACCGGAGACTTATTCACAACTGTCCAGTAAGAAGCGAGATTTTAAATTTGGAATCTCCTACTGTCCAGTAAGTAAGTATGTAATTTACTTACTGGACAGTAGTAGGGATTGGTCCGATATATCAAAACGTAATTTATAACGGATATGTGTGAGATATCATAATATATCGATATCTGTATCAAAATAACCGATATTACAAAAACTGTATCTAATAAAAACCTTAACTGTAACAATGCGAAAACGTACGAACTACGAACAAAACGCAAACTTCACAAACGATAGGAACCGTAGGCGCTTAACTCTCTTTCTAAGTATTATTTCGCGTTTGTTGTTAGTTTACTCATTTAAATAACATTTTAACTTTTGCAGACTGTACTAAATGATATCGATATCTGAAAACTGTTTTCGATATCTATATGAAAACTGTATATCGGTTACATAACCGTTTGTGCAAAAAACCGATAACGCCCATCTCTAGACAGTACGTCATCCTCTTTAGATCTGCTTAAAAAAAAAACATAGTACCAGCCAGACTCAGATTAGAGTTTAGCCATTATAACATGGTTATAGGAGGGAGGCTCCAAATATCTATCTCTCTTTTTGGTATGACATATTATGAGATAGATATATTTTTGAGTCCGTTAATCAAGATGTACAACAAACAATTAAATATAAATGCCCCCGGTAAATCGATCACAATATCTATCAGTAATTGCCCTAATATGAATGTAACCTTCAATATTAATTAAACGAATTTGTTGTTAAACTTTCATTCATTTTTGAGAAAAGCATTCTACAAGCCTCAACCAGTAAGAAAGCCATCCTGACCTCGTATATAACCGGACCTCACCTGCGGTTCGGTCCGGTTAACTCATACTTGGCCAGGAAGGCTTACTTACTGGATTCTGCAGTAATGTAAGCAAGCAGCCAAACTGTGCGGATAGTGTCACTTTTTTATACTAGTGCTTTTTACTTTCCTGTACATTTTTAATTTTTAAATCCAACGTCAGTCCGCCGCATAGAGTTTTTATTATTTGAGAAAAGTTTTAAAAATTTGTTCTTTATCATTCATATAATAGGTAAAACAAAAACAATACTTATTAAATATGTTTGGCAGAATGAATTTTTTGCTCGTGCCTTTTTGCGATACGACGTGACAGCTATTTGCGCATGCGCAGTAGAGATGCCCGAGGAACTATGAACTATTAGTTTATCTGTGGATATGCTGAGCGCCCTTGAATAAGCGCCATTTTATTAATTTCTTGCTTGGTTCAGATATATTTTTTTATTTCCTTGCACAATGCATACTAAAATGTTGTATGATACATGTGCGTAAGATGATTTCCGACTTGTGTCGGTTTATCCACTCATCGGAAATCACCTACTTTCCGCACTTGTAGCATATATACAATGCATGTCCTCGAAAAGAGCGTTTTCCAAGCAGCCAAACTGTGCGGAAAGTGTCACTTTTTTTTACTAGTGCTTTTTACTTTCCTGTACTTTTTTAATTTTTACTTCCAACGTCAGCCCGCCGCATAGAGTTTTTATTATTTGAGAAAAGTTTTAAAAATTAGTTAAGTATAGATTATCATTAATATAAAAGGTAAAACAAAACTAATACTTCATTTAAGGCGTTTTTAATTACTCTAGATTTAGATTTTGATCAATAAATTAATTTTAAATATTCATTAAATATGTTTGGCAGAATGAATATTTTGCTCGTGCCTTTTTGCGTTACGACGTGACAGCTATTGCACATGCGCAGTAGATATGCCCGAGGAACTATGAAGTGTTAGTTAATCTGTGGATATGCTGAGCGCCCTTGAATAACCGCCATTTTATTAATTTCTTGCTTGGTTCAGATATTTTTTTTATTTCTTCGCACAATGCATAGTAAAATGTTGTATGATACACGTGCGTAAGATGATTTCCGACTCGTGTCGATTTATCCACTCACTCGCTTCGCTCGCTCGTGAATAAAAATACCACTCATCGGAAATCACCTACTTGCCGCACTTGTAGCATAAATAACTATTATCTACACTCAAAACGTAATGTTCCAAATATGAATTCAAAAAATATTGTAAACACGTACTTTATATTCGTGGATAGGTAAAATTAAAAAAAAAACATTACGGTGCAACATTTTCCTTCGATTTTCAAACAACTGCATCATAAAATAACATTTTAATTTTTTAGCACACTTATATTTTTTAATTTATAGTTATGGGCTCATTGACTTAATGAAGAAAAGTTGTGTCATAGTGTTGTGTGGTTGTGCGCAGGCATGAGAATTTAAATTGCCCGCCATACCACATATATTTTCCGTTGCCACTTTTGTTTGATGAGTGAAGATAAAATAGTGTATGCAGCGGCATATAATTAGGCATAAAAACACTCGCGTGTTAATATTACGCCACACTCGTGTTTTAATAACACCTATTATATGACCATTGCATAAACTACTATTCTAACACTGTCTGAAGAATTTTTAAGGAAATATCTAATCCGTTTACCGTTCTGACGTCAATCGATTCGTCTTAACCCTGCGAGTGTCACTGGCCACATTAAAATTGAAAAATATAAAAATGGAGGTTTTTGAGCGCCATATTTTATGGGCCCAAAATCATGTGGGGTATCAAATTACAGGGTTTTAAGAAGTGATTTTAAAAATATATAACAATTATATGTTTGAATGTACCTTTTTCTAAAAAAAAAAAATAACTAAAAAGTTAAATAACTAAGAATAAAATCAAGCTGTGCAGTCGGAGGACACGTCTGGTTTTTGTCAGCTAGCTCGCGAACATGTATCCTCCGACTGCACAGCATGATTTTCTTCTTGTTTACATCTTTTTAATTCGCTTTTAAGCAGTCGGGTTTTTTTTTTTTTTTTAATTAACTTTTTTGTTCTTGATGCTCTAGACAAGTGTCATTCTTACAGTTAAAGCGTCAAAGGCGTAGCTGATGGAAAAAGTAAAAGAAATAACTAAAATTTTGGCTTTTTGATCATCGCCATCGCTGATTTTTGTCTAGTGCCTTGGTAATAAATCTTATTTGGCAAAAATGAGCTCAGGTTCATTTTGAAACATCAAACTGAAACTCGATAGTCACAGACTGACACTTAGCATATTCATGATAACGACATTACGGCGCGACATCTTTTTGTGTCTAATGTGTAGTCTGCCCTTGAATGTGTTATGACGTAGGTAGGTATGTATTAATACTTGCCATTATATATTCCAAGAATAGATTATAATGTTTGTAATGTAACTGTTTCTAGACATAAAGTTTACTATTGTATTTATTGGATATACTCTGCCTCATAATCAAGAAATCCACTGCTGGATATAGGCCTCCCCCAATTGTCACCACATCTGCCGGTCCTGTGCGTCTCGCATCCAGCGCATTCCCGCTAACTTAACCAGGTCATCGGTCCACCTAGAGCGAGGGCCTCCAACGCTGCGTCTTCCAATAAATTGTCGCCAGTCCTGAACTTTTCGGCTCCAACGACCATCCTTTCTTCAAGCTATGTGCCCTGCCCACTGCCACTTTAGTTTGGTAATACTCTGCCTATAAAGATTTTCATCCATTGTAATCGAACACAAAAAGCTTTTTGACAGCAGAAAAACATAGATATTGGGGTAGTACATTCCTGAATTACTACTAAAATTGTTGCCGATAATGATAATAATAATTACCCTAGGTCGATGCTGGTAGATTCTATTTTGCCGCAACATGCCTAGGATGAGGGGCCAGATTAAGAGAGATACAGTCCGCAGAGCAGTTTTGTAACAGTTGGTGTGCAGTGGCGACCCCATGGACCTGATATCCAGGAAAAAGTCTTGCCCGGGCCACTAAAGGCAAGCCGGTTTCCGGCTTGCCTTTATTGGCCAGTCGGTGTGAACACTGACGGGGAACAGATCTTCCACCTGTCTCTTGCCTTAATTGGCTGGCTTGGAGATTCACAAGAGCAAATGTGCTCGGATTGCCCTGATAACCGTGGCATACCTCTCCAACCCTCAAGCGCCTCCTTATAATGTTGCGCCCTTGGCGCTACGTCACTAAAGTGCTGTTCACTCTAACTTTAATAGATTCGGGTTGAATGCGTTCGGAAACACAGACGCAGGTAGTGAGTGCCACTCATTCGCTGTGCGCATTATGAAGGATGTTTGGAAACGCTTGGTGCGAATTGGTGGAATGGCAACCAGGTAAGAATAGTAACTTGCAGTGCGTCTAGATGTCCGATGGTAGAAGGAGGCCAGTAGGATGAGGTCGTGGAGTTCTTTAACACACTCACCGAAGTGCAGTCTGTAGAAGACAGACAAGCAGGCAACCTTGCGGCGATGATCTAAGCTTTGAAGATTGGCGTTCCAACGCGTCAAGCGCGGCAAACTAATACTTAGCTGAGCCATCCCAAAGGTGGCTGCAATACTCCATGCAGGCGTAAAGTATCGCATCACTCTATTTAGGATGCCCAGTTTTTTGGCCGCAATTTGGGCTTTGTACTCAATGGAGGCGCCGACCCCGAAAAGTAGGAGTTTGTCGGAAACAACTCCTTTTAGCGTTAAAAAGACACACCTGTGTTTTGGTGGCGTTAAAAGAGACCAGATTGTCATCACCACACTGGGAGACAAGGCTTAAGGTCAAATCTGTCCACTCCACCATAGTCTCTCCCAAGGAACGAACTTCATCCACGCTGATTTTTGCGCTGGACAAGTATCTCTCTGAAACAGTACTGTCTTCTGCGTACCCAACAATACCAGGCTGAAGTAGGTCATTGATGTGCAGCAGGAAAAGAGTTGCAAAGAGAACAGAACAGAACCCTGAGGAACTCCGGCATTAATAGCCATAAGGCCAGGTCAGGTTAATGTTCACTAAGGAAGTCTGATATCCAGCTACAAAAACCGTATTTTAATATATTGCTTGAATAAACAGTAATGATTGTAATAATAGTATACCTAATACCATACACTGTTTCCTTAAATCAACATTAATATTTGGTCCATATTATTAGTAACCTTCACACAAATACCTCCTCTAAAATCTAACAACATAGAGTTCCAAATCGCTGACAAACTCGAAAACCCCTGCATACCTTACTGGCAGTATTGTCGTATGTAATTGCCCGAATGCGGGCAATAATTATGGCGCCGTAGAATAACTTTACACTAGAAGCAAGTTAACGGGGAATCGCTAAGTGATTCAAAGTTTAGTTCTATTATGGAAACGGTATGGCGGGCTCAGATGGAATTGTTGGAGGCAAAAGTTTTTATATTATTTGAAAAGTTTTAACACAGAAAATTATAAATTAAGTCTGTGAGTTTGGCAGTAGATTTGAGCAGTGTAAAATTTTAATGTAGGTTTATGGCCTCACAATTTTCGTGCATTTTAACTGCGTGCCTAAAACCTGTTTTTAACCAGTGTAACTTTTTCAATTTCATAATGTACTTTCCAAACTTGTGTATTATTTTTAAGACACACTGCGTTCAGATTAATGAAGCTGTTGTCAGAAGACCTGGAGTGGTCTGAAAAAAACAACAGGCAGAGAAGATGTTTGGATGTTATCCACATGAATCTCTTTTACGGCTGGAAAGAGATACTTATTCTTTGTTTTCAGTACAAAATGTATAAATATACAAAGGCAAGTTTAAGGCGTGTATATTCCCCAATGTTAAGGGCCTGCAACCGCTTTAGTTCCGTAAAACGGTTACTTTCTAAAGCATACTCCTTAGTATAACGGCTAGGTTAAAAGGTTTGAAAAAAATATATTTACTATTGATTCATGTACCTACATAATTTTTGAAACAACGTTTTTTCGTGTAACTAATCATTTAACTGTTACTAAGGAGTAAGCTTTAGAAAGTAACCGTTTTACGGCACTAGAGCGGAGTACGGCCCTTAACTCAATATTGGGTTCTCTTACAGCAAACCTGAAACTGATAGGGATATTTTCACCATCATCATCAGCCTATTAATGTTTCCACTGCTGGGACACAGGCCTCCTCTCTGTGAGAGGGCGGGCCCAGTGCGGGTTGGTGGATGTCACATGTCTTCGAATTATATATATCTTACCTGATAAAAATTATAGCCTTCTAGGTTGATGACAATGAGAACACAAATGAAATTTGTGTTTTTGGAATCAATGAACGATTTCAGATATTTTCCTAGTATTATTTCATCGCAGCTACTTTCCATGAACGTATTAGTTCTGTTTTGGTTACTTTTTTATATTTTATAGGCTTGCGCTTGACCACCATCTCACCTGATGGTGGATTATGTGGTCGACGGTGAAGTACGCTTGCCTAGAAAAAACTATTCACTCTTGAGTTAAAAACCCCTAGATTGTAGCTATCGGGCAACGCAGACTCCGGCAGGGAATTGCACTCCTTATTTTCCCAAAAACGTTTTGTGCGTATGGGTGGGATATCCACCATGTACCGATGACGCTTCGCCGTATGTCTGGTAGTCCGATGATGGAACGGGCTGGGCGGAATTAGATCATGCAATTCCATCGCACACTCCCCGAAATGTAACCGATAAAAAACCGACAAGCTTGCAACTCGGCGACGATGTTCAAGGCTCTGAAGCTTTGACTTGACTAGTGCCTCATTGCCCATCGGCATGAGAGACTCTTCAGTCTCTTCACCAAGCTGACCCAATATCCCAAATCTCTATAGTCAGCACCCCGTCTGAAACAAACATTATTAGCTCAGAGCACAATGTTGACAACACTACAATAGACTGGAATACGTAAACGTATCTAGTTGGATTCGCGTCGTTACATCATTAAGTACTTTGACAAAGTGTTGCCTGTGAAAGACTTTGTGGAGACACATGGCTGCGGTATTAAGGATAGATAATGTAGTAGTGGTTTAAGGTACGATAGAGTTGTATACATGTTTTTTATCTATAGTCACAACGTAATGTTCCAAATATGAATTAGAAAAATATTGTATAAATACATCTTTTATTTATATTCGTGGATAGGCAAAATATAAAATAAAATCCTACAGTTCAACATTTTCCTTCGACTTTCAATCAACTGTGTCATAAAATAACTTTTTAATTTTTATAGCACACTTTTACTTTTTAATTTATTGGCGCTTATGGACTCATTGATGAATGTATGCATTGTCTATGGATGCGCGCGCTGCGCAGTCATGCGCAATGAGAATCTAAATTGCCCGCCATACGACATATTTTTTCCGTTTCCACTTTTGTTTTATTTCAACTATATAAGTGAAGATAAAATAGTGTATGCAACGGCGTATAATTAGGTATTAAAACACTCGCGTGTTTTTTACTATCACATTCGGCTTCGCCTCATTTGATAAAACCACGCTCGTGTTTTCATCATCATCATATCAGCCGAAAGACGTCCACTGCTGGACATTGGCCTCCCCCAAGCGTCGCCACATTGACCGGTCATGCGTCCCGCAACCAGCGGATCCCCGTCAACCTTTACCAGGTCATCGGTCCACCTGGTGGGAGGCCTTCCAACGCAACGTATTCCGGTTCGCGGTTGCCACTCCAGAACCTTTCTGCCCCATCGGCCATCCGTTCTCTCTCGAGCCTCGCTCGTGTTTTAATAACCCCTATTATATGACCAATGCATAAACTACTACTTTTATACCCAAGGCTTATTAACTCATGCTGTTCATTAGCTCATGCTTTGATCAACAATCCATCGAAACACGTTATTTTAACAAGATATATTGCGAAAATACCCCGCTTCAAAGAGTAGGTAAAATGCGCATAAACTTCATACATAGCTAAAACACCTTCCATCAAGTCACCTTTCAGACAAAAATAAATCAAAATGGCTTTATCAGTTTAGGAGCCACGATGCCACAGACAGGGACACAAATACACAGCAGCACACGTCATACTTATAGTACCATTATTTTTCCGACAGGGGTTAAAAAGGAATAAAAGTTGAATAAAATTACTATTGACTAGCTTTTGCCCGCGGCTTCGCCCGCGTTTAAAGTGTTTGATTATCCCAAGGGAACGTTATACAGCGATGAAAATCCTATGTCCTGATCCAGGTTGGCGCAGTGGTTGAGCGATTGACTGCTGCGCTGCGTGTCGCGGGTTCGATCGCCGCACGGAACAAATATTTGTATGACCTAAATTATGTCGTGCCAGCTATAGGTATTGTGTATGTGAGTTTATATGTTTGTAAACGCACCCACGATACAGGAAGAAATTCCTAGAGTGGTAAAATTCTAGAGTGGTAAAAAAAAAGGTTTGGGTATATCCAAGTTTCATCCAAATCCGTTTAGCCATAAAAAAATAGCTTAACTATGCTTTGAATGTAAAGACCTCTGTGACAAACAGATTACAAATGATCACGTACCGGTTCTTATATAAACAATAGGTAATATAACTGTCAAACTCATAACCATAAACACAGCACTTTCCGGAATTCTCACGACAAAATACATATTTTTGTTTTTCTAAAATATTTCGCTAAAATCACGAACCAGTACATGCAGTGTGATTTAAAATAGCTATAGAAACACTATCGTCAAGTAATCTAGGCCACAAGTCACAATATTTTAAAATGTTACAAAGGTAGAAGCTATTAAATTGTAAGTGTAAGCTTTCCTGTATATATGACAGATAGCTGACGTAACGTTATTGTACAGCGTAATGCTAGTCCTTACTTAGCACGTAAGAAATGGTTCTAAAGGATAAACGAATAGCGAGAATAAATAAATCCTCTAGAGTCCCGAATGGAAAAGTACGCAAGAATATATTATAGTACTCAAGTGATTACAGTAGAGTACATTTCATGTCGAGCATAAAATGTCGAGATTTTAACTCGAGCGATGTAGCGGATTTCTTCGTGAGTGACTAAATTTCGTTAAAATAAAGCCTTTTTATGCGAGACACGAACGATTCTTTTTCCACTACCTGATGAGCTTACTTAATTAAATGCAAATAAGTTCTAACAACAATTTATTAGAAACGTTCAGACTAAAAATCACAGACTATATACACTCAATCAACGCGCGCTTTTTCGAGAAGTAACAGGTTCAGTATCATTCTGCCAGTTACATAATAATCCATACAAAAGTCATTTCGTAACTGTCATTATGTAATTTTGTTTTTTTTTAATTTTTATTTTATAATCTTGTGTCTAAATGTTCACATTTTGAAACGAATTTCTTAGGCAATGTGTTCCATAATAGACAAGGTAGTGAAAAAACAAAGTTATTCTCGTTCTTCACTCTCATAGATGATGGTATGGCATTCTGGCACGACTGGAGAGAGATCAGTCACAGTATCAATGGGTTAACGTACTTGTGGTTAAGCACTGGTGTGTTAAACCACCGTCTGCCGTATTCTGAAATTCTATTTAGAAAACCCTATATTTTTTTTTTGTGTGGGAAATCATCCGATGACTTCTTCCACTCTGGGTGAAGCGGGAGGGCATGTCAGACTTTTACCGACTAAAACCCACCCGTGTTCCTTCAGTTGCTTGTGCCAGGGCCGCGGTAACTCTCTTTCAAATTTATCCGCGACCCAGACAGGCATCGGCCCTATCGGACACCGTCACTTTTGCTGACATCTCTTTGAGGCGCGCGTGGAACACTACGCGCCGTAAACTCGGGCTTGGTCCTTATCATGCTACCCATTAATCTCCGTCAGCAAGCCCGCGACTGCGGTGGCCGGGAATCGGCTCGCGACTCCCGACGCCCGGGGCGTCTCCTGCGGTGCCTAGGGGCGTGAGGGCATTTAGAAAACCCTAATAACACTTTGCTCGATCTTGGAATCGAACCTATGTAGGACTGCACGCTCATGAGTCACGTTTGCTACCATGAGATTTAGGATGATATATTATAACATTGCCAAAAGACTTTCATTGCTAGGCATAGACCTCTCCAAAGTATCTACACAAAGATTGGTTCTGCCTTTTCGATACCACGAAAACTTACTACCGATTGCCATTTTCAATTCATCAACCAATTCTTTTCAAAAATAATCAGTTCGAGGCAAAATTTTACCAGATCACCAAATGAAACAAAACTGGTTTTGAAACCTGTCTCAGGAATCAATTTGTTCACAATTTGCAGTCGAAACCTAAAAAATTTTAAAACCCGTTTTTTTTGGACAGAAATATTTGACTGATTAACCGACTTCTCAAAAAGGAGGAGGTTCTCAATTCGGTTTTTTTATTTTTTTTTATTTATCGATAGGCTCGCGTTTGACCACCATCTCGTGGTCGACGGTGAAGCACGCTTGCCTAGAAGTAACCTATTCACTCTTGACTTGAAGACCCCAAGGTTGTAGCTATCAGGAAACAAAGACTCCGGCAGGGAATTCCACTCCTTAGCTGTGCGTACAATGAAAGTATTCGCAAAACGCTTTGTACGTATGGGTGGGATGTCCACCATGTACCGGTGGCGCATTGCCGTGCGTCTTGTTGTCCGGTGATGGAAAGGGCTAGGCGGAATCAAATTGTGCAGTTCCATCGCACACTCCCCGAAATGTAACCGATAAAAAACCGACAGACTGGCCACTTGGCGTCGATGTTCAAGGCTCTGGAGCTTTGAGGCGACCAGTGCATCGTGGCCGATAAGCCTCTTGGCCCGTTTGTCAATCGACTCAAGTGCATCAAGTTGATATTTGGCAGATCCGTCCCAAAGGTGAGAGCAGTACTCCATGCATGACCGAACTTGCGCTTTATACAAATTGAGCAGCTGTTCAGGCGTGAAGTACCGTCTCACCTTTGCAAGGATCCCCAACTTTTTTGCAGCCAACTGAGCCTTTGCCTCAATGAATGGACCAAAATTGAGGGTCGATGTTAAAGTAACACCCAGAAGGTCGAGATGGTCCGTTATCGGCACGGTTACACCACGGAAAGATGGAGCCGGGTGGAATAGGCTCTTTTTTGCGGAAAAAAGACACGCCTGGGTCTTAGCTGCATTGAAATTGACTAGATTGGCATCGCCCCATTCGGAGACTGCCTCCAAAGACAGATTCAAGCGCTCAACCATGGCCTCCCGGAGAAACCGGATCTCAGTCCCAGTAGCCCGTGCGCCGGACACGTATCTCTCAGCAACCGTGCTGTCGTCTGCGTACCCAAAGGTTCCGGGTTTTAGCAGGTCATTAATGTGCAGCAAAAACAGTGTAGCCGAGAGCACCGACCCCTGAGGGACTCCGGCGTTAATACCTAGCTGACCGGACGAGCAGCCATCGATAACCACTCGGATGGACCTCTCCCTCAGGAAGTCAGCAATCTAGTCACACAGACCACTAGGCAGACCGAAGGAAGGAAGCTTACCAATAAGGCTCTCATGCCAGACCCTGTCGAAAGCCTTCGAGATGTCAAGGGAGACAGCAAGCGCTTCCCCGTGCCTCTCGATGGCCTCACTCCAGACGTGAATGGCATACGCTAGAAGATCCCCAGTTGACCGATTTCGGCGGAAGCCGTATTGGCGGTCACTGAGGATGTCATTGTCTTCTAGGTATGCCAGGAGCTTATTGTTCAGCACACGTTCCATACTCTTACAGAGGATGGACGTTACCGAGATGGGTCTGTAGTTTGCCGGGTCAGCCCGACTACCCTTTTTGGGGACTGGCTGAACGTTAGCTTGCTTCCAAGCCTTCGGCACCTTTCCAGTCACTAACGAAAGGCAATATAGGCGTGTCAGGATCGGAGACAATTCAGGCGCACAAGTTTTCAGTACAATTGCCGGTATCCCGTCGGGGCCACTAGCTTTGTTCACGTCAAGGTTACGCAACACCCTACAGACCTCCCTCTGATGGATGCGAATATCCGACATACTCGTTCCACATCCAACAGGAGACGGAGGGGGCCGCGCGCCATCAGAGTTCAGACGCGAAGATTCCGCAAAAAGGGTGGCAAACAAGTTTGCCTTGTCCTCGGCGGAGTGGGCCAGTGACCCGTCGGGTCTCAGCAGTGGTGGTAGTGAGGGGCGACAGAAGTTTGATTCAACCGACTTAGCCAGGGACCAAAACGCTTTGCTACCAGCAGGGTATGAAGCTAGTTTGTTCTCGATTCTGCTAATATGGTCAAAACGTGCCCTTCGCATCGCCTTTTTGCAGGACTTGGCAGCCCTGTTGAAGGCTCTCTTCTTCTGAGTTACGTCACTCGCTTTGTGCACTCGAGCGTCGACCCATGCTAGGTAAGCCTTGTGTTTAACCGCATTTGCGCGGTTGCACTCAGCACCAAACCATGGTCGGTCAACGCCGGAAAGCGCTACGTCAGAGAATGGAATGTAGTACTCCATCCCCTGGCGCAACACATCAGTCACGGCATCAGCGCATGACGATGGATCTTCCGAAGAGAAGCAAATGGGCTGCCAAGGATAGCATGCGAAAAAAGATCGCATCCCATCCCAATCTGCTGACCTGTACCGCCAAACCCGCCGGGTGCCTTTCGGGCTGGGATCGGGCGGGGAGTAGACGGATACAGACTTCACCAGACAGTGGTCGGAACTACCCAAAGGTGATGAAATCGACACTGAGTATCGGTCTGGATCTGTTGTCAGCAGAAGGTCCAAGCAATTGGCCGTATGCGAATCAACATCCGGCACCCTCGTAGCCCCCTGCACCAGCTGGGTGAGATTAAGCGCCAGCGAAAGATTTCGCATCTCTCGTCCAGCATGGTCAGTGCACTGGTATGGGAAGAGCCACTCCTGATGGTGAGCATTAAAGTCCCCCAGTAACACTAATTGGGCGGAAAGGTACCGTTGCTGGGCCACATCAGCCGCCTCACTCAGGTACTGTGTGATCCTGGTTGTCTCCAGATCACCGCTATGCGATCGGTAGACACAGGCATAGATAATCTTATCCAGACCTGTGTCCACCAGGGCCCATAGCACTGAGTAGTTAGAGTCTTCAAGGTCACGGAGACGCCGATAGCAGATGTCGTCGCGGGCGTACATACATACACCCGCACGTGGCTTGAATTTGTGCTCCAGGGTAAATCCTGGGTAAGATAGGTATGCCACGTCCGACGGACATCCGATCTGCGTCTCCGTAAGGAACAAAAGTGCTGATTTCTCAGTCTCAAGGTGGTGATGGACTGCGACAAGGTTCGAGTGCAGACCTCGGATGTTACTGAGGTGCACCTTATGTGAGAGTGAGTGCTGCCGCTGTTCAGCTTTTCTCTTTTTGTTCCTTGGCATTATTGCTGTGAGTGAAGGAAGGTGAGGAGAAGGAAGTGAGATGAGGTTCCACGCTGGCAACCTTCAGACACGCGGAGTCCGGACGCCATCATTGGGGGACTAGTCTGGAGACTGCGGGGACGACTGCCGAGCCCCCCCGGGAATGTCCATCAGGCACTCTCGTCTGGTCGCCAACCAGCACGATGGCGCATCCCGGGATTTTTCGACAGTTGGCGGGGCAGCCTTTCGTGTGTGGCTGGCACACTACTTGGGCCCCCAACTACCTGCGGTCGGCCAGCGGCGCACCGTGCCTCGGATCCCGCTACCCTCCGCGACTAGTCACCCGATAGGCCCATAACAACGCGAGTCAGGCTGGTCATCCTGCAGTGGAACAACTATCTCGACCCAACTCCTCTTGTGGCTACACCGAGCATCGTGCCGGAACACGGCTAGGCCGCTTGGCGGTACGTCTTTGCTCGGTGGGTGGTCGCAAGCCTTCGGCCGAAACCTACCACCAGTTAGTGTCACCTGATTAGCACCACCCGGGGACCACGTGTAGGGTAACAAAAGGGGTACTCACCTACGGACGCGGGTGACTCAGCCCCCAAAAATGGATGTTTTTATATATATATATATTTTTATGTATGTTCGGGCATAACTCCTTCATATATAAACGGATTCGCAAAATTCTTTTTTTTGATCGAAAGAAGTTTATTCCGAAATGGTCCTATCTAAATTTGGTAATGATCTGATGAAGAACTTTGGAGGCATACAACAGAACTCTTCAATAAATAACGGCAAATCTCTCGGGATTGCTGCATAGTGCTAAATGAAAGCCTACGAATAATTAAAAACTCAATATTAACGTGTTACCAAAACCAACTTAAGCACATTCCTTAGACCATTCCACCCTAGCACGCCATCATCGATCACGTGCTACTGCCGTGTCCGGCGTCCGTTCCGTCCCCGGACGCATTGTAGACAACAACCCCAATCACAGGCCGGATTTGTGAAGCGGATTCTTTCATTTCAAACTAGGCGAGTTGATTTTTTTTACAAGGATGACGACTTTTATGTTTTGGTTGCAATATTTTTAGGCTGGCTTAGGGTTTCGGTTTCATGTCAGAGTAAATAAAAGTACAGTAAATTTTGTAGTGTAGTAATCTAAATCAAAAATAAAGGTACGGAAGAAATGAATTATTAGTTTGTAATTATTGATCCGATCCCAGAAATGATTTCACAAATAAAAAGTTACACGATCACCGTGCTTCAGGCAGTTACTCTGAAAAAATTGCACGGCGCCTATGAGAGAGGTCACGAACCGAAGCCGCGTGCGAAGTCACCTACAATATTTGTCGAATTTAGACAAGCGTACCTAATTGTCACCCATATCATCGCTTACCATCAGGTGAGATAATAGTCAAGCGCGAACCAAAAACAGAAAAAAAAAAGAAATAGGTAGAGAATGAGTATGGATGAGACGAACTAGACACCACTTGCTGGATCGAGGTGGCTCAGGAAAAGAATAGTTGGAAGGATTTGGATGCGACCTTTGTCCAGCAGTGGTACGGGTCTGTCCCAATAGTCCCATTGGCCCAGTCCCATGATGGAACAAGTGGGATGATACATCCCACTAGTCCAATGGGACAACAGATACTGTTAGTCCAGTTTTTACCAAAGGGTAAAAACGGGACCTTATAACTAGGATTCCACGATCCCTCTGTCTGTCTGTCTATCCGTTTGTCACCAGGCTGTATCTCATGGACCGTGATAGCTAGACAGAAGAAATTTTCACACATGCTGTATTTCTATTACGGCTATAACAACAAATAATAAAAACAGAACAAAATAAATATTTAAGTGGGGCTCCAATATCCCATAAACATGTTTTTTTTCTCAGTTTTTTGCGATAATGGTATGGAACCTGTCCTGCGCGAATCCGATTCGTACTTGGCCAGTTTTTTTTTTAAGTTATGTTCCAGTAGTCCCATGGGACAACTGATACTACAAAAAGGTAGGTACTGCATAAGTTATTTACTGGCTTAATAATTCGTTCATTGCACTTTACATTAAGAAATAACGACCCTATCATTAAGGGCGATAACTTAAACCAAAAAAAATATTAATCAAAATTATTTTTAATAATTAGTAGCTTAGTTTTATTACACATATGCTAAGAAAAAAATCACGCTTTTACTAAACCCAGCCGGGTGTGCCCGAGCAGATGAAATTAAACTGTGACTGATTTATGGCGACATGCAAAACAGGATGAAAACTCCCGAAAATACTATTATTGATGACCAATACTATACAAAAGTACTTTAGAGCTACCTTTCCTATTGAAAAACCGTTTTAAAGAAACTCAAACACAATTATCATTATACATTTCGCAGTATTTGACAAAACAGAGATGAGATTAGATATTTTATCTATATCAAAATTCTGACACAATAAACTCATGGATCAAACAAAACTCATTTTGGCTTTCCAAATATTTTCATAAAACGAACACGATACCTTAAGGGTACACTAGTCGACGGCACGAACTATTTTGTGCGCGGGGTTAAAATGCATTTTATATCAACCGACAACACGTGCGGAAGAGATAGATGCTGTGATGAGCAGTAGGAATCTAGTTCGCGTACGAATACACACTTTTGCAAATTTGTAGCGAAATGAATAATGATTTAGGACGAAACCGAGCGCGCAAAATTTTATGAACAGACCTTTGGCAGTCTAGATATCATGAAAAAACGACTAAATAAATCTGTTCAAAATAAAATTATTTGCATTGTTGAACTACTAATATATCCCTGTATGGAGGCCGTTTTGCAATTTTCCGTCTTCTAATGGTATTTATTCGCGCCCAAAATTGCGTTAAAATTAGTGTCGACATGTGGAACTTTCGACGCTCATAACTTTCAAATATTTTATTTTTTTACTTTTTTGCTTCCATACAGGGCTAGATAATGATTAGACAAATTGGTATAACTTTTTATTTTGAACGTACATTGTCAAACAGTGGACTAATTCCTAGACTACGTTTGTATGGAAGAATTTTCGACTAGTGTAACCTTAATAATTCGTTCACTGCACTTTATATTAAGAAATAATGACCCTTTCATTAAGGGCGATAACTTAAACCAAAAAAATAATTAATCAAAATTATTTTTAATAATTAGCAGCTTAGTTTCATTACAAATGTGCTAAGAAAAAAACACGCTTTTACTAGACCCTGAACCTAGACTGTAAATTGCTCAAGCAGATGAAAGTAAACTGGGACTGATTTATGGAGGAATTCAAAATAGGATGAAAACTCCCGCAAATACCATTATTGATGACCAAAACTATGCCAAAGTACTTTAGAGCTACCTTTCCTATTGAAAAACTCAAACACAATTTTCATTATATATTTCGCAGTATTTGACAAAACAGAAATGAGATGAGATATTTTATCTACATAAAAATTCTGATACAATAAACTCATGGATCAAACAAAACTAATTTTGGCGTTCCAAATATTTTCATAAAACGAACACGATACCTTAAGGGTACACTAGTCGACGGCACGAACTATTTTGTGCGCGGGGTTAAAATGCATTTTATATCAACCGACAACACGTGCGGAAGAGATAGATGCTGTGATGAGCAGTAGGAATCTAGTTCGCGTACGAATACACACTTTTGCAAATTTGTAGCGAAATGAATAATGATTTAGGACGAAACCGAAATTTTATAAACAGACCTTTGGCAGTCTAGATATCATGAAAAAACGACTAAATCTATCTGTTCAAAATAAAATTATTTGCATTGTTGAACCACTAATCTATCCCTGTATGGAGGCCGTTTTGCAATTTTCCGTCTTCTTATGGTATTTATTCGCGCCCAAAATTGCGTTAAAATTAGTGTTGAAATGTGGAAATTTCGAAGCTCATAACATTCAAATATTTTCTTTTTTTACTTTTTTGCTTCCATACAGGGCTAGATAATGATGAGGCAAATTGATATCACTTTTTATTTTGAACGTACATCGTCAAACAGTGGAATAATCACTATTCTACGTTTGTATGGAAGAATTTTCGACTAGTGTAACCTTAATAACCAAACCAAACTATTCACGATTCGACGAAACAAAGTCAGTGGAACCAACCAACCAGCTTTTATTCAAACAATCCGTTTGAAGTTGGAAAGCTTGTGTGGCAAAATTCCTGCAGTAAGCAAGCTCTGTATCGGGCATTTAGGAGAATTGCACAAACAAGTTGCAGGCCATCTATCATTGCGTATCTGATATTGTACATAGACTGTTGTTTGTAGCACCTTGTATGGCCAGTACTACAACTACTGGCATTTAACTGCCTGTTTTGGTGCTGAACGCACGCACACATAAGCAAAATACATCTACGTGGCAATGTGAGTGCTAAATTGTTAGCTTGCTCCCCGTTATTCCCAGTTAAAAGAAGAGGGGTGTGCGTGAGATGGCGTACAAAATTGAAAAGTTGTGTTCTCTGTGGAGTTTATGTATGTTCTGTGGTTGCCCCGTTCACTGGCCACGGAAATGCGGAATATGGGGAATGTGGCAGGTGCAATCGCAAAACGTACGGTTCCCTTTATGAAATACAAAACGAGTGGCGATAAGTCAAAGCAGACATCTTGGATTTGTAGCATTATTTTGAGAGTTTCCTCTTGGAAATGGAAATTCTCTTCTGTTTTAAACTGCCGAATATAATTTGAAAAATGTTTAAGTAGAATAAATGACAGTTTTGGAATGGATGCTAGTATTGCTTCTTTTTACCTTGAGCTCTTTCAAAAAGGTAGAAGCAACCTTTTTTCCTATTTCATTTTTGTCTATCACGCTTCTTAAATTATATAATCCTGTATCATATTGAGAGACGCTCTTGTGGCAGCACAGATGTTTATACATGAAGGTGCTAATAAATAAATAAATTCAATTTACACGGGTTAGATAAACTGGAGGAGGTCAGTTCTACTATTTGCAAATAAAACAGCTAGCGTCCGTGGGGTTTCTTGCACTTTTCCATAGATCTAACCTACGTTTGGGGGTCTTCAACTAGCTTCCTTTTTTTGACTGACCGACCTCGAAAATTCAAAAGAGTCTTTATTGGTTTGTATTTTAGTTAGAAAATAATTTGCCATAATATCAAAAATACCTACCGTTTTACCTGCCTAGACCTTATATAGGTTTGTTTTAAATAAGTGAAAGCCACATAACCATTCTAGTCATCATTATGAACAACTTTTACTACTGGACCACCCTAAATTCACAAAAACGTTGTTTGAGAGAGAGTTTGTCGAAGCATGCGAACATAAAACGAAGGGAGCACCTCATTTTTGTTTCGCGGAAACAGTACTAAAACAAATTCAATAGCAATCTTCAAAAAGACAATAGCTTATACAAAACCTTCTTCTAATAAAGCCTGACCAAAGGTCTCATCATCATAATACACACTGTTGTCTGTGGCAATCAATAGGAAAGGAAAACAAAGGGCGATTGGTGCCGTATCTTTTTGTTCTGCCGGATATTACAGTCAACGGCAATACAGATAATTATGCAGAAGGTCGACTCCATCCAATGAAAACAAACGCACGCACACATAGAAGCGATGTTCGGTGCTCTCAAACAAATGACAGTCGCGAGTGCACCAGCACTCGCTGTACGTGAAGCATGACTATGTGTGCGTGCGTTTTCGCTTGTTGTAGCTTGGAGCCGACCTTCTGTATGTACATACTATTCTGTAGCCATACAACCTATGTGGCTTATTGTAGGAGAACTGTTGTTTAGAATCAATCTATCTCTCGCAGATCGTAGAAACTGTTGTTCTTTCACAGTAGGTAGGTACTTATTAGATTCGGTTTGGTATACTTTTGGTTTGATGGTAAGAAATGAACATGATTATATGTTGTAGTAGTTTCGTGCTATCGCCGAGTTTGTGTTTGTGTGTGTGTGTTTTGTGTTTGTTTGTTTGTTTTTTGTGCGGCCAAAACATGGAATGATCTGCCTCCACCACTTAGACAGAGCATGTCTCAGTCAGCTTTCAGGGCGAGAGTTAAGATATTAATACTTCGCAAGCAAATCTCAAATACTTAAGGTACTATCTATCTCTGTCCTAACATACACTATGTCTCATTCGGCAGGGCTACAAACGATATTCTGTATTTAATCGTAATAGTATGCGTAATTAATTTTTAATAAATTTATTATTTTTGGTATTTTTTCAATGAATCAACATTTTTGGTATTTTTAATGGATTATTAATTTTTTGTATTTTAATGAATTATTATTTTTGTACTTTTAATGGATTATTATTTTTGGTATTTTAATTAATTGGAATTTAATTGATGTAATAGATTATTGTATATGTTGTTATAATTGTGGGTATGTATAATTTAGTATTTATTAGGGGTGGGTCTGGATATTTATTAAGTGATTTATTATGATAAATGCTGTAAGAAAGGGGGTGGGCTGAAAATTAGCGTTGACCTGCGTAGTATCCATTCTGCGCACTGGTTGGCATCGGCTGAGCCCAATCCTTTTGCCATATTGAAAATACTGGGCCTTGACACTATCTTGTGTTTTGTTTATGCTGTAACATATTTTCTTAGTGTCAATAAATGTTTTCTTTCTTTCTTTCTTTTCAACATCACGGCGAAGGAGGTGCTTAAATTTTATTCTTATGTTTTGATTATCTATACTATATATATAATCTATACTTATAATATTATATATTAATATTATAAAGCTGAAGAGTTTGTTTGTTTGTTTGTTTGAACGCGCTAATCTAAGGCACTACTGGTTAGAATTGAAAAATTCTTTTAGTGTTGGATAGTCCATTTATCGTGGAAGGTTATAGGCTATATAACATCACGCTACAATCAATAGGAGCCGAGCATAAATGAAAAATGTTGCAAAAACGGGAAAAAATATTTCTTTTTGAGAGCTTTTGTTGCGTGCGCTGCGTAAACGGTTTAAGTTACGCAAACATAATGTAATGATGGAATTGTTTTTCTTTAAAAGTTCTAAAAAAAGTCCGCGACAGCTTAAGTCTATCTTTTAAGATTGACTCACAATAGCAGTTTTTATGTTCTAAATTTTAATTAGATTGCCGGCGCCGGTAGAAACAAAAGTTTACAGGTTACATTCGTATAGTAGTATAGTAAGGGTAGGTAGGGTAGGGAAAGTAGGGTAGGGTAGATAGGGTAGGGTAGGTAGAGTAGAGTAGGTAGGGTAGATAGGGTAGGTGGATAGGGTAGTTATGGGAAATTAAAAAAAAAATGGGTAGGTAGGAGGTAGGTAGGTAGGTAGCCAGTTGACGGGAGCGAAGCCGCGGGGGTCAGCTAGTTATATTATAAAGCTGAAGAGTTTGTTTGTTTGAACGCGCAAATTACAGAAACTACTGGTTGGAATTGAAAAATTATTTTTGTGTTAGATAGTCCATTTATCGAGGAAGGTTACAGGCTGCATAACATCAAGCTACGACCATTAGGAGCGGAGCATAAATGAAAAATGTTGCAAAAACGGAAAAAATATTCCATTTTGAGAGCTTCCGTTGCGTGCGCTGCGTAAACGGTTTAAGTTACGCAACAATCATGCATGTATGGTAGATGGGTAGGTAGGTAGTCAGTACACGAGAGCAAAGCCGCGTGGGACAGCTAGTGAATGATAGAGTTCAATGAGACCAGTGTGGTGGATGGCTCGCGAAGTTTGAATTTTTATAAACTAAGACATCAAGTTATTGTTTATTGCTTTACTTGATAGTCTCTCGTATAATTTGTCATGTCAGTGTGAATGAGGAAGATTAAAAGAAAACCAAAGAAAAATGGGTGAATTTTAATGTACGAAAAATGATCTGACTTTAAAGGTGTCTATTGGGTCTCTCCCAATAGACACCTTTAAATGTGTGTATAGAGATGTATGGAAGACGAAGACATGTTGCACTAACCCCAAAGGTTGGAAATAGAGCGGGGAAGGCATCAGTCTGGGGCTAGGGAAGACAAACACGCGCCCGAATTACTCGACACAAGTGTGCGAGGGAATACCGGAGTGTTTTCCGCCAGTAAAAGTCTGACAGACCCCATTGCGAATCACCGCGAGCGGAAGACATCCATAAAGATATCCACCTCGAACACAAATAGGGCAGGAAGATAATGATACTTTGATTACATAGAAAGAGAACAAAACTCAATACTAACTGGATACTGACGTCACCAAAGAACATTTTAATATAGCGCTAGATGCAAGATTATAAATGAACCAACATCAATTTTCGATTTCCGAGGGACTTGCTTTAATGGGGGCGACTAAAATATATGTCCTATTTCGGAGCCGAAGTTAACCCCAAATGGTGCCAAGACAAGATAAGGAATGCAGTTTCAAGCCAAATACAGCAATAATAATTATATTTGATCTAAAAGGACTTTTGTGGTTTATGTGGCAGAGCAAAGACTAATTTCTATCTTGTCTTTGATGACGTAAAGCGTTGTTATTTTGTGAGAATGAGTTTCTGCAGTCAAGAAGCTTCAGACAAAGAAATATTTGATCAGCTACGACTGTCCAAAAAAAAAAAAAACATGAGACAGGCGCTACCGAAATATCACGTGGTCAATCCTAAACATTTTGACATTTCGACAACCGCTGACGTTGCTACAGTGTGATTTTGTCTAGATCCCAATTTTTCTACCTAGCCTTTTCCCAAAAGAAATTTTAACTCTTCAGGTGTAACTCCATGCAGTTGAATCCCAGTAAACGCTAGGTTCTGCCAGCTCATTCACGTAAAAATCGAAAATTATCCTGAGGAAACATCTTTCCGGGATATCCCTATGTGCTATTCCTGACTATAATCTACGTCTGTGTCAAATATCATCCAGATCTGTTCAGCCGATCAGATCAGATTGTTCAGATTCTGGCCTGATTGAGTAACAAATATACACACATCCTAACATTGGCATTTACCTATATTATTTGTCGCATCAAGGGTGGCCGTTGGTTTTTTTTCATGCAAATGATTTATTATACATATATTATTAACTTATGTTATGTAACTGTTATGCATTACAAATGATTAAATAATTTAGTAATAGTCATGCGTCTGAAATTACTTTTTGACAAGATATGCGTGTTTTTTTTTTTTTATTTGATTTTTTATATGATGTATTTTTTTAGCAAATCCTTGTAAATATTTAATAGTTTCGAAGTATATTCATTTTTTAACCTGATATAAAAAAACCTGACTGCCAGGGTATCAGGAACCTAGCTGACAGAAAGGACGAGTGCAGTATAGCGCGAGCGACGACATTTTTGACACAAAACGAGAGACAATTAAAAATTCGAGCAAAGCGAGCCCGAGCGCGACGAACCCAGCGAGGAGCGAGAAAAAAAAAAAAAAACATAGAATGAGAATTATTTATTTGTACTGCATGAAAATTTGTATTAGTGTCTAACATTTTAGGAATTAAGTATTCGTATCATGCGCATTTGTTATGATTAAAAAAAATGCATTAACATCATTATGTGTAAACAAATTTATGCTTTAGAATGTTATGCTTAAACATTATTATGATTAGAATAATTATGCTAAAAAAAATGCGTAAGCTGTTATGCGTAAATATAATTAGGATAAACAAAAGTATGCCATGTTATATTATGTCTAAAGTTTTTATGCAAATGGATAGGGAATCACTTCAAATACTTTAATCAGACATATGGGGTTGCTTTCTAATGCTCTGACTAAACTGTTCTCAATCTTATGCGACTTTCTTTTGTTTTCTGATTCCCAAATAAAACAATAGTGAATCGAAATTTAAATCACACTGAGTTCCTTTTAGTAACGTTTTCGAGAGCCTCAGTCCATTAATAAATTCGATTTTCAGGCCGTGAAAAACGAATTCAATTTGTATGAAGTTTTTTTTACTGTTTCAGGCTTTAAATAGTTTTTGGACGGAATGCACTACTCTTGTAGTTTTTTTTTTAAGTAATAAGCTCATGACAGTTAAACAAAGGTCTCTAAGAAATGCGTCATTATTTTAGTATGGCGATGAAATTATAGGTTCGAGGAAAGTTTTGAATTATCTTGTCTTGGCCGAAATTTGATCTGGAAGACTATGCATGTGTTGTATGTGTTATGGACCAAGTGATTAATACGGCATTATTCATAATGCCCGGGCAATTTGAAAAATGTCCAATATGAGTAGGCAACATGATAAAAACTATTGAATTAATTAAATTGAACGGGCTTTTTGAATAATGCTTATCACTTATTGGGCAAGGTTATAAAAATATGTGTTTTATTAAATTATTTTAATGTTGACGTTGATTTTAATATATAATAGTACGAATACTATTTAAGCAACAAAGCTGATGAAGCTCCGCTGTGGGGCTTTTATTTCTGTCTGCAGGGTGTCTGCAGGGTGTAATAGTATATTATGCAACTAGTGAATAAAGGATGGATTTAAAGCGAGGGCCATAGCTGAATCACGAGCAAGTGAAGTATTCTAACAACTGAATCACGACCGTAAGAAGTGATTCATGATGATTGAATCACGAGCATAGCGAGTGATTCAAGTGTTAGAATCCTGAGCGGCGCGAGTGATTCATGGCCCTCGATATAAATCCGTTTAATTCAAGATTTGCATACTATACTTTATACCATGACTACGAGAAAAATAAAGATTTAAGCGAAAAGCACAAGGAGTTTGTATGTTTTTTTTTTTTGTGATGGGTTTGCTCTTGACTCTAGTCTAGGTCAGAGGTGACAGAGACAAAGTCGAAGATGGAGTGAGCTTACCCAGAAGAAGCCTGTTCACTCTAAGTTTGAAGAGATTCGGGTTGTATGCGTTCGGAAACACAGACGCAGGCAGTGAGTTCCACTCTTTTGCTGTGCGCATTATGAAGGATGTTTGGAAGCGCTTGGTGCGAATTGGTGGAATAACAACTAGGTGAGGATGGTAACTTGCGTCGGGTATTCTTTGCACAAGTAGTTTGTATCGAGTATTTTTTTGCGCAAGGAGGTTGTATAGCATTGAGATGGAGTTTGAATATATTGGTGTGTTCTAAATTCAAACACCATAACAGTGATTTAAGTAAGTTTTTCTACCAACTATGCTTTAATTGCATCACAATCACACTAAAAACTCAGTACAAAGCGAGTCTTTAATGCTTTAGAGCAATAAAAATGTATGAAATTTCATTTTTGCACTGTTTTTTTTTAATCGCACCAAAAGTTACCAATCTCAATGGATTAGCTCTATTCAGCCAGCCGATATCAATACTTTTTTTTTTACGTACGTATTATTAATTTCTATCCTACTTGTTCCAAATTTAAAAAATGATTGCTGCTAACTCTGATTTCAAAATGAAAGAAATTTAAAAAAGTGATTTATCTACTATTCCTATAGGTAATAGTTGAAAGAAAAGCAGATTATGCACCTCGCCTTAAGTAATTTAGATTGCCCTCGTGCCTGTTAGATTAGAGCCCTCGCTAGCGCTCGGGCTCTAAATCAGGCACTCGGTGCAATAATAAATTACTGTGCTCTATGCAATAATCTACTATTTATTCACTATTTTCAGTGAATAAAATAAGCATTTTCGAGGGGGAATGGTATAAAGTAACCTAACATAAAAACTTTATTTATAAAAAAAAAAAAAAACATCATGGAGGTGACGACATCCGTACATTCCGTGGGGGTGCCCTAAGCTCCTGTCTTGGACTAATTCAGTGACCACAGGTATCGAATTGTCCAACCGTTACCTAGCAATATTCATAATGACCAGACAATGTGATAAATATAGAAGTTGAAATCAGTATTCATTACATTGCCCGATTTGACTCAACTAGATTTATAATGCCCGAGAATTATACATAGTGCACATATTAATCACTTGGTCCATGACATATATATCATTGAGTATCCAAAGGTATCCAGAAATATAGGCTGGATAGCTACGCCTAAACCATTGAAAAAAGCTAGACTTAAATACATTTTCAAAAAAAGAAACCATAAATCTCTCAATTGTGGCGAACAGTTTGTAAATCATCACTTTGGCTGCATAGAATAAAAAATGTTTTACTATACGCTGCATTAAAATACTCATTTACATAAACCCAATTTACCTTTTAATCTCGTCAGATTGTCTAAAACGTTTCACCATTGTAGGGTTGGCGAAGTCATTTTGTACTTCGTCTTGGCCCAACTCCAATTATACCTCTGATGAATGTAATTATTATTATATTAAAAAACCCAAAAACCTGGATTCGATTTACAGTTCACGGGTTATGGAGTGTTTCCAGGTGGCAGTTCTCTTGCACTCTCCCTCCGGGCGCCCATGGTTAAATGTCATCATCATCATCATCATCATCATATCAGCCGAAAGACGTCCACTGCTGGACATAGGCCTCCCCCAAGCGTCGCCACATTGACCGGTCTCGTGCGTCCCGCAACCAGCGGATTCCCGCAACCTTCACCAGGTCATCACCACCTGGTGGGAGGCCTTCCAACGCAACGTCTTCCGGTTCGCGGTCGCCACTCCAGAACCTTTCTGCCCCATCGGCCATCCGTTAAATGTAAGTTATAGAAAATGGCTGATAATTATTTACAAGTGAATAATCTTCTCACTGAAAAAAAATCGTCAATCTTAACTTACCAGCCTTATCCAAATGTCTCCGACGTTTTTATAGACTCTACACTGTGTTGTTTTATCGTCGCCGATTTCTCCCCTATATCGTAACTCCGTGACGAATAGCTCCATTGCTTACTAATTTGATTAGCTGAACCGTTAATACGGTCTGTGTTTGTTACTTTAGATCAAGGTTAAGCTTTTAGTAGTTTGGCCTGAATCTTTTGTTGTTGTTTTTTTGTTTTAAACGTTTTGATGGATGATTTCTAGTGAATTTAGGTGTTGGTCATCTTTTTCATAGTCTAGTCGTTAACTACCACAAAACCTTTACGGTAATCCATTACGAAAGGTTATATAATCATCTGCCGAGCCATATTAAACCATATTTCGGTTGGCTTCCAATCTAAATGGATGAAGTTGAATAGGTACCAGTATACATATTTTAATATGGGGAGACGTCCTATCGGAACTCCGGGCACAGGTATTGGGTATCGCAGTACCTCTTGTACGAGTAATACTGGTTGTCAGTCTTACGAGCCGCTGACTACCTGTAATGACATCACACTCATAATTACCTCGTTCTAAAATAACTATAGCCTTTGCCCGCAGCTTTACTCTCGTGGAACCATGCATTTTTAGGGTTCCGTACCCAAAGAGTAAAAACGGGACCCTATTACTAAGACTCCGCGATCCGTCTGTCTGTCTGTCTGTCTGTCCGTCTGTCACCAGGCTGTATCTCATGAACCGTAATAGCTAGACAGTTGAAATTTTCACAAATGATGTATTTCTGTTGCCGCTTTAACAACATATACTAAAAACGGAATAAAATTAATATTTAAGTGGGGCTCCCATAAAACAAGCGTGTTTTTTTGCCGTTTTTTGCGATTATAGTACGGAACCCTTCGTGCGCGAATCCGACTCGCACTTAGCCAGTTTTTTAAATAACGATATGGAACATTCAGTGTCTTTCTCTATCGGATAGGGGATATAATTTTCTAAATCGGATTAGTACTCGGTTTACCTCATTGTTGATATCAGGTTGAAACCTTCAAAAGGCGCCCAGGATATTGGGGAATAGACCATGGAGTGTGGGATTTTTACCTCACTAAAATCAACTTTAAACATTTTTCCCTGAGGTGGCAAATTACAAGTCCAAAAATGGAATAATACAAAAAAAATATATATATAAATGGAAAAATGGAGACAAAACCCAGTCCAAGTAAATATTCAGGGAACTAAAACCAGATTATACATCCAGCTTATCTGACGAGGTGTACCGATAGTACAGCGTTTATACAATGATTCATACCTGCCATCCGCCCGGACTAACTGTACTCAATCCGGTCGTACATCGTAGGTACGTGTACACACACAGAGATTTAGATTTAGGAGGTGTGCCATCACTCACAATACTTGTGGTGTACGAAATTGGAGAATAAATGTATTTGGAGAATTTCAAGCCACGTCATGGATTGAATGACTGACTTGTATGTAGATACACAAGCTTTACCACTAAATGATTGAAGACCATTTCAATTACAGCTCGTGCTCTTTCACACAGAAGTCGGTTTTACAAGTCTGTTTCATCGTATACGTTTTTATTCGATGCTGACGTATGTAGTAGTATGAGCGAGTTCACACGGTTACCTATCATAAGTTCGAAAAACATTTGACCGAATTTCATTTCACCTAAAACTTTTCAACTATTATCTTTTCGTATTTTTTACATCATCGAAGTCACGTCTGCCACTGTCTCAGTTGATCTGTTATCAATTCGATTTTTTTCGTTACTCCGACGTTTCACTTGGTCGAAAAACATTTTACCGAAGTAACACTTAGCCGAAATAACATTTGATCGAAATATTTATTTTTAAACTCATACCAAAATACTAATTGAGAGAGGAACAGTGGGCGAATGCAAAAGTTTAAAACAGTGACTTGAAAAAAACTGCCTATTTCTGTCTGCAGGGATTAAAGTATCCAAACACGAAGGAGATGACGGGAGCTGAGTTCGTTCGCTTTGCTCACTCACTTCAGCTCCCGTCATCCCCTTCGAACCTAACCTATCCGTGTCAGGGTGCCCTGAATTCCCGAGCTCGCTTCGCTCGCTCTTGGACTAATTCTTTGAAAAAAATATTCAATAAAAATGTCTTTTTTTATTTATCGATAGGCTCACGTTTGACCACTATCTCGCCTGATGGTAAGCGATGATGTGGTCGACGGTGAAGCACGCTTGCCTAGAAGTAACCTATTCAATCTTGACTTAAATACCCCAAGGTTGTAGCTATCAGGAAACAAAGACTCCGGCAGGGCATTCCACTCCTTAGCTGTGCGTATCTAATGCAGCTATTAATAAATCATTTGCATGAAAATTCGAAATAAATACGTAAGCACAGACAAGTTTCGAAAGTGACGAAATATAAGTTTTTAAGCTGACATGGTCACAATTATTATAATTATAAAAAAAAAAAATATACATAATTATTAAATATACATGGTAAATATCCCGAAACAAATATTCATTCTAATGCGTGAAGACGATTTTGCAGCGATTCGTTTATGTCACAAAATTTTATAGCACAACATATTGACTTTTCATTTCACTATTTCAATTTTAAATTGAAAATGCTACCAAATAACCAGCTTTATATTTGTGACTAAATAATATTCCCTGAAATGTTGTTTCGGTTTGGTGAAAATATGGCAACTGAAAAAAGTGGCTTCGGCCAATAGCAAAAAGTTATTTTGTAAATCGGCAAAATGTAGTTCGGTAAATAATACATATGCCAAATGATTCTTCGATGATCTGAAAATATGTCAAATAATGCATATAGCAAAAAAGACGTCGGTCAATATTTTTCGGTAAAATGAAATTCGAACAAAAAATATTCGGCAAAGTGATCGGTTCCCAGTTCACACACATGACAGTATTCCCGATCCAGTAAAAAATGCCGATCTGACAAAATATACAGCAGTCCTTTTTACAGGTCCACTTGATCGTATACGTTTTTATTCGGCAATGGCGTAGGTAGTTTTATGAGCGAGTTCACAAACACAACAGCCGTTTTGTTTAAAATTTGGTGGTACCTGACTAAATTTGGTATGAACATCACCGCCAGTAGCGTCGTATCCGTTAAAAACGATCCTGGAAATACGGTTATTCTGTGTGAACGTACCATAAGATAAGAATATATCATACTCCACATTATTGCCAAAATTCGACAGATTTGCAGGCTAAACTAGACTTTGACTAATTATACTCAAAGTAACTTGCCTCGCCTGTATCTCCGAAAAGTTAAACAGATGTGGAACATACAAATTTCGCTATGTTAAAGTTCCACGTAATAGGGGACGCCATCAACCGGGCACAAATCCAATCTCGTCAAATTCTTTATTCAAGAATTAGTGGTACAGTGTTTACCACAGTAACAGTGTTTTCAGGAAATTCTCTTTTTCTTACTTCATAAATCGAAGAATGTAAGCTGTTTGGTGTCTGGCCTGTGGCCCTTGAATAAGACATTCTGACTGATATTCTTATTCATTACTAGCTGTCCCACGCGGCTTCGCTCCCGTCAACTGGCTACGTACCTACCCTATTCTACCTACCCTACCCTACACCTACCGTACCCCTACCCTATACCTACCCTACAGCTACCCTACAGCTACCCTACAGCTACCCTACACCCCCCCTACACCTACCCTACCCGGCACCTACCCTACACCAACGCTACACCTACCCTACACCTACCCTACATACATGATTGCATAACTGAAACCGTTTACGAAGCGCACGCAACGGAAGCCCTCAAAAAGTATTATTCTTTCCCGTTTTGCAACATTTTTCATTTATGCTCCGCTTCTATTGGTCGTACCGTGCATAGCCTATAGCACTCAGGAATAATGTAGCTTTCTACCAGTGAAAAATTTTTTAGAATTGGATCATTAGTTCCAGAGATTACCCCCTCTACATACAAACTTACAAACATACAAACTTACAAATTTTACCTCTTTATAATATTAGTATAGATAGCACTCAGGAATAATGTAGCTTTCTACCAGTGAAAAATTTTTTAGAATTGGATCATTAGTTCCAGAGATTACCCCCTACATACAAACTTACAAACATACAAACTTACAAATTTTACCTCTTTATAATATTAGTATAGATAGCACTCAGGAATAATGTAGCTTTCTACCAGTGAAAAAATTTTTAGAATTGGATCATTAGTTCCAGAGATTACCCCCTACATACAAACTTACAAACATACAAACTTACAAATTTTACCTCTTTATAATATTATTAGTATATTAGTATTAGTATAGATGATTGCATTACTGAAACCGTTTACGAAGCGCACGCAACGGAAGCCCTCAAAAAGTATTATTCTTTCCCGTTTTGCAACATTTTTCATTTATGCTCCGCTCCTATTGGTCGTACCGTGCATAGCCTATAGCACTCAGGAATAATGTAGCTTTCTACCAGTGAAAAAATTTTTAGAATTGGATCATTAGTTCCAGAGATTACCCCCTACATACAAACTTACAAACATACAAACTTACAAATTTTACCTCTTTATAATATTAGTATAGATATAGATGAAGGTGGTATTCGCTTGTAGGATTTCAATATAATTCACAGGGGAACCAAGGGTGCCATACACAGAGTCGTCTGGTGCCCATGTGCTGGTTTGGTCCCTGGGGTGGTCACGGCGTAGTGTGTTGAGGTGCGCCAGTGATGGGAGTTACTCCCCAGAGGAGGGTCCGGTGACGGACAACCGCGGCGGCATCGCCACGGGTAACGCGGTGAGTGCAAACGCGTGCCCGTGTTCCCGCCATAAGCTGCATAGGAGGACAACGTGGAAGTTTAGTGGGTTAAAGTCCCACATAACTGCGCTATCTCCCCGTGATAGCGCAGTATGCATGAAGATTTCTCCAAGATAAAACAAAAAAGAGGATATCTATATATTTACTTCCAAAATGTACGTTTTATTTCGCTGGAAGGCCTAGGTGGAACGATGACAAAGACAAAGACAAAAGACAAAGATGCCTTGATGAATGAAATTGAGTTTATACAATACAAATATATTTATACAGTCTTCAGAAGGTCCAACAATACTTCAAAACAATAGTGTTCTGCATATCACTTGTTTTTGCGCCCTAGTGGATGTGGAGCAGGACTAGCATTTAGCCAAGCATTTTTATCAGTGATGTAATCCCCCAACTTATAATATGCCAGCCTGCATAGTGTGCGTTTTATACAAGTTTTAAATTTCGTCTCATTCAGTTCAAGAATGTGGGGAGGAATTTTATTGTAACATTTTGTACAGTACCCCATGAAAGATGAGGCTACTTTAGCCAGTCTGAAACCTGGTTGAACTAATTGGTCCCTATTTCTAGTAACATAATTATGTCTGTCGCCGTTTTTACTAAAAAGATGTAAATTCTTTCTCACGTACATGATGTTTTCATAAAAATATTGACAAGGAACCGTCATGATGTTAATGTCCTTAAACAGTTCCCTTAGAGAATCGCGCCGGCAAAGATTGTATATTGCTCTGATGGCTCGTTTTTGCAGAATAATAAATTGTAGTTCTAAAAACTAAAAAACACGCTTCAATGGTAAATTGAACTAAAAAGTTGCTAATCCTGAAGATCCTGTTAAGGATAATGGGACAAACTATTTAAATTATTGCATTGTCATCGGTCCTTGATAAGTGTGCAAAGTTTCACATCAATCCGACGTTTTGAAGGGAGTGAAAATCACGTTCAAAGATTCCGTTACATTGATACATAGATATATAGATACATACATACCAAGCTAATAAAAGCGTGTTAAAAATTGACTCAATGTCTGCAGCCCTTCCCCATAGTAAGATACCGTAAGACATTATACTATGACAATAACTAAAATAGACTAGTCTGGCGGTATCCACATCCGTTAACCGACGAATCTTTCCAACAGCATAAGCCGCCGAACTCAGCCGCCCCGCAAGGGATACCAAATGAGGACCCCATTATAACCTTGAGTCTAGCGTGATCCCCAGGAAAACCGTTTTATCGACGAATTCTAGCTTCTCCTTGTTTAATATAATGTCACAGTCAGTACTTTTGACATTCGGCAAGGACAATTTTACGCATTTGGTTTTTTTACCATTTAAAACTAAATTATTGGTTGTGAACCAATCCTGAACCTGCCGTAGCGTCTTGACCTGGTGAAGGTTGCCAGGATCCACTGGATACGAGACGTACGGGACCCGTCTATGTGGCGACGCTTAAGGGAGGCCTATGTCCAGCAGTAGACGTCTTTCGGTTGATTTGATGATGATGATGATTACGTTTTATTTAATTCATATTTCAATTGCAATCGCAATTTGATTTGGTCCGTGGACCGTGGTCTTATAATCTCCTTTATATCATAAGTTTATAGCCAATCGATCAGTCGACCTCGCGTTTGTTCAGAACATTAAAGTAAATAATAAACACACCACCAGTATTGAGGAAACAACTGAAGTTTTGCTGAATACTCTTATACCTGATGACTTACTTACTGATGACAACGACGACCATCAACAGAACAGAGCGTGGACAGCTGTACCACCTAATTCACCAGCGTCAGACCTTCCATCCACTGACGAATTTATTAATGTTGTTAAGAGGTTACCACTCAACAAATCATCAGGTGAAGATAAAATATCTAATCGGATGATTATACAAGCGTGTAAAACAGTCGGTGATGCGATTTTAACCGTTTACAACCATTGTATTGTGAAGGGCGTATTTCCTCGTATATCTACTAAAAAGGTGACACCGACTGATCCAGTAGATGTAACATTTCATAAACGTTACAACGACTGATCCGGTAGTTTTTCACAGATGTCAACATTTGACCTATTTTTTGTGTCAAAACTATGCCTATCTCAGTCGTACATGTACCTACATGTAGTGTAATAGACAAGGATGACATATAAGGTGAAGCGGATTTATACGAATCATCCCAAAAAGTGGCGACAATCCCCCGGGCGACCCAAAGTCGTACCGGCCCATAACATTACTTCCACCTTTGGGAAAACTCCTAGAGCGGACCAAAATTTCAGACAAGACAAGACAAAGACAAAGATATTTTATTTCAAGTAGGCCACCAAGCGGCACTTTTGAACGTTAGGTACATTAAAATTTACAAGTTATAAAAGTTGATTCTACCGTGCATTCGGAAAGTAGCTTGTTATGGAGAAGAATGCACAAGAAACTCCATACTTACTCTTTAAAAAAAAATGTTTTTTACAATGTTTAGTTACATAAGTACATACATGAACAAATTCATATATGTGAGGACAATGTACCCAGAATAGCACTACACACTATACTACGTACAGTTATAATAGTTATTTATGCTACAAGTGCGGGAAGTAGGTGATTTTCGATGAGTGGCATTTTTATTCACGAGCGAGCGAAGCGAGTGAGTGGATAAATCGACACGAGTCGGAAATCATCTTACGCACGTGTATCATACAACATTTTACTATGCATTGTGCGAGGAAATAAAAAAATATATCTGAACCAAGCAAGAAATTAATAAAATGGCGCTTATTCAAGGGCGCTCACCATATCCACAGATTAACTAATAGTTCATAGTTCTACTGCGCATGTGCAATAGCTGTCACGTCATAACGCAAAAAGGCACGAGCAAAATATTAATTCTGCCAAACATATTTAATGAATAATTAAAATTAATTTATTGATCAAAATCTAAATCTAGAGTAATTAAAAACGCCTTAAATGACGTATTAGTTTTGTTTTCCTTTTTATATGAATGATAATCTGTACTTAACTAATTTTAAAACTTTTCTCAAATAATAAAAACTCTATGCGGCGGGCTGACGTTGGAGTTAAAAATTAAAAAAGTACAGGAAAGTAAAAAGCACTAGTAAAAAAAAGTGACACTTTCCGCACAGTTTGGCTGCTTGGAAAACGCTCTTTTCGAGGACATGCATTGTAAAGTAATAAAAGTACTCACACATGTACTGTGCAGTTATATAATAGAAGCTAGAAAAAAAACATTAACATCCGAAGCAGTTAAGTTATGACCAATCCCAACTAACGGCGTCCGTTCACGAACATGACGCATAAATTGGCACCACCCAGCTCAACCATCATGAAGGGAACCGGATGATCCAACACACCGCCACCATCGGAGAGACATTTGAGAGAGCATGACACACTCAACTGCCAGGGCACACACAAGTCAACGAACGACACACGGGTACAGTAAATGGTAGATTTACAGTTGGGTACATAGTAGTCACACACGTGCTTTGCAGTTATACAATACTAAGGAAATTGAGTTTATACAATACAAATATATTCATTCAGTCTTCAGCAGGTCCAACAATACTTCAAAACAATAATGTTCTGCATATCACTTGTTTTTGCGCCCTAGTGGATGTGGAGCAGGAATAGCATTTAGCCAAGCTTTTTTATCAGTGATGTAATCCCCCAACTTATAACATTCGTAACTATCAATTCGGTTTCACTATTGGAAAATCTACCGTAAACGCGGCCCTTACTGTTAGGAAAATAGTTAATACATATGAACATAAGTACTTAATAAGGATATTTCTGGGGCTTTTGATAACGCATGGTGGCTAGTGCTATTACTTAAAATGAAAACTCGGGGCTGCTATAGAAATATATATAATCTAGTTTACTCTTACTTTTTAAATGGTTCCGCGAAACTCAAACTCGGCCATCATTCCATGTCGAAGTCTCTTACCATGGGATGTCCTTAGGGTTCGGTTATTGGTCCGCCTTTATGGAATCTAGGCTTTGATGATTTCTTTGCGATTCTGCTTCCAAGCGGCTGTTCATTAACCGGTTACGCGGACGACGGTCCTCTGCTCATTCAATCAAGTACTCGAGCTGGACTCGAGAAGTTGGCTGACACTTGCGTACGATTAATATCTCAGTGGAGCGATCAAAACCGCATGGCCTTTGCTCCGCACAAAACTTATCAACTCAGTTTGAAAGGTAATCTTAAATCGTTTCCTACTATAAAATTGAATAACGTTCCCGTAAAAAGGAAGCAGTCCGTGTGGTATCTTGCTCTAGTCTTAGAGAGGAATTTTGCATTTATAGATCATATTAAACTAGTCGGTGAAAAAGCAAAAAGGAATTTCTTTGCCTTAACGAGAATCTACGTGGGGTCTGTCTTTTTTAACTATGAAGACTATTTATGGGGCTACTTACTTGGGTTGTATGTGCTATGGGGCGCCTGTTTGAGCTGATAAGGCCACCATAGGGGTGGTACGACGTAAATTACTTCAAAGTCAGCGTTTAGCTTTGATATTCTTATGCAAAGTATATAGGACGGTCAGTACTGAGGACTTACCGGTACTTGCCCAGTTGAAGTACGCCACTTCCGGTCGACCTTGAAGTGCAGCGACGTGCTGAAACGTACTATTCTGCACGAAAGACCATGGACGCGGACATTTTAACGCGGAGTGACCGTGAGAAAATCACTAGATTATTTAAACCACCTATCTATATACACTGACGTCTAAGAGGAACTTTTATCCGAATGGCAATGTAGATGGAATAATTCCATCAAGGGCCTACACCTCCACCAATTCTTTCCATCCGTTCGCGTGCAGCTGGCCAGGACGTGGCTGGAAGTGGATCACTGTGTTGCCCAATTTTTACAGGACATGGTAACTTTAAAAGTAAATTATTTTCCGTTAAGCTCGTTGCCTCGCCTTTATGTGAGTGTTATCTGACTTCGAATATGTACAATATGCACATCATATCTTATGAGAGTGTGCTAGGCAACTGGGCTTTTCCCAGTCGTAAACGACCCTTTGTGCCTATTGGCTTTGTTTGTTTTGTCTCCTGCTTGATATGGAGGGAAGTGGACATTTTTATTTTTTCCTGGTCCTTCGTTATTCTTTTCTGATTAATTTCGTTGCTGGATCCAAAACAGTTAAATTCATTCGCCGGGACTTCGTCGAGCTTCATTGCCTCGGTGCTTTTCTAGTGGTCACCACTGTTGATTCTGGCTTTCAGGAGTTGCAGTGGTTTGGGCATAGAGCGATTGGAATGTACCGAAAATAAAAACGCAATTTGATGTTGAGACTTCCAATGCTTAACAACTGCAAGACCAAATGTTGAATTTAGAACTGATTTTTTGTCTGAATACAGTTTAAAACATAACACATTGCATCAAACCCTAGAGTTAGGTAGAGGGAACCACATTTCGACAGTCATGTTTAAGGCTTAGCACGCACTGCGATTTTTATTCGCGCGAATTTTCTCCGCCCATTCCGCACCCGTCCATGGTCTCTCCATGGACGCGGACTTTTTAACGCGGAGTGACCGTGAGACAATCTCTTGATTATTTAAACCACCTATTGAATTGTAGTAATACTTTTATTATTTCAGGTTACTAATTTCTTCGAACGAAGCACTTCGTATAATTATGATCGAACTTCACGTATAAGTAAGTTCGTTTAACCATCAATTATACTCGTGCTTTGTTCTCGAGATTAGTAACCTGAAATAATAAAACTATTACTTATTAACACATGTAGTATCACCCAGGATTCACCACATATAAAGCTGCACGAATTGCGGGAAAAATCGCGCGGGAATATTACTACAAAAGTAAAAATCACAATGCGTGTTATGCCTTATTCCCATGTAATAGCAGGCGAGCCTATTACTATCAACTGGGCACAAGTCCAAACAGAGCTGCTACTGAGCAATGATAGTATTTATTTTTAATTAAAAGAAAAAACAGGCACTGTGGCACACTGTGTACTGCCAATACATTTACACAAAAGAAAACAAAATAAACAGAAGTGAAAATCTTGCTTCAACTTTAATATTTTGTGTCCGAAATATATTTCCTTTGCCTTTCGTGTTCAATAGAAGAGTAAAGTTAAACTAACAACACTTTCTTTAAAACATTCGCACAAAAGCTGAACAAATGCACCTTTTACTAGAAACGCTGTAAGGGGATAGAATACTGTATAGGACATTTTATTTTCTAAAAATCACATCAGTTATTTATATTATATTAACAATTTGACATGATTCCAAGAACAAAATTACTTGAGTCTTTTTTAAGACTGCTATGGTAAGCACCTACATTATACTATCCATACTAATGTTATAACTACGAAAGTAACTCTGTTTGTTTGTTACCTTTTCACGACGTTCAGGTTCAACCGATTTCGATTAAACTAGCCCGCGACTTTTTCTGCGTATTTTTTCTGCGTTCAAATAGCCTTTTATATAAAATATATCACGCAATAATATTGTAGGTGTGTGGGGCCGCCTTACATGAGAAATTATCGGTTCACCATACAAACTTCCACACTTTCAAAAAATTATTTCCGGTATACAAACTAATCTATGTCCTTGCCAGGGTCTCAAACTATCTCCATACCAATTTTCATTTAATTCGGTTCAGCAGTAAAGCGTGAAAAGGTAACAGATAGACAGAGCTACTTTCGCATTTAAAATATAACGATAGAGTAACGGCCGCGACTTACAAATTGTAGGGCGTGGGTTCAAACCCAGGCACGCGCTTTACTTTGCGTACATTAATTAACCTCACTGCGCTCTCATAACGGTGAAAGAAAACATCGTGAGGAAACCGGCATGTCCTAGAACCAAAAATTCAAAGACATATGTGACATGTGACATCCACCAACCCGCACTGGGACTGGTGGATTAAGGCCCATTCCCTCTCTCACAGAGAAGATGCATATGTTGCAGCAGTGGGAACATTAAAAAAGGCTGATGTTGAGTGTGTTCCCTTGTCATGATAAAACACATTTTATGCGGGCAAAGCCGCGGGCAGAAGCTAGTGATCTATACACAACTACTCCGGTATTGTGGCTAAGTACAGGTAATAACAGCCACTGGGGTCGATCTTGAAGGTTGCTTGCAGAGGTAGGTCAGTGGATGAGTGATCATCCATTTCTAGACTGCTCCATGTCTGAAAGGCATAGCTAAGCACTAGCATAAGTTGATGGTTCTTTAATTTGTAGTCGTCAACAGAACCTTACTAGTTTTCAAAAGCTAGTTTTATATGACACCAGTGTTACCGTGTAACCCAGTTTCTGGTTTTTGATGGTCAGTTAGGCAGTTATTTCATATATAATACTGATATCCAGCTACATCCGGTTAGACTAGAAGCCGACCTTAATATAGTTGGAAAAAATTTAGGCAGATTGTTACTATTCAGGTCTTTAGCAACATAATATAAATTAAAATTTGATGTTCTTGCTATACTAAGAATTCTTCTTCTTGAATATTCATTTTGTGATCATGGTCCTTCGCGTAGGATTTTTCCAGAAAAATACAGGAAGAAAACACTCAGACAAGACAAGTAAAACAAGACTCACAAAGTCACTTACCACGTTCCTCTACAAACGAGCGACTAAATGCTATAAGTCACGACATTGCATGTTAAACAACAATAGTCTACATGGGCATTAGCTTTTTATTAATACAGCCGACAGCTAACACCTCGTCGAATGATGGGGTCTATGACTTAGTGGTGACTGAGCTTGACCTGCTAGTACCTATCACGTTTTTTCTCGTGACAATTCATTTTTAATATAAAACCCTGTATAAAAAAGTAATAATTAAGTACTTTTTATCAATGACATTGCCATATTGTTACACAGGTCAATTTGAACTGTGGTAACTTCGGTTTGACCAAATATTCTATTTTATAAAATTGTTTTTTTTTCTGTAACCTCGTCTTATTCTTAGCTCCGGTATGATATCCAATATTAACGTTTAGGAACCTTTAGGGTTGTCTTTGTAAGCCTACAGGTACCTACACAGGTTTTTGCTATGTATGCAAACACATGTGCCTGCTTGTTAAGGCTGACGACATACATTTTGTTTTTTCTTACTCCTCCGTTGTTCTTCTGAGTCTCCGTTGTTGGAGTTTCTTGCCCGTTCTTCTCCATAGAGATCTACGCCTTGGAATGGGCATCTACGGTACTTTCACAGTTATTATGTCTTGTGACTGGGACTGTAGCACCATAATTTTGTAATGTTTTATTTTGTCTTTTGACAATTCAAAAGTGCCTGTAACTGGCCTACTTGAAATAAAGTGCTTTGACTTTTGACTTTGACTTCTCTGATTTATTTCGCTACGGGATTCATGAAGTTGAATCCGTTTCTCTGGGATTCGCTGAGCATCATTGCTTCGGCCTTTTTCTGTCTCCCACAGATAATTCTGACTTACAGAATTGCACTGATTAGATATAATGTAGTGGGCTTGTCCGGAATATATTGTCATTAAAACTAGCTTACTAAAGAGGCAAAAGAAGTTGACCAAAGTTACAGATGTACGCAAATCTACTACTTGTTGCTAACACAAATCGGACAGGCGCTGTAAGACATTTTTCGATATGCATTAATTAATAAAAACGCTAAAAGTAAAACTAAACGAAGCTAAGCTAGCAATGAGCCTCTAAACTCTACCCCTATACTATTTTATAGCTTTTATAATTCACTTTTTGCAGCCATTTTCTGTCAAATTAGGTATACATCAGCAATCAATTTAATCAGAACGTAACCATTGGTATAGTATTTTTTACAGCTATAATCTAGGGCAATTATACGGCTACTTTTTTATTAAAATAGTTGGCAAGTTCAATGATTTTGTTGACCTTTGGCCTTGGATAACTTTTAGGCTGTATATGGAAGGTCAAACTTATAACCTTATATATTTTAAGGTAGGTACTTCTTATGCTAGGTTCCCACTTAGCAAAATAAGTATCTAGGTAAGGATAGTAGCTGCAGGTGGCTGTCAGGGGGGTGACCATGAGCTCTTAGACCGGTATCAATTTGAGATCGAATAAGGGACAGATGTATCTGACGTGTATACATCTGTCACTTACTCGATATCAAATTGATACCGCTCTAAGAGCTCATGGTCACCCCCCTGTAGTTTCTGCTTACCCTCATAGGAAAAAGGCGTGAGTTGATATATATGGAAATCAGTCTATTGTCTTTATTTTCCTAGTTGCAAATTAAATAGTGTTTTTCAGGTTAGATTGGTTTAAGGTAAAATAATAATATTTTGCTTTGTTTAAGCATTATTATGATTGAACTGACTAGTGGATAAAATCTAGCATTGCACAATAATAACTGAAAATTAGCTTTTAGTCCGTCAGGTACAAAAAAAAATATTGGAAACGTATTTTTTTTTTGACATACACGTTAAATGAAGACCTCAGAGTGAAGACGATATAATGCGTTGAAATTTTGTGTGAAGTCATGCCATTAGTACACTTTGTACTGACAAAGTGACGTCACAAGCCCCCACTCCCGAACTTTGATGTGCTTTATTTTTGTCAATTTTTATTGATTTGGTAAAGCAAAAAATACGTTTCCAATATTATCTGATAATTTCACTGACGGACTAACTAGAATTATATATCAATCATTTTTCTACCTAGGAAGCATCCCTATTGCAAATGGTCAAAGTTTACCGACATAGCCCCAAGAATTACCAAACTGAAGCGGCAGTGGGCTGAAAAGTTCTGGAGTGGTGACCACATTCTGAAAGACGCAGCGTTGGAAGGTCTCCCACTAGGTGGACTGATGACCTGGTCAAGGCTGTAGGAATCCGCTGGAAGAGAAAAAGCACAGGACCCGGTCCACACTTAAAGGAGGCCTATGTCCAACGGTGCATGCCTTTCAGCTGAAATTATTTTTTTATTTAATCACTCCAAATATACAAATATCCTTACAGGCTAGACCCAATGCGATATTGTAGTACACTTAAAGATTTAATAGTTCCACTGCTTGATTCTTTCAAATTCACTCAAAGCGCAACAGAATATGGTTAAAATTTCCTTTATGGGCCGCTGATTTTTGGCGCGGGGACGTTGGGGGGGGGGGGGGAGGGGGGAGGTTTGGCTACCCCCCTGGTATCTCCCAGATATAGATATGGTATTGTGGTTGGTATGGTATGGTGGTGGTATATGAAGATATGAATATCTCCATATACATGGGGTTCCGTGGGATGGGGATGGTACAGTGGGGTAGCCCCTTACCCCCCTTGCCCTCTCTCCCTCCCCTCCCCTTAAAACGTTCCTACGTTTACATTTATGGAAAATTTTAGTCTTACCTGAAAACTTTAACCATGGATATCTCCATAACCATGGGACTCCGAGTAGTGGGGATCGTACAGTGGGGTAGCCAAACCAATCTCCCCTCCATCCCCACCCTCCCCGCGCCAAAAATCAGCGGCCCATAAAGGAAAATTTATCCCAGAATGTCAATGTCATCAGCAATGAGTTTGAGAGTGCGGAGCGCGCTCTTCAGCGGCGGCGCCTCACGTAGCAAGATAGTTCACGCGCGCGGTTTCGCCAGCAACCACTGCTGACGACTAACGATGATAATAACATGGTCGAACAGTTTTTGACACCAAAAATAATCTCATTTCTACCGCCATTTCTAACATACTCGTAGTTACCTTACATAATATTTACCAAAAAATCCGATAGCACAACGAACACAATAGCCGGGCCTCATTGGACCATATATTACTAGTTGTGACACAGTTATTACACTATAAATTATATTTATATGATGTTACACCATTTAACACCATACTGTATCGGTTATTTCGTGTGATGAAATTCTTGAAAATATTATTACAAAGGTGGAAGAAAGTTATCTATTGAAAGCAATTACAAAATAAATATAACTCTTTCAACGTCAATTGATTAAAAGTACAGGCGTTTATTAGTGCTCAATTTGACTAGTACTGTAATTTCGTTCTATATAATTTAAAATAATTTATTAATAATCTAAAATGTGCATAGTGTAAAATACTTAATTAACAATAACTACCTATAAATACGCTTAAATAAAAATAAAATAAAACTACGAACGCGTGTAAAAGAGCACTCATAGGGCGTCAAAAAATTCGTCCACATAATAATAATAAATAGTATAATAAAGTCTATATAATTTTATATAATAAATCACTGATAATTTGTTTAAATATAAGAATATTACATCACACTTAATATTATAAAGGCGAACGTTTGTGAATGTCTGTGTGTGTTTGTATGTTTGTTACTTCATCACGCTCAAACGGCGGGACGAATTTGGATAAAATTTGCCACAGAGATTATAGTCAGGAATAGCACATAGGATACTTTTCATCCCAGTATAATGTTCCCTTGGGATAATTTTCGACTTTCACGCGGGCGAAGCTGCTGGCAGAAGCTAGTGATTTATTATATTTAAATGACCTTGAAAACAAAATAAACCATTTTAATGACACTATTTTAAACAAATTACAATTTAAAGTTGGTAAAAGTCCATCTAATAACTTCATGTTCGCGCGCTCAACCCCATTTTTTCACCAGTCGCCGGTATTGAGCGGAAAAAAATTATGGAATAGTTTTTGTAAAATGGCGGTAATCGATAGCTCTCGAGCAGTGAGTTGTAAACCAAGTTTTCACGTACGTGTATCTGATTAAATTAAAGCATTTGAAACAAGTTTTTATTGTAACCTTTGTTCACGTTGTGTTGATTCTTTGGTTTGAGTGAAAGGTTTGTATTCATGTTTAAAACCACAGAAGAAGCGTGCAAATCCTTAATTCCTTTTTCGGCTATTACAATTTTCTCGTTGATTTATTGGTCGCAAGCTTTATTTATTATTACTGCTGAACTACTGGTCTTGGGTTCGATTCCAGAGTCGGGCAGTGTGATTAGGTTTTAGCATCTGCCATTTCCCAGGTAGCAGTCTAGAGTTTGAATTTGTGTACGGTTGAGCAATAGGTATATAGTTCAACTCATTTTTGCGCGCGGCAATATGTGTGGGTAAACATGTGTGGTTGTTTGCTCGAACGACGGCGACGACTGCCGCGTCACTGACACACAAATGCATAATGTGGTGACAAACAAGCACACGCACAGCGCACGCACACGTGGTGCCGCGCGCACAGATGGGTTGAACTATCTAGGTATATTCCCTATTACTCACTTTTGCAAAAAATCTATTGGGTAACAGCACCTTATGCTCAAGAACCGTTCATTAAGTCACCTTAGTGTGTGATTGTCGGCCATTCTACATGGTGATTTGAACCCCGAGCCTAGAGCCCTTAAAACAACTGGATCAAAAGAAAGATTAAAAAGTTTGAAGTTTACGTTTTCTTTTTCCTGTTGCATTTCAAGTAAATTAGATTTCTATCAAATTGGGTCACATTAGGCCCGATGACAAAAATATCTTCACAATTCCTGGTTTTGAGTGCAAAGCAAATTGAGTTTACCTGTCTTCAATTTATGATTCAAGTTCATTTGGCTCTAGAAAATTCTTGATTGGAGATTACCTTCCTTTCCTTGAGTTTATTAGTAGACGGGACAACAGAGTTTGCCTTTGTGACTTCTTTAACTGATTTAAAAGACGAAGGTACGCTCATGTTTATTTTATTTTTGGTTTTGTTAAACTTTGATCGGCTAGGTAGGATAATACCCGGCTATTATTTGTAGATCTTCTAGATAGCCATGTCTTACCAAGGGATACATATTGTTTTATCCAGTAAGTGTTGTGCGGTTAGATAGGCAGTCAGTCAATTGACACACCACTCAATACACACACACTCATAATTACAGTTTACTACTAACAACCCTTTTTGTATTTCTGTGTTTATCTTTACTACTTTGGTTTTAATTTAATTTTGATAATTGAAGACATGGATGAAGGTGTCGCAAAATTCTAATTTAGAGTTTTTTTTTAATGTATTTCAAAACGCTTTAAGTGTATTTATCCAATAAAGGTTTCTAGCGGCGCCAACTGTTTCATATGTTTTACATTTGATTCTTTAAGAAATTTAAGAATCAAATGAATTTTAGTACTTTATTTAAAGAAAAACTGATCATAGCTCCTAGTTACGCAAAGAATATTTTTACACATATTGAGAAAATTTAGTCTGAAAGAGACGTGTTTGTGTCCGTTTTAGACATAACTTTACAAATGAATTACACTATGTTATACGAATAAAACTCAAAATTTGCTCAGGTGAAATTATAAAAAAAATGGTCTAATGTAACATATATTTTTTCCAAAAAATTACGACTAGCCGTTTAGACGTGATTCTCATTTTAAAATCGGCGCCTTAATATTAGCTTTGTTTTCAACTGACACAGTACCTTATTTCGGATAGAAATAAAGACACCTCCAAATTTGGATTAACATGACCGCTTTTTTTAAATGTCAACCTTCTGGAACGGTATAATTTCGTCATATGACTCATTGTCTAAATGTGAACTGTATTTATCAATTCTGATTAATTTCACGGATTTTTTTTATTCCTGTTAATCAAATTCAAATTAAATAGTCAGTCATATCAATTACTATATTGTTTCGTAAAGCTTTGCTTATTATTCTTCAACTAGCTTTTGCCAGCGGTTTCACTCGCGTGAAAAGTGTTTTCTTATCCCGAAAGTGCAGTGCAATGCCACAAGCACCTTCATGCACTGCAGAAAATTAAACTTTTTAATTTTTTGGCTTCTATAAAAATGTTAAGTGCCCTCACATTCATCCAATATTGATTTAAAAATTAGTGTAGATTATTTATTTATTTATTTAAAACTTCATGCAGCATACAGATACATAGGCGGACTTAATGCCTGAGGCATTCTCTACCAGTCAACCAAGGGTGGTGAAGAGATAACATGGCAGGTGCATAAAAAATTAAAAATTACTTAAGTAAAATTTAATAACAATATATATATATATTGTAGTTAAAATAAACATACATATATATTGACTTTTATAAATACCTTTATATATATACATATATAAATTAATAGAAAGGTGATTGAGACGACTCTGCTAATGGTGTAGAAAATAATGTCTCAGCTGCCGCATACATGCATATTGACTGGTGGCCGTCCTGATATCGAGAGGATGCGCATTCCAGAGAAGAATGGACTGAATATGATAGGAAGAATGAATAAAATCAGAAGTATGAGAAGGACAAAGCAAGAGAAGATTGTTAGACGAACGCAGATTGCTAGTGTGTGAAGTAAACAGATATTGAAAGTGAGAGATGAGATAAGAAGGAGGGGTGGGAGAGTTAAGTAGAGAGAATAGCGTTGTCAAAGCGCGTAAATTTCGCCTCTGCCGAATGGGCATCCATTTGAGCTGAGATCTACAGCTCAACACATGGTCATATTTCCTCAGGTTGAATATGAACCCGATGCAGTTGTTTAGGAGCCTATCAAGCTTATCCAGGAATATCGCGTTCAGGTCAAATTAGCACACATCACCATAGTCGATTATAGGGAAGATTAAAGTCTGCACAAGCATAGTCTTCGTTTTTGCAGGCAGAAAGTTCCTCAGATGGTACAGGCAACGCAGGTCCCGTTGACTCTTTGACTGTCACTTGAAACCTGACTTTGTCAGCCAAGCGTTGAGTCAAGATGTAGACCGATCTTTTACACTAGGGCTGATGGGGATAACGGTACCATTAAAAAAAATAGAAGGAAGAGAGCTAATCCCCACCCGACCCATCGTGCGCGAGCTACTGATCACAATGGCCTGACATTTTGAGGGGTTTACAGACACCCCAAATCTATCAGACCAGTTCTTGACAGCGACTAAATCCCGGTTCACATCGCCTATAGCGTCCGACAAACCCTCTACCCGCACAGATGCATACAGTTGAAGGTCATCGGCATAAAGATGATACGAACACCGAAGGCAGTGAGTTATAAAATTTATGAAGATGGAGAATAACAATGGAGAAAGAATACCGCCTTGCGGAACACCAGCAGCTAAGTCACACCAACTCGAAGAAATCTCGTCAACGCGAACCGACTGCTGACGTCCCCGAAGATAGGAAGAGAACCATTCCAGGGCCTCGGAAGAAACCATAAGATGTGAAAGGATAAAAAGGAGAATATCGTGATTGACGGCATTAAAGGCATTGGAGAAATCAATTAAAACCATAACAGTAACTTTGGTATCCTCCATCGCTTCTCTAATGTCGCCAGTCACTTTGAGGTGAGCAGAGGCAGTACTGTGCCCTGGCCTGAATCCAGACTGGAATGAGCTAACAAGGTTATTCCGATGAACAAACCCTGAAAGCTGTTTGTGGGCATAGGCCTCAAGCACTTTGGATAGAAAAGGAAGGATAGAAATTGGTCGAAAATGGTTAGGTAGGGAGGGATTAGAGATTTTAGGAAGTGGACGAACATAGGCCATACGCCACAAGGATGGGAATTGTGCGGTATCAAGTGAAAAATTGATTATGTGGGTAATTGGGGGAAGAAGAAAGTCTAGGATTAGGGTGACCATATAACGACTGATGCCGTCAAAACCCACGGCTTTGGATTTAATGGATAGGGTATTTTTTCTGATTTCCTTCAAGGTGACCGGAGAAGAGTGGAACTATTCTATAATAGGACCGGGTAGGCCAGTAATATAATCAACCGTCTGAGATAACATATGGGAGCCCGAATGGCAGGTTGTTGCTTACGACATTACATTATCATCAAGTAGTGAATTTCGAAAATAGCCACAAACGCGGTTGTTTTAATGTTTGAAATTGTTCGTATGCACATAACACCATCATTCATGCATAGAACAGCGAAAAGCCGAAAATGCGACATATCACCTTCATCCATTCATGCCTGCAATTATTGCATAAGATTGAACTGTATTTGCTGCCGGGAGAGGGCACTGGCTCCTGTAAAATAGCTTAATCACCTAGAACAGGATTCAGGGACTTCACTTAATTGTAAACTTTTTTTATGTAAATAAAGTTATTATATAGTCGCTTCATTAAAATACTTACTGGCTGCTGCACCCGATCAGACTGGAAGCCGACCCTAATAAAGGACTGGGCTGTAAAAGCAAGTGCAGATTTTCGAAAAATGAGGGTTTATAAATCCATCGAATAACCGGTGCGAGTGTGGTGCTCCTATATTTACCAATAGCTGCAGATGATCTGGGGGGTGACCATAAGCTCTTAGAGCGGTATCAATTTGAGATCGCATAAGGGACAGATGTACAGACTTGTATACATATGTCACTTACTCGATCTCAAATTGATACCGCTCTATGAGCTTATTATGGTCACCCCCCTGTAAAGCGTTTCTGACGCTGCAATTAACATCCAAACACCTGCTGGGGCCAAGTAAGGTACTGTAATTAAATATACCGTCGAATCAACTTTATACATTTTTAAATTTTATCAATTTTATAAGTCTTTCAATTTTACCAATGTTATTAATTTTATATTTTTTATCATTGTTACTTTTTATTATCTATACCAATATTATAAAGATTTTTTGTTTGCTTGTATCAAATAGGCTCCAAAACTACTGGACCTAATTTATTTTATTCCAGCGACCAGGGTGGTGACCATAAGCTCTTAGAGCGGTATCAATTTGAGATCGAATAAGGGACAGATGTATCTGACTTGTATTCATCTGTCACTTACTCGATATCAAATTGATACCGCTCTAAGAGCTTATGGTCAACCCCCTGCCCCCGCTTTAATGATGTAATACAATACTTATTTTATTTCTAAGACGACCCACTGACCGTTCTCTTTTGTTAATGGTCACAAAGAACTTTTATTTTTGTATTGTTATAATTAAGATTCGCAAAATTTTATTTTGGGTGTTCTTTTTTTAAATCAGCGTCAGGTGGTATACCCTGTATTACCATTTGGCATTATGCTGAGCTTAGGCCCATTTGGCATTAATAGTTTTAATTATTTATTTTGTTAAATTTTAAGGTGTTTTGCTTTTAATGCCAATAAACACACTTTTTTTTTTCTTTAATTGGATTTTGCTGTTGAGCTGAAAAGCGAGCCTTAAACATTTCCATCATTATTTACTGCAGCTAAAATAACAACATTTTACACCAACACACGCTGATAAAATCAGCATCCACATCAGAACTACCCACTGTATCGTCGCTGTCAATATTTCGGGCTCCCAGCACCAAACTAACACAATGAGCCGTTAGATTTCGTACTATCTCGTCACGCATGCCCAGTGAACTGAGCTAATTGTGCCGGAATTATAAGGCCATACGGCTTTTATGGGGGCGGTTAGCTCGTGAATAGAAAATTAGGGAAAGGTTGGATGAAAATTCGGATACATTAGGAAATAGTCCGGTATTTATGATTGTGCCTATAGGTTAGAAGTAGATTTTGATGATGAAGTCTGTCTTTTCAAACAACAAAGACTGGCAAGTGAAAATAGTGTAAAAATTAGTCATAAACCCAGAATGGCTAAGAAATTGATGATATAAGATTTTGGATGCTCGAAGGTTAAAACACCTGACGTGTTATCTCTCCACCACCCTTGGTTAACTGGTTGAGAATGCCTAAAGCATTAAATCCACCTTTGTATGTTTAATAAACTAGCTTCTACCCGCGGCTTCGCCCGCGTAAATGTGTTTTATCATCCCAAGGGAATACAAACTACCCAAACTACTTCTTTCCAGGGTCTCAAACTATTTTCACGCCAAATTTCATCTAAATCGGTTTTGTAGATCCAGAGATTACCCCCTACAACCTCACAAACTCACAAACTTTACCTGTATATAATATTGTATAGTGTAGATTGTGAGAACTGAAAAAATATTTTAACGTGTTGGATATTTAAATATTGCGTGAAATACATAAGTACCGATCATAAAAGTGAAGATCTGAGGGATCGCCTCAATAATGGGAGCATATTCTATTAGCTGCAGTGCTATTCTCTAAGGATACAGCCTTGAGCGCAGTGCTGGTGCCAGCGACGAATCTAAGTTTGGTATTCGCTAAGCCGCGAATAGCGACACTAGCGCTCTAAGCTGTGACGGCCGTGAGTTAGAACTACTCAATGTCGAGCAAGTTGACAGTTCTTCATACATTTTGGTATTCCGTAAGAAAAAACAGCGTCGAAGACGCTCACAGCCTGGCTTACAGCCTCGTTTTTATCTGTCAAATCCAAAAGCCACTATTTTTGGGCGTAACGTATTTATTCTTGGATTTTAATCTAACTAATATTATAAATGTACAAGTTTGGATGGGAAGTTTTGTTGGTTTGAATGTGTGTGTGGATGTATGTTTGTTACTCAATCACGCCAGTGTTACATACTCTTTGAATCACGCCAGAACGGCACTGGATGAAATTCTGCATAGAGATAGATTATAGCTAGGTAAAGGAATAGCATAAAGGATACTTTTCTTCCCAATATAATGTACCCTTGGGTTAAGAAAACACTTTTCACGTGTTTGAAGCCGCTGGCAGAAGCCAATAAAATAAGTTTTTACCAGCTTGGTTGACTAAAGCTACATTTGTTAGAAGAAGCTAAGAAAATTAATGATTTTAACAGAGCTTGACAGGCGAGAGAATTAGCAACGTTGATAACAATATCCCGGAATAGAGACACTTTATCCATAGTTACCTTCAGGCTTTAATAACATACCTAGGTAATGGAAAACGACTTAGCTCTTAGCGTATAGGGGTTTTAAATGTTTAATGTGAATTTTAATTTATATATTATGTAACTAGCTGTTGCCTGCAACTAAGTCTGTGTAGCATTAGTATTTCGAATAGCCATTTTTTATATCAGGAAATAATATTGTAGGTTTGTGGGCCGCCTTACTACATATATTATTAATTCATCATACAAACTTAAGGAATATTTCCATGATAAAAATTATCCTATGAAGGACATAGGATAGTTAGTTACCTACTGTCTCAAACTGTTTCCATAGGTACCAAATTTCATTTAAATCAGTTCAGCGGTTTAAGCGTGAAAAGGTAATAGACAGAGTTACTTTCGCATTTACTATATTAGTATGGAATGCGTAAGTTAATTAGTAGCTTCTTTAATTAAAATTATATGTCATAAATATATTTAAATAATATTTGTTGTGATGTGAATCATGTTTATTGGTCCGGCTTCATCATCATCATATACGTCGAATGACGTCCACAGCTGGACATAGGCCTCCACCAAGCGTCGCCACATTGACCGGTCGCGTGCATCTCGCATCCAGCGGAACACCGCAACCTTCACAACCTGCCTTCCGGCTAGATACTCAATCATAATAGGCCAAATTCTTGTTTGTATAAGCAAAATTGTGCATTAAGACTGCAAAAAGGATTAATGGGACAATTTATTATGGAAAATAATTAGACATAATATACATATTGACTAATAAAAAAACTCAAAATGATAAAACTCAGATTTATTTATTGAACTATTTTCCAGTAATAGAATTTTATCCTGTAAATATCTTCAGTGTGTCTCCATTTGTGACTGCCTTTGTGAAGGTTGTTGTGAAATGAGCATAGGATTAGATGGCCTCATACCGTTAGCAAACGACGCCTGCGAGGAGCTGTGAACATAAAAATGAAACAAATTACTATTATAGGTAAAAAAATATGCAGGATACAATGTACAACAGCATCACCATCTCTTTCTGAAGGAACAGATATCATAGGCAGACAAATTATAGTATTGCAGGTTAATTGATTTTTTGGCTACTTTTAAAAACACCAACAACTTGGTCCAATCTGGGAATGAAAAGTGAGAACACTATTTAATTATCAAGAGCTTCTTACACTGCACCAACAATGCATGAATAGGCAATTGAGGCATCTCTACTATCACCTGCAGTGCCTCAAAGCAGAGATCTAGCCTCAAAGTGTAATACGAAATATAAACAAATTATAACATACCTAGTAAGACTTTTCTAAAAAACTTCACCACTAGTTTTGTGTTCGGCTGGTTTTCCATCGTAATATTGTTCTTACGCCAAGATAGCCCTGGTTTTACATCCTGCAAATTTAATTCAACGCAGTACTATTATATTTTATCTAAAGATAAACATACTATACTTGACTTCACTTTCTTGGACAATAATAATATTGTCACATTGTCACTGTACCTATACATATATACTTAATATTAAAATACTTACATTTCACACAGTCACACAACTATATTAAAATCAATCGCTGTAAAAGCACTTAATTTTTTTAAACTTGTAAATCATCATCATGATCTACCTAGCCTTTTCCCAACTATATTGGGGTCGGCTTCCAGTCTTACCGGATTCAGCTAAGTACCAGTGTAAAAACTTGTAAATAGTTTTAAATAAAAAAAAACAACAAATTATCAAACAAAAAGAGTCGGTTGCGATTTTGCGTGTTGTGGCAGCGTCACAGCGCGTTGCTTTTACTTACGAAATAGGCAAAGAAATTGTCATTCAGCCTTAAGATGCAATAATAAAAATACATTAGTTTGTAGTTTCACTCTATTAATTAAAATACTTAAAAATAGACCTATACTATACATTTTAAGCCTATAAAACTCTCAGTCGAGATTTATCGATTGTAATTTAAAGAATTTGTTTCAAGCCCTAATTCGTCTACGAAATTGTGACACGAGATGTCAGCCTTAGAGTTCGTCGACGACCATAACCGCGCTAGAGAATACCGTTTGAATCAGCGCTGCACGATCGGTCGATCTCGAGACTGTCTCGAAGACGAGCTCGACAACGAGCACAGCCAAGAAACTGTCATTTAGAGAATAGCATGGCTGCTCTCCGTCAGAAAACTCTATATACTCTACATGGTACTAAGATATCACAAAATTCTACCCTTTAGCCATGCCAAACTTAAAAAAAGACGGTGTGATATAGTAGCTCCTACATACTCAGCACGTTCAACTTTTGCTAGCCGCCAAAATGTAACTCAAGCCCCACTCGTTTATAATAAAGTAAATCGCATACTTAACAGGCGGTCACCACCACTTTACTTTTATTGTTTTTTAATTAATTTTTATCTGCTCCTAGTTTATGTATAATTTAATATAAGCTGGTTTGAACTTGTAAGCTTTTAAATGTATAACGGAAGAGCACTGTTGTCTGGGATACAGATATTAAGTTATCTAGTTCAGACTCAGACGTCTTGTTGAATTTTGGTTAGCTTAAGATCATAAAAATTGTATCAAAATGTATGTACCTTAATTAATTGAATTTACCCTATGCAGCTGTATGAGTGTAAGAAGACATTGGCGAAATGGCTCTTCACACTTAATTATGATGCCGTGGAAGACATTTTGGCTACACTGGGTCGAACGTCATGCATAAACATACACACACACACACAGACACTCCAACACACACACACACACAGAGATACTCCAACACACACACACCAACACTCACACACACACCCACTCATACACACACACATACTCACAAAATATACATTCACACACAAATAAACACACGTATAAACACACATTTATACAAAACACACTCTACTTTCACACATTGCCATAAGCACGATCTTCATTTTTCTTTTTATTAGTTTAAATAAAAATGTATAACTTATACCTAATTAGCAAAACGAAACAATTGTTGATTAATCGAGGAAGAGCGAGCGTTTTTCCCATCACAAGTATCTTCAGATTACTTTCTGGGAAGCCCCGGCAACTTAATTGTATAGATTTTAGATAATAAACACATTTTTTTTTATTCAAAATGGATATCGACTGTATAACCAGATTATCATTATAAAATAATGAACTATGCATCAACATCACAACATATCGAGCGATCCAAATTAGCCTTAATTTGATATACTGAACGTAGGTGCATAGTGTAATTGTGTTTGTACTGCGGATTCAACTTGATTAGTTAGTACTGAACTACTAGACTTGGGTTCACTCACTGGGGAATATAGATTTTAATGAACTGTGTATCTATCACTAATTTTGTAAGTAAACTACTTACGAAATAAGTCGACCAGATTGAGTCTGCAGTTGGCGGTCCGTTGCATGAGTGCACACGAATCACAGCCAACAGAGAGGGAGGCGTTGCATCAGGAGGCGAATCATAGCAGCCCGGCGTCTCACTGCAACAACGTGATAACCATGACCGCTCCACCAAGAGTGTACGGACGAAGAAGAAGAGGTATCATCATCATCATATCAGCAGAAAGACGTCCACTCCTGGACATAGGCCTCCCCCAAGCGTCGCCACATTATCTGGTCCCGTGCGTCTCGTAACCAGCGGATCCCCGCAAACTCCCACTTCCCAAACCACTGCAACTCCTGAAAGCCAGAATTGTGGAGACCACCGGAGAATGAATTTAACTGTCTTGGATCCCGCAACGAAATTAATCAGAAAAGAATAACGGAAGATTAGAAAAAAGTACAAATTTCCACTTCCCTCCATATCAAGCAGGAGACAGAACAAACAAGGCCAATAGGCACAAAGGCTCGTTTACAGCAGGGATAAACCCAGTTGCCTAGCACCACGGATAAAAATTAGGATAAATATAAATGGGTTCCACATTCTTCTTCTACCTAGCGTTTATCCCGGTTGCTCATCCCGCCCAGCGCGGGAGAACCCAGGGTCCGCTTTCCTACACTTCCTCCTCCACTTTGCCCGGTCTTCGGCATCCCTCACAACTAGCCCATTGGCGCGCATGTCATCCTGCGCGAAATCAAGCCAGCGTTTCTTGGGCCGTCCTCTGCTCCTGGTGCCAGGTAGGGTCATGTCCAGGCATTTGTTTCCCACGTAGCTTGCCGGTCGTCGTAAGACGTGGCCGTACCAGCGGAGGCGACTTGCCTGCAGCTTGTCAGCAATGTCACGGACATGGAGGCTGCCGCGGATGTATGTATTCCGTACACGGTCTTTCCGCGTGACGCCACACATCCACCGCAGCATGTTCATCTCCGTGACATGCAACACCTGTCGGTGTCGCTCCAGCACCGGCCACGCCTCACTGCCGTACGTAAGGACAGGCCTTATGATGGTATTATAGACCTGTCCCTTCAGCTTGACCGGCATTTTGGGGTCACAAATGACACCCGTCACCTCGCGCCATTTCGCCCAAGCCGCTGATACACGGGCCTTGATGTCGCGATCGATGTCCCCGGACGCATCAAGCACAGATCCGAGGTACCTGAAGTTGTCCACGCACTCGACGGTGTCGTCGCCTATACGGAGGGACGTCAGATCTGTGCTGTTGCAGGCCATATACTCCGTCTTCGCCACGTTTAGCTTCAGCCCGCCGTTCTCAAGCGCCTCCCTCCATGCGTGCACGCATCTGGTGAGCCGTCCTTTGTCCCCATCTACCAGTGCGATATCATCAGCGTACATAAGCAGCCAAGGCTGCGGTAGTTTCTGTACGCTGGCTGACAGTTCGTCTAATATCACACTGAAGAAATAGGGGCTCAAGACGGAGCCCTGATGCACGCCTACGGTTATGGGGAAAGGGGGGGTATCACCAACAGCGGTCCTGACTATTGAATTGGAGTTGCGGTACATGTCACGTACGATTTCCACGTAGGTCTCTGGTACCAACTTCGACCGCAACGCCCACCAGATCATCTCCCTAGGAACACAGTCAAAGGCCTTCTGCAGGTCTAGGAATAGAAAATGCAGAGGCATATTCTTTTCCCTGTGCTTCTCCATGAGGATCCTTAGGGCGAATATAGGGTCCATGGTACCGCGTCCTGGTTGAAAACCGTACTGGGAGTCCGACACTGTACTCTCCTGTCGGATCCTGGTGTCAATAATGCGCTCGAAGAGCTTCATGGTGTGTGACATCACCTTTATACCGCGGTAATTACCGCAATCCTGAACGGACCCTTTACCCTTGTGGACCTATACTTACTAAACTAAGCCGCCACTGATCGGGCATTATTCGGTCGCTCAGGATTCTATTGTAAAGGTTAGTAAGAATGCACACACCACGAGCCCCCAGCGCTTTCCACGCTTCAATTGGCACCTCGTCCGGTCCGACAGCTTTCCGATTCTCCATGTGACGAAGAGATGCGAGGACCTCGTCAGGTGTAATCGGTGGCACGAGTCCATTGGAGTTTCTTGTGCATTCTTCTCCATAACAAGCTACTTTCCGAATGCACGGTAGAATCAACTTTTATAACTTGTAAATTTTAATGTACCTAACGTTCAAAAGTGCCGCTTGGTGGCCTACTTGAAATAAAATATCTTTGTCTTTGTCATTGTTTGGGAGTTGTTCGGGAGGGTGCACTTCCTGGTGCTGAGTACTCAGCAAAACGTGGAAATAAGAGCGCCATCTCTCCTTCACCGCACGATCATCGTACAGGAGCTCGCCATTACGGCCGTTGACGCTACAGCAGCGAGTAACATCTTGCGCTGCTTTGTCAAGAAGTCGGTGTTGGGCAGTGAGACACTCACCGGGTATGACCTTACAGTTGGCCACGCGACTGATATGGCTTCTCCTGGTCAATAGATAGTCGATTTGAGTGGCGTTCCGACCGCTCCTGTAGGTAATTAGGTGCTCGGTTTTCTTTTTGAAGAACGTGTTCACCACGGCCAGGTCAGCTGCAGTGCAGGTTCTGAGAATGGTTTCCCCCTCTGCGTTTCTTCAGCCGTAACCATAGCCGCCGTGGACACGTTCATACTCCCCCTGCACCTCGCCCACATGACCGTTCAGGTCGCCACCCAAAACGACATCGTGGGACAACGGTATGCCGCGTAGTACATCTCCGAGCCGATCCCAAAACACCGTCTTATCCGCGTCGCCGCAACCGACCTGCGGGGCGTAGGCACTTATTAAGTGGGTCACGACCCCCTCAATAAGCAACCTTACTACCATAAGTCGGTAGCATATGCGTCTAACTTCCAAGACGCTATCGTGGAAATGCTCGGCGACCACCACTGCCACACCGTTCTCCCCACCAGAAGAGCCTGTATAGATCAGCTTGTAGCCGTGCCCAATATTCCGGCTCCTGTTGGCCTTCCACCGTGTCTCCTGCAGGAATGCCACTGCCACTTTACGCCTGGCAAGTATGGCCGCAAGTTCTGCGGATCGTCCCGTAAGCGTGCCAATGTTCCAGTTTGCAAAGCGAATCTTCGTAGTTGGTGCTAGCGTCTTTAGCCGGGCTCGCACGGGGCCCGGTAGCCCTCGCATACTTGTCGCAGAGTTAAGGCGATCCCCATGCGCGTCGTTATGCGGCGATGCCCTAGCCCTAAACGTATATCTCTTTCTTTTCCTATCCATTTTTAAGTGGCTTTGTGCCAATTACCGGGGCGACTGCCGTCTGACCCCCGATCCCCTAGGACGAACCCCAGAGGAGTGGCATCGCCAGAGCCCTTTCCGTTGTCCAGCAGGTGCGCCACGTGCAGGCGAGGTTGGCTTGGGCTCCAAGGTTAGCTTAGCGGAGCCCCTTACACCCCAAATGGGTTCTACATTGTGAGCTGCTATAAAAGAAGAGGTATACTATAACCAAACCTATTTGTGCAACAAAACAGTCATGTGAATAGGAGGAGGTCAAATAGGTAGCCACCCCATCTATACTAACAATACTAATGATAATATTTTAAAGAGGAAAGATTTTTTTGTTTGTTTGTACCGAATAGGCTCTGAAACGACTGTACCGATTTAAACCATTTTTTCACCATAGAAAGCTAAATTATCTAGAAGTAACATAGGCTATAAATTATTTAAAAAAAAAATACAGATCCTTCCTAAATTGCAATAATGTATTCCAAAGTAGCAAAATTTTGCCTATAAAATTCATTATTTGGCGTGCGTTGAGAAAACTATTGATGTGATTACTTATTATGTATTCATGATTAAAGTATTCATTATTACCTACAAAACTGTCAGCGAGGGAATATATCTAACTATATCATAGTTAAGTCACAATAGAAGCTTTTGTGTTCTAAAACTTAATTAGATCGCTAGTAGAAACAAAAGTTGGTTACATTCGTTTCTTACTAGTATTAATTCTTATTCAAATAAATAGTTTAACAAATTGGTAAGTAGGTAGGGTAAGGTTGGTAGGAGGGTAAGAAGGGTAGGTGGGTAGGTAGGTAGGGTAGGTAGGATAAGGTAGGCTAGGTAGGTAGCCAATTGACGGGAGCGAAGCCGCGGGAGACAGCCAGTCTTATATAAGTTTAGTTTTAGTTTGCACTGTTCGCGACAAAGCGTCATCAACCATACTAAATGGTTCATAGAAGTTTAAAGTATGTATGTGTAGATATGTCTGCTTACCACGGCGCGCCATCTAATACTAAAATAATTTTTAGAGGCACGTCTGTATTTATACTAAAATTTTACCTGCATTTTTTGAGATAGTAGTATAATGTTTTTAGTATTTGTCAGTATGTTTTAGGGTTCAATAGTTCACCCTTAATGGAGTAAAAGCATTAGAAAGCATACTGATAAGAGTTATCATAGTGAAAAACGTAAATTCCTGTCGTACGATACGTCATTGCTCGACGACGGATTAGTTCCGAATGAGCCGCGGGGTGGCACCACGCGATATTTATAGTTTTGAAGCTTTGGAAACAAATTATAGTAATTAAAATCATGTTTTTAAGGGCTTATCCTATGTACTAGACATGAAATCGGTACATAATGATGAAACTATGTGAAAACCACATAGTTTCCGCTATATAAATGTGAATATTGACTTGATATCTCAAACACCAAATATATGGTTGTAGGTCATTTTAGGGTATATAGGGGACCTAGACCGAGACGGGAAACCTATATACACCTCATAGTTAGCGTAGTCTTTTATATAAAGCCCATTTACTTGAGATATCAAGTCGGTATATAATAGGAACATGCTGTTTATCTGGTTTTCGGCAAATGCTTACGGTTTTAGGTGCCCTAAGTACCTAGAAAACATATAGGTGTACTGATAAAAGTACTACCATTGGAAAACTTGCCAAAAGGGCTTCCAGGCGGTTTCTAGATGGGAAGAATCGCTTGGATAGTCAGCGAGATGAACAGTCATGAAAAATGTAAACAACGTAAAACGTTGAAATTTGTAGACCCTTCAGGTGGAATAACTCCATGAAGGGAATAGATGTACTTATGGTGTAAGTACTTTCGGATGGCTTGCTGGACTAGCTACCAAGTCATCACTTTGGAGCGAAAATCGCTCAAGTAGTTTAAGTACAATTCCAGAAAATAGGTTTCTGGGAATGTAATTTTTAGTCCGTTTTTGGCATTCCCGGGACTATACACCCCTGGGAATTCCGAAAATAAGGAATTTTTGGGGACCTCCCGATGGCCCGATAAACGCGCTATCGTGTCGTCCCAATTTTATTAGGTTTTTATAAATAGTTTCTCCGATGGCTGGGCGCAAAGAAAGTGACCAGCTATTGATTTTGTACATATCGAGGCACCTTATGTGCATATAGCCTAGATAGACTTATATGAACACTAGGAATGTAAAGTGTGGTCTATCGGCTACCAGAATCCCCATAATAGGCGGTGATTGTCTGGTTAGCCTAAGTAGGAAATCCTTAAGTCGGTGAAATGACTTAGGATTTTATAGATTCAGTACATAAGGGATGATATCCCATAGAAGATTCCCGAAAATAAGCTTTTTCTAGACGTCAACAGACAGCCTGCTATTGGCACCAGCAGGTCAACCCAACCTATAGATATCCTTAGGCTAGGTTAAAAGCTATTAAGGTTTTAACCGGGAAATAAAGGAAATTGTCCCTTTGTTTCATAGAATTAGTCTAGGGAAGCTATCAATACCTGGAAATTAGGTATATGGATTAGATACAGAGATAGGGGGCGTTACTGTGTTACAGTACGAAGAAATGCAGCTATTGATAGCACCGTGGAAGGGGTGCGGTAACCCTATTACCAAATATTGATAAGGGTTTTTTGCAATAATAAAAATTATTTTCGGCGAGAATTTGCGGGGCTCTCAATAATGGCACGATCCGAGGGTATATAGTTACCCCGGGCCCAAATAGAATTTGTAGTCATCCAAAGCTAGTCGCTTGTACTTGTCTTAGTAAATAAGAAGTAATTCTTATATAGAATCGAGTCTCAGTAATTGTTGAGAGCCCTAGAATCGTGCCGTGTACTGAATAACTTAGTGTTTCATTTAATTCGTCGACTTCAACCCCAATGAAGACACCCCTTTTCGATCCTGTCGAGCTGAACCTCGGGACCTGGACACCAGGAGTGCTGATCCAGAAGTAGGGAACCCAGAACCTGGAAGTAACTCGAGTACAGTCAACACACTGTTGAATCGTTCGAGTCGATTTGCAACCTTACGTCGCTGATGCAGCCAGGCATCCAAGAACCTTAATTCGTGTGTGATCGGGGCGTTCAGCGGCAATGGCCAGAAGGTTTACGCCCTTCTTTTCTCGGGGCCAGTGATCACGCTACGTCCAGCACATGCACATTAAACTATTTTTAACTGCAAAAAGGAGGAAGTTCTCAATTCGATTGGTATTTTTTTTGTATGTACACCGATTACGCTGAGATTTATTTATTTATTTAACTTACACACACTTTCTTATAGGTTATGATCCGATTTACGTGATTTTTCTTTAAATTAATGCGGAATAGTTGTAAGTATAGAGCGCACGGTTGGCGCATTGGTTGAGCGATTGACTGCTGCGCTGCGTGTCGCGGGTTCGATTCCCGCACGGAACAAATATTTGTATGACCTGCAGATAGTTGTTCCGGTTCTGGGTGTTGTGTATGTGAGTTTATATGTTTGTAAACGCACCCACGATACAGGAAGAAATTCTTAGCGTGGGGCAACGTTTTTTATAAAAAAAAAAATTAAAAAAAAAAAAGTGTAGTTGTAGTTGTAATTATATTTAACTTATAATTTGGCCCAGTAGTTTTCATTTTATGCACTTTTTTTTTATTTATGAACTGTTTTTTTTACGTAGACGATGTAATTTTAGTTTGTGTACGGCTTTTTAGTGATGGTGTACTAAAACTAAAAAGAGAGAAATAAAAACTATTTTACAAAAAATAAACCGACTTCAAAAACGTCGGTGTCTTTGATATCTCTTGTTTTTGTAATTTTTTGACACCGACTTCCGAAACGAAAGTTATTTTGCACATTTTAGTGTTTAGTTTTTGAAGTCGGTTTATATTTTGTACAAAAGTTTTTACCGTATTTACATTTTCTAGAGAAGAGGGAAAGCAAGTTTGAAACGAAAAAATTATTTTATTCAAAAATATTCCTATACAATATGACTAGTCTCGTCCATCGCATTTTTCTGATATTTTACGAAGGAGATTTTCAGGAGAGGTTCATAACGAGTCCTTTCTGATGTCTCCTTTGTGTCATTAAATATAGGTAACCACTCTTTATTTATTGTATTACATGTGTTACGGTAAAAGTTCAAATAGCTTTGCTTAATTTTAAGTCTGTCAGACAAATAATTAATAATTTAAATTTTTATTTATTTATTTAAACTTCAAGTAACACATTTCTGTGCTAGGAAATTTGTACCTGGCTCATGTACTAAGAAATTTTGTATCACAGGAGCCAAACCTCTCATACAGATAGTATTACAAAGTAGAAGCATGATTGAAAAAACATATTATAATATGCAGGCGTTCCCAGAGATTTATCAATATTCGATACGACGCGCAACTTAGAGTAATATGAATATAATTGCTAGCTTTTATCAGTGACTTCGCCCGTGTATATCAAAAATTCTGCCCGCATTACCGACACAAAAATGATCTATTGTCGTGATCCAGGTCATGGTCGACTAAATCTCATCTTAATCCATTTATCCGTTGAGGCATAATTTATTAAAATAAGTACAAATTTTCACTTCTAAAATATAATGAATAGAATTTATTGGTAAAATTATACTATATAAAACTGCATTACCACTGACTGACTCACTGACTGACTGACTCATTGACATAATTGTTCTCCCAGATGGTGGAGGGGGAGGTGGGTATATTTTGACAGATTCGTAAACAAGTAACTCCCGTGAGTATGGGAAAAGTGCCAAACCTCCCCTTTTCCCCCCCCCTCCTCCCCCCCTCTATCGTATCTCGGAAACTAAGGTACCCGTATTTTTTGTTTTTTACGGATTCGTTTAGAGGAGGCTCGGAAAAGTAAAGACCATTTTTCAAAGTTGACCCCTTCGCCCCCCTTCTCCCCCCCTTTAAGCGGATCTCGGAAGTTGAGAGACTTGGAACATTTCTTTTTTCAGATTCATATAAAGGGGCAATGCTTTAGTCACAACCAAACCATTTTTCAAAGTTGACCCCCTTGCCCCCCTTCTCCCCCCCCCTCCCCCCATTTTGGCGAATCTTTTTTTTTCAGTTTTTTATACGGATTCGTTTAGAGGAGGCTCGCAAAGGTAAAGACCATTTTTCAAAGTTGACCCCCTCGCCCCCCTTCTCCCCCCCTTTAAGCGGATCTCGGAAGTTGAGAGACTTGGAACATTTCTTTTTTCAGATTCATATAAAGGGGCAATGCTATAGTCACAAACGAACCAGTTTTCAAAGTTGACCCCCTTCCTCCCCCCCCCCCCCCGTTTTGGCGAATCTTTTTTTTACGGAATCGTTTAGAGGAGGCTCGGAAAAGTAAAAACCAATTTTCAAAGTCGACCCCCTCGTCCCCCTTCTCCCCCCCTTTAAGCGGATCTCGGAAGTTGAGAGACTTGGAACATTTCTTTTTTCAGATTCATATAAAGGGGCAATGCTTGAGTCGGAATCATTTTTCAAAACTCCCCACTCTCCCTCCCTTCATCCCTCCTCTCCCCAATCTCCCCTACCTAATATCGGTCGTCGAAACCTGTCCGGTGGGAATGGACCAGGCAGCGTAGGGACCCCGAATGGAGCGAACCTACGAGACCGAGTGCAGCGCAGGGGGGAGGTGGCGAGCGAAGCGAGCCGGCGACCTCCGTAGCGTAACGAAGGTTGAGTGGGTTAAGCGAAACTCAGTGCCTGGCGACGACAAGCAAACATTAGGGTAATGTTCTTTGGAACAAAGTGTAGGGTAGGTGTAGGATAGGTGTAGGGTAGGTGTAGGGTAGGTGTAGGGTAGGTGTAGGGTAGGTGTAGGGTAGGTGTAGGGTAGGTGTAGGGTAGGTGTAGGGTAGGTGTAGGGTAGGTGTAGGGTAGGTGTAGGGTAGGTGTAGGGTAGGTGTAGGGTAGGGTAGGTGTAGGGACAACAACACGCGAGCTGCTTGCAGCTCGCGCACCAAGCAAATACTAGTTATATTATATAAAACTGCATTACCACTCACTGACTGACTGATTGACATAATTGTTCTCCCAGATGGTGGAGGGGGAGGTGGGTATATTTTGACAGATTCGTAAACAAGTAACTCCCGTGAGTATGGGAAAAGTGCCAAACCTCCCCTTTTCCCCCCCCCTCCTCCCCCCCTCTATCGTATCTCGGAAACTAAGGTACCCGTATTTTTTGTTTTTTACGGATTCGTTTAGAGGAGGCTCGGAAAAGTAAAAACCACTTTTCAAAGTTGACCCCCTCGCCCCCCTTCTCCCCCCCTTTAAGCGGATCTCGGCAGTTGAGAGACTTGGAACATTTCTTTTTTCAGATTCATATAAAGGGGCAATGCTATAGTCACAAACAAACCATTTTGCAAAGTTGACCCCCTTGCCTCCCATCTCCCCCCTCCCCCCCCCCCCCCGTTTTGGCGAATCTTTTTTTTCGTTTTTTTTACGGATTCGTTTAGAGGAGGCTCGGAAAAGCAAAAACCATTTTTTAAAGTTGACCCCCTCGCCCCCCTTCTCCCCCCCTTGAAGCGGATCTCGAAAGTTGAGAGACTTGGAACATTTCTTTTTTCAGATTCATGTAAAGGGGCAATGCTATAGTCACAAACAAACCAGTTTTCAAAGTTGACCCCCTTGCCCCCCTTCTCCCCCCTCCCCCCCCCCGTTTTGACGAATCTTTTTTTTTTGTTTTTTTAACGGATTCGTTTAGAGGAGGCTCGGAAAAGTAAAAACCATTTTTCAAATTTGACCCCCTCGCCCCCCTTCTCCCCCTCTGTAAGCGGATCTCGGAAGTTGAGAGACTTGGAACATTTCTTTTTTCAGATTCTTATAAAGGGGCAATGCTATAGTCATAAACAAACCATTTTTCAAAGTTGACCCCCTTGCCCCCTATCTCCCCCCTCCCCCCCCCCCGTTTTTGCGAATCTTTTTTTTGTTTTTTTTACGGATTCAGCGTAGGGATCCCGAGTGGAGCGAACCTACGAGACCGAGTGCAGCGCAGGGGGGAGGTGGCGAGCGAAGCGAGCCGGCGACCTCCGTAGCGTAACGAAGGTTGAGTGGGTGAAGCGAAACTCAGTGCCTGGCGACGACAAGCAAACATTAGGGTTATGTTTTTTGGAACAAAGTGTAGGGTAGGTGTAGGGTAGGTGTAGGGCAGGTGTAGGGCAGGTGTAGGGTAGGTGTAGGGTAGGGTAGGTGTAGGGTAGGTGTAGGGTAGGTGTAGGGTAGGTGTAGGGTAGGTGTAGGGTAGGTGTAGGCTAGGTGTAGGGTAGGTGTAGGGTAGGTGTAGGGTAGGTGTAGGGCAGGTGTAGGATAGGTGTAGGGTAGGTATAGGGTAGGTGTAGGGTAGGTGTAGGGTAGGTGTAGGGTAGGTGTAGGGTAGGTGTAGGGTAGGTGTAGGGTAGGTGTAGGGCAGGTGTAGGATAGGTGTAGGGTAGGTATAGGGTAGGTGTAGGGTAGGTTAAGGAATACTTCTCAAAAACACGACGAAACCGCGAGCTGCTTGCAGCTCGCGCACCAAGCAAATACTAGTTATATTATATAAAACTGCATTACCACTCACTCACTCACTGACATAATTGTTCTCCCAGATGGTGGAGGGGGAGGTGGGTATATTTTGACAGATTCGTAAACAAGTGCCTCTCGCGAGTTTGGGAAAAGTCCCAAACCTCCCTTTTTCCTCCCCCCTCCTCCCCCCCTCTATCGTATCTCGGCATCTAAGGTACCCGTAGTATGTTTTTTTTACGGATTCGTTTAGAGGAGGCTCGGAAAAGCAAAAACCATTTTTCAAATTTGACCCCCTTGCCCCCCTTCTCCCCCCCTTTAAGCGGATCTCGGAAGTTGAGAGACTTGGAACATTTCTTTTTTCAGATTCATATAAAGGGGCAATGCTATAGTCACAAACATACCATTTTTCAAAGTTGACCCCCTTGCTCCCCTTCTCCCCCCTCCCCCCCGTTTTGGCAAATCTTTTTTTTTTGTTTTTTTTTACGGAATCGTTTAGAGAAGGCTCGGAAAAGTAAAAACCATTTTTCAAAGTTGACCCCCTCGCCCCCCTTTCCCCCCCCTTTAAGCGGATCTCGGAAGTTGAGAGACTTGGAACATTTCTTTTTTCAGATTCATATAAACGGGCAATGCTAAAGTCACAAACAAACCATTTTTCAAAGTTGACCCCCATCTCCCCCCTCCCCCCCCCCCCGTTTTGGCGAATCTTTTTTTTTTGTTTTTTTTACGGATTCGTTTAGAGGAGGCTCGGAAAAGTAAAAACCATTTTTCAAAGTTGACCCCCTCGCCCCCCTTCTCCCCCCCTTTAAGCGGATCTCGGAAGTTGAGAGACTTGGAAAATTTCTTTTTTCAGATTCATATAAAGGGGCAATGCTTGAGTCGGAATCATTTTTCAAAACTCCCCACTCTCCCTGCCTTCATCCCTCCTCTCCCCAACCTCCCCTACCTACTATCGGTCGTCGAAACCAGTCCGGTGGGAGTGGACCAGGCAGCGTAGAGACCCCGAATGGATCGAACCTACGAGACCGAGTGCAGCGCAGGGGGGAGGTGGCGAGCGAAGCGAGCCGGCGACCTCCGTAGCGTAACGAAGGTTGAGTGGGTGAAGCGAAACTCAGTGCCTGGCGTCGAATGCAAACATTAGGGTTATGTTTTTTGGAACAAAGTGTAGGTAGGGTGTAGGGTAGGTGTAGGGTAGGTGTAGGGTAGGTGTAGGGTAGGTGTAGGGTAGGTGTAGGGTAGGTGTAGGGTAGGTGTAGGGTAGGTGTAGGGTAGGTGTAGGGTAGGTGTAGGGTAGGTGTAGGGTAGGTGTAGGGTAGGTGTAGGGTAGGTGTAGGGTAGGTGTAGGGTAGGTGTAGGGTAGGTGTAGGGTAGGTGTAGGGTAGGTGTAGGGTAGGTGTAGGGTAGGTGTAGGGTAGGTGTAGGGTAGGTGTAGGGTAGGTGTAGGGTAGGTGTAGGGTAGGTAAAGGAATACTTCTCAAAAACACGACAAAGCCGCGAGCTGCTTGCAGCTCGCGCACCAAGCAAATACTAGTTATAATTATACAATTACATTTTCGTATTGTATTCATACTCTAATTAATGACTACTGAATTCGATTGCATGGCAGACGCAAACGCGATTGCTGAAAATTTTCTTTTGAGTTCGATCGTCGGGTCAGACTTTTGTTATTCGGAAATTTCTAGTAGCAGCATTTTTTTCTAGTAGCATCTTTTTAAAGTTAGTGGCAATACATCTAGCATTATGTTGGTCTTTACCAAGCATGGATACGAAAGACTTTACATTTTTACCTAGACAATCTGCAGTTTTTCTCTAGTTCAGGCTTTTCCAGTAACATTGTATCTGACCCCGGTTCCCTCGTTAGTGTCAGAACTATAGGGGTATTAGTTTCTTTGCAAGTTTTTTGTTTATATTTCAAGAAAACTGTGAAATAATGCTTTGTTTTGATAAAGGTTATGATTTCTGAGGAACTGTTTATTTTTACCAAATGCCTAAGTAGGGTAATGTGATTATCAGTCTTTTTATGTTTGTGTGTATCTTTGTCCCTATGTGGCGTTCTAGAGACACAAACGCGTAGACCGATTTTGATGATTTTTACGTCAATCGATTCGTCTTAACCTTGCAAGTGTCTTAACCAATCGATCCGTCTTAACATGCGAGTAATCAAAGTCCACCACAAAACAAGAAGACAAGAAAAAAAACATGCTATGCAGTCGGAGGATACATATGATTTTGGGCAGTGAGCTCGCGAATATGTATCCTCCGAATGCATAGCATGATTTTCTTCTTGTTTACATATTTTTAGTTCGGTTCGTAAGCAGTTGGTTATTGTTTTTCCTGTATACAAATAAGATTTAGGTACTCGGCAATAGTATAGCTTTATCAGTGAAAAGATTTTCGGAATCTGATCAGCACTTAAAAAGATTACTTTTTCAAACAAAACAAAAAACTATTTTTGCTTTATTCCGTCAGACAAAGTTGATTCTACACCTTACACGTGGGTATTCTTTTATCGATAAAACCAAAACCAATCTACAAAAAACAAAAGGAATTTCGTAATGTTCAAAGGAAACATTTAACAAAGTAAAACCCTTCAGACACAGTGGATTCAAGATCTCAAAAGTGGATATTCTTTATTGACAAACTAAAAATAGGTTATTTACAAAAAAACAAAAAACCTTTTTTAGTACCTCAGTACTAAAAGAGGTTTTTTGCAGTGTGCAAAGAAACAAAAAAAAATGAAAATGTCAGCTCATGTTTGGGGATAACTGTTTTAAAATTCAGTCTATACATACTATCTAACAAAGCAATTTCAAGGAACCCATTTAACAAAGTAGAACCAATCAAACAAAACAAATTTCAAGATCCGGATTCTAGAATTATTCAAAATCTGAGTAAAATTTAAACTGATTAATGGAATAATATCACAATTAGGTCTTAAACAGAACTTAGGTACTTAGTAAGCTAGATCTATTATTAATTATATACAATAAATTCAGAGAGAATTGAATCATTTCCGTAACAATGACAGACATTTACGGGGAAAACGAAACTCGATTAATTTACATAAATTGAGAAATTTTGTTACCAAAGATCTATAACAGGTTGAGTAGATTTGGATGTGGCAAAAACACACAAAGGTACTGCGAAGTTAGGACCTCATAGGAACCGATGACAAAACTACCTCTCCTACGTACCTACCTACGAAGCTACCTTGACGATATTATTGAAGTTAGTAAGATCGGGCATCCAGCTATGCAAAATTTTCTTTGCAAGATTTTTGTATAATAGTTTTACACATCACACCCGCCATAAAAGCTAATATAATGTATGCCCTCTATAACACAGTGCAAACCAAACAATGTCCGTTTTAACACAATGTTTTAGGGAGAAAGATAATTGCCACCTACCGGGCAAATTCAGACTCCGTATTAGTTACTTCAAAAATCAAAAAATCAAATAAAAATATTTTACTTAGCTACATGGGCACTTATAAAACGTCGACAAAAGGTGCACTGTTCGGTAGTTTCCTATGGAGAAGAACCGGCAAGAAACTCCATGGTTACTCTTTTAAAAAAGGTTTGGCTTTACAATATTTCCATGTTACAGCATTAGTACTTGGATATGGGGGGACAACGTAGGCCCGACAATAAGTCGTGAGAAACTAAAAAAAATAAACAAAAAAAAAAAAAACGAAATGAAAAGTTAACAAATGTTAACAATCATCTAGAAATCTAGAAGGCCTAAAATTTTCACACATTCACAAAACAATCGGTAAAAGAATCTATACAAAAAACAAATAATGAAAAAAAAAAAATATTGTCTAACAACACTAAAAAAAAACTCTTCTTGGGTTCTGACTTGATATCGTTAGTCTGAATCATACCTGTACAGGCCTCACCCTGGGCTGATACGTACTCAGAAATTTCTGATGGAAACATTATTATGGCAAACAACGTTATTTTTTATAGAAGTCGGTTTATGTTTTACTCTTTTTAGTGTTGGTACCTCAAATAGCCATGAAAATCATTTATAGCCAGAGTACATCTCATTTAAATTCCAATTAGCCCAAACACGACTGAGTTACAATGCTTACAATGCTTCATCATCAGATCACTTTGATGGTACCATTTTCATCAGTACCATTTATTAATATGTATTTGCTTCATCATAGTCGCTTAACTATTCGAGATATATTATACCCATGACACACTTATTATGGAGTTCCAGTGGCCATTTGTGATCTTCATCAGTTACACTTTACAAAAATGATACTTTCTTAATGCAAATGCTTGCCATATTATTAAAAATACTAAAATCGCTATATATCTGCCTATAACATTTGAGGAGTACCCTCGATTTCCATTGGATCACATCATCAGATTCTGATTTGGTGATAATGGGACCACCTCGAGAGTACCTATACCCTTTCAAACAAAAATAAATTTTTGCACATCCGTCTACATAATATGACGGAGTTATGCCCGAATATATAATGAAAAAAAAATGTATGGAAAAATCAGAATTGAGAAAGTCGGTTAAAAAATAAAAACATACCGCATCCATTTTACTTAGAACATTATTCCTAATAAAACCTTGTTCCCGAGGCTAATTAATAATATTGAAATGGATTGTTTTTGATTAAACTTTCTATTTCCCATCCCTTTCTAACACGTAAAATCGGGCCATATCCATCTCTTTCTAAGGCCAAAAAGATCATATTGATTGACTGGACCTCTTAATTCTAACTGTATATTTACTTACTGGCAACTGTTTTTGTGTTTGTTCCCTTTGATTTTGAAAAGGTACTTCGCAATTTCCTACTTCCATATTCAATTAATTTATGAATTACTTAAGAAGCTACTAACTTCAGCCGTGACTTTACCACGTGGATTTCGGCTTTCTCCAAAATTTAACACCCATTTCACCCCAAGTTATTTCATTTCTTGAATCTACATAAATTTTGGCTTAACCACTAACAATTGTTGCGACTGGAATGTCGCCCACTAGGTGGACCAATGAAATGGTTCAAGTAGCGTGAATCCGATGGATGCGAAACTTAACATCATCATTTCAGCTGAAAGACATCCACTACTGGACATAGGCCGTCCCCAAGCGTCGCCAAACTGATCGGTCTGATGCGTTTCGCATCCACCGGACTCCCGCAGCCTTGACCAGGTCGTCGCTCCACCTAGAGGGAGGCCTTCCATCACTAAGTCTTCTGGGTGCGCGGTCCCTACTCAAGATTTTTTTAGCTACATCGACCATCTCATCATCATCATCATATCAGCCGAAAGACGTCCACTGCTAGACATAGGCCTCCCCCAAGCGTCGCCACATTGACCGGTCTCGTGCGTCCCGCAACCAGCGGATTCCCGCAACCTTCACCAGGTCATCTGTCCACCTGGTGGGAGGCCTTCCAACGCAACGTCTTCTGGTTCGCGGTCGCCACTCCAGAACCTTTCTGCCCCATCGTCCATCCGTTCTGCGAGCAATGTGCCCTGCCCTCTGCCACTTAAGTTTGGCAATTCTTCGAGCTATATCGGTAACCCTAGTTCTCTTGCGGATCTCTAAATTTCTGATTCGATCACGCAAGGAAGCTCCGAGCATAGCCCTCTCCATTGCCCTTTGGGTGACTTTAAGCTTTCTGATGAGGCCCATTGTAAGCGACCACGTCTCAGAGCCATATGTCATCACTGGCAACACACACTGGTCATAGACTTTCGTCTTGAGACACTGTGGTAAGTTGGACGAGAAGATACCGCGCAACTTCCCGAACGCTGCCCAGCCGAGTCGGATTCGACGGTTGACCTCTTTCTCGAAGTTGGCCCTACCTAACTGGATCGTTTGTCCCAGGTAGACATAGTCGTCCACAACTTCTAGTGTAGAGTCTCCGACCTTGATAGGAGTGGGTGTAACATGGGCATTAAAATCACCTTGGTTTACATCGATCATCTGACTAATGCATATAAATTGGCCTATCAGCCTAAAACGATCCCATATCTGGGACAACAGGCCTCCACTTAGTTTTCTACAAAAAACAGTTAACTTTGCAAATATTACAAAAGATGTCTTCGTCACATTATTTGTATATATATTCTCATTATTTTGGTATTGCATGGGGACAATTCTGCTGTCACCTGATAACATCGCCTTTGAATAGAAGGAGAATATCCATTGAAGTCCTGAGATACTACCTTACCTACCTTAGGGCGGTTTAATAGAAACTCAACTTTCTAAAAATAAGTTATTTAATCAAAGTTTCGCGGGGACATCTGTGATAGGCATCTCAAACTCATTAAAATTTATTTTGGGAGATGAAGTGATGCTACTACGGGAGATCGATCATTTTGTTGTGGTGTGGGGTAAAGTATGAGACAAAAGAAGATAATAAGTAGGGTGCCTTATTCTTTGAATTTATTTGAAAAACAGAACTGTTTTTTTTTATTTAAACTGCACATTTGTCCGTTATTCTGGTATTTTATTTATATTATGAGATCCACCGCAGAAATTTTCAGACAATTTGTTTTTGATCAAACTTAAGTTTTATTTATTTTTTTGTCCACGGTGAAGCACGTTTGCCTAGAAGTAACCAATTCACTCTTGACTTGAAGACTAGTTTGTAGTTATGTTTATTGTACCCCTATATTTTTATTTATTTATCGAGTATCATTCATGAAAATTAAGTTCTATCTAAAACAAAAATACCTGCAAATTTTAGCAGTGGGGTCTTAGACTATTAGCTAAACGCCTAAGACATTCGATACTCTATGAATCAAAGATATTGAAGTACAAGAACGGTACAAGAACAAGTAAAAAATATATCTATGGATATAATTTTTACTTGTTCTTGTACCAGCGTTCATAATTACCACAATTTGTAAGATTTCTGCAAGTTTAATACGAAATGTCGAAAGCCATGCTACTTAATTCTAACTTCGTCATGTAAAAAATACTACTTACAAATTATATCTTATACTACAGTACAAAAACCTTCCCCTCTAAAACTACAGTTTATCAAAAACCCAGCCAAAATTAGGGCCCATTTGTATTTTCGCCTGCCTGACTTCTAAAAAACCAGCTTGATTATACCTCATAGCGCCACCTGTAGAATTTTTCACAAAATGGCCGCTGCCAATAGCGTCCTTTCGTTCGTTCCCAGCGATTACCAGTTTTATGTACGTGTCGTAAAAACCTTGTGATTTGGTACACGGAAGGCGCAGCTTAAGAATTGCGATAAAGCTATGATAAAAAAACTGGACAACAGCGAGTCGGACTCGCGAACCGAGAGTTCCGTACCATCATATATAAATATTTTGGACGTGTTATTTTACGTACAGTCCTTCAAAAGTAGGATAGATGGCGATGGAAGAAGGTGGGCAGGTAGATGGGCGGACCAGCGAGGCGGACAGGTGGAAGGGTGAACCGACGGACAGTACTTTACTATTATACCTTTATTGTTAATTTTGATTTCTAAAAAAATGTGCTATTTCGAGACATCGTTTAATTTTTTCTGTAATGTTTACATAAACTCCTATTACATACCTAGAATAATTTCAGATTTTACTCAATGCAAACTTCGGAAATAAGGGGGGGGGGGGGGAGGACCGTACTTTTTTACATTTTTCGTCAAAAGTCGAAAACTATGCGGCCTAAAAAAATTTAAATGTTTGAGAATTTGCAAATGTGCACATGCCCTGGTCAAGAGGTGGTCAAGAGGTCAAGAGGTGCCTCTTTGAATTTTTAAGAGGTTTTTTTAGTGCAAGAGGCCAAAAATAAAAATAAACTTATTTGCAAAATAGTTGAGCAAACGTCATCTAAAACTATTCCAAATTTCAAGTCAGATAGTTCTTGATATATCCAGCTGTGACAGACGGACAGACTGAGTCGCACCATGAGGGTTCCTTTTTACCATTTAGGTTCAGAACCATAATTATAACTGAATTCTAGTCTCCAGCCTACTTCTGAGATTTCTAATGAGTAAAATCCCGGTAAACTAGTGTCTTGAGAATGGAACTCAGATCCCCAAGGCTCAACATTCATGATTGCGATCAATGAGGCATTCAGTCTCTGAGAACTAAGGGTTCACGGAGGTTGTATTGTGACCACGGAAGCGTAATAAATTATTATGTCTAGATATCCTGAAGAGACCAAGTTACAAACAGTACTTCGAGCTATAATATAGACATCATAATCTGCCTAGCCTTTTCTCAACTATACATAATTGTTATAATTATGTTGGGGTCCGCAACAGTTATTAAAAAAATTAATTTAGAAAAATAAATTAAAAAATAAACCGACTTCCAAAGAAAAACACAAAAAAACTAAATTAAAGTTATAAGCCGACTTAAGGAGGACTTACCACCGAAGGAGGTAATCAATTCGACTTGTATTTATGTAATATTGTTGGCATTGCACAATATTTACATTATGTTACTCTTTATGGGATTCTAAACATGTGTGCCAAATTGCATAAGTGTATGTCCACGCATTTCTCTGAAACTCCTTATCGGATCGTGATCATTCTTCACTGTGATAATTTTTTTATTGGATTATCTCCGAAGTATCTCTCAACTTAGGGAACAGTGCAAGTTTCTTCAAAATCGGTTCAGCAGTTTTCAAGATATGGAACATACAACCGAACTCCTTAGCGACAAACAGCACAAATGTGTAAATTAAGATAGTATGGCTATTTTGTCAATCCTTTAGGTACATTACTATAGAACTTGCTCACTTTGTAGTGATGGAGTAACAAAACTAAAAAGAGAAAAATAAAACTTTTTCCCAAAAAATAAACCGATTTCCGAAGCAAAACACAAAAAAAAGTTAATAAAAAAAAGCAAAAAAACCCATCTTGAAAAGCGAACTAAAAAGATGTAAACAAGAAGAAATTCATGCTGTGCAGTCGCAGGATACATATTCGCGAGCTGGCTGACCAAACCAAATGTATCCTCCGACTGCACAGCGTGAATTTCTTCTTGTTTACTTAGTTCGCTTTTCAAGCAGTCGGGTTTTTTGATTTTTTTAATTACCTTTTTTATTTTCAACTTTTTAGTAATTTTTAGATACATTTAAACATATAGGTATGATATATTTTTGAAATCAACTCTTAAAACCCTTTATTTTGATACCCCACAGGATGGGTTCGGAAGGAAAAAAAATAATTCCCCCACAAAATGGCGCCCAAATTCCGTCATTTTTTTCTTTTCCAATTTTAATGTAGCCAGTGACACTCGCAGGTTTAAGACGAATCGATTGACGTAAGCATCATCAAAATCGGCCAACGCGTTTGGTCTCTAGAACGCCACATTGGAACAAACATACATACATATATAGACTGATATACACATTACTCCCCTTCGGCAGTCGTATAAAAAGAGAAAAAGTAACTTTCGCTTCGGAAGTCAATGTCTAACACTGTAACATGTACGTATACAACCAAATAAAAATGAAACGTGTGGTTTCGCAATGCTGCTCCTTAGATTTGCTATCAGTACAGCAAAAGGTTTACTTCGCAGGGCAGTCGTCTCGTAAACGTGTCGTAACATATAATAAAATGGCGTGTAATATCTTGTTGCACATCGGAAAATTCACAGTTATGTAAGGATGTCGACAGAAGTGAAAGGGCATGCCATTTTTGTCGCGATAATTGGAGCTACATAACAGCTATATTAATATCAACCTGTGTGTAATATCTTTATGGAATGGATGACCATCCGTGGATGGGACCTTCCGTTCCGATAATGAAAAAATAAAGTTCTGTTGTTGTTGTTACATACGGAGATTCCTCCGTACCTCGCAAAGCAAGTTAAGTCGTTGGTACCGGCTGTCTTAAGGGTACACTAGTCGACGGCACGAACTATTTTATGCGCGGGGTTAAAATGCATTTTATATCAACCAACAACACGTGCGGAAGAGATAGATGCTGTGATGAGCAGTAGGAAGCTAGTTCGCGTACGAATACACACTTTTGCAAATTTGTAGCGAAATGGATAATGATTTAGGACGAAACCGAACGCGCGAAATTTTATAAACAGACCTTTGGCAGTCTAGATATCATGAAAAAACTACCAAATCTATCTGTTCAAAATAAAATTATTTGCATTGTTGAACTATTAATCTATCCCTGTATGGAGGCCGTTTTGCAATTTTCTTTCTTCTTATGGTATTTATTGTAAATGTGGAACTTTCGACCCTCATAACATTCAAATATTTTCTTTTTTTACTTTTTTGCTTCCATGCAGGGCTAGATAATGATGGGACAAATTGATATCACTTTTTATTTTGAACGTACATGGTCAAACAGTGGAATAATCCCTAGACTACGTTTGTATGGAAGAATTTTCGACTAGTTTAACCTTAAAGAACATTGACAGTCGTTACGGGTAGTCTTTGGCCCTAAAATCTGACAGAAGTGTTGCCAAGGGGTACAGTGATTAATTACCACATAATAAATAACCTAATAAATAAATATGATCTTATTCCACCCAGTCTGTTTCATCATCGGACTACCAGACGTACGTACGTATTTTGCGTACAGCTCAAGAGTGGCATTCCCTGCAGGAGTCTGTGTTTCCCGATAGCAACAATCTAGGGTATTTAAGTCAAGAGGGAATAGGTTACTTCCAGGCAAGCATGCTTCACCGTCGACTACATCATCGCCAGGCATCATTCAAGCCATCATTGCTTCATCATCAGGTGAGATAGTGGTCAAGCGCGAGCCTATTTTAAATAATATAAATAGAATATCATTGTACCCCTTTGATAAATTAACCAGTTCAAGCCAGATATTCATGTTACTCAGGGTGCCTAGAACTCACCAGGAATCTCCCATCGTACTCCCGTGCTCCGATGAGGATGTCGGCCGACAGGATTCCAGTGGATCAGGCAAGGGCCCCAGAGAACTCAATCCACAGGCACTGATTTCGCTTATTTAGCTGGAGGATGAATTGTCCACAAGTACTTGCATTAGTACACCGTAATGTCCAGAGGTCTTCGGGAAGAAAAGCCTCAGTTTCATTATTTTTAACAAAACGTTGCACACACGACGGATCGCTCGCGTTCGAATCCAAAAAGGTTATGACGTAAGAGCGTGCGTTGAGAACGCGCCAATCAGATTGCAAGATGCACTTCGTTTAAAACCAATTTGTTCTAGGCACAAATATGAAGAAAAACAATTTTGAAATAATTGTGTTTTCATTTTCCTAAATAAAGCTAGATAAAATACACCAAATCCTAATTGAAAAAGAATTGATTTTATTGTAATGGACTGTAGCGCCATCTATCCCATGGATTAATAAACTGATAGCCATTGATACTTCCTTAATTCGATAGATGTCGGTTATTTAATGCACATGTTGATTGTATATATTAAGAAAATAATTGCGGTACGCAACAATGCAGTCGCACAAGATTTAAGATATATAGTAATATTGGCTTGGCGTGCTTTCCAAGGTACGGGAGACTCTCGGTACGTTTTAGATGGTCACCCACCCATGGCCTTGGCAAATGTTGCTTTAACTTGAAGATCAACTCATGTGGCTGTTGTTATGACTTAACCACGAGCTACTTTGTGAGTGGGTGGTCATTACCATTTATAGATATGCATAAAAACTGCTTGCTGGTTTGCCACACAATACATTTAATTAACTACCCTGGGGCTTAAGAAACGGGTTAAAAATAAGAATAAATTATCTATTAGTCAATTTTATTCTCCAGGTTTTTTATCAGCTTCAGAACCTGCAATATTTTCAGGAGTCGGGGATGGTGTTTTACCAGCCGCTTTATCACCCGCGTCTTGCTGAACATCGGGTATAGAAATGTTAAACCTGGATGACTGTTGAGTATGAAGCTCCTGGGGTTCTTCCACGTTCGGTATGCGATAAGCCATCATGGCCGCTCCGTAGTTACCTAGCCCGGTGTCATGGAAGACAATCTGGAAAAAGATAGTTTTGTTCTAGAATATTTAACTTTCATTTTTTGTTACTCTTTTTCTCATCTCATCATTATATCTATTTTATCCACAACCCGACTTCTAGTCGATGGAGATGCGCCTAAAATCGATGCAGTCGATCGTCAATTTTTTATCTCCTAAGCAAATCGACCAGTCATTCTTTGGCAACGCTTGAGTTCAATCACGTACTATGTCAGTTAACGCAAAAATCTAATTTGTGCTTTGCTCTGTAGACATTTTAAAAGAAATAAGAAAAGGAGATTAAGGAGTGGTATTTTCCTGCCTTGGCGACAAGAGACGTATCGCCACTTCAAATTTTAATGCGAGACTGATCAGCACACCAATAGATCGCAATATTAATTGAGCGTTTGATCGATAGTTGTCCAACTTTTTAATCAAAAGCAAATCGATACACTTTTTAGATTTTTTGTCGAGCAACTATCGAGTTGACAGTATTTGCAGATTCTATGATCTCAATATATTTCTATTCAATATATTAACTTTTGAAACGCACAGTTGTTCAACTAAAAATTGTGAGTATGCGCTTAGCCTTAAGACTCTCTTTTCTTCAGCCTACAATTTTATGCCAGCCTCATTCACGTTCTATCCGCGAGGGGAACAATTTCGTCTGCCCATCACCCCGCCGGACGACTTAACGACGAAACTCTTCTTGATATTCAATATTAAATGTTGTGTGAAGAAAGTAGATTAAAATGAAGAGGAGGATAACAAAATATTGATACATAATATAAGTTTTTGAGTGTCCTCGACAAACAGGCTAATATGGAATTGAACTTGATAATTATATGCCGCACGTCAGACGAACAATACACCAACGGCCCAATGAGTGTGCAGGCAAAATTGACGGGATGAGTTGGACCTCCTTAACTTTGATAATGACTCATTTTTTAAAAGACTTAAATAGAAAATATTGAAGATAAAGAAAGCGAGAAAGCTTTGCCCTCCAGTGTGGAAGCATAGGCTACTAATATTAGTTTAGAGTAAGGTTGGACATTCATGTCCCGAACAAACTTAGACTAATAAGATTACAAACATTAGACTAATAAGATTACAAACAACGGTCACAAGTAAGGACATTAAATATTCGATTTAGGCAACTCTGAGCCAGTGTTAACCACGTTTGATAAACCGACACAAGTCTGATTAAACTCTAAACTCAATCAGGAATCTTCCCTCTGAAACTGTCAAATAAAACCTGCGATATCTTCATCGACTTCACCACACAAATAATGGGACGTACTAAAGCATCCACCACCTGTTGGCATCAATCAGTACCAACGATGCATACTCTCTCCCGAGCAAAAAATTCTGTTCCATAGATCACCCAGCCAAACTCGACGACGAGCAACCAATCATTTGGAAAGGAACGCAGAAATTGAGCGGTTAAGATTAGGAGTGACAAGTGACTCAAGGGATGTACTGAAAAATGTGAGGTTTATGCATTGCAGTGTTATGGTGCAATAGAAGTATTAAAAGTATTAGGTTTTTTTGGAGAAGACTAGTCCTATTCTGCCAATTCAATTCCTCTGACCAATTCATTTTTGTGATCGACGTTCTTAGCTTGTCTTTAACCGCCTGTATATTATGGTGAAAAAGGAATTCGGTATAAGCAGAGAGAGATCGATGAAAGGCCTCCCACAAAGACACCGATGACTTCGTCCCAGAGATCCGCTGTAAACGAGATGCATACGACCGGTTGAAGTGGTGACGCTTCGTCGCTGACTATTGTCCAGCTGTGGACGTCTTACGGCTAATATTGAGTTTAAAATTGATGCAAGAGAGATCTAACAGTGGGTAAAGACGGACTGTACATAATGATGGTAAAAGTAAGGGTCCAAGCAAACAATACTTCACAGTTTCTGCCCTTCTAAAAAAGGTTTGATACTCTGTCCTTTAAAACTCACCTCTCCATCGATTAGGTACCTAATGTAGTAAATTTCATGCAGTTTGGTAAAGCCCAACTCCGTGGCTATGGTCTGTGATCTTGCAGTGGTAAATATACTAGCCATAGCGGGCACGTTCGCGCTTGAACTTAGCGCAATTGCTGCTTTTAACATTTCTTTGGCTATGCCTGGAAAAAATATAATAAGGCTTGTCAAACATGGAAAACATATTATTTATTGGAAAAATAACTTTCAAGCAAATACGTAAAGGTCAGATTGCTTTAGCTTTTTAAGAATTTTTCGTAGATTCATTTAATTATGGTTGATATTTATTAAAGAGGAAATAGAAAACAAGGATTTGAATAGACTTTATATACACTCACAACGCCGCAACGTTCCAAATATGAATTCAAAAATATTGTATAAACCTGTACTTTTTTTTTCGTGGATAGGAACAATTAAAAAAAAATACAGTGTTGCACTGTATTTTTTTTAATGTTCCTATCCTTATTTTCTTTCGATTTTCAAACAACTGAATCATAAAATAACTTTTTTTTGGGTTTTTTTTTACTTAATGTAATAAAATAGTGTCATTGTCTATGGATGCAGTCGCTGCGCAGTCATGCGCAATCAGGATCTAAATTGCCCACCATACCACATTTTTTCCGTTTTCACTTTTGTTTTATAACTGTATGAGTGAAGATAACTAGGAATTAAAACACTCGTGTGATAAACTCAAACTTGTGTTTTAATAACCCCGATTATATGACCGTTGTTTAAACTACTTTTAAGTAATGTTATGTAATGTCGAAAAAATAGAAGGCAATCTATAGTCATAGTTTCATACATAACACGTAGAATAGTCTGCTGGACATTTTACTATCATTTGCCTTTGTGACAAACACCTTAAGTAATATATATATATATATAAACATAGCAGATAACAATTAACGAACCTCGATGCCTATACCTGCTCTTCAAAGCGATGATGTATATCTTGAAGTATCGCCTGACTTTCAGCGATTCATAGACATTGCAAGGCTTCTCTATTGCATTGTAAAACTTCATCACAGTGGTATATAATGGGTTGTGGGTTAATTTGACACGGCTGAATGTTCGGGAGAAGGCATCTGGAAATAGAAAAAGGCAGTGACGTGACATGCAATGAAAATGTAAAATCATTACCCTCCTTTGTATGTGAACGCTCTAACTGTCAAACTGTACTCTTCTTTCTGCAGATGGATCGACACAACTATTGAACTTATAAATTTATCATCATCACCATCATCATTTCAGCCGAAAGATGTTCACTGCTGTGCGTTTCGCATCCACCGGACGCCAAAATATATTTGGAAAAATATATTCAAAGAATAAAAATCTAAAACATAAATCTACTACTAAATATTAAATTTTCTCAATTAGTAATACAAATATTGTCGGTGCAGCTACAGACAAGGTAAAACTCGCGCCTGTTAAATATGTCTTAAAATTTTTGGTTGATTAATTTCAACAGAACTGAATAGTGAATAATCATAGATTTGTTTCATGGTTCATTTAGACGATATTTCGTTCAAAATTATCAAAACACTAGCTTCTGCCAGCGGCTTTGCCCGCGTGAAATGTCTTAATCCCAAGGAGAGATACAGATACTCGATAAACCGAGATGATCTTCAACATCCGGAATATAATCTATCTCTTTGCCAAATTTCGTCTAGATCCGTTCAGCCGTTCTGGCGAGATTAAGTAACAAAAAAACATCCATTCAAACTTTCGCATTTATAAAATTATATATAAAGTTAAATTAAAGAATTTTAAAATCTGTAACATGTATTTTGTTACTCAGGGATGGGCCTTATTTATGATAACTTTTTAACCAGAATGCTTAGGCTAAGCACTCATAAGCAGATTCTTAATTCAAATTGGTAGGCAAAATGATGATTAAACAAAATTGGACCTAATTTTATTCGGTTGTCTTAAACAAAGGAATCATCATTCACACAGATTGAGTAAAGGAATCAATTAGGTTTAAATAGTTCGTACATAAATTATGTAAATAATTAGCCTCGCTTGACATTTAAATTACGTGTAAAACGTCAAATGAACGCTTCCAATTGAATCGTTTTAAGCAATCGAATCCGACGTCGCCTTTGTATCTAATCACTGCCATGCGAATTACGAATGATTCAATGCGACAAGACGTTTATAGACCATTTGGAAATATAAAAGGCCTATAACACGATATTTTGGAGTTATAAAATGTTTAATTGACGTTATGTATTTTGAAGTTCAGTCTGACTTAGCAAAACAGCCAAACTAAGAATTGCATAATATTTAGCAGTGCCCAAAGGCATCGAAGCAGCTCTCCTTTCCGTATACAAAATATAGCGATTGTACAAAGACAGGTGCATGAACATAGCTCATGGAAAAGCTAAATAACAGGAGCAATAAGCCGTATTAAACTTAGTTCTGATGAATTATGTGAGGTGTGACATGAAAGAAAGGGAAGTCAGTGATAGCGTGACGGTTGACAGAATGGATGTCAGAAGAAAATGTGTTGCGCCGATCCCAAGTAACATTCTGACTAGGGCAGGAAGATCATCATCATATCAGCCAAAAGATGTCCACTGGTAGACATAGGCGTCCCCCAAGCGTCGCCACATTGACCTGTCCCGTGCGTCTCGTAACCAGCGGATTCTCGCAACCTTCACCAGGTCATCGGTCCACCTGGTGGAAGGCCTTCCAACGCAACGTCTTCCGGTTTGAGGTCGCCACTTCAGAACCCTTCTGCCCAATCGGCCATCCGTTATGCGAGCAATATGCCCTGCCCACTGCCGCTTATGTTTGGCAATTCTTCGGGCTATGTCGGTAACCCTGGTTTTCTTGCGGATCTCTACATTTCTGATCTTTTCGATCACGCAAGGAAACACCGAGCATAGCCCTCTCCATTGCCCTTTGAGTGACTGTAAGTCAATGAGTGTTATCATGATTAAACGTAAATTTCTTAATTGTAGAGGCAGATATTATCAAAATATTCTAGTCAGTTTTAGGTCACAGTTAGATAACATAATTTTCTTACCTAGACATTTTTTAAAATTGCACAAATATGAATCCCACCACACCGAAATCCAAATTAAACATGGTTCGAAACCAAAAAACATAAAACCAAACATTTATTTCTTACAAAACTAAGCAGGTCTCATTTAGAGAACCCACTAAAAATCGCATCGTATTTACTTTTGACTTGCTCCGAATCCAAATGGTCCTATTCTGTTTATCAATAGCGAATCGGAAAATAAGCTCACCTTACATTGACTTGATACTGTTGCTAGTGTAGTGTTCTGTATACGCTTCGATAGCATCGCCGCCCCTAATATAGACCTACCCGTATCTACTACTTGGAATCCAATTTACGTACAAGAAATAGTGGTTGAGGGATAAGAGGTAGCGGTTTACAAAATCGCTTTTTGAAGTGTAAACTTCTTTAGCCACGTTGAGGGATTTTTGGTAGGGGTGAAACTTATGGGTTCGCATCAGCAACGTGCTAATGTGACAGCGTCATTGTCATGCTAATGTGATAAGTGACGGAAAATTAGTTTTTTTGTATAACCGACTAGCGACACTGTGCGTCCGTCGTAATCCAAAGTTTTAAATTTTCGCTTTTGTCGATAGTCTTCATGACTACCTATTTTTTTGAATTATGTTTTTACTGGACTGAGTTTGAAAAGACTGGCCCAAAAATCAGAAGACAAAACGTCCTTTTAATGGGTTAAATAATACTAGTATTATGTAACCCATTTAAAAGGACGATTACTGTGTGATTACTGACGATTTATGGGTCTAGACCCATAAATCTGCTTGCTTTTGCCTTACAATGGTTACACATACAATTAGCATTTTACAGGTTTGCGCAAAATGTATCCTGAATTTATTTGCTTCCAATAGGCTCTTTTTCAGAATTTTCAATTATGATCAGAGTTCAAAAATTTTCAATTATGTGATTTGACATCAATAAATCAATTTTAATTAGATTAGTTTTAAGCCAGACTTACAGTTTTCGCTCTCTGGGATAAAAATGGCAGAGGTGCATTTATAATACTACCGCATTTCGCCAATTATGGCCCATGGGCCTTTTTTAAGGGGGCAAGCTAATTGCCATCGACCGGGCACAAATCTAAATTCCGGACTTGTATTACTTACTTAAAAATTACCTAATGAACTCGCTCCATCGCCCAACTTGCACCGACCAAGAAAACCCTATAGCTGAATCGGAATTCTTTTTACGGATGCAGTAAAAATTTAGGCTGGCAGCATTCAAGGAATCTGCCTCCTAATGTAACTGCCATCGGTTCAGAACGAATCGAGTTCCATTCGTTCCGATTGATACGCAAATAGATTCAGAATAGTGATGCGACTAGCTTTGTGAATTTTAGGTTTTATGGGCATACAATTGACTATTATTGTGAGGAGATTGTTTTTAATGAGCAAGTTACTGAATAAGTCGTATGGAAAGAGAATATAACGTAAAATGTTGTTGACACTAATAGACGTAACGCAATAGCGCAGTCCCTAGATACGATTCCAGCTGTAGCCGATTCGCGTTCTATGTGGTGTATTCTAAATTAAAAAAAAAACTTACATTTAAATGGATCAAGAGACATGCGGGTCGAACACTCAACATTTCATGGCAGGGGCTACCAATCACCCATAGTCCCCATCCAAAATACCTCGGCGTCACTTTGGACAGGTCCCTCAACTACAGAAAAAAATGTGAGATTGTTAAGCGAAAGGTGCATGCCAGGAACAGCCAGCTACGTCGCCTTACATCCTCTAGATGGGGAGCATCTCCCCGGGTCTTGCGAACTACTGGAATGGCGCTCTGTTTCTCCGCTGGTGAATATGCCTGTCCAGTATGGAGCCGTTCCGCCCACTCGAGCTTAGTGGATACAGCACTAAACGAGACATGCCGAATATCCACTGGATGCCTTAAACCGACTCCGGTACGATTGTTGTATCCACTTATCGGCATCGCGCCCCCGGATGTGCGTAGGACTATGGGAAGCCGTATAGAAAGGGCAAAGCAAGAAAGTGACTAGCGCCACCCAATGCACAACTACACCTCGGTGCCTCAGAGGCTTAAAAGTCGAAAAAGTTTTCTTGGTTGCGTGAGTCCATCTATTGGAAACATCACCACGGAAAGATGCGATCTTTGGCGAGAGTAATTTAAACTCCCTGATCATTTCCTAGAGCCATCGGAGACCCTTCCGCCTGGGCACGCATTGCCTTGGCCGACCTGGAAAACTCTGAACAGGCTCCGCACTCAGATCGGCCGCAGCAAAGACAATGTCCATAGGTGGGGGTTTTTGGATGGTTCCGATCTTCGGTGCTTGTGCGGCGTCTCCCCGCAGACCATGGCCCACCTTTCGTCATGTGCCGCATGTCCTGTTGTCTGTTCACCTGAGGACCTTATGACTGCGTCAGCGGAGGGCGTTGCCGTGGCTGAATTCTGGGCCAGGCAAGGCATTTAACTAAAAAGAGTGTTTGTCATCGACACGCTAAGAAGAAGAAGAAGAAGAAGAATGGATTTAAAAAGAAACTAAACGACCAGCTATGTAATAAATCCTATTATAATTTAAATGACTATTTGGATGATACTTTGACATCTTAATTGAATTTTAAACTTGTATACATCGATATCCTAATTAAATTTTATTTTTTTCTACTTTGATTTATTGAATTGTAATAAACTTAAATGACTATTTCAATCTTACTCTTTGACACTCTGGCGTTAAATGATACCTTGACATTCTAAATAAATTGTGTTTGTTTATGATTTTATTTTTGATTGAAATGCTCGTACCTTAAATTCTAGTGTGTTGGTATGTATTGAGTATTTTTATTCGTAATTATGCAAACAATAATGTAACAGTTGATGCGAGACGTACTGGACCGATCAGTGTGGCGATGCTTAGCGAGGCGAGGCCTATGTCCAGCTGTGGACTTCTTTTAGCTGAAGTGATAAATGATGATGATGAGGGTCCTAATGTCATCAACCGGGCACAAGTTAAAATTCTGGACTGGTACTGAAAAATTCCAGTTGAAAAACCCAAAAATACTTTTTTGATGATAATTTTCCATGGAAATCGAGGGAATTCTTCAAATATTATAGGCATAAATACAGCGATTTTTTTGCGAAGTATTTTCATCAACAATGCAATCATTTACACTCAGAATGTATCATTTTGTAAAGTGGAACTGATGAAGAAGACCACGGATGGTCACTCGAATTCCTTAATGATAAGTATGTCACGGGTATAAGATAATTCTCGAATAAGTTAACCGACTATGATGATAAATAAATGGTACTGATGAAAATGGTACCATCTCACTGATCTTATGATGATGCCGGAAGGTAAGCACTGGAACTCCGAAATAAAACAATGCATCCTAGTCGTGTTTGGGCTTATTAGAATTTTCATGAATGATTTTTATGGTAATTTTAGGTACCAAAACTAAAAAGAGAAAAATAAATACTTTTTAGTAAAAAAATGAAACCGACTGACAAAAAAAAACACTACAAAGCGAAAAATTAATTCTTTTCTGAAGTCGGTGTCGAAAAACTAAAAAAAACTATGTATCAAAGATACGATTTCCAAAAAGAAAGTTACTTTTGCTTTGTAGAGTTTGGAAGTATATTGAATTTTTTTGTTAAAAAGTTTTTAGTCTAAAAAGTTCTACCTTTCACCGTGTGTCATATACCTTTTCACCTGCAGTTTAGTATCTTATAAACACATCCGCTAGCGGAGCTGATGTGGCTTAATTCTGAACCAAACGTATTATGATTTAATTAACAGTATTTGAAAAGAAGATTAGGTACTAACTTTTCTCCTGTATCCTCATGATAAGTACTCCAACCAGTTTATCAGTCCCTTCTTTGACAGCTGCTAGAGACATTTTATCTTTCATCCATATTCGGACGTTGTGGACAAACTCATCTGTGCCTTCCTTGTCGTCTATTAACTTCATAGATCTGTAGGTAATCTGCAAAACAAAAGAATTGACACCATTGAGTGTATCACCGTCGACCACATCATCGCTTACCAACAGGTGAGATAGTGGTCAAGCGCGAGTCTATCTATACTAATATTATAAAGAGGAAAGATTTTTTTGTTTGTTTGTACCGAATAGGCTCCGAAACTACTGGACCGATTTGAAAAATACTTTCACCAATAGAAAGCTACATTATTCCTGAGTGACATAGGCTATTTTTTAATCCCGAAAATGGATCCTGTGGGGTGGTCCACAGGAGAGAAGCCGCGGGCAACAGCTAGTAGTATATAAAAAAAAAGAATTTAACTGACTTCAGAAGAAAATGTATTTTTTATGGCAGGTTTGGTAAACACAGATTTAACTAGTTATACAGGTTGACTTTCTTAATTCAATAGCAATATTTCAAGAGATGACAGTGAACAACGACACAATGAATAAAATCTTTTAAATCGAATTAATTGTAAAATGTGATAAAATTGTGGGCAATCCACATCCATCCTTTGTAGTGACAAAGACCCAGTTGCAGTGTGGATTGGTGGATGTCAAATGTCTTCACATTTTTAAATCTAGGACGTGCTGGTTTCTTTAGATGTTTTTGTCATGGTTTTGAAAGAAAAAAGAAAAAAAGCACCTGCCTGGGGCCGAAACTACAATCAACAACTTTTTAAGTGTGTATCACTGGGCTACCACAACGACAGAGTATAAGAAACCGCTGAATTTCTTTTATATGCCCGGGTTTGTCACATAGTGAAAGTAGTACAAATTCATTTATTTATTAAAACTTCATGCAACATAGAGGTACATAGGCGGACTTAATGCCTGAGGCATTCTCTACCAGTCAACCAAGGGTAGTGGAGAAATAACATGGCAGGTGAATAAAAAAAAAAGATACTTAAGTAAAATTGGTACAACAGTAGATGTATAAAGCTAAAAGAAACAAACATATATATCAAGTAATAGAAAGGCAGTTTATTGAGACGACTCTGCTAATCGTGTAGAAAATAATGCCGCAACTTCCGCTTAAATGCTTACTGACTGGTGGCCTTCCTGATATCGAGAGGAAGCGCATTCCAGAGAAGAATGGACTGAATATGAAAGGAAGAATGAATAAAATCAGAAGTATGAGACGGACAAAGAGAAGATTGTTAGATGAACGCAGATTCCTAGAGTGTGAAGTACAAAGATATTGAAAGTGAGGCCCAGTAGGTAAAATCTCGCCTCTCGTGCTTGAGGTCGTGGGCCCAAATCCGGGCTAGTACCAATGTGACTTTTTCAAATTCATATCTATTATCGGCTTCTCCGTAATCTAGATGACTCTAGGTTTCCGTGCTCTGGGCACTGGTGGACACAGGCCTGGATAAAATTATCTACGCCTGTGTCTGCCGATCGCACAATAGACATCAGGAGACAACCATTCACAAAACACCTGTGTAAGGTAAATATGTATATATATACATAAATATATATAAATGTGTATACACATATACATAATATATATATGTATATGTTTGTGTATATATGTATGTATACACATATATATATACTTAAGGAACTTCGTTCCATCCGGGTGTCCCTTGACACCTCTCAAGTTATTTATTTATTTAAAACTTTAATTACATGTAAACATATAAGTGTTGTATTTCATTGAAATCACCGCTTGAAACCCTTTATTTTGATACCTACCCCACAAGATGGGTTTAGAAGAAAAGAAAATTACAGTATGGCGGCCACAAGCCGCCAACCTTCTATTTTCCAGTTGTAATGTAACCTGCAAGACTCGCAAGGTTAAGACGAATCGATTGACTTAAGTTTCATCAAAATCGGCCAACGCATTTTGTCTCAAGAACGCCACATAAGAGCAAACATTACATGCATAGACTGATAAACACATTACTCCCCTTCGGCAGTCGAGTAAAAAGAAAGATAAGTATTTTCAGCGCCAACAACACACAATTAGCTAGACAAATTTAAAAGTCACTCTTTATCTTTCGTAGTCTTAATGCTAGCAATCGAACTCAATTACAGGCCTAGGACTGCCACTAAGAAAGCCCTATAAATATATAAAGTTTCAAATTATTTTTCCAAGAATTTTATTTTAAATTTCAACATCATTGTAAAAACTCGTAAAGTATTTTTAATCTAATCCAAATTATAGATCAAATATTTTCTAAACAAATTGTTGAAATTCGAGTCAAATTGAATAGAGAGGTTTCTTCGTTAATATTTTATTAAGGTTAATTAAAAAAAATATCTATGAAAAGTATTTTTCAATTATTTTTCGATGGAGTTAAAAAATTGTAGGGTGCCAGTGTAGGCGGTGAGTTCATGGAATTTATTTTTTTCTCGCCGCCGCTTTTTGCTTGTTCAAACTATAACCTGCCTAGGCTTCTCCCAACTAGATTGGGCTCAGCTCTAGGCCTAATAAGATACACCTGAGTACCAGCATTTAATACTATCTTCTGCCAGCGGCTTCACCTGTGTGATAAGTGTATTCTTATCACAGGTGAATATTAAACCGGGATGAAAATGTAATAGCCTATATGCTATTCTAGATTATAATCTATCTCTGTGCCAAATTTCATTCAGATCCGTTCAGCCGTTCCGGCGTGCTTGAGTAACAAACATACATCCAAACATTCACATTTATAATATTAGTAAGATCAGATAAATCAGCTATTTAACCCTCAAACCAGTTATTGGGTAACACGATTTTTTTTAGGGTTCCGTACCCACTGGGTAAAAACGGCACCCTATTACTAAGACTCCGTCTGTCTGTCTGTCTGCCTATCTGTCCGTCTGTCACCAGGCTGTATCTCATGAACCGTCATAGCTGGACAGTTTATGTATTTCTGTTGCCGCTATAACAACAAATACAAAAAACAGAATAAAATAAATATTTAAGTGGGGCTCCCATAAAACAAACGTAATTTTTTTGCCGTTTTTTGCGATAACGGTACGGAACCCGTAGTGCGCGAGTCCGACTCGCACTTGGCCGTTTTTTTATTTGCTTATCCTCGCACTGGAACGCATTGCAGCAATTACACTAATGAATTAGAAACGTATAATAAACTAACTATATAAGTCCAGGTTTCCTCAAAATATTTCCCTTCATCGTTGTCAGCGATGTCTAAGATAAACTAAGAAAGTACATATGCATTGAAAAAGTCACATTGGTACTTACTTGCCCAGATTTGAACCCACGACTTCCAGCACGAGAGGTCTTAGCCACTGGGCCACCACCACATAAAAACCAATGCCGTAATTTTTTCTATAAATTACCATTTTCACGCGGCTCTGCAACCGTTTATTTTTCGGCATAAATAGTAGTAACAGCAAAGTAACCTGTGACGCTTAGCGATAGGGTAGTTGACAAAAAAGATTCTTTTTAGTCCGTCAGTTACTTAAGGTTACACTTGTCGATAATTCTTCCATACAAACATAGTCTAGGGATTACTCCACTGTTTGACGATGTACGTTCAAAATAAAAAGTGATATCAATTTGTCTCATCATTATTTAGCCCTGTATGGAAACAAAAAGTAAAAAAGAAAAATATTTGAAAGTTATGAGCGTCGAAAGTTCCATATTTCAATACTAATTCAACGCCTCTTTGGGCGGCAATGAATACCATAAGAAGAAAGAAAATTGCAAAACGGCCACCATACAGGGATAGATTAGTAGATCAACAAAGCAAATAATCTTATTTTGAAAAGTATACATTTAGTCGTTTTATCATAATATCTAGACTCCCAAAGGTCTGTTTATAAAATTTCACGCGCTAGTTTTCGTCCTAAATCATCATCCATTTCGCTAAAAACTTTCAAAAGTGCATTCGTACACGAATTAGCTTCTTACTGCTCATCAAAGCATCTATCTCTTTCGCACGAGTTGTCAGATGAGATAGCAGGCATTTTTACCCCACGCACAAAATAGTTCTTGTCGTCGAATAGTGTAACATTAACCTAAAAATATTGGACACGTATTTTTTCTATCGCCATGCAAACAAAACTTACGACGATACAGTGCGCTGAAATATCGTGTGACGTCACGGTGTGCTAAACTTTATATTTATTTAAGTATACATGTGTAACTTTACAGGTCACACCTAAGGCGTTATACAATGAGAGAAACAAAAAAAAATAAACATAAACGAAACATAAAAAAATTAGGCAAAATTAAATATAAACAAATAAAAACTAATTTAAAAAAAAAACACTGTGCTAAAAAAAAAACACAAAAAAGAAACAAAAACGAAAAAAAAAATAACGAGAAAAGATTAAAAATAGCTTAGAAGTAAAAAAAAAATGTACAAAGAATACCTAAACAATTATTCACTAATATAACTTTCATCCATCTTCTCACAAAAACTTAAACATTCACGACACACATCTATCCACCTCCCAGCAAACAGATCACACTCCGGTGCTGATGTCAGAAGGGCATTTAGCATTGTGAGCGCCCGAACTATCTTTGTCAATATTTATTTATTTGATAAAGCAAAAAATACAGGTCCGATATTATTTGATAACCTCACTGTCGGAGTAAATAGAATTAAATTTTTTCTACCCAGGAAACATCTTTATTATTTATCTGATTACAAAAAATATTTCAGAGTCAGAAAATTACTTTCTGACTCTGAAATATTTTTTGTAATCAGATAAATACTTCCAGAGATTATCTTGTACAAACAAACATTTCAACCTATTTTAACATTAGTTTAAAAGTTGACACTGTTATAATTTGAGGAATACCAATTTTCGGAATCCGAAAAAGCAAATTAATGAATCTAAAATTAAACCAATTTCCTGAATTCCACGCTTTCACTGAAACCAGTATTAAAATACAGGCAGTTTGTTTTTCACCCAATTTTTCTTGGCACAAAATATATTAATTAAGTAAATTAAGATTTCCGAACGGCGATTCATCTTTTTTGTTTTTCGCCCCTTTAATTAAATAGTCGTCTTCGAACCGATTGCCACATTGTTGAGGAAAATTATATATTTTTTGTTAGGAGGTATGATTTGATGATTGGCTACTTCTGTGTTATAATTTGCAGAGTTTTTTTTTGTCGTGTGGTAATTAATTTACTTGGCTTAAATTATGATTTGAAATTTTCTGAATGGTTTGTTTTATTATTTTGTTTAAATTTACATCAAAACTACAAGCCAGAGTTTTTAAAGATTACTTTGTATGTATGTGTACTAAATGTTATTTTACTACGTTATTGTAGCATTGTGCGTGCTACGCACTACACCGCTTACTGCTACACAGCGTAGAAAAACGTCGTTAGAAGCTGGTAGACATTTGTCATGATTTTGTATCTTGCCTTGCTACGCGGTGTGCTACGGCGTAGCAATTTGTAGCACGATGCGTAAAGTATGTGTGTTTTACTTCACTTGAGCAGTGGTGGCCCAGTGGTATCGACCGCGACTTACAAGTTGTAGGTCGTGGGTTCGAGCCCAGGCAGACGCTTTACTTTGTGTAAATTATTTCATCACCACTGCTCTCAAAACATCGTGAGGAAACCGGCATGTCCAAGAACCAAAAATTCGTAGACATGTGACATCCACCAACACGCACTGGGCCCGCGTGGTGGATTACGGCCCATTCCCACTCACAGAGGAGGCCTGTGTCTCAGCAGTGGGAGAATTAATAGGTTGATGATGTGATGTGATGTGACCTCACATGATATTATAAGACGCAAAGTCATGTCTGCCTGCTTCTTAATTATAAAACATACATTTTATGACTTAATATTAGATCGCATTGTGTTTTTCCAACAGGAATTTCTCCAAATGAATCACCTATTATAATAGTATAATGGTAAGTGATTCATTTGGAGGTGTTCAAAACTATTTTTTTTATAAAAAACATTTTAATCGGGTTATCATTATTCATTCAAAATAACAGTGGTGGCCCAGTGGTATCGGCCGCGACTAACAAATTGTAGGTCGTAGGTTCGAGCCCAGGCAGGCGCTTTACTTTGTGTAAATTATTTCATAACCACTGCTCTCAAAACGGTGAAGGAAAACATCGTGAGGAAACCGGCATGTCCTAGAACCAAAAATTCGAAGACATGTGACATCCACCAACCCGCATTGGGCCCGCGTGGTGGATAATGGCCCATTCCCTCTCACAGGGAGGAGGCCTGTGTCCCAGCAGTGGGAACATTAATAGGCTGATGATGTGATGGTCGATGTGATTCAAAAGAACCATTATTAACATTTATTTTTTAAAGACTGTTTATTTCAAATGTTGTCCGTAACTGCGGTTAACGTGGTCGATTCTGCTGTTCCGATTTTCGATAACACGTCCGAGCATTTCGAGTGGTATTGGCGACCGTTATCTTGCTATGATAGCAAACTATTTGTTTCCTAAAATTGAAGCTCGTGATCTCCAGGACATTTGGTACCAACAAGACGGTGTCACATGCCACAGCACTTGAAACCATGGCTTTATTGTGAGAACAATTTTGTGCATCAAAATAAAGATAACTCGATAAATGTTTATATTTTTGGTTTTTAAAAGGCAACTCCAAATTAATAACCCTTTACTACTACTATTGATTATCCTCTATCTTAACCTTTGTGGAAGTTAGGCCTATCGGTAATGTTATCATATCTAAGATAATTAACAGCTCTATTCGTCGATAAATCTTCAAAATACCACCTCGCTCGAAACAAAAGTAAAATCAAAAGCATCTCACCTCTCCCTCTTCAGTCAAATAATGTTTCTTCAGCAACCGTATCGCGTCATCATACCTTCTGTCCTGGAGGTCTTCGAACCTCACTCCACTAGGCACTCTGCCCCATATGGAAGGAGCTTTGATTCTTTCTTCTAATAGTTTCATCTTTTCTAAAGTGTCCGCATCGTTTTTTGCCATGATTGGTTAGCTAGAAGAGAAAGTCCTTTTAGTAGGTGTAAAATATTAAACCCTCCGAAATACTGGTTGGACCTAGTGAAGAGCCTGGGAATCTATTGGATTTATAAAGCATTGGGTACCTAAATATCATCATCGTCTTTATCAGCCTACAGCGATCGAGAGCAGGACATAGGCCTCTCCAATCCCACGCCATTTATTAATATCACCGGCACGTAAGTTGCCAAGAGTCGTTAGATGTGCAGAAGTCGTTTTTTAGATCTCTTTAGTAATGAAGCGGGGCGCTGGGAACGTTCCGAGCGCGCGATTGGTTGGTCAGTTGACACAAAGATCGACTGACCAATCGCGTCGCGTCCACGTTCCGTTCGCTCTATAATATGGTTGTTGGTTAGTTCGCGCAATATGCGCTAACTTAACCCCACTTTGCCAAAACCTAGCCTAGTCAAATGCCGAAGATTATACAAGCTTTTTATTAACTTGCAATGTATGGATGTATCTAGCCTAGTCAAATGCCGAAGATTATACAAGCTTTTTATTAACTTGCAATGTATGGATGTATATTTGTAAAGATGTTCGAATCAAATCTTGCAACTAAATTTTAAAGCAGTTATCCTCAACCGATTAAGATGCAATTTTGCATACGCGTTTGGTTTGGATGACAATGCATGGTAAGCTAAAAAGCTTGTTTATAAAAGATTTTTTTAATTGGAAAAAGTTTTTTTTTTTTTTTTGGCAACTCTTATCCAGCTTCTACCAGCCACTATGCGAAAATTTACGCTAGTTCTAGATTGTTTCTGTAATATTCTTAGTATTAGACGACAATGAAGTTAGTAGCAGGGTTAATGCAATGTATACCGGTCGTACAAACTATAGGGATCGGTAATTATGGAATGCACCTCAATAAAGGTCCGTTTATATCTACAGACATTGAGCGTGTCAGACACGTTCCAGGGCAGACACCGACAGACACCGTTTATTTACATCTGAGCGTGCCGTGTCAGACATCGACAGACACCGTTGTCAGCGTCGGGGCCGCTCTATAAGCAGTTTATGAACAGCTTTCTCAATGTTCAGACACTTCTCTATGGAGGATTTATTCATAATTGTGTTGTTGCTGCGCGATTCAGACAGGTAAAGGAAACCAAAGACGTCTGCCTGGTTCCTATGCTCTGTTCACACTGCCCGGTAGGTAGCTACAGACACGTACAGACATGAACCGTACAGACAAAATATTCTCGCCGCGCATACGAGCCGCGCACGGCCCGTGTCTGTTGGTGTCTGCGCGGCCGTGTAACGATAGATAAAAATACGATAATAGACACTGTATAAAAGAATATTATTTTGTCTGCCACGGCACTTGTCTGGCACGATCAGTGTCTGTAGATATAAACGGACCTTAAGTTTTAAAGGCATTGTCGGTGCAGATAGATAGGTCGGTACGGTCCATTTTATACAGTACTACCTAACTTCAACATCTATTATAATAAAATCTTTCATAATAAACTAGAATATACATAGTAAAAGCACTGTTACAACAATATTTTAAAAATTACCTCAGCTTTTGTGCCAAACCTTCAAACTTAAATAAATTATCTTAAAATAAATAACCAAAATCTGGTATCTCGTAAAAATAAACGTTTTACAAAAATAAGTAATAGAAAAACACAAATGGTTCTAACACATTATTTTTGTTTACATGAAACACAAATGTCAAATTGACAGATGATTTTTTTTCAAATACAAAACTGCAAAAAAGTATACTGTGAAAAGTATTTGAAGTTGACAACTTTTATTTGCAGATTTATCTGCATCTTTAATTTAGATTGCCTGGCATGTCCTATGTACCTATGTCGTCACCATACATACATACATTCACTCATGCCTTTTTCCATGGATGTTCGAAGAAACTATAGATCGCCACCTGCTACGATCCTTACATACTCCTTGTTTTGTTTACGTTCACGCCGTGCCTTAGAAACAAAAATCAAAGATAATGTACCCGCGTGGTAGATTACGATCCACTCCCTCTCTCTCTCTCTGCCTCAACAGTGGGCACATCGTTGGGCTGATCATGGGCACTAAGAATGTAAGTTTGTATGGAAAATTGGCATTATTAACCGACTTCAAAAAAGGAGGAGGTTCTCAATTCGTCGGTATCTTTTTTTTAATGTATGTTCCCCGATTAATCATAGACGACTGGACCGATTTCAAAAATTCTTCCTTCCGGGCGTCTAAAATCTTTTGTTTGAAAGGGTATACTTCCTAGTTGGTACCATAGTCGTCAGGATCTGATGATGGGATTCTAGAGAAATCGAGGGAACTCCTCAAATATTATAGGCATACATATAGCGATTTTGGTATTTTATTCAACAATGCAATCATTTGCACCCAGAAAGTATCATTTGGTGAAGTAGAACTGATGAAGAAGTCCAGAGATGGCTACTGGAACTCCTAAATGCTAAGTATGTCACGGGTATAAGATATCTCGAAAAGTAACGACTATAATGAAGGAAATACTAAATAAATGGTACTGCTGAAAATTGCACCATCGAACTGATCTTATGATGAAGCCGGAAGGTAGGCACTGGAACTCTGAAATAAAACAATGTATCCTAGTCGTATTTGGGCTTATTGGAATCGTCATGATATGTACCTTGGCTATAAATGATTATCATGTTAATTGTAGGTACCTACCAAAACTAAAAAGAGAAAAAAAAATTAACAAAAAATCAAACCAACTTCCAGAACAAAATACTAACCTCCACCCATGCCTATTAATGTTCCCAGCAGTTTGAACATTAATTGGCTGATGATGATGAACAAAATACTACAAAGCAAAAATAACTCTTTTTCGAAGTCGGTGTCGAAAAACGGAAAACAATGGGTGCAATAAACACCGACTTCGGAAAAAAAAAGGCACAGACACACGGCTTATTCTATCATTTTCTAGGACCCCATTTCAGTACAAAAACATTTAGCATTAAGTTACATTTAACATGCCTGTTATTTACTTAGCCCCATACCACTTAACGCCTGGAATCAGGCAAGCAGGTGCGTCTGATTAAATAAGGGTATCATTGTTTGGGCCAGTTCAAATGTTTGTTTACACTATGGCAAGTTTCTCTGCTAATATAAGGATGGGGAGTATGTGGTTATCGATATTTTTTATTTTTTATTTATCGATAGGCTCGCGTTTGACCACTATCTCGCCTGATGGTAAGCAATGATGTGGTCCACGGTGAAGCACGCTTGCCTAGAAGTAACCTATTCACTCTTGACTTGAAGACCCCAAGGTTGTAGCTATCAGGAAACAAAGACTCCGGCAGGGAATTCCACACCTTAGCTGTGCGTACAATGAAAGTTTTCGCAAAACGCTTAGTACGTATGGGTGGGATGTCCACCATGTACCGGTGGCGCATTGCCGTTCGTCTTGTTGTTCGGTGATGGAAAGGGCTAGGCGGAATCAAATTGTGCAGTTCCATCGCACACTCCCCGAAATGTAACCGATAAAAAACCGACAGACTGGCCACTTGGCGTCGATGTTCAAGGCTCTGGAGCTTTGAGGCGACCAGTGCATCGTGGCCGACAAGCCTCTTGGCTCGTTTGTCAATAGACTCAAGTGCATCAAGTTGATATTTGGCAGATCCATCCCAGAGGTGAGAGCAGTACTCCATGCATGACCGAACTTGCGCTTTATACAAATTGAGCAGCTGTTCAGGCGTGAAGTACCGTCTCACCTCTGCAAGGATCCCTAACTTTTTTGCAGCCAAATGAGCCTTTGCCTCAATGAATGGACCAAAATTGAGGGTCGATGTTAAAGTAACACCAAGAAGGTCGAGATGGTCCGTTATCGGCAAGGTTACACCACGAAAAGATGGAGCCGGGTGGAATAGGCTCTTTTTTGCGGAAAAAAGACACGCCTGGGTCTTATTAGTATTGATGACGTTTTGTCTCAGTCTTCAGAAAAAAGCAGCTTTCATTTCAAAAATCTGTGAGCTGTTTAGCAACTTATTAAGACATTCTAAATTAAAATTCACTATAGAAAATATTGTATTATTAGTCAACAGTATCGAAATTTTTGTAAATAAGGGTAAAGAAAAATCCAAATTGATTTTACATTTTATATGTTCAGGGCTGCTATGACATGCCAAAATTTTAAATTATCATAATAGTTATATAATTTTTGTTAGTAAAGGACGGAATATACAAGACAAATAGCTCTGTCCCTTTTTCACAGTCACACTATTATAGTTTTGACACGTCATGGTAAGGCCCCAGGTTAAAGGAGAATCCTGAACTTATCGAGCGGTATAATTATAATCTATCCAAATATTCTGTGCCACGATTATGCGTTGCTTAGGCGTGGCAAAATTGTGGCGCAGAAATTGGCACCTGGCTGGTTATAATAGTACCAGGTAAGTCAGTTTAAGATGTTATCGATAAATTACACAGGCAACACTATTCATAAGAGCAACAACTAAGCTGTCGGAAACTAATGCCTATTCTATGTTTGTTAAAGTTATAAATGTTACACAATCAGTTTCTACCATTTGTTATACAAGTATATTAGAATTAGAAATAATTTAAAATACACTAGCTGCTCGTCCCGGCTTCGCACGGATTGAGATACAATCTATCATATCTCTCAAGTTGGACCAAACTGCACACAGTGCGCAAATTACATTAAAATTGATTCATTACTTCATTACTTCATACTCATTCATCGCGGACAAACAACGTGACTCGAAATTTTTATATACAAAGATTATAAACATCACTTTGAAATGTCCTTATAGTAAAACAGAAGCATATCAAATGATATATAGGCTAGAAGAACTACCGAATGGGTTTCCTTAAACGCAAGATGATGTCGCAGTATACCAAGGAGGCGGGACAAGCTCGACTCGTACCGAAAAGACTGGCTTGCATTTGCAGAAAACGGAGTCGTACGGGATAGAGCTGCAGACTTTTCCCCAGTAGCGTTTGAAACATTATAGGCTAGATTGAGTATGTACACCCACAGAAAATCATAGGAAAATGTTCCATTGAAATTAAGTTTATGATTGAGGGTTGAGTGACGTGCTGATACGATAATGGAGATTGCATTGCTATCTAGAGTTAACGGCCAGTTCCTATTGCTTAGAACGAATAGTTCTTTATGAATGATATTTTGCTGATGGCGCTCTAAAATATCAAATATCATCCTGCTAATATCATAAACTTGAAAGTTTGTATATTTGTCAACTCCACAACGGATTTCAACGAATTTTGATAAGCGGGTAAACCATATCTTGGATTAGGACGTCTGATATTTTTTAACCCAACAATGCAGTGCATTAGTATGTTTGTGTGAAAAAACTTTCGACTTTTGCCACATACTGAATAATGGCGAGAATTGAAAGTAAATCGACTGTTTCTCGATAAGCTTTGTATGAAAAGTTAATACTGCCAAACTTTCACTATCGTATCAGATTCAAAACTCTGCGTCTTGAATAATAGAGATTGAATCTGCAAATCGAGAGCATCACTGGTAATTTTAACCATAATCCTACAAAATTCGGCAACGTAGGTAATCCGATTTCCAGCAATATTTCTTTGATAACTCATAATAGCTCGATATTTCTGTGAACACGCTAAATACAAAAGTGCTGAAAATAATGACCTTAGTACGAGAACAAAAGAAGCCTCAGTTCTTAGAAACCTGATCAATGCTTTTGGGGTTAAGTCTGTAAACTTTAGTATTTTAGATAGTAGGGAGGAGTGACATAAAAAGTTTGGCAACCTCTACTCTAAAGCCTTGATCAATCATTTATTTCAGCACTCATGTTTTAAAACCTTTCGTGTGCCGCTAATTAGCGAAACAATAGAATAAGTAAATGTCAAAATTTTAAATACCGTCGACACATTTTTATTTCATGCTACATAATTTATCTAGTATATAGTAGATACGCTTCGATCGGCAATCTATTGAAAACGTAATTATGACACGATATCTTGCGAAAACACCCCGATTCAAACAGTAAAACGCTCATAACTTTTGAACGGCTGAACCGATTTTATTTAATCATAACTAAGAACACTCTCGGCAAAATCACCTTTCAAACAAAAAAAAAATTAAATCAAAATCGGTTCATCCGTTTAGGAGCTATGATGCCACAGACAGACACGCAGATCCGACCCTCTTTTTCCGTCGGAGGTTCAAAACAATAGATCCTGCCGTGGATCCACCACGATAATATTAGCTATGAGTGAGAAAGATGAAGCTATACATAATAAATAGTGGCATCTATTTTTCTCAATAGAACCGAAATGGTTTTGAGACTTCATAGTAAGGTCTCTGATGAATTATGATCAGTGAAACTGTGTTCAATCTCTGTTGTTGGTTTTGTAATTAAAATCAATGTAAGTTATTTGCCAATTCAGACGGGTAATCTTGGTGGCTTGATTGAAATATGAAACCAAGTAGGTATGACACTAAAAATAATGAATGAAAATAAGATTTAACAACGGCAACGAATCGAATGCGAGACCCTGTGATGATGGGGTTTCAAACAGGCCGATCAAAAGGGTGATAATGATTCTGATGATAAGCCTGGAGAGATGATGCAAGAAAAAGACTTGATTAAGTACAATGAAGACTAAACGAAAACACATGGTGCAATGACAGAACGAAATCCACCTTACCTCGAAAAAAAATATTTTCAAAACACAACCAGCCACAGTGAAACTACCAACCTACTTATACCAACTTCGTTAACAAAATAAAATGGCTGCCGATCCACCGACATATACAGCAAAGCACGCCACACTGACTTGCCAAACTTCGTTCAATAGGGAAGCAAAAAAAAGAAAATAAATCAATACTGTGGCAAGGCATTCATAAAAGTTTGCACGGCATCAAGTAAAATGACTTGGAACGGAGAATAGTTTAATGTGTTTCATGTGAAGGGTTCCGTAGGCACTTTTTTGGAGAGTGAAATTTTTTCTTTTCAATCTAGTTACAGTGTGGCGGGTGATGTTTCCGGGCAGATAAATAAGTGATATTTGAGGTGCAAAAAGAATAAAGATGGGAATTGTTCTTCTTACTCAATAAAGATCTACAGAAGTAAGAAGCAAATGGAATTTTACTGCATACCATATAAAGTCTTCTTCTATTTAAACAATTTTAAGTAGGTTATCATTACCATCAGCCTTTTCAATGTTCCCACTGCTGGGACACAGGCTTCCTCTCTGTGAGAGAGAGAATGGGCTTTAATCCACCACGCGAGCCAAGTACGGGTTGGTGAATGTCACATGTCTTCGAATTTTTGGTTCTGGGACATGCCGGTTTCCAAAAAGGTAAAACTTTCTAAGAACTATATTACAATGCTTTTATTACCTACTTGTTCAAGCGTGCGTCTAGCAGACTTAAACTAAAACCAAACAACAGAACTAATAAAATCAAATAAAGAAGAAAGCAAAATTCTTCTAGAAAAAGCCTTTTAAATCACTATATCCCAACATGACACAATCGCACTCACGTTATTAAAATACACACTCGAATAGCTAAAAGATTTTCGTACAATAATTCTGCTAGGCTAGCCAATATCAGTTGACACCAAAAGCCTAATTTATGGGTCAGGCCAGTATTAAGTTATCTGCAGAGATCCATTCATTTTGCTGTCTATATGATATCATATTCAGTCGAGAAGACTTACTTCAATGGAAGAATGGCTGTGTTATTAATTTTTGCTCTATTGTTATACGCTCTTACGTGAATGGTATTATTAAAGAGGACTATTGCTCAATTGTTTTTTTTGTATTAGTTTTATCTATATGATATGACTAATAATCGCTCCATCAGCGGACCACTCGCTCTTGCATCTGTGCCGTCCTTTAGTGATTTGCAAGCAACGCTCCGCCGCGGACGATCGGCGACGGAATATCCGCTGAGTGTTTTTTTTTTATTTGTTATAGGCTCGCGTTTGACCACCATCTCGCCTGATGTTAAGTGATGATGTGGTCGAAGGTGAAGCACGCTTGCCTAGAAGCAACCTATTCACTCTTGACTTGAAGACCCCTAGGTTGTAGCTATCAGGAAACAAAGACGCCGGTAGGGAATTCCACTCCTTAGCTGTACGCACAATGAAAGTATTTACAAAACGCTTTGTGCGTATGGGTGGGATATCCACCATGTACTGATGGCGCATTGCCGTACGTCTTGTAGTCCGATGATGGAAAGGGCTAGGCGGAATCAAATTGTGCAGTTCCATCGCACACTCTCCGAAATGTAACCGATAGAAAACTGACAGGCTGGCAACTCGTCGTCGGTGTTCAAGGCTCTGGAGCTTTGAGTTGATCAGCACATCGTTGCCAATAAGTCTCTTGGCCCGTCTGTCAATCGACTCAAGTGCATCTAGTTGGTACCTGGCAGATCCGTCCCAGAGGTGAGAGCAGTACTCCATGCATGACCGAACTTGCGCTTTATACAAGTTGAGCAGCTGTTCAGGCGTGAAGTACCGTCTCACCTTCGCAAGGATCCCCAACTTTTTTGCAGCCAATTGAGCCTTTGCCTCAATGAAAGGACCAAAATTGAGGGTCGATGTCAACGTAACACCAAGAAGGTCGAGGTGGTCCGTTATCGACACGGTTCACCACGGAAGGATGGAGCCGTGTGGAATTGGCTCTTTTTTGCGGAAAAAAGACACGCCTGGGTCTTAGCAGCATTGAAACTGACTAGATTGGCATTGCCCCATTCGGAGACTGCCTCCAAAGTGCGAGCGCTCAACCATGGCCTCCCGAAGAGACCGAATTTGAGGCCCGGTAGCCCGTGCGCTAGACACATATCTCTCAGCAACAGTGGAAGGAGTGTAGCGTAGACATTTCCACAGACATAATTTTTATTAAGGTAGTTCATTCCAACAACAGTGTCTTGCTTTTGTCACATTTTTTTAGAGTTTGCGATACATGAATTCTTGTTTTATAATTCTCTATTAGTCGTCATCTCAATAGTCTTTCCCTTAATAGCCATATGTCAGAAGTATTCGAGGAAATAATTTGCGAGATTGCCTCACGATGTAAATATACTCGGCCTACACCATTGATTAGTCATTTATATAAACAATTCAATGTAATGGCGTTCCGCCGCGGACGATCGGTGGCGGAATTTCCGCTCAGTGTGGCGTAGTAAATATTTAAGTACAATGCCATACATAATAAAAAATATCGGAGCAGATTAAAATTTACTTCAATATGAAATTATGCAGCAGAAATGGATCATTTACTTCGAATATCATGCGAGGATAAATAAATCATAGTAAAAATATGGCACCATTCCAATATCCTAGGCTGAATGTGACCCTTACAATAATTAGCTACAGCTTACTGGTTATTTGATATTGAGACTCGTCCAGACCAGGGATGCATGATATAAAGAGCACAAGGCATATAATCAACATATATTGGAACAAGGCTGCCAATGTTAGCGATGATAGGGATTACTCTCATGCTTTATATCAAGTTCAGATGGTAATCATAATGGCTTTCAGCTATCAGCAGTATTAAATCTACTATACCATACAAAATTCTTCAGCACCTCACAGGCCCCTAATTCTGTAGACAGCGCAAATCGATACGCGACGTGCTTCGATATAATTTGATCGTAGCATCGCGAACTTTGAAAAGAAACAAAGTATACTAATGTACAGTTTACTTTGCAGATGGCTTCAAGGTTTGATGGTACCAATGTTTGCTTGTTACCAAAAAGGTAAGCTGCTAGGGACATGACAAAAAGACAGTAATTGAAGACCCAATAAAGGGGTAATAGATGGTTGTCGCGAATAGATGGGTTTTAATTTTTTTTTTTTTTAAACCCTTTATTTAAGGAGGTTTTTCTTTCGTATAGCGTGTTTCGTTTGTAATTTATAGCATTGGCAGCAACAAGACGTCATATTCGTGACCACGCAATGTGCGCTGAGCACAACTTTCAGCAATCTTATATTTATTTATTTATATACACTTTATTGTACACCAGAATATACAAGAAAAATCGGCCAGTTGCGAGTCGGACTCGCGCACGAAGTGTTCCGTACCATTATTGAAAAAAAAAACGGCGTTTGTTGTATGGGAGCCCCACTTAAATATTTATTATATTCTGTTTTTAGTATTTGTTGTTATAGCGGCAACAGAAATACATCATCTGTGAAAATTTGAACTGTCTAGTTATCACGGCTCATGAGATACAGCCTAGTGACAGACGGACAGACAGACGGATAGTCCTTAGTAATAGGATCCCGTTTTTACCCTTTGGGTACGGAACCCTAAAAAAAGAAACTTAAAACTAAAAAACATACAACAGGCGGCCTTATCGCATTCCGTGATCTCTTCCAGGCAACCTGGAATGGACAAAGATTACTTGGACATGAAATACTCAATTTCTGAATTAAGATTTTTTTAAACTAGTTCGTATCTAGTAGTTATTTGTTAAACTCTGGTTTAACCTGAAAACCTGCCAATTTAACGTATTATTTTTTATTATTATTATTGACTAGCTGTCCCACGCGGCTTCGCTCCCGTCAACTGGCTACGTACCTACCCTATTCTACCTACCCTACCCTACACCTACCGTACCCCTACCCTATACCTACCTAGTGAAAAAATTTTTAGAATTGGATCATTAGTTCCAGAGATTACCCCCTACATACAAACTTACAAACATACAAACTTACAAATTTTACCTCTTTATAATATTAGTATAGATTAGTATATTAGTATTAGTATATTAGTATTAGTATATTAGTATTAGTATATTAGTATTAGTATATTAGTATTAGTATATTAGTATATTAGTATTAGTATTAGTATATTAGTATTAGTATAGATAGCACTCAGGAATAATGTAGCTTTCTACCAGTGAAAAAATTTCATACAAACTTACAAACATACAAACTTACAAATTTTACCTCTTTATAATATTAGTATAGATTTCATACAAACTTAGCCTATAGCACTCGGGAATAATGTAGCTTTCTACCAGTGAAAAAATTTTTAGAATTGGATCATTAGTTCCAGAGATTACCCCCTACATACAAACTTACAAACATACAAACTTACAAATTTTACCTCTTTATAATATTAGTATAGATGATTGCATAACTGAAACCGTTTACGAAGCGCACGCAACGGAAGCCCTCAAAAAGTATTATTCTTGCCCGTTTTTGCAACATTTTTCATTTATGCTCCGCTCCTATTGGTCGTAGCGTGATGTTATATAGCCTATAGCACTCAGGAATAATGTAGCTTTCTACCAGTGAAAAAATTTTTAGAATTGGATCATTAGTTCCAGAGATTACCCCTTAAATACAAACTTACAAACATACAAACTTACAAATTTTACCTCTTTATAATATTAGTATAGATATAGATTGCATAACTGAAACCGTTTACGAAGCGCACGCAACGGAATCCCTCAAAAAGTATTATTCTTGCCCGTTTTTGCAACATTTTTCATTTATGCTCCGCTCCTATTGGTCGTAGCGTGATGTTATATAGCCTATAGCACTCAGGAATAATGTAGCTTTCTACCAGTGAAAAAATTTTTAGAATTGGATCATTAGTTCCAGAGATTACCCCCTACATACAAACTTACAAACATACAAACTTACAAATTTTACCTCTTTATAATATTAGTATAGATAGGCTTGCGCTTGACCACTATCTCACCTGATGGTAAGCGACGATGTGGTCAGCAATGAAGCACGCTTGCCTAGAAGAAACCTATTCACTCTTGACTTAAAGACTCCCAGGTTGTAGCCAACAGGAAATACAATTATACAATTCAAGTAGGGATCGACACGTTTTAATAATAATCAAATCTCAGTTCATAAACTGATTAATAGTCGTATTGTGAATTGCCACGACAATTCATTTTTAACCGACTTACCAAAAGCAAGAAGTTTTTTTTTTTTTGTATATATTCACCGATATCTCCGTCAATTGTGGACCGATTTTGAAAATTCTTTAGTTTTTTGTTTGAAAGAGTATGTTTAAAAATTGGTCCCATTTTAATTTGGTGAAGATCTGATGAAGAACTTCGAAGATCGGTAGGTACAACTAAAAAGTGAAAAATAAATTTGAAAACACTTTTTACAAAAAAAAAACTACCGACTGCCAAATAAAAACACTAAAAAGTGAAAAATTACTTTATTTTTGGAAGTCGGTGTCCATAACGCAATAAATTAGTACCTACGACAGACACTGACTTCCAAAACTAGAGTTATTTTTCACTATGTAGTTTTTTTTATTTGGATTTCGGTAGTTTTTTTTTTTTGTAAAAAGTGTTTATATATGAGTAAACAGTGACACTCACTGATACACTTGGTTTGTATGGAATGTTTTGATAATACCATCTATAAAATTGGTGCCGAGTCGCCTCGACGCTCTGTGATCTAAAGTATGTAGTATAGCGTGTTTAAAAAAATATACAGTACCTCTAAAACCTCTCTAACTTCTAAACTCCCATAAAAGAATTTAACAATTTTTCACTCTTAGCATCCAACAAAAAATACTTAAGTTTTATTATTTGAATTCTTTTACGAACTCCCAAAAAGCTGTTCTACTTCTAAGCCCGAATGCATTCCATTTCATTACTTAAGAAGTTCGATCCTGGTAATTTCGCAAGTATATAGCACAAATAAAAATAACCTGGAGCCGTTTTCCTTATCGGGCTTCCCTAGTCCTTTTAAGGGCCTAATGTAAGAAACGTTTACGTTTAACATAAATAGTAAGTGCTCAGGGACTAAAAAATAAAAACAGATGTGACAGCTCCAGTACATTGTGTTGATAAATCAGTGGTTCAACGAATTCTTGGGAATGGTTCTAATTTTACACGACATAGGAAAATGAACTTTGCTTGTATTTCTTTAGATAAATTCTAAACATGGATGAATAAGCACATGAACGTAGGAATTGGCACAAGAAAAAGTTAATCTGTGGACGATGATACGATTCGGCCGATGGGGTCGAAAAGTACTGGAATAGCGACCGCGACCCGGAAGACGATACGTTGGAAGGCCTCCCACTAGGTGGACCGATGACCTGGTTAAGGTTGCGGGAAGGCGCTGGATGCGAGACGCACGGGATCGGTCAAAGTGTCGATGCCTGGGGAGGCCTATGTCCAGCAGTGGACGTCTTTCGGCTGAAATGATGATGATGATGATGATGTTGTAAGAATTAAAAAACTGGCCAAGTGCGAGTCGGACTCGCGCACGTAGGGTTCCGTACCATTATCGCAAAAAAATGGCAGAAAAATCACGTCATGCTCCCCAGACACCCCATCAACTATTTTGCTGTTTATAAATTCATAGCACAATTGTACGCAATGTGTACCGAATTAGTACCTACTTAAAAAAATAAGTACCCTAACAGATTAACAGGTACAGGTAACTGAATTATGACTTGCTGTAGAGCATCTCCCCAGCAACCCCAAGTAAAATTTTAATAATTTTACTTAGGCACTTACTTAATGGGTAAACAAGAGGTTGATAAAAATTGTACTCATATTTTTACCACTGGATTTGCTAGCTATGGCTACTTAAACGTTTATTTTAAATTTCGATTATAAGCCCCTGAGAAAAATAAATAGCAAAGTGTATTTTAATCTCTTTCGATATCATAAAATTAGTAGGTGTTGGGTAGTAAATAAATTATAGACACTATGTGATTAAGCAAAACTATTGTAATATATTTTTTTTTTTTTTTTTTTTTATAATGGGTTTGCTCTTGACTCTAGTCTAGGTCAAAGGTGACAGAGACAGAGTCTACGATGGAGTGAGCTTACCCAGAAGAAGCCTGTTCACTCTAACTTTGAAGAGATTCGGGTTGAATGCGTTCGGAAACACAGACGCAGGTAGTGAGTTCCATTCATTCGCTGTGCTCATTATAAAGGATGTTTGGAAGCGCTTGGTTCGAATTGGTGGAATGGCAACAAGGTAAGGATGATAACTTGCAGTGCGTCTAGATGTCCGATGGTAGAAGGGGGCTGGTGGGATGAGGTCGTGGAGTTCTTGAGCACACTCACCGAAGTACAGTCTGTAGAAGACCGACAAGCAGGCAACTTTGCGGCGATGAGCCAAGCTGTGAAGCTTGGCGTCCACCAGTTCAACGTCGCCAATGAGCCTCCTGGCTCTGCGTTCCACTGAGTCAAGCGCGGCAAGCTGATACTTAGCTGAACCATCCCAAAGGTGGCTGCAATACTCCATGCAGGATCGGACTTGTGCTTTGTATAGTGTTAAAAGCTGTCCAGGCGTAAAGTATCGCTTCACTTTATTTAGGATGCCCAGCTTTTTGGCCGCGATTTTGCCCGCCTTTAGCTGTTATCACAAATATTGATTTATTTGTATGTAGGAATTACTAATACCTCAGTACGTATAAAATAAAATCATAGTGATTCTAAATTTTAACTTGTCCAGCTGTTTTACTTTGCATCTACCTACTTACCTATCAGTTAGCGGCCTGCGCAAGCTACTTAGCGCAGGACCTAGCCGTTACACAGGGTAAGCCCTGGGTAAGATAGGTACGCCACGTCTGACGGCTTAGCGCAGGACCTAGCCGTTACACAGGGTAAACCCTGGGTAAGATGGGTACGCCACGTCTGACGGGCATCCGATCTGCGTCTCCGTAAGGAACAAAAGTGCTAGTTTCTCAGTCTTGAGGTGGTGATGGACTGCGACAAGGTTAGAGTGCAGACCTCGGATGTTGCTGAGGTGCACCTTATGTGAGAGTGAGTGCTGCCGCTGTTCAGTTTTTTTCTCTTAAAACCCATTGTTTTCCGTTTTTCGACACCGACTTCGGAAAAGAAAGTTATTTTTGTTTTGTAGTTTTTTGTTTTGGAAGTCGGTTTGATTTTTTGTTAAAAAGTTTTTTATTTTTCTCTTTTTAGTTTTGGTAGGTATCCTCAATTAACATGATAATCATTTATAGCCAAAGTACATATAATGACGATTCCAATAAGCCCAAACACGACTAGGATATATTGTTTTATATCAGAGTTCCAGTGCCTACCTTCCGGCTTCATCATCAGATCAGTTCGATGGTGCTATTTTCATCAGTACTATTTATTTATAAGTATTTGCTTCATCATAGTCGGTTAACTATACGAGATATCTAATATCCGTGACATACTTAGCACAGGATGATGTTTATGTTTTTGTGTGAAGATGGATGAAAGTTAGATTAGTGAATAATTGTTTATGTATACCTTGTACATTTTTTTACTTCTGTAAGAATTTTTTTTTTTAGTTTTTGTATTTTTTTTTGTCTATGTTTTTTGGTATCGTGTTTTTTTTTATTTAAATTAGTTTTTATTTAATTTTAGTAGTTACCCACAGACAAACACACATTTCTCAGGTGCTAATAATCGAAATTTAAAATAAACGTTTTAACATACGTTTTTACAATAAACGTACAAATAAATCAATATTTGTGATAACAGCTAAAGGAAAATATTAATAATATAATTTATTTACTACTAATTTTATGATATCGAAAGAGATTAAAATACACTTTGCTATTTATTTTTCTCAGGGGCTTATAATCGAAATTTAAAATAAACGTTTAAGTAGCCATAGCTAGCAAATCCAGTGGTAAAAGTAAGAGTACAATTTTTATCAACCTCTTGTTTACCCATTAAGTAAGTGCCTAAGTAAAATTATTAAAATTTTACTTGGGGTTGCTGGGGAGATGCTCTACAGCAAGTCATAATTCAGTTACCTGTACCTGTTAATCTGTTAGGGTACTTATTTTTTTAAGTAGGTACTAATTCGGTACACATTGCGTACAATTGTGCTATGAATTTATAAACAGCAAAATTGTTGATGGGGTGTCTGGGGAGCATGACGTGAAAAATCACGTTTGTTGTATGGGAGCCCCACTTAAATATTTATTTTATTCTGTTTTCAGTATTTGTTGTTATAGTGGCAACATAAATACATCATCGGTGAAAATTTCAACTGTCTATCTATCAAGGTTCATGAGATACAGCCTGGTGACAGACAGACAGACAGACGGACCACGGTGTCTCAGTATTAGTGTCCCGTTTTTACCCTCTGGGTACGGAACCCTTAAAAAGTAATATTTTACTAATTAGCTGCTAAAGATATACAAGAGAAGGGTGTATGAAACGGAATTTAATGAAGATATACGAAAATTTACCTTGCCGAACCTTCGACCTCATGTGATAAATCAATTTATTTCTCCAGTAAGCTGTAGAGGCACATATTATACAGGTTTATATTCCCAATCTTTAAAGTTATGGTGGCAGGTTGTTAAATTTTTATGGTGTACCTTTTAGTGTGTACTCTCAGAGTTTATTTTAGCGTTACCGACTCATAGTGAATTCTGGATGAAATCTAGGTTTAATAATTGATTTGCGAGCGCAATCGTGGTAAACAAGGCTCCTTGACTTTAGAACAAAAATTACTTAATACAAATATCAAAGAATATTTATATTAAGTAACTTTTGTTCTAAAGTAAAGCATTTCTAGTCTACTGTGTTTATTAAGGTATCTTTATAATCATCATCCCCAGCCCAACTTCGCCCAATGCTGGACAAAGGTCCTCTCTTCTCTTGCACCAATTCCAATGCTCATGCGCGATCTTTATATACCTTACTTTTAATGTTTAAAAGTTATCTCCAAGTTGACCTACTGCAACTTTTTCTTTGTAAACATTATGTTCCCTTGTCCGTCTCGACTAACGACGATATGATTGCCCATCCGTGATGCTTCAGCTTTATCATCATTTTGAAGTAGTGTGTATGGAAATCTAATGTTTTGTTTACCGTTACAGAATAAAAATAGTTTTTCTTTTGTTTTGCTTGACTAAAGTTATCATAAAAAATAATCTCTGGGGTAGGAGAAGTAAAGAAAGGATGGATGGACTGTGTGAGCAAAGGTAGTATGATAGCATGACAGTTGAGGAGAAAAATGTTTTACTCCGACCGCAAGTAACCGGTAGTAAATTGTAGTTCTAAAAACTAAAAAAACACGCATTAATGGTAAATTGAACTAAAAAGTCGCTAATCCTGAAGATCTTGGTAAGGCTAATGGGACAAACTCAACTTTTATTACTTGTAAATTTTAATTTTTGTTTGACGTTCAAAAGTGCCGCTTATTGGCCTAGTTTAATAAATATATATGACTATGACTTTGACTAAATTATTGCATTGTCCTTGATAAGTGTGCAAAGTTTCAAATCAATCCCACGTTTTGAAGGAGGTGAAAATCACGTTCAAAGATTCCGTTACATTGATACATAGATACATACATAGCAAGCTAAAAGCGTGTTATAAAGTAGGGTAAGGACATTGAGATAATATGTAGTGCGTAGTACATTAATACCTCAATGGGTAAGGATAGGAAGATGATGTCATCATAAAATAAGATCCTGTAAACAGAGGTGTTTTCTTGAGTACAACCAAATTTTCTAGTAAAGTTTTTAAAGGGAAGAGCCTACTGAAGACCGAATCTGGAAACAAGGCTCCTAGTGAAAATATTAAAAATCCAATAACACTACCTGACGAGTATAGTCTAACTATGCTTGCTATAGTTTTGAAATCAAATGCAGAAACGCTCATAATTAACATTACATAATATAAGAAGAACATTCTAATATTTGATGAAGTTTTCCAATAAATATGAGTAAGAAAATAATTTTAAACCCAGCTAGTAACACAGAAAGACGTTAGAGGTCCAAATGGACAAGGAAATAACAAAGAAAATGGGAAACATCTGTCATTGGAATTGACACCTGTCATTTCACATTGACATACATAATATTCTTTATTTGGGACACTTCAAGGCAAATTTTTACTAAGAATTTGTTGTGATTTGTAAATTCGAATCATATTAGGCCTTCCTTGGTCATTGATTTAGTGAAGAACTGGCTTCTTTGTCAGTATCTTCGTCCGCGTCATCGGAAATTATCCCAAGGGAATGTTCTCGAAGGATAAAAAGTCCTAAATCTAGAACATGGTCTACCTATGTATCGTGTGTGTCTGATAAATATACTTAATTTATAAATGCAAAAGTGATTTTGTCTGTCTAAAGTATCTGTCTGTCTATCTATGTTTTCCATCTATTCTCCTAGGTTCATCAAAATCTTAGAAATCGGCCAAATAGTATTTGCTTAGTAATACTGATAATGTAACAACTCAACTCAATAACATTTAGGACTATAATTGCCATTATTACATAGGCGTACAAGAACAAAGACCTGATTCAGCTATTGTCAGTGTCCCCGACGAAATCATCTAAATAGATATTACAACCGAATCAATTCTGTCGGACTGCCCCGTTGGTCTAGCTAATGGTTGCAAGCGCTATTGCTGACTAGTAGCGGTTCTAGGTTCGGTTCCCGAGTAGAGTCGTGTGTTTTTGGTTTTTCTGTCTGGAATTGGTGAGTAACAACCTTTTTAGCGTAGAGAGATCCTCTTGTATATAGCACTACCACGGAGAGATAGCGCAGTTATGTAGGACTCTAACCCACTAAAACTCCACGCTGTCCTCCTGTGCCGCTTATGGCGGGAACGGGCACACGTTAGCACTCACCGTGAACCCGCCGCGGCTGTACGTCACCGGACCCACGTCTGGGGTGTACCCCCCATCACCGGCGCACAAGAACACATTGCACGCCGTGACGACCCTAGGGACTAAACCAGCACATGGGCGCCAGAGAACTCCGTGAATTGGCACCCTTAGTCCCCTTGTGATGGGTCAGATCAGTGGCCCCGCCACCTACAACTTTTCTGCCGCCATCAAACGGTGGCGACCCCGTCCAGGCCGCGGCACGTAGGGTGAGTGGCGCATCGCAATACATACTCCTCTCGCGCCGCGGCCTCCAACCCTCAGCCGCGATATCATAAGGGACCTGGGACGCTGCATACGACATCGCGGCCCGCCTCAGTTGCGATGTCACCTCTGTTACCAAGTGGCACCGCAACCTACTTGTTGGCCGCTACTTACGAGCGGCCCCTCCTCAGGTTTCTCTTCGCTTTACCGTGTGTGACCAAGCCTCGGCTACTGAGAATATGGACACCACCGTGCGGGGACAGTAACCACCGGATTTAGTTTAGCTCAATTAATGGCAATAGGTGTATCCCCTATTATATGGGTCTTAAACATAGCGGCACATACACTGTGTGCACATTTTGTACAATGAATATACCTCTGCATATCCCTTCAGGAATACAGGTGTAATATTCATGTTCTGGCGGATGTCAGTATTATACCTTGCCGTTAAAACTTGATTCGTTTATTTTGAACTCAGTTCTGTTTTACTGTCACCAATTAAAGTTTTACTGGAGCGAGAGCAATGCACGTGTATTTTATATTATTATATAAATGCGGTGAAAAGCGAGCGAGAGAGCAACACGTCATGCCGGGTGCGACAGTCATGAGTGTGACTTTGAGGTATTTTATTTGTTTATGTAGTGTGAAAATTACATTTCTCCAAAAACTACTGCATCTAAGTAATTCTTCTTGATAATTTTTAACCCCCGACGGAAAAAGAGGAGCGTTATAAGTTTGACGTGTATACCTGTGTGTTTGTGTATCTATCTGTAGCATCATATCTCCTAAACGGATGAACCGATTTTGATTTCGTTGTTTTTGTTTGAAAGGTGACTTTATCGAGAGTGTTCTTAGCTATGTTTGAGCAGACTTTGAATTTAAATCGGTTCAGCCGTTCAAAAGTTATGGATGTTTTGTTATTTTTGAATCGGGGTGTTTTCGCAAAATATCGTGTCATATAATAACGTATTCAACAGATTGTCGATCGAAGCGTGTCTACGAGTACTACTAAAAAAATTATGTAGCATGAAATAAAAATTTGGCGAGAGATTTTAAAATTCTTAAATTTTAGACTGTGTAGATACGTTTGTTAGTTTTTCATCATAGTCCTGTTCTATTCGAATGTATTTGGGTTCGGCGTAACAAGTCTTTTTCTTCCATATTCTCTATTAGAGCTGCCTTAGTAGCTGTGACTTAGTCCTCTCCTCCTTTTTAGGGCTCCGTACCCTAAGGATAAAAACGGGACCCTATTACTAAGACTCCAGGATCCGTCTGTCTGTCTGTCTGTCAACATGCTGTATCTCATGATCCGTGATAGCTAGACAGTTGAAATTTTCACAGATGATGTTTTTCCGTTGCCGCTATAACAACACTAAAAACAGAATAAAATAAATATTTAAGTGGGGCTCCCATACAACAAACGTGATTCTTTCGCCCATTTTTTGCGATATTGGTACGGAGCCCTTCGTGCGCGAGTCCGTCTCGCATTTGGCCAGTTTTTTTATTATCTTTCACACAGTCCATCAATCGTTCCCTTTGTCTCCCATAATATAGATGTTTCCTGGGTAAAAAAATGATAAATCTATTTAGCCCGTCTGTAAGATTCATCTGCCTAGCCTTTTCCCAACTATATTGGGGTTGGCTTCCAGTCTTACCGGATTCAGCTAAGTACCAGTGTTTTACATGGAGCGACTGCCTATCTGACCTCCACAACCCAGTAACTGGGTAACACGGTACCCCTTGGCAAGACTGGTGTCAGATCTCAAGCTTCTGACTACCCGTAACGACTGTCAAAGATCTTCAAATGACAGCCGGGACCAACGGCTTAACGTGCTTTCCGAGGCACAGAGGAAACTCGGTATGTTGAAATGGTCACCCATCCACGGACCGACCTCGTCAAGCGTTATTAGATTATCGAATAATATTGGACATGTATTTTTTGCTTTTCCAAATCAATAAAAATGTACAAGTTAAAGGGCATCAACGTTTAGGAGTGGGGGCTTGTGACGTCACTAAGGCAGTATAAAGTGTACTAGTGACGTGACATTTCACGATATTTCTACGCAGTAAATCGTCGTCACTTTATGTTTACGTGTCAAAAGAAAAAATATTATCTATTCTCTTATCTTATCTTATCTTATGGAGGGGCCGAGAAATACCTCGGACACTTCGACCCATTGGGATCTTTTGTGGTCCCCTAGATAACTTACTCCTCCTCCTTCTCGTTGAAAACTGTTTTCATGAGTTTTACAACGAGACTAGGAGATATGAGCCTATAATCTTCTGGTTTTGGGTATCCAACCCCTAGGAGACTCATTCGCTTACCAGCCAGTGCATAGCATGTGCACAGTAGGTGCTCCATGCGTTCCGTATGTTCCCCACACAACCTGCACATGGGTGTCGCGGTTAGACCCATCTTCATGAGCATGTCGTTGGTTCCAAAGTGCCCAGTAAAGGCCCCAAGCAGGTAGCGGATTTGCCCCCTGCTCATGTTCCAAATGCAATCCCGGGCTTTGAAAGTGGAGCCCAGGAATCTCTTGGAGTGTTGTAGACCGGGAGTAGACAGCCAACAAGTTCGTTGTCTGTGATCTGCAAACTCCCTAAATGCGGCTTTTACGAGACACGTCGAGTTGCCTACACATGGTTCTGGACCCACAAAATCATTCGCTGAGCCCTCCCTTGCCAGTTCATCAGCCACTTCGTTACCATGGAATCCTTTGTGCCCAGGGACCCACATCAGTCTTACCCTGTTGTGCTTCCCAAGCCTGTTTAGGGTTTGGATAGCATCCAGAATAAGTCCGGAGTCCACTTTATAGGATGCCATGGCTTTGATTGCAGCCTGACTGTCACTAAGAATATATATGGATTTACCTTTGGTCCCTCTATCTATATTCTCTTGAGCACAGGTTATAATGGCATATGTTTCCGCTTGGAATACAGTTGCCATCTTCCCTAAGCTTTTGCTACATTTGTAGCCTTTTGCGTATATTCCCGCTCCTGTACCTGATTCCATTTTGGATCCATCAGTGTACCACACCAGACTATCTTGTTCTGGTGGATCAAGTCCCTTCGTCCAGTCCTCTATTGTAGGGATTTGGACCTTGAAAGACCTCTCAAACACAAACATAGTTTGCATTTTATCGGATAACATGCTTGTTACCCGATCCAGGTCTTCATTCTCATCGAACTTTGTATGGTTAGTCTTTGGCTTAGAGGCATCCCATAGTCCAGCGACAGCGAGACGATGTAATGTCTTCCTTGCCTCGAATTCAACCATCATATGCAGAGGAGGGATATTGAGGTATCTCTCAATCGCTGCCGTAGGTGTTGTCCTGAAAGCACCCGTGATGCTGAGACACACTGTTCTTTGTAACCTGGTGAGTGGCGCTTTGCACGAGGCAAGCTTTGTTCTTGGCCACCACACTATGCTGCCGTATGTGATAATAGGTATTATCATTGTCCAGTACAGCCATCGTATCACTTTGGGCTTTAGCCCCCAAGTTTTACCGTAGGTAGAACGACACATGCCGAACACTCGTAAGGCCTTTGTCGTAATATTTTCCACATGAGTTTTCCACCTGAGTTCTTTATCAAGCGTTACACCCAGATATTTAACTTCGGTGGACCAGGGCAGTTTTATTCCATTGAGGGAGAGCTCTCCTAGGTTTCCTAGTTGTCTCTTCCTCGTGAAGGGAATAATGACTGCTTTGCTTGGGTTGATAGAGAGGTGGTTCACTGTACACCATTCCTCTGTCATCCTCAATGCCTGTTGTAATAATCCAGACACTATGTTCGGGAATTTACCATTGACCATTATAGCTATGTCATCCGCATAGCCTACTGTGTAGAATGGTCCGGTATTAAGTTTGGTTAGTAGCGAGTCTACTACCAAGCACCACAATAATGGTGACAGCACTCCGCCTTGCGGACAACCTCTTGTTGTTTTTGCACTAAGTCTGTCTCCCATTAGTTCCGATCTGACTGTTCTGCTTCTCAGCATATAGTCAATCCAGTTGCACGTGGTATCATTGATGCCATGTTCCTTTGCAGCAGTGCGTATGGACTCAAATGTTGTCTTGTCAAAGGCTCCCTCTATGTCGAGGAAAGCCCCGACACATATTTCTTGTCCCTCTAGCGCAGCCTCGGCTCGACTCGCAACATAGTGCAGTGCCGTTTCCGTAGATTTGCCGGGGCTGTAGGCGCATTGTAGTTTATGTAGAGAGAATACTTTCAGAGGACCCTCTCTTAAGTACCTGTCTACCAGTTTCTCCAGAGTTTTCAAGAGAAAGGATGATAGACTAATGGGCCTGTAAGCTTTAGCTTCTTCATAAGTCGGTCTACCCACCTTCGGTATAAGGGTGACTTTGACCTCCCTCCATGCCTTGGGTACGTACCCAAAGGCTATGCAGGCTCTGTAGAGCTTACTCAAATGGGGTATCAAAACAGATGCCCCTTCTTGCAATAGTATTGGGTAGATGCCATCTGGACCAGGGGATTTGAGTGGCTGGAAGCCCGCTAAGGCCAGCTTCAGTTTATTTTCATCTACCACTTTCTTTGCCGTGAGCCAGTTATTTTTGGACGTGTGCCTTGTAAGCTCGTCCCTTGTGACTGGTTCCTCTTCATCGCTATCGCGCAGTATACATTCTGGGAAGTGGGTCCTGAACATCACGCCCAGAGTGTCCTGTCCAGTTTCCGTGAGTTGCCCATTCTCATCCCTTACAGATGCTAGTGGGTTTGTCTTGGTCATGGACATTGCTTTGCACAACCTCATCCCATTTGGCAGAGTTTCGATGGAAGTGCAATGCTGCCGCCAATTAGTTCTTCTGGCCTTGCGTACCGCCGTGTTATACCTTGTTAGCATGCTATGATAGCCAGAAAAGTCCTTCCTGGCTTTAGCATCATTAAAGGCCTGTCGTGTTTCCTGACGTATTTTGGCTATTTCAGGAGTCCACCATGGTACCTTTTTGCCATAGGCCTTCTTCTCTGGGCAGTTATCTTCCCATGCACCGATGATGCCTGCCTTGATTCTGTCCGCTTCAAATTCTATATCCAGTATGGAATTGAGCTTACCTTTAGGGCTCCCCAAATTTACTTTGAGGTCCCTCCTGTATGAGTCCCAATTTGTATACCTTGGGTTTCTCCTTCGTCTAGTTTCGGCTTCTCCCGCCGTCCTAAACCTAAAGCATATATAATTATGGTCAGACAAAGAGATTTCGTCCGATACATGCCAATTTTCAATATGAGCGCTGGCCCTGTTTGAAGCCAGCGTAAGGTCAATAACTTCAGTCCTCGCAGAAGTCCTAAAAGTAGGTTTATTGCCTACGTTAAGGATTTGTAAAGAAGAGCTTACCACAAAGTCCAACAAATCCTCCCCTCGTTTGTTGACATCCGAGCTGCCCCAAACGACGTGGTGTGCGTTCGCATCGCAACCAAGTATCAGGTTAAGGTTCTTTTGGTTGCCGTAATCAACCAGTCTTCTGATTAGTGGTGTTACTGGTTCTTTTTGTTCATATGGGAGATAGGCAGAGGCAAGGATGATTCTCCTTTTCTCTGTTCCCGTCCCCACTTGGATCAAGGTTGTTGTGAGATCCCTGTAACAGAAAGTACGTAAGGGCATTGCCTCTATACCGCCCCTGATATAGATGCAAGTCCTCGCGTCATTAGTTGGACAGTCATAGAGCACTATGCCTCCTGTCCCACCTAAGCCTTTTATAGTCCCCTTATACAGATAAGGTTCCTGTATCAAGGCAACGTCGTATGTGTTAAGCTTCAGTTGCCGAGCCAGAAGGGCAGTAGCGGCTCTGCAATGATGCAAATTAATTTGTACACACCTTAGTCCCTCCATCTTGGATGATTTTGATGGGTCTGTGTTGATATGGGAGGGCCTTAGTCTTGAGGCCCCTCCTCCATCGCCTGGCTCTCCTCGAGAGCAGTTGGCGACTCGATTCCCAGGGTGTCGAAGTCCCCGAGGATGTCATCCTCGTGGTCTGTCTCCGACGCTCTGGTCCCAATCTCTGTTGCCTGCGCTGCGCCGTCAGCAGAGATTTCTTCAATGGCCTCCCCATGTTGTGGTGGTCCATCCTCGGAGGGCTCCACTTCTGCTTCCGCAGCAGGCGCCTCTCCCTTGTCTTCTTCCAGGAGCTTGAACGAGTATCGTTCAATCCCTCCTGGAAGAGAGTAGCCCGCGGCCTTGATGACCCCAGCGGACACCCCGTCCATGAGGACGATACGACGGATGCCGGTCTGCTCAGTGAGCGTATTCACGACCTTCCAGTCGTTCGTCCTCAAGGTAGGGTTGAGTCGCTGGAGCAATCGAATGGCCCGGGCAGAGTCTTGCAACGCCAAGTTGCGACTCTTCCATGCCATTTTGACTGGCTTTGGAAGGTCCCTGGCGTCAACAACCTTGAGTTTCAGGGCACCAAGTTCCACATTGTGGATGGCACCCCGAAACCAGTTGGCTGCATCAGAGTTGTCGCAGGATACATAAATTGCACCCGCGACGACTCCGGGAGCAACCGTTAGGACAGGCAGAGGATCCGGCGCCACTTCCAGTTTCTCAATTATGAGCTCCTGGATCGGCACCAAGTCCTCCGCCTTCAAGTACTCCTCCGGGTACTTGACTGTCACGACAGCGAGTTTCACAGCCGCCACCGCATCCCTAAAGGATCCGGTTGAGGATGATTGCCCTTGGGTCTTCATCCTCTTGGCCGCCATGTCCCCGCTGTCCCCGCTGAGAGCAGCACGCGGTCTCTTTGATGGGCCCTCCGTAGGAGTCCCCTCCAGAGCCGCCTGCTGTCTCAGCTTTTGGCGCTTTTTCCTGCGCGCCCCAGATCGTCCAACCGGAAGCCAGCCTGATTCATGCTGGCCGCCGGGAGACGACGAGGTGCTGTCTTTGCCGGTCGCGTCCGGGGCCGCAAGGTCCGAGGTCATACGATCTCTAACGCAAGCGTCCCGTATCGCGCCAGCTTTGGCAGTACCCTTATGCCCGGTGGGCTGGTTTGCAGTTCCGCCCTTCGGTGGTCCCGCAGCAGTGCCGGCCCTCGACAGTGCCGCGACAGTCCCGTCATTTGACAGTCCCGCCACAGCCCCGCCTTGAGACGATCCCACTGCAGTATCACCTCTGGACGTTCCTGCGGAAGATGCAGTCCCGGCTTGCGCCGGTCCCGCCGTCTGGTGTGCAGTCCCAGCTTTCGCCGGTCCCGCCTTTTGGTGCGCAGTCCCAGCTTTCGCCGGTCCTTTTGCCTTGTGGTTTTTTTTAATTAAATTGTCCATTAAAACCCGATAAAAACAATTTTCATCCCTCGACTATCCCCACCCGCCATGGAGTGCTCAAGTGGCGATGCTACGGTAGCACCAGGGATTAGTCGAGGGATATAGCCCCCCCCCATTAGTTGCCCACGAGACTGCACGACACCAACTCACACCGCTACCACTAGCGATGCGAGCGAGCGCCGCCGTCTGCAAGCCCCTAATGGGAGTGAACTCGCCTGGGGGCCGTCTGACCGGACCCCGCAGCCGATTGACCGTAGCTAGGCTACGGCCACCCGTGTGAGAAGAAATCCGGGCCAAAGTGGAGTGTTGCCTCAGAGACGTTAAACCGCCTACGCTCATCGGCTCAGCCACCAGGATCCCATCATCCTTCCGTACGGGTCCCTGCGCACGGCACAAACACGCAGGAGGTCATTACTATCCATCATCTGATTTTTTCCGATGGTGGACACCCAGGGGCATGACCTCGCCACCCCTGTGATAGGGCGCCCGGTGATTTCTGTTACGTCTATTTCATAGGGAATTAGACCAAAAACAGGGCGGCAACCACGAGAAGGAAAATCACCGAACTTGCCTTGAGGATCATCACGACCGTGCGCTCTCCCTCAAGACCACGCCACCTTGCCGTCTCTGAAGGAGTCAGACAAGGTAGGACTGCATCGACAAAGCCAAGCCCCATAGGGCTTGTCGCTGAGGGTTCAAAGCGCAAGTTTGTTAAAACAGCCCAGCCCCAAAATCTATTCTCTTACAACTCTTTTTCTTATCAACCGACTTCAAAAATGAGCAGGGTTTTGTAAATTATTTTTTTGTTTGATTGGATATACTCTGGAGGTGGTTCCATTGTCGCCAAGTCAGTATTTGCTGAAGGAATCCCCTGGAAATCGAGAGAACTCCTCAAATTTTATAGGCACACATATAGTGATTTTGGTATTTTCATCAACATGGCAAGCATTTGCATTAAGAAAGCATCATTTGGTAGAGTGGAACTGATGAAAAAGACCAGAGATAACTACTGGAAGTACTGGTACTCCTCAATGATAAGTTATTATATATAAGTTATTATATTATTATTTTAGGAATAAGATATCTCGAATAGTTAAATGACTGTGAACTTCTTGTAAAGCTTTAAATAAATGGTTCTTATAGAAATGATACCATCGAACTGATTTGGTGATAAAGCCGGAAGATAGGCACCGGAACTTCGTAATAAAACCTTGTATCTTAGTCGTGTTTCAGCTTGTTGGAATTGTTATGAGAAGCCCTCTGGCTATAAATGATTTTCATAGTGTTCTTTGGTGGTCACGATCCCTTTCCGAGTTGATAAGTGTGCCTTTATTCTCAATATATTCGATTCTTTTTACTCATCAGCATCTTCCTGCCCTTGTCCCATGTTACTTGGGGTCGGCGCAATACGTTTGCTTCTTCCATACCGTCCTGTCGGCTGTAACGTTATTACTGACTCCCCTCTTTCACATCACTCCTCACACAGTCCATCCATCTTTTCTTTGGCCTTCCTCTCCCTCTCCATCAATCCACATTTATATTCATAACTCTTTTAGTAACATGCGTTTTATCCCTCCTCACCACATGACCATACCAGGAAGAACGGTTTCCTTTCAACTTTTCTGTCATTGGCGCCACTTTCAAACTGCCCTTAATATACTCATTTCTCACTTTATCCAATCTCGTCACGCCGCACATCCATCTCAACATTCTCATCTCTGCTACATGCAATCTCCTTTCATCCATCTTTTTCACAGCCCAACATTCTGAACCATACAGTATAACAGGTCTAATCACGGACTTGTAGATTTTCCCCTTTAACTTGAGGGGCATCGATTCTTTTTACTCATATCATCTTTTTTACAGCCCGCCCTTCGTCTCTTTGTTCATCTCCGACTCTTATGACTAAATTTAGGTTTATGTAGTGATATTTATCTATAATCTAGATTGTGGTCTAATAATGCTAAATCTTAACCATTATTTTAGTTGTAGCACTACGTTTTCCTCCATAATTTTCTCAATTCTATAAATTTAAACAAAACAAAAGAAGATCTACACCTAATTTCATTCAAATGATAAGACTGTGTCAATAACATTGAATTTTTACGATAGGGACAATTCCTTCCAAAGATTAGAACGCTCATAGATTCTCATTTATTTCGTTTTCCTTATTCCGTATACAATTTTACTGTTACTAGGGTAGCAAGACTAACAATAGTTGTTTCGTTATTTCAGTATTGCAACTAGTATAAAATTTTATCGCTCCAATCTCTTCCTGCAAATGAGCGAAAACGGAACCGTGGAAATAGATAGATTTTATAGGTAATGTGCGATAGAATTTGGTTGCAACCTGCAACGTTTTAGTAAAATTATAATCAGTATTGTTTTTGCAAATAACGTGCGCAATTTCTTTTGAATTTTATGTTGGTGAAATATATTCAGTAAATTGCAATAATTAGTGTGCTTGCGGCATATAATAAATATAATATCAACATCAAAGTTTTATGTTTCAAAAAAATATATTTCTTTATATTATTACAGCGTACAGCTAAGGAGTGGCATTCCCTGCCGGAGTCTGTTTCCCGATAGCTACAATCCAAGGGTCTTTAAGTCAAGAGTGAATAGGTTACTTCTAGGCGAGCGTGCTTCATCGTCCACCACATCATCGCTTACCATCAGGCGAGATAGGGGTCAAGCGCGAGCTTATAATATATTAAAACGAAATATATATATTATTTCCCAACTTTGTGCGTTTACATACACAAAAAATCAAAACACAAATACCTTGGCTAGAATTTAATCATCAAATCAAATCATATATTTGCATAATACAGAATACAGTAATTATTTGTTCCGTGTGTCAATTGTTTGACAGTTACTTAGCCACCATAAATATCCCACACCATAACCAAGCTCCAATTTCAAACTTTGCGGCCCATCATATTAGCATCAAACCATATTATGTTCACTGAGGTCTCCCGACTGAACACAAGGCAAACGTAATAGGCAATATTGTAACAATTACACATTAATGGGACAATAGACGCTCTGAATACGTATCTGTTAAACTCAATATACAAATAGAATAGATCATACCACATATTAAGTTATTTATAAGATCTGTTGATTTGCTGCGTCCTAGCACTGCTAGACTATCAATTAATGTAACTTCATACAATATGCGCTTGTAAATATTACAACTTAGTATATAAAAACTGATGATATATATAACAATAGTCATAAACAAGTGGGTAAAATACAAAAGAGGGAGGGCAAGAACTTATTGGGCATCAAAAAATTCGTATACATCGCTCTCAATAGGATAAATTCTTAGGACACTGGCTGCATTGTAATCATTTATTTAGTTAACACTTGTCTGAAACTGTGTCATCATCATCTTACTGCGCTTGTTCCATGCTAAATGTTATGTTACTCTATCATTGATTCCCTTTTCTTTCATATCACTTCTCACACAATCCATCCATGTTTTCTTCAGTCTGCTTTCTCCAACTGTCCACATTTATATTCATAACTCTTTTGGTAATATGCGTTTCATTCCTCCTCATTACAGTCATGACCATTCTAGGACAAACGAAGGAGTGTTTATCCTGAAATGGTTCAACTTTTCATTTCTGTATCTGGCGCCACTTTCAAAGTTGCTCTAATATATGAATGTTTCATGTCAGTAACTGTATGTGAAAAATAAAAAAACTATCTCATCTTGCTAGTTATAGTTTGACTATAATAACCAAGAAAGTAAAAAGAGACAAAGAAAATCATAATTAAGATAAGCGATCTCATGACATTAAACTGAATATACATGGGACAACATAGAGTGATGTAGACCTTATATAAATAAACTTATGGCCAGCTATGTATATGCCAGAGTCACCCGTTGGCAGTGCCAGGGTTATAAGATAGTTCATTTATTTATTTATTTATCACGTATTTTTTTCTTTTGTCACATAAACAAAAATTTACGACGATATAGTGTGTTGAAATATCATGTGACGTCACGGTGTGCTACACTTTATACTGACAAAGTGACGTCACAAGCCCCCACTCCTGAACTTTGATGCGCTTTTTCTTTGTAACATTTTATTTATTTGACTAAGCAAAAAATACGGCTGCAATATGATTTAATAATCTCACTGACTAAATAGAATAATCATTTTTCTACCTAGGAAACATGCCTATTACAGATACAATTAATTATACAGAAGCCATAAATGGTCTCGCGCCGGGTGAGGATTCGAATAATCCAATCACTCAATATGCCTAGCCTCTTCCGATGTAGTCAGCTTTCAGTTTCCCGGATGTAGCTAAATACTAAAATATTACGTGGAGCGACTACCTCTCTGATCTTTACACCTCAGAAATTGTGTCCGAAATCCCTTGGGAAGATTGGAGTCAGATATTCTAGTTTCTTACTACCCGTAACGACTGTTAAGATCTACAAATTAATGACAGCCGTAACCAACGGCATAACGCTGGTAATTTCCGAGGCTTGGAGGAATATTGGTATGTAAAACCACCCATCCCTGGACCGACGTCAACAACCTTTGCTTAACCTTGAACATCGATCCGTGTTTCTATAACAGCTTGCTAAGAGCTCTATAAATCCACAAACCTTCATAATGGCCAAACTATTTCCAAAGAAAACAACCCAAATAAAACGACCAATAGTTCTGTTACCGTCCAGTTCCAAGAAGGATCAATACATCAATGTTCGAAATGGCTAAGATCTTGATGTATGTTGGAATATTAGTCCAAGTTAACACTCGTTTAGTAGATTAGTAGCAGCGTTGGGTCGACCACCGAAAAGAAAGGTACAGAAGGTCGGTTCCAAGCAGCGAGTGACGCACGCACACAAAGACACGCTTCACGTACAGCAAGTGCAAGCGCACTCGTGAACGGCACTTGTTTGAGATCGCCACGCTGCTGTACGTTTCTGAGAAGCTCGTGGTTACATAATAAAGGCCGTGTGGGTCGGTGTCCTACCTCAACAGAGCAGCAGCTGGGTGAGCATGTAGCGCTGAGTTGCAAACCATGCTCCACCTCCTGTCATGTCCCATGTGCCCCAGGATATGTGATCGGGGTGATCTATTCTGCTGCCGCCGACGGTGCCGTAGAGGTGGCTAAGTTTTGGGCCAAAGAAATTTGAACGACTGTCATACCAACGATACGAAGAAGAAGAATGTCGGTCCGTGAATGGATTCTCGGAGCAAGCTTTCCGAGTCTCCTACGTGCCTCAGAAAGCTTGCTAAGCCATTGGCCTCGGCTGACATTTGTAAATCATCGTTAATTGTAGTCAGATGCCAGAAAAACTGACACCAGTCTAGTGGAAGGGTATCGTGTAATCCATTTAATAGGTTGTGGAGGTCTCGCTCTGATGGGTACCTGCATTGTCGATGCGGGAGGGCGCAGTAGCCGTGGCTTGGTCACCCACGGTAAAGCGAAGAGAAACCCGAGGAGGGGCCGCTCGTCAGGGCTTTTGCCGATTAAGCCGACGACGTAACGGCCAACAAGTAGGTTGCTGTGCCGCTTAATAACAGAGGCAAGATCGCAATTGGGGCCGCGATGTCGTATCGGGCCTCCCGTTCTAAACGCAGCTTAGGGTTAGAGGCCACGCGGCGGTAGAGGAGTGCCAGTATTGCGGTGTGCCGCTTTCTCTAGATTCCGCGACCTGGACGGGGTCGCCACCCTCTGATGGCGGACGCGGTGAGGCCACAAGGGAGGTCCTCTGCGGTAAAATGTGGTAGGTGGCAGGGCCATCAGACGCGTCAAACGGGGACCAAGGATACCATACACGAGGTCGTCTGGCACCCATGTGCTGTTTAGCTTTCCGAGTCTCCTACGTGCCTCAGAAAGCTTGCTAAGCCATTGGCCTCGGCTGACATTTGTAAATCATCGTTAATTGTAGTCAGTTGCCAGAAAAACTGACACCAGTCCAGTGGAAGGGTATCGTGTAATCCATTTAATAGGTTGTGGAGGTCTCGCTCTGATGGGTACCTGCATTGTCGATGCGGGAGGGCGCAGTAGCCGTGGCTTGGTCACCCACGGTAAAGCGAAGAGAAACCCGAGGAGGGGCCGCTCGTCAGGGCTTTTGCCGATTAAGCCGACGACGTAACGGCCAACAAGTAGGTTGCTGTGCCGCTTAATAATAGAGACAAGATCGCAATTGGGGCCGCGATGACGTATCGGGCCTCCCGTTCTAAACGCAGCTTAGGGTTAGAGGCCGCGCGGCGGTAGAGGAGTGCCAGTATTGCGGTGTGCCGCTTTCTCTAGATTCCGCGACCTGGACGGGGTCGCCACCCTCTGATGGCGGACGCGGTGAGGCCGCAAGGGAGGTCCCCTGCGGTAAAATGTGGTAGGTGGCAGGGCCATCAGACGCGTCAAACGGGGACCAAGGATACCATACACGAGGTCGTCTGGCACCCATTTGATGTTTAGTCCCTGGGGTGGTCACGGCGTGCAATGTGTTCTTGTGCGCCGGTGATGGGGGATACAACCAAAAAGAGGGTCCGGACGGGATCGGCGCGGCGGGTTCACGGACGAGTGCAAACACGTGCTCGTGTGCCCGCCATAAGCAGCACAGGAGATACCGAGGAGTTTTAGTGGGTTCAAGTCCCACATAACTGCGCTATCTGCCCGTGGTAGCGCAGCATGCAAGCAAAATAAAAAAAAAGGATGTGGAGGTCAGACAAGCAGTGGCTCCGTGTCAAATACTAGTATTAATTTGCATCTGGATAGAATAGAAGTCAACCCCAATATATTTGGGCAAAGGCTGAGCAGATTGAGATATGTTTCACGTACAGCGAGTGCAAGCGCACTTGCAACACGTATTTTTCAGAGGTCGACGGACGTCTAAAATGTCACAAATGTCATTTCGTCAACCGCCATCGCTGATAGAATGACACCTCTAGACAAGTGAAATTCTATCATCGAAATCGCGGCGACAGCAATTGGAAAAATGACAAAAATGTATGGGAATGTGATATGTATAGATATAAGGATATGCGCGGGGCGCAATAATACGACTGACTGGTGCTGAGCTTCGTTTATTACTGAATAAGATGGCGCAGGTGCGCGCGCTCAGCGGCCCTCACACACACGTGGTGGCACACACACACACGTACACATCATTCCTCCACACTTAGATTTTCAAACCTGCTGACAAAATTATAATTACTTAATATATCCAATACTTAAATAATTATTACTACTTACTATAAACTATTAAACTAAGATTAACATATCCTTCTAACTTCAAGCGCAGACACCGTTATATATTATGGCAAGTGGTTTTACAATATAAAGTGCGATAACAATAACAAAACAGTTAGAAGTATTTTTTATAGTCTACGACATTCCTAGTACGCTTTTGGCGTGAGGGTGTGGGTGCTGGTGGTACGTCAACATCGCGTTCCTCCGTAATTCGAGATTGAGTGCCCTCGGTATCCAAAACCTCGGGCTGCACTGCCGGTGGTGGCGGTGTAGCTATACCATCAGCTGCTCTTCTCTCACTCTCAATCGCCCCACAACCCCGCCATTCCACCCCATCACCAGCTACGACACAATCCGTATCTGGTGCTGCTGGCGCATTATAGGTTTCGTTCGCAACAGATGAATTCATAGCCAATTGCTCGCTAGATACTGCTGGTAATGCAGTCGTTTGGCCTGAACTCGTGGTAACCGAAATTTCGGGTACATTTGCAGAACAAGTAGTTGTGGGCTCATTGCTGCCTGTATACTTCAATAGCTGATCTACATGTCTTATACAGGCAACATCTAAGTCGTTAATATAAATGTTGTACATTTTATTTCCTACTTTTCCTTTTATTGTTCCCAACTGCCACGTTTGTTTTCGTGCACTGTACCATCGGGTCCAAACGACATCACCTATCGTGAATTGTCTTCTGCCTCTCACCGCAGATGTTTCGTCATAAATAGATTTACTTGTAGGAATGACTAAATCGAGACGAGTTCGTAGTTTCCTACCAAACATTAACTTGGCTGGCGTTTCCCCGGTGGTACAATGCACCGTATTTCTATAATTAAATAAATATCCCAGTAACAATTCACTAATTTGGTGTACTGGTAAGTTATCTGTTAATATACATTTTAGCATTTTTTTACATGTTCTTACCGAATTTTCGGCTTGACCATTGCTGGGCGGATGATAAATTGGTGACGTCATATATTTGATACCATTAGAAGAGCAAAATGTTTTAAACTCAACCGAATTAATCTTGACGTCATTATCTGATACCAACACATTCGGTATGCCAAAGGTTGAAAAAACTTGTTTGAGTTTAGTAATTAGAGCTTTAGTTGAAGTGCCATTATGCATGTGTAGACATTCTACCCACTTACTATAAGAATCAACAACCACAAGATATACCCTCTGCCCTACAGTCATATAATCTATGTGAATGCGTTGCCATGCGGCGGCTGCAGCGGGCCAAGGAGTGGGGGGATCGCGCGGCGGCGCGGGGCGCACGCTCGCACACGTGGTGCAGGAACCTATCCAGCGCTCGATGTCGCTATCGATGCCTGGCCACCACATCCTACTCCGAGCATTGCTTTTAGTTTTTATTATTCCTAAGTGTGTATCGTGCAATTCACGTAACATTTTCTCTCTTAGCGATTTCGGAATAACTATCTTATGTCCCCTGAAAAGACAATCGTTTTCATATTGCAAATCGGACTTGCACATGAAGTAAGGGAAAATCGTTTTGCAATTTATTTTTCGGGGCCAACCTTTTTGCATGTACCTACGGACAGTTTGTATTACGTTATCGTACTCCGTGGCCTGCACTATCTCGCGGGTCGTTGTAGCGGGTGACGCTTCGTCTAAGAATTTTAGCGCGTAATAGGTATCATTACTATCGTCTTCCGGCTTACTCGTGCACTTTAAAGGCGCTCGGGAAAAATAATCAGCTACTAAGTTATTATTACCGGTAACATATCTTACCACATAATTGTAAGCTGAGAGCGTTATAGCGTATCTCTGCAGTCGTAAGGCTGTTGTTACCGGTATACCTGTGTTTTGGTTAAAAATCGACACCAATGGCCTATGATCCGTTTCTAAAATAAATGGGTCACTGCGACCGTACAGATACTGATGGAAACGTTTCACCCCAAATATGATAGCGGTAGCCTCCTTCTGTATCTGGCTATAGTTTCGCTCGCTGGCGGTCAACGAGCGCGACGCAAACGCGAGCGGGCGCGCGTGCTTGTCATCGTCCCCGCGCTGCGACAGCACGGCGCCGAGCCCTGCCGGGCCTGCGTCCACGGTTAGAACCAGCTGCGCCACGGGCTCGAAATGCGCCAGTACGCGCTCTGACGCAAGTTCACGACGCACTGCCGCCATTGCCTGCCGCTGCCTATCACCCCATTCCCATGGCGCATTGCTACGTAGTAACTCGTGGAGAGGATTAAGTAGTGACGAAGCGTTAGGAATAAAATTCCTGTAGTAGTTCACGACGCCTAAAAATCGTTTTACTTCGGTGACATTTTCAGGTTCGGGGGCGCTTAATATTGCCTTGACTTTATCAGGACTCGTCTTTAGTCCTGCCTTACTGATCACATAGCCTAAGTAAATTACACTTTCTTTGAAAAACTCGCACTTATCTTTTTGAAGACGAAGACCGGCATCGCTCAATCTACCTAAAACTTCCGACAGTCTTTTAATATGCGAGTTCCTATCGGGTCCTGTAATGCATATGTCGTCAAGCCATACACTAACTCCGTCAATTCCCGCTAATAACGTCTCCATGGACTTTTGAAAAATAGCGGGTGCGTTGGCAAGGCCGTAAACTAATCGCGTATATTTGAACAGACCTTTATGTGTGTTTATGGCTGTTAAATCCTGCGATGTCTCATCTAGTAAAAATTGATTATATGCATTTTTCAGATCAATTTTACTGTACAACTCACCCCCTCCAATCTTTGCAAAAACCTCTTCTATTCTGGGTAACGGGTATTTTTCTATTATAAGATCTTTGTTTAGTGTTACTGAAAAGTCGCCCGCGATTCTGACTTGATTATTATCTTTTAACACAGGCACTATCGGCGTGGCATATTGGGCGTGATTTATAGAAACTAAAATACCTAAACCTACTAACCGATCTAACTCTTTTTCGACCTTATCTCTTAGGGCAAAGGGTACCGTCCGTGGTTTGAAAAATTTTGGTGTAGAATTTTTTTTTAGTTGTAAGCTTACTTTAAATTTATTAAATGAACCTAACTCATCTCGCCATAGATCTGGGTATTTTCCAAGCAATGCCAGTATGTCATTGTCGCTACTTATTAAAGAGTTAATGTTAGTTGTAATAATTAAATTAAATGCGGACATGAAATCCCTACCTAATAATGGTGGGCCTCCGTTCTTAACTACAAATACTTTTATATTTCTTTGCAATTGATTAAATTTTGCTTTAGCAGTGAAATATCCCAGCGGAGAGATTTTATGTCCGTTATACAAACACATTTTTACATTACAATTTTGTAACTGGAATTTCGGGTACTTTGCTTTGTAAAAATTTTCGGAAATGACAGTGCTACCCGATCCAGAATCTAGTTCCATATTAACAAGTTGGTCACCTAATACTAATTCAATTTGAATTGGGTTAACGGCATCGTACCTTATATTAAAATTCTGGCACTCCTCACAACCTTGGTCTCGGGGCTGGTTACCACCGTCTCTCTTGGACGAATCTACATGATAGATGCGTGTGGAGCCCCTTGAATTACCGCACACTTTTTTTAAATGACCTTTTAAACCGCACTTTTGGCACGTATAACCTTTGTAGCGACACTTATCACCACTATGATTCTTCATGCCGCAAACCACGCAACGGTCCGTATCGCGGCGGTTTGCAGCACCAGCACCACCGGCGGCGCCACGTCCACGGCTAGCTTGTCCCTGGAACTTCGCGCGGTAAACTGGTTCCTCCTTGATTGCGATGGGCTCCAAGCTGCCCAACATAGCCTTTGCCTCCTTGGCACACGCAGCCTGTTCTGCCATTTCAATAGCCCGCGACAACGACAGCGTCGACGGGCTCTGCTCGAAAAGCTTGTCGCGTTCTGGTCCTGCACTCAGGCCGAGGACGAAACGATCCCTCAAGTTCGTTTCTAGAGCGGTGCCGAAGTCGCAGTAAGTTGCCAAACCTCTTAATCGCGCTGCCCATTCTCCAACGGTTTCGCCTGTTTCTCTGCTGGCACCAAAGAATTTCGCCTTGTCCACAAATGTGCACTTTTTCGCTTTGAAATGACCGTCGAGTAATGATAATAGCTCTTCATAGCTCAATGTTCCTAGCTCTTTTGGATAAGCTAAGTTTTGCACCAGACGGTACGTTTCTTCCGTGAGATGACACAGCAAAATTCCATTTTTATTTTCTTGATCGACCTTGTTTATTTTCAAAAATTGCGTCAACTTCCCTTTATATATTTGCCAATCATTTGTTTTGTGGTCAAATACAGTAAGGTGTCCCAGGTACGTGCTCATTTTGGTTTCTTGCGTGGATCGATCACCTCGTCGCCAATGATATGTATAGATATAAGGATATGCGCGGGGCGCAATAATACGACTGACTGGTGCTGAGCTTCGTTTATTACTGAATAAGATGGCGCAGGTGCGCGCGCTCAGCGGCCCTCACACACACGTGATGGCACACACACACACGTACACATCAGAATGTCAACCGCTATCGAAATATCACGTGAACAATCCTTGCCATTTTGGCATTTTGACCATTGCTATCGCTGACATCGAATGACACTTGTCTAGAGCCTCGGATCGTCGTACTTCTATGCGTGTGCGTTTGTTGTCACTCGTTGTATGGAGCTGACCTTCTGTACCTATTTATTTTGTGTTGGTTCCAACAGTGGCTCAAGGCCGCTCGGAGGACGGCGTGATTAATCGCTGTTAATGAACTGAGACGAGCCAATGATGTACGAGAGATAGGAAGCGGTTGGAGGCTGTTTTTGGACGAACTAGGTCTTGGTAACAATAGCTCGTTATTAACAAAGTATATAGGTTTTCCGATATTGTAGATTAAGAGAATGAAATCGATGGCAGGCCTAAAATACATAAAAATAACTCTTTCATACACAACCTTCTCAATTGTCATTTATCTGTCTGATGTCTGCTAAGAGCTCATCCTCTCTTATACTTCTCTATGTGTCTTTGCCTTCTCCAGCTAATCAGTCCATGTTATTACAAAAAAGTTGCTTTAACTCGCTTTAAAACGTCAAAAAAAATTTGAAAAGTTGAGTGCACTACTAATGAGGGCTACCGCATTTGAATTTGCCGCTAGGGGTGCTGGTGTGAGAGTTACCCCGCCCTGGCTCAAGCAACTGAAGAAACAGGGGTGGATTTTAGTCAGTAACAGTCTGACACACCCTCCCGCCTCACCCAGAGTGGGAGAAGTCATTGGAGGAAGTGGTGCTGGTGTAGAGTGAGATCTTTAAAATTCTAGACATTTTTCATTTCATGGTATTTTCGCTTTTAGCGCGGTTTTTTATTATTGTGAATAATTTCCAATTATGGCAGATAAAGATAGGTATGGGGTTTACTAACCACTTCTTTGATAGAGTTTATGTCTAGGAAAATGTTATCCTTCTTTTTTTGAAAAAAATGGGCTGCGCGAAACTGCAGCATACTCGATTTTATATTTAATCGCTCTTCTACGGCATTAGAAATGATTTTAAGGTTACACTAGTCAACGGCACGAACTATTTGGGGGCGGAGTTAAAATATTTGCTATCTCATCCGACATCACGCACGAAAGAGATAGACGCTGTGATGAGCAGTAAGAAGCTAGTTTACGTACGTATACACACTCATAACGCTGTGTGACGCATACATGCGCAATTTCATTGACGAGCGCCGACAGCGGTGTGTGTGTTTGTGGTGTCATCGGCGATGGCGCGTATGCAATTCATGACAACATAAACTCATACAAATAGGTGTTAGAACTTTGGATTATTACTATGTGTAACGTAATTAGAAGACTCTTAATTTACTTGTTGTTATGCACCTATACTTACCCCCGACTTTGCAATAAGATCTCTTGCGAAAATGTGAATTTACGTAGATATTGTTACTATCGACAAGTACGAGTAATGTTATTGATTTGACTTCAAAAATAGTTTTGGCGGCAGCGACGACAGCGCAGTGCGAGCCGCTTGCGCGCTTATTGTACCTTATGTCATTAGTTATAAGAATGAAAAGTGTTCGAGCGTCAAGTCGGTAGATTTTATGTTGGCAGAGCGGGCGCCAGGGCTTCGCTGACTGTAGGTATCGTACCAGCGCGTACGGAAAGCTAGGCTCTATACGCACGGGTGTAGGTCATGTCTATATGTTTTTGTATTTTATTGAAGGTTGTGCAAGTATTACAATGTGTGTTAAATAGGTATTTACTTACCTTAGCTAGTTAGCTATAACCTGCAGGCGACTCCCCGTAAGTAGGTATTTCATACCAGCCAGAGTGAGGATAACTGCTTTTTCGACAGCGCCATATTTATGTGAGACTTATTTTCTAGGTACATAGGTTCATCAAATAAAAAATAATGTTATTTTGTAAATTGTTTATTGATTGATTGTTTACAACAGCAGTTTGAAATATTATCTGTGTTATCACAATACAATAGGCATTGCGCCAGCTTTCTTTTCTGAGAGGTGTGCTCTAAATGACTCAAAGAAATAAAACTTACATATTATTTATATTTTTATATTGGGCATCATTCATTACCTACTTGTAAAACTTAGTCGCGGGAAAGTAATAGGTATTGTGATATACTATGCGTTTCATTCAAGTTTTATGTTCTTACTTTTATTATCTAGTAACTTACCAATTTGGTGGCAGAGTTGCCTCAATATTTGCTTCACGTAGGTTCTTGGCGATATGTTCTGTATTTCTTGATATATCCGCAGAGCACCTAAAAAAAGAAAGATATTATGTCACTGGCTGATTGCAAACGCCGTGAAATTGACGCTTATCCTGACCTGATGACTATGGGACCACTTGTAAAGTATATCCTTTTTACACAAAAGAAGAATTTTTCAAATCGGTCCAGGCCGTCTTTGAGTAATCGGGGATCATACATTAAAAAAAAGATTCCGACGAATTGAGAACCTCCTCCTTTTTTCGAAGACGGTTAAAATAATTATACACGAAAAAGAACTTACGATTCAGACATGTTCATTGTTGCAGGAATATTTTCTTTATTTGGATTTGAAAATCTCCCTTTTACTTTACACCTCTTTGTGCGAGTGGCACATGGCCATAGGCTGGTCTTTTTGCCCATACGCTTATCCTTATTTAGCTCTGTAACACAAAAGATTATATGTGTGTTAGTTTTACATAGTTCTTATTAATCTGTAAGAAATCTAACCTAATAAATATACTATATATAGTACCTAAGATAGTAAAACTAGGTACTACTATTTTATTTAGTACTATGCGTTTTAAATAAGAATAGGAACCTCAATGATTTTTAGCAATTTATTGCCAACAAAAATACAAATTAATTTTAATTTAAAGTTGTTAGGATAACAAGCAACTTTTTTGCTGACTTTACCTAACTGGTTCAATTCGACAGCTATGACGTTACAATATGGCACGAAGGCCGTCCTATTCTTAGTTGAAACGCATAATAGTAGGCATCTAGATAGGTATTAGGTACTACGTCATGTCATAAAGTAATAACCAGTAGCTTCGGGTGGTCGAGCCGAGCTTGTGAGTGTCGGCGCGCATAGTAGGTATACAAATTAAAAAAATATCATCAAAATCGGTTCACATAATAAAAAGTAACTATTGAGGTAAGACACATAAAAAATACAGTCAAATTGAGAACCTCCTCCTTTTTGAAGTCGGTAAAAAAATAGCTTCCTTTTGTTTTTGTCCGCCGCTGAAGCCGAGCCGATATAACAGATAGGTACCTACATAATAATGAACTTTCGATATAAGTAGGCACGACTATCGAAAATCTTGAAATACCTAATCTAATACCAAATATATATAATTCTATGTATGTGAATAAATATATACAACAGAACTCTTCAATAAACAACGGCTTATCCCTCGGGATTGCTGCAATCGCATAACTGTTTATTGTTTACGCCATTTTATAACATAACGTCAAGCCGGTAAAAAAGATTTTCTAATTATAGATAAAGATAAATGAATTCTAAAATTTTATAAATGCCCGTGAAACATTAGAATTACAGTCAGTGTTTAGTTATAAAAGTCATGTCATGCGCCCTCATGAATTGTACAAACTAAATTCAATAAAAGATTCAACTTACCCATTTTTACTTGAACTGCTGAAGATCACTTCAATTCACTTCACTGACGCAAAAAGTTCAAATTCAAACGTCATGTAATTCACTATGAAATCGGAATCCAAAGTCCAACGCCAGGGTCAGTAAAATTTGGGACCAATACAAAATAATCAACACAAAACATAAAGGAATATCGAAATCCAAGTTCAAGCCAGGGGTCAATGTTATAAAATATTATACAATTACGTTATCGCCGATATCACAATATCAGTTACATACACAGCACGCGCGTAATTACGGTGACGTATGTAGTAGCCGATTGAGGCCCTGCGGGGTAGCGGGGCGCGGGCGCATCTAAACTAGTGAGCTTGTGTGTGTGTAGGTGTGTATGCGCCGCACGCGCCACCCCTCCGCCCCACTGACCGGGGAGGAAATTTGTAGCGAAATGGATGATGCTTTAGAACGAAAACGAGCGCGCGAAATTTTACAAACAGACCTTTGGGAGTTTGGATATCATGACAAAACTACTAAATGTATCTGTTCAAAATAAAATTATTTGCATTATTGAACTACAAATCTATCCCTGTATGGAGGCCGTTTTTCAATTTTCCTTCTTCTTATGACATTTATTTCCGCCCAAAGATGCGTTAAAATTAGTGTTGAAATATGGAACTTTCGACGCTCATAACTTTCATATAAATATATTTTTTACTTTTTTGCTTCCATACAGGCCTAGATAATGATGAGACAAAATGATATCAGTTTTTATTTTGAACGTACATCGTCAAATACTGGAGTAATACCTAAACTACGTTTGTATGGAAGAATGATTGACTAGTGTAACCTTAATTCAAAATTTGCTTTCGTGCGCTTAATAATAACGCTTTACACCTATATTTAAAGACCTTACTGGCCAGTGGCGCCAATTAGTGAGTATAAACGGAAGCCGTCATTATTTGACACATGCCAATTTAAATCTAAATGTCAGACGCTCTGTCAATGAGCTGGTATTCTATATTCGTCAGTACATATCCGTCAATTAAGTCGAATACTACAAACTATTGGGAGCCACAAGTGATAAGTGAAACCAACGAACGTAAATACCAAACCGAATCAATACGAAGGGTTATTCCAAATGACTAGATGATGCGTCGGGTCAGAGCCCATTCGTCCCCTAAGATTCGCACCCTGTGCCCACTCGTCCCCTGCAACTTTTGAGGGGCCCATTTGTCCCCTGAAGAATATTTATTTTTATTCATTCTTCTAATATAAGTACATGTATATGTGTATACTGCAGCTTGGTTGTCCTGGGACAGTCGCGCAGAAAAGGCTTAAATAAAAAATATAGTAATTCGGTAGATATCATGTTTATTTCAAATAAGATTAACACATACAAAATCACAATGTCCTAGAAACTAACAAAATACAACTCTTTTACAAAAATCAGCCTTGATTGACCATCATATAAATCAACATTAAATATAAAATATGCAAAAAAAAATAGAACACATATCAACAGTAAATAATCACTTCTTATTTTTTTGTATATTTACCAACTACATACACGAAAATCATAAAAACTAAAAATCTATGTTTTACCTTAAAATAAAATAAAGTATTTAATAGTAACTATTAAAAAGTAGCAGCAGTTGAATTTTTTTTTCTGTGTCATCGTTCCAATTATATACATGTAAGTCTTTTGAAATAGGGATGTATAGGTAAATAGTAGAACTTACGTATTTTTCCTTCACGTACATGCACTGATCACTTCACTCACTAATTAAATTTAATAAGTAATCCTACAGGATACGCTAATGAGTAAACTTTCACTCGAGACAGTATAAAAATCAGTACGCTTGGATTTGCAACTATAAGTAAACTAAATGTAGTAACACATGCCTGGAATAAATACGCCGAAGTTGTCTAGTACTGGTGTTAGCCAATCAGGTGCAAGTCCTTTCATCGAGCGTCTATTGTTTTGGGCTACGCCTTTGTTATTTGCTCGCGCGCAGATACTCTGGCTAACATCACCCCTCCCGCTTCGGCATTCCACACCCCGCGCACATCTGGACAGTAAGTACTTACCAATTTTAAACACCTTATCTATTATTTGTAACCCGTTTTTTTAACAAGCCATTCGTAGTGAGACAATTTTACATCGTAAGCCTATCGACAGGTTATATTATTATCATGACGGATTATCATTCATCATAGCTCTTTTTTCAATGATCTGTTATGATTTATTAAATTAATTCCGTTAATAAACTGTTCACAAGTGTACTATGTTAACCGTTTCTTATGTAAAATATAGCTAATTTTATCTCAGGGGACCAATAGGCACCTGAATAGGTGCCGAATCTTTAACTTATATTGTATATATATAAGAGGGGACGAATGGGTACCTTAAAAATAATATTTTTTATTAAAATATTAATTGGTCCCCTACCAGGAGACCAATGGGCACCTATATAGGGGCCGAATCTACAACTTTTATGCTGGGGGACGAATTTTAGGGGACGAATGGGCTCTGACCCGATGCGTCAGTCCACTATTAATTTGTATTAACCCTGTACAGTTCTGTTTACAGACTGAAAATTTGATTATAAAAGTTTAATGTTTCAAGATTTCCGAGATAGTTATTTCTAAGAAGTAAACGCTTTGAATGAGAGACTTTAATAATAATATAAAGTTTAATTGAATTAGTTAAACAGACAAAGAGGCCGGAGTTAAAACTAGCAGTTAAAATTCTAAAATTTTAGTTGACATTTTATTTATAACTCGAGAGGCAAATATTGCATTTTCGTTTTTGTTTACTTCTTTTAGAGCTACAACGTGTTCCCTTTATAAATAGTTTTTTTTTTTATATTCAATGCAAGCGGAGATGCAGATACAGCAAACGTTTTTTTTTAGCTTTTTCCTATTTTGGGGTCGGCTTACCGATCAACCGATAACCCCCGACGGAAAAGAGGGGTGTTAAAAGTTTGATGTGTGTACACACATCAACCTGTGTGTTTGTGTATTTGTGGATCTATCTATGGCATCTTAGCTCCTAAATGGATAATCCGATTTTGATTTCGTTTTTGGTGGCTTTATCCAGAGTGTTCTTAGCTATGTTTAATGAAATCGGTTCAGCCGTTCAAAAGTTATTGGCTGTTTGAATTGGGCCTCCCCCACAAGATAAGTATAAGATATCGTGTCACAATAATTATTGTGTTCAATAGATTGTCGATCGAAGCGTGTCTACTACTAGATAAATTTTGTTGTATGAAATAAAATTATGTCGGGGGATTTTTTTACGTCGGTTAACGGATGTGGATACCGCCAGACTGGTCTATTTTAGTTATTTTCATAGTTATTTTCAATGTCTTACGGTATCTTACTATGGGGAAGGGCTGCAGACATTGAGTCAATTTTTATTCTGCAAAAACGAGCCATCAGATCGATATACAATCTTCGCCGGCGCGATTCTCAAAGGGAACTGTTTAAGGACATTAACATCATGACGGTTCCTTGTCAATATATTTATGAAAACATCACGTACGTGAGAAAGAATTTACATCTTTTTAGTAAAAACGGCGACAGACATAATTATGTTACTAGAAATAGGGACCAATTAGTTCAACCAGGTTTCAGACTGGCTAAAGTAGCCTCATCTTTCATGGGGTACTGTACAAAATGTTACAATAAAATGCCTCCCCACATTCTTGAACTGAATGAGACGAAATTTAAAACTTACGTATAAAACGCACACTATGCAGGCTGGCATATTATAAGTTGGGGGATTACATCAATGATAAAAATGCTTGGCTAAATGCTAGTCCTGCTCCACAGCCACTAGGGCGCAAAAACAAGTGATATGCAGAACATTATTGTTTTGAATTATTGTTGGAACTTCTGAAGACTGTATAAATATATTTGTATTGTATAAACTCAATTTCATTCATCAAGGTATGTACTTATGTACCTAAATATTGTAAAAAGTTTTTTTTTTAAAAGAGTAAGTATGGAGTTTCTTGTGCATTCTTCTCCATTACAAGCTACTTTCCGAATGCACGGTAGAATCAACTATTATTATTTGTAAAATGTAACGTTCAAAAGTGCCGCTTGGTGGCCTACTTGAAATAAAATATCTTTGTCTTTGTCTTTAATTTTTTAAATTTTACTTGTATATGGAGCAAGTACCTATCGAACAGCCACCATCTAGAAACTCGTTAGCCCTTTAGCAAGGCTGGTGCCAGATATTTGGCTTCTGATTGCCTGAACGACACCCGAGACCAACGGCTTAACGGACTTTACAAGGCACGGAAGAGTCTCGGTATGATTGTAATAGTCGTTGGTTACCCATGGTGACCGACGATTCACACACGATCACCCTTTTGACGTTCCCACTGCTGGGAAACAGGCCTCCTCTCTGTGAGAGAGGGAATGGGCCACAATCCAACTCGTGGGCCCAGTGCGGATTGGTGGATGTCACATGTTTTAGAATTTTTGGTTCCAGGACATGCCGGTTTCCTTACGATATTTTCCTTTACCGTTTTTAGAGCAGTGGTGATGAAATAAATTACACAAAGTAAAGCGTCGGCCTGGGTTCGAAACCATGACCTACTCGTAAGACCGTGACATGTGACCGACCCGTGCAGCGTTTATTACTTAGCCCCGAGCTTATATATAACATAGTCTAAACACAAATTCCTTCTTCTACTCGACAACGCTAATTTTCAAACGGTACCTCCAAAGCATTTCTTAACTGCACGACCATCCAAGCATCTTTACGGGTCGTCTACTCGAAATACGTTCCCTATTTAGCCGAGTTCCCGACTGGAAAGCGCCACATTACTCGGTTTTACTCTAAAATCTAAGTTCCTACATTTGTTGTTTTATGTTCCAAAGCTAAGGTTCCTGTGTAGAATTATTTTAGAACAGGTACCGTGTAACTGTTGTTAAGAGCAAGGCGTGTTCAGTATCATAACGTTGCAGTGTTGTGTTTATTTTGTTGAGCGTTTTGCAACAGTGCGGGGTTCTCAACTTTGTTGATGTTTTAAAATGAAGGGCACACATTACTGTAGAACATTGCAGTTTATTACAGAGAAAATAGTGAAGAGAGAGAGATTAGTTTGTATAAAAATTTGGTCAAATTGTTATGAATCTAAGTTATGTTCACGATAGAAGGCCCACCTAGCTATATAATATATAGCTTTTTCAAGCAGTTCTGCTCTCGCAGTGTATCTCGCAGAAACAAAGCATTTTCCATGATATAAAAGAGTGCCATCAGGAACGAAGTTATTAACGCATTAACACATACACACAAGAAGGAGGAAGTAGGCGAGAGCGCGCGGTGGTGTCTGCTCATAGAAACAATTTTAACAAAAAAAAAACCGGCCAAGTGTGAGCCGGACTCGCGCACCGAGTGTTCCGTACAAACCTCAGCTTAAAGGTATTATAGACCTGAGTATTTGATATGAATTTCAATTTAATACCTCTACGCGTTCATGAGGAAAGGGGTAGTAAGTTTAAAATTATTAAAAACTAGCTGTGCCCGCGGCTTCGCTCCCGTCAACTGCCTAGCCTTCCCTACAAGGGTACAAAACGCTTGCGCACGGTTCTGTTACAACATTCCTCGCAGAAATTATGTAACACCTTTTCTAAATCAACATTTTATTCTAAAAATGAAGTCCAGGCGCAAGCTACATTTGGCATGCCTTTTGTTTGGTGTGGTTAAATATAAAAAACCGGACTATTTATATAGTAAACTTGGTTGGATAGCGAGTGGACGAGAATGTGGGAGAAGGCAATGCTCGCAGCAACTCTCGACGCAATCGCACAATACAGCAGCGTTCAGAGGCAGCTTTCGCTATGCGGCTTCCAAAGTTTGGAATAACATTCCACCACCGATCAGAACAACCAACACAATACACACATTTAGAAAACGTTTACGGCAGTATCTGGTGGAAGCGCAACGTAAACTGGATATGGCCGCACTGAATGCCTCAATAATATGACGCATTAGCCTACCTACCCTCACTCACCTCATTTCTTGTCACACTCACCTTATTTATTCATTTGTGGTGTATCTGTTTTTTTTTTTTTTTTTATATTGTAATTAACACATCTTTTTTATCTTTTATATAAGTAAGTACTTGTTTTACATACACATTGTGTCACTATAAAACTGCTTTACGTCCGTCACGTCACAGTCACAGGTCCAGTCGAAAACCAGCGTCGGGCACTAGTTGCGCGACATTTTGCTGAACTGGTCCTATTTGGCGCAGCCGTGGGACACACAATGTCATACTTATATTGTTTTTCTCTTTTTTTTTTACTGTCGTATAGTTTTTAAGTTTTGTTTTTTGTTTTTCATTTTTTATATTGTGTGCTCTAATGGCTTGTGACAAATAAATGTATTTTCTTTCTTTCTTTCTTTCTTTCTTTCCTACCCTACTTACCTTCCTACCTACCCTACTTACTTTCCTGCCTACCCTACCTACCTACCAATTTTTAATCTGAACACCACCATTCAGAAAATGACATCAAATGCACAACGCCATCTATCGAATATGGAGTTCAACTGTCCAAGTATCTAAATTGCATGTGTTGGGATAATTTTACTTCTTGAACACTTTAAATTCATCTAACTTTTGATAGATTGAACCGATTGCGATGAAACAAAAACTAAGTAATTCTTCAAGTTACGCACAATTTTATGTCTAAAATTTATCGACAATGGTTTCGTACATTTTACGTGATGCGTGCACAAATAAATAGACAAACAGATAAACAGACAAAAATTCTTCTATTTTATTCTTATTCTATTGGTTGGTTGGTTATCTTTTGACACACTGGCTATATTTTTTGGAAATATTTTCGATGTACAAAAACGACTTTTCTAGAGATTTATTATATGTATATTGATATTTTTATTATAATTATGATGTAGCAATAAAATTACGGTTTTCGCAATTTTTCCTTTATCAGTGCTATAAGTCGTACCAAATTTCAAGATTCTGAGTTCACGGGGTTCGGGTTCGGGGTTCCCTGTAGGTTTTGATTCCCCTGCGATTGTCGAAAATGTTAGGAAATTTGAGGCATAAATTATCTTTAAGGGACTGTGACTTGAGTATTTGATATAAATTTCAGCGTTTCTGAGAAAAAGGGTCTTGATAGACAGACAGACGGACGGACAACAAAGTGATCCTATTAGAGTTCTGTTTTTTCCTTTCGAGGTATGGAACCCTAAAAATATACCGATTTCCGAAACAAAACACTACAAAGCTAAAAATAACTTTCTTTTCGGAAGTCGGTGTCTTAGAAACCTATTTTTTTTTCGTTTTTGACACCGACTTATTTTCTCTTTTTAGTTTTGGTACCTTATATTACCATAAAAAATACGCATTATTAAGGATAACTTAAAAATTACTCGTCAACATTAAATGGGACCACAGTCATGAGATGCACCAGCTTTCAAACATAAAAGTAATTCGGTTCATAATTGGTGGAGTAAACACGTAACATACATACAAAAACATACAGTCGAATAGAGAAGCTCCTCCTTTTAGAAGTCGGTTTAAAATACACAAAGCACAAAAAAAAACATCAAATCGGATAAAGAATCCCAAAAAGTATGCCCCCTACAAACAAACAATTTTTCCATCGAACAAAAAAGGGATCTCAATTCGATATGTACATTTTTTTATGTATGACCACGCAGAGTGGCCCGACTTTGTTTTTTTTTTTTTTATTGGAAAGAGTATACCTCAAACTTGGTTCCATTTATATTTGAACACTAAAATCTATCCCTAAAGGTAGAAAAAAAAGGGTTTTGTTAATCATTTTTCCCCTGAATTTTCAATTGTAGACCGATTCTGTTGAAATTTACTTAATTTCAACAGAATCGGTCCACAAATTCAGTTGTAGAATAAAAACTTACTAACAAAAAAAATACCGACGATATAACGATGTAAACCAAAAAAAAAAACTTTTAGGTTAGCACTAGCTGTGCCTGCGGCTTCGCTCCCGTCATCTGTCTGCCAACCCTACCCTACTTACCTACCTACCAATTTTTTTCTATAGTCATCATTCTTTCGCGGAGAATTTTAACATCGCCATTCAGAAAATGGATTCAAATGCCAAACGCCATCTATTGAATATCGAGTTCAACTGTCCGAGTATCTGAATTGCGTGTGTTGTGATAATTTTACTTCTTGAACACTTTAAATTCATCTAACTTTTGATAGAGTGAACCGATTGCGATGAAGCAAAAACTAAGTAATTCTTCAAGTTACGCACAATTTTTACCCGACTGCCGAAGGAGGGTAATTTGTTTATCAGTCTATTTATGTATGTATGTATGTTTGTTTCTATGTGGCGTTCTAGTGACCAAACGCGTTGGTCGATTTTGATGATTCATAGGTCAATCGATTCGTCTTAACTCTGCGAGTGTCACTGGCTACATTAAAATTGGAAAATAGAAAAATGGTGGCTTTTGGGCGCCATATTATAGGGTTCCCAATTTTTTCTTCCTAACCCATCGTGTGGGGTATCAAAATAAAGTGATTACAAAAATATACAAAACATATATATTTAAATGTACCTAATTTAAAAAAAAAATACTAAAAGTTATAAATAAAAAAATATTTAAAAATAACAATATACCCGACTGCTTAAAAAGCGAACTAAAAAGACGTAAAAAAGAAGAAAATCATGCTTTGCAATTGGAGGATATATCTGGACTGCACAGCATGATTTTCTTCTTGTTTACGTCTTTTTAGTTCGCTTTTTAAGCAGTTGGGTATTTTGTTATTTTTAAATGTATTTTTTTATAGATAAAAGTTATTAACAATGGTTTCGTACATTTCATGTGATGCGTGCACAAATAAACAGACAAACAGACAAAAATTCCAAAAATGCCGGCAATAGGTTCTGTTGGTTATCCTTTATCACCCTGGCAATTTTTTTTGGAAATATTTTCGATGTACAAAAATTACTTTTCTACAGATTTATTATATGTATATTGATGTTGAGGTGGCGCAGCGTCGGCGCGGCGGCGCCAAACAAACAGTCAACGAAGATCAACCTACTTACAATAATTCTATGCTTTAAGACTTAGGTAATTATTTATTTGCATGTTTGTTTGTTAGGCGCCAACTCAAAAATGTTCGACAAAAGTGAATTTTTAAATTTTTGCTTTTCAGTTCGTTATTTTTTTTGTTAATTTTTTTGTTAAAAAGGATTTTCACTATTGATAACGGTCGCCAAATATTTTTGTTTATTTGCTAACCGAAGAACAAATAAAGTGTAGTTTGCTGGAATCAAACTCCTAGGTATCAATAACCACTGAGCCACTGCGTCGTCAAACCATCCAAATAATGAGCACCTAAATATGTATGTTTAGATTCACTCACAAATTCAGTATCACATTTTAGCAGAATTTTTGGTTCCCTTTGTTCCCAAGCGTTCTAGATAAAACAAAGACAACGAACGCAACGCGTATAAGCATAATGTGATTCATTGACTCGTTTCAAACAAAGCGTCGGAAAACTTTTACATTCGCTCAATGCCCTGCAGCCATAGAAGTTTTCGTCTTAAACTTCAAACAATAAAATGTTCACTGTCTGTATCAAAAATATTCAATGTAAAGTAAAAGAAACTTAGAACATAGAAAGTACATTTACGCGATATGAAAATTATATAATCACTAGCTGTCCCTCGCGGCTGCGCCCCCGTAAATTGGCTACCTACCTACCCTAACCTATTCTACCCGCAACGACAACACGTTTTAAGGCGCAGATTCCCTTGAGTAGCTGATTTTAAAATGAGAATCACGTCTAAACGACTTGTCGTAATTTTGTGGAAAAAATATATGTTGCACTAGACCATTTTCTTAATAACTTGATCTAATAAGTTTTGAGTTTTATTCGTATAACATCGTGTAATTAATTTGTAAAGTTATGTCTAAAACGGACAAAAACACGACAATCACACCAAAATCGCTGAGCGAATTTTAATAAAATTGACACCGTCCCAAAGACAATTTAATTATCTTCATTTGATCTGAGGTTTTTTTTTAACGTCATAGAATAATAAGGAATGTACAAAAAACTATTAAATTTTGGGACGACGTTTTGTTCCCTCAAGGTCGTTGGCGTCAGTCGTCGTCTTAAAGGCTGCTCCGCGCAAAAATTTCGTACAAGTGGTATTTTTTTATACGAATTATATCGTGTTTACCATTCAAGTGTGCGCAAAAATACGGACTATCCAGCTGTGAAAAGTACGCACACTACCTTACATAACCTACACTATCCTACCTACCCTACCTACCCTACCCTACCTACCTACTATTTTTTTAACAAAATGTAGCCAGTGATTGATTGATTTTTAAAGGTCTTTATTTTCATAATTTACACATTTAAACAATAAGATCTAATTCTAATTATTTACAGCTTTATAGGTATACAGTTTTTAGGTTTACTCACCTTTACAAACATGTGACACTGATATTAATGTTCACTTTTAATGTAATACATAATATGTTTGCAAAAATAATAACACAGCACTGATTCACTAGCACAAAAGTCTTAGCATTGACTTTAACGCATACCGCCAATGCTTGCCAACTACAGGCAATGCACTTTACCGAGGCATAAAGTCCTTTTATAGTGCAGTATGGAACTTTTTAACAGTTTTACATAACATTTTAACAGAAAAAAATAAGAATATAAAAATAACAAAGAACAAAGAAATAATAATCATTTAAACCATAACTGTGGGTAGTTTTACCCAAAAGTGATTCTTATTGCGACCGGTGGGGGCAGCACGGCCGATCCGGTGGTGGGTAGATATCGTTATCCATTTAAAAAATAGTGTTGTGGCAAGCGATATCGATTGTAAGTTAACGAATATGACAAATTATTTAATCTACCCTTACCTATTGATGATATTAAGGGGTTTAAATGTTTGGGATTTTTAAGTAAATAAAATTTACGGGATGATTTTAAAATAAAGTTTTTAATGAACGGAAATTTAATTTGCTCATGAACTCTTTTTAAGTTTGTTCGTAAGGCAGTGTTGTATGCAATTTTGATTGCCTTATTCTGAACAACTTGCAACTTATTATAATTGTTGTCGGAAATGCTGCTCCAGGCTGGCGCCGCATACGTCAGACATGGGCGGACGAGAGTGGTATAAATGCGTAGCTTAGTGACAGCGCTTAGCTTAGATTTTCTATTAAGAATAGGTTTTAACGCATTCATGGCTTTCAGACCCTTTTCACGTAGCGCATCAGTGTTTTCACTCCAGTTAATTTTGCTGTCAAGGACTACACCGAGATATTTAACTGAGCGGCTCCAGGGTATAGAATAGTTGTTAAACTTAATGCACCTGCGCGGTAGTGATCTTTTACGAGTGAAAAGAATGACTTCCGTTTTACTGGAGTTTAATTTTAGCTTCCATCTAGTGAAAAATTTATCGAGAAGATTTAGTGCCAGCTGAAGCCGCCCAATTATTAAGTCGATATGTTCTGAGGAAGTATACGACGCAGTGTCATCAGCATATATCGCAAGGTTAGTTCTAGGTTGCTTGGGTATGTCATTAAGGTACAGGATGAAAAGAAATGGTCCCAAATTTGAACCTTGTGGTACACCAGATACTATAGATTTAGCCGCAGAACAGTTTTCGCCAATGAAAACTCTGAAGTTGCGGCCAAATAGATAGTTTTGTACGATTCTGACCAGTGAGAGAGGAACGCTGTTGACGATAAGTTTGTGAAGTAGTCCCTCATGCCAGACAGTGTCAAAGGCCTTTTCAACGTCTAACATCACCATTCCTGTGGATTTGCCTTCATTCAGGTTGTGTGCAATGTGCTCCGCTACCCTGGCCAACTGCTGAGTGGTGGAGTGAGCCTTACGGAATCCAAATTGCTCCGGTATCAATAAATGTTCAGTAACTTTTAGTAGTCGGGTAAGAATAAGGGATTCAAATAATTTTCCCAGACATGGGAGTAGGCTTATGGGACGATAATTTGTTGGGATAGTGCCATCTTTGCCCGGTTTTTTAAGCGCAATTATTTTGGCCGTTTTCCAGGATGCGGGGAAGTAGCACACACTCAAGCAACCATTGAATATTTTAGTGAGATATACTATAGCCTTCTGTGATAAGTTTTTGAGAAGTCGGTTACTCAGGCCGTCTAAACCAGGAGCTTTGCGGAGTTTTAATTTATGAATCACTTTTAGCACTTCCCTGGGTCTGATCAGAGGGGTGTGGTTACTAGTGTCCTTGGCATTTAATGCCGCCATAGATACCTTAACAGCAGTCTCCGTTTCGTGATCACTGGACCATTGGTGAGTGAGACTCATATTATCGGCAAATGCATCAGCAAGAGCTTCACACTGTTCTGAAACTGAGGATGTCATTTGACCACTTATTGTTTTTAGGGGTGGTATAGTGTGTGGGTTATGGTTGATTGACCGAGCTAGACGCCAAACATCATTACTAGGGTTATCGACTTTTGAGAGCTTTTCATTCCAAATACCGGCATTGAAGGTTTGGAGACAGTATTTAATTGAATGTTGTAGCTGATTAACTTTAGCAAACATTTGACGCCTGAGGCAAGGATTGTGCTCTTTTAGTGCCATTCTGCGAGTAAAATTTTTGAGCTTAATTAGATTCTTAATGCGCCTTGGTAATTTTAAGCGACCTCTCTTTATTTCGACGACAGGAATACTCGCCTTACGCGCGTTTAACACACTAACAGTAAAGTGATTCACAGCAGTGTCGATACCAGCTATGGAATCAAATGTTGCACTAGATAGTGTGATGTTTTGGTCTAGATGTGTTCGGAAATATTTCCAGTCAGCTTTGGCAAAGTTGAATGCTGGTTGGGATTGCGTGCTATACTTGCCACCAACAGTGAAGTACACTGGAAGATGATTTGAGGATAGTTTTGTGAGAACTTGAGGTTCGCTTAGCTCGTGAGTATTATTTGCTATTACAACGTCTGGAGTGGAAGGTTCGTGCGAGCTTTGGTAGTGAACTAGAGTGGGAGAAGAAGGTGCTAGTATCTCATAATCATTATCCAGCATATGAAAGAAAAGGATTTTGCCGCGCGGGTTAGAAGTAGCGCAACTCCAGTAAGGATGTTTAGCGTTAAAGTCACCCATTATCAGGGACTTGTGATTGGCACTTATCAATAAGTCTAGGTCACTGTTTAGCAGAGGGAGATTAGGTGACTGGTAAGCAGAGTAGATGGCCAAATTATTTTCTGGAGTAGTTACCTGGACGCCTATACATTCTAAATTATACGTGTTAATAGTAGGAAGAAGTGCATGTATTAGATCACAACGGACCAGCAGTGCCACCCCCTGCCCACGGCCATCGGCCTTTTTATCAAGCCGATAACAGGTGTAACCAGGTGTTTCTAGTTTATGACTAGAAGAAACCCTTGTTTCGCATAACGCTACAATATCAATGGAGAAATCGCTTAACAAATCTAACAATTCTGTGAGTTTAGTGCGAATGCCATCGGCATTCCAGTACAATATACGCAACTTTTTAACATTAAACATACTGGCCAAGGTGAGTCAGAATTAATATTACCTTATCCATCATGCTGTTGCATGTCAAAAATTGTTTTTTGATGGATTTGATAGTCATAAGTATCGCTAACATGTCAGCTGTGGCTTGATCTTGAGCACCAGTTTGAGGCTGTATTCCAGAATTGCTTGAACCCATCATGTTTGCAGCGACAGCGTTCCAGCTCCGCCCATCAACGTGACTGCTTTTTTGATGTACTTTAGCCTCTTGAGTTTCTTTTATTTGCTCTTGGCGACTCTGAACAAGTTTCAGATACTTTTGTCTCTCGATGCATTGTCGAAAGTTAGCCGGATGGTTACCATTACAATTGCAACACTGTGCTGGGCTGGTCCTGTCTTTCTTGGGGCATTCAGCCGTAGGGTGGTCTTCTGTGCATTTTACGCAACGTGGAGTTAAATTGCAATTCCTTGAAGAATGACCGAAGCCTTGGCATCTAAAACATTGTGTACCAAACGGGTTTCTAGCCTGATACTTGCGTATTTGCACTACACAGTTGCTAATATATCTGATTTTCAGGAACTTTGTAAAATCACTACCAGGTGGAAGCTGTACCAGAAAGGGAGGACATACTCCGCTGCCTTTATTGTTGTCAGGTAGTTTCATCTTGCGGACCACCGCTTCTTTAAAGCCTAGGGATTCGAGTTCCTCAGCTAGACAAACTTCAGCATAAGCGGGTAGCCCGAAGACTACCGCTTTATACCTTTTCTCATCCTTCCGTGGAAACGTATGGAATGCAAGGTCAGCAGCACGGAAACCATCTTTTACTGCTTGGTGACTTTCTGGACTATAACAAATTAACAACTAACTACGATTTTGTTGTTACCTCTATATTGTAGATCGAAGTTCTTGACATGCTTCAGATCGAGGTTTTTGATGTCTTCGTGAGTCCACTCAGGTTTCATTTGTAGGATGATTGGTGGAATATGACCTGATTTCTTCCTTGGAGTAGAAGCATCCTTGAGACGAGCAGCTAAGATATCCGTTTCCATAGGTTGATTGCTACGAAGAACACTGAACCGATTTGATGTTTTGACGGGTTCAGGTTTATTCTGGACAGTTGCAGGCCGACCAAACTTTGGCATTTTCCATTCGCTTGTATCGACTGGGTCTTCTAGCGGGCGTTTGCCCACTGAATTCGATCGAGTTATAAATCGATCCATAGCGAGCGCGTTGTATGTGTCGATGTTTTTTGGTATCGATAAATGACCGTTCCATCACTAAAGAACGCAGTAGCTCAGTGACGTAGTGACTCACACAACGGCAACGTGCGAAGACACTGGGAGACACAGAGTACGTGCACACAACTCGCGCGCGCACGGCCGAATGATGTAGCCAGTGCCATCTATCTCTTCGCCGAATTTCAATCAAAACCGTTTAGTGGTTTAGGCGTGAAAAACAAACAGACAGACAGAGTAACTGTCGAATTTATAATATTAGTATGGATTACTTACACTAGATCTCGCAAAGGGAATAAAAAAGTTGTCTTTACATCACAACTTTGTCTATGAAAAAATTAGCTTCACGTATGTCCAATCAAAATTCCAAATAGAGAGAAGGGTAAATGCTTTATGTTAAATTTTCGTACTAAGCTGCTTCTGGTAAGACTGTAAGCCGGCCCCTACATAGTTGGGAAAATGCTTGGCCGATTATGAAGACAATTCAAAATTCCACACTTTGGTGTTCCTAGAAGAAAAACTATGTAAAGCCTTGCTTTATATTCGTACTTAAAATACAGCTAACAACCGTCTAAACAATATTAAACGTCCGTATTTTGTACGCATAAAACTCAATGGTATCTGAAGCGTAAAACAGCTCAAAACATCTACAAACGTTATTGGATTTAGCTTGACAATGCAAACGTATGACACTTCACAATATACGAGTCTCGAAGTTCAACGTCGCCTTTGCTTGTGGTGACACTTCGTTACATGCATTAGTTTTGTTGAGTCTCATTTTTATGATAAAATTCCATCTAAAAGGGCAAGAGCTTTTTGCCATTTACAAGTCGAGTAGCCTGGCTCCATGCTGCTTCTGAGATTATTCACAAGATGAAAATCAAGATGCTTTAGACAAATAAATTCTATCAACGAAATCATTGCGATCAAAATCTCTAAAGTGACCCATACACTTTTTCATTTTGATCGCTATAAGCACTATCGCAATGTGACGTAATATTTTTTTTACATTTTGGCGATTCAACTATTGCCATCGCTGACATCGAATAGCATTATGTCAAAAAGAACTAGAGGAGTGGAATTCTATCGGCGATAACAATCGTTTAAAGTGCGAAATGAAGTGGTACCGAAATATCACGCAGTAAATTCCAACTATAATAAACTTTTGAAAATATTGTCTCTCATAGAATATCACGTTATATAAAGCCCAAGGACCCCACTCTCAGTATAAACCATAGTGAAGCTGTTGGTAAACCCAACAAGGCAGTCAACTTGTACAATGACCCCAAATTCCACTTAAAAAATATCTCTTAACACTTCAAAGGCAAAACAAAAGTATTATAAGGATCTCGCATAGAAGTAAGCCATGTAAAATCGTCTTGAAATCCCGAAGCTACCCTGCGGTTTTTATTACTCGCAGAATCCTCTGAAGCGAGCGGATTAGTATTCTTTTTACGTTCTTCTCGAGGTTCAAAACGATTGTCTCCTTTCTGTTTGTATTATTCCATTTTTTTTACAATAATCCTCATGTTACCTTATTTTTTCGATACGCTTTTATCGTGTAATCCCTTTCTGTTCGTTCTGGGTAGTTTATGCTTTGTGAACTTTATTGGTTTTGTTACTTTGTTTTGTGGTGTTTAGCCTGACCATGGTGTTTTTTACAGTAAAATAAGTAAAAATAATTGTAGGTGTTATAAAATAAGTTAAATAAAATCTTAATCCTCCACGGACAAGGGACGATCTGCGACTCCCGAAAAGACGGGTGATGTATTTGGTGAGCCGACTGTTGCTCTCTTATCAGGTTTATGTGCAATATGCATGTTCTAATCTCGCGACGTTATTTATGATTAAATTCTACCTGCAGTCAGCTAGCAAGTTTAATTGAAAGAAAAATCTGTTTTCTTTATATAACTACTAAAAATTCAGTTTAAAATATATTTTTTTTGTTTTCGTAACATCTAATCATTACCTAAGATTGTGTAATGCGATGTTAATACTCGTATAAAAAGTTACCATATTAATGATAATACCAGCCCGTCATTGTCCAACTACGGGGCAAAAGTCTCTTCTCATACAGAGAAGTCACCAGTCTTGTTCAAGATGAACTATATAAGTCCTTAAAAAGCTTAGAGCATTCTCATTTTTCTTGGCTTCAACTGTAACACCACAGTATAAATAATGCGTACACTTGACTCACAGGAATTGTGAACATCTTAAGCGGTGTTTCAGGTTGGATCCCCAGTTCCTGTTATTTACATCTGTGCCATAAATTGTACAGTTACGAGGTACATTCGACAAAGGAGTTTGGTATGCAGATACAATACACAAGAATTCTGCTTAATCAGCTCAAAATTCGAATATGGCACATCTCACATTTCTTAAATTTTGTGCACGTGCGTAATAACTTATTACTTTCACACACTGAGACATATTTAAATAATAGTCGATAATTCTCTTTAATTGACCTGCACAATATCTAAGCACAAAATTGGAAGATTCTTTATTCTAAAAATGTTTGTAAGAGATTACTTTTGAAAGTACTGGTGTAATTACGACAATTATTTAACTAATATAACTTTTTTAGCTTTATTGCTGAGTACCATTAGCTGATGTTTATCCCGAAAGAACTCACGGTCCCTGCGAGATAAACCGAGATAAAAGCCAATTAATGATATTAACACGCTTTTATTAGCTTGGTATGTATGTGTTACGGCTAAAGGTCGGTGTGAACGTAAACTTAAGATTAGCCGGCTAAACTTAGGTTTATCTTCGAGAAGCAGCTAAAGTTCGATAACATGTTAGTTTGCGTCGTGATATTCCATCTTTAGCCGGTTAATGTGCACATTAACCGAAACGAAACGGCTAAAAATGTATTCGATAGGCGCGCCGGGCCGGCGGAAGGCTTGAGGGGGCGCGGGCGGTGGGGAGACAACACGCGTGCACGTGGCAATGTTTTGGTTTAGTATTGCGTCATTTTTCTATGCAGTTGGTTGCGCGTATTTGCAATGTCGGCGCCTTCATCATGCCGGCTACAACTAGGTCCAGCCATTCCCTGTTGGATAAAACTAGGTCTATCCGATATCATTCCGGCTAGAACTAGGTATTGGTGCAATTTAGTTTAGTGTTTATGCAACATGGTCGACGAAGCCCCGCTGCGTGGGGCTCCTATTTCTGAATGCAGGGTCTAAAGTAACCTAACACGAAGGGGACGACGGGAGCTGAGTTCGCTCGCTTTGCTCGCTCACTTCAGCTCCCGTCATCCCCTTCGAACCTAACCTGTCCGTGTCGGGGTGCCCTAAGCTCCCGAGGTTAGGTTAGGTTAGTTTTATCCAACAGGGAATGGCTGGACCTAGTTGTAGCCGGCATAATTTTGTAATTGTAATAATTGTTACTTTGAATACCTACATAGTACATAAAAGTATGTGTAATGAAAGTGATTATTTTTTAATAAAGTTTTCGTGTCAAAATAGTAAACATTATTACATTGTTTCCTTTTCCATTTCCTTCTACATTTTTAGCCAAGGACCTGCAGCTACACCTAAGTTTAGCCGTCTAAAGATAGAACAAACTAACATTAACATTTCGTCGAAGATAAACCTAGGTTTAGCAGGCTAATCTTAAGTTTAGGTTCACACCTACCTTTAGCCGTAACATATGTAACTATGTATCAATGTAACGGAATCTTTGAACGTGATTTTTACCCCCTTCAGAACGTGAGATTGATTTGTTACTTTGCACACTTATCAAGGACCGATGACAATGCAATAATTTTGTCAAAGTCAATATATTTATTCAACTAGGCCAATAAGCAACACTTTTGAACGTCAAACAAAAATTAAAATTAGAATTTACAAGTAATAAATAAAAGTTGATTCTACCGTGCGCGTTTAAATTGTTTGTCCCATTAGCTTCAGGATTTGCGACTTTTTAGTTCAATTTACCATTAAAGAACTACAATTTATTATTATTTTCATGATATAATTGATTATTATTAAGTGATCTCAGAATATATTAAGCCTATTCTTGCATATACCTAACACATTCTTGCAAATGGATAAAACCTTACCCTCACTCTGAGGCTGACGCATTCAAAGATATATCAATTTAGAGTAGATACGTAGGCTCTTTTCTCTTTTGTTGGCTGTACCAACGATGTACACCTCGTTATGCTAAAGTGAGCCATTTTTTAAAGTTGAGGTTGTTCAGATTTTATTTCTTTATTGCTGTATTTTGTGTTTTCATTTCATTAAGCCTGATGGAGGAAGTAAGGTTAAATTCATTTATGGAAATGGTCGCTTTTTAACGCCAAGTGTTGATTTGATTGTTTAAAATAAACGCTTCGTGTTGAAGTTTACTTTTAAAATTCTTACAATGAATAGTGATATATCCCCAATTTCAGATTTAAGAATTTAAATTAAGTTTTTGCCAATTCCCAGTGGTTTAAGAATTTAAATTAAGTATTTGCCATTTCCCAGTGGTATAGAGCAGTGGTGGCCCAGTGGTATCGGCCGCGACTTATAAGTTATAGGTCGTAGGTTCGAGCCCAGGCAGGCGCTTTACTTTGTGTAAATTATTTCATCACCACTGCTCTCAAAACGATGAAGGACAACATCGTGAGGAAACTTGCATGTCCTAGAACCAAAAATACGAAGACATGTGACATCCACCAAACCGCACTGGGCCCGCGTGGTGTATAATGGACCATTCCCTCTCACAGAGAGGAGGCCTGTGTCCTAGCAGTGGGAACATTAATAGGCTGATGATGATTTGCCAATTCCTACTTTAAACCTCGCAAACTTTGGTATTAAAGTTGGGTTTGATACTTGCACATCTAATACTCAATTCAGAAACCGGGCCGTTATTTTTACCCGGCTGCAAGGAAAGGGTTATGTTTTTCGCGCGTATCTTGTATGTTTGTATGTATGTATGTTTGTATGTATGTAATATTCTTTATTAACAAGTAAATTAAGAAAAAAAACCCGCCTGCTTAAAAAGCGAACTAAAAAGCTGTAAACAAGAAAAAATCATGCTGTGCAGTCGGAGGATCAGGGGGTCAGCCAGTTTACGAATATGTATCCTCCGACTGCACAGCATTATTTTTTCTTGTTTACAGCTTTTAGTTTGCTTTTTAAGCAGGCTTTTGTTTTTTTCCTTAATTTACTTGAAAATTACAAAGCCTAACAAATGTTAATTTTTTTAATCATTAGCTTTCAATATTTAATTCCTCGTAGTTTTTAGGGTAGGGTACCTATTACTAAGAGTTCGCGGTCCGTCTATCTGTCTGTCTGTCCGTCTGTCACTAGGCTGTATCTCCTGAACCGTGATAGCTAGACAGTTGAAATTTTCACAGAACATCATCATCAAAAAAATAATTTATTTAAGTGGGGCTCCCATACAACAAACGTGATTTTTTTGTCGTTTTTTGCGATAATGGTACGGAACTCTTTGTATGCGAGTCCGACTCGCACTTGGCCGGTTTTTTAGTTATGAGATCCATCCATGCCTTTGACTCTACGTGCTTGTCCTTCACTTTGACAGTCGCTAAGAGTCTTCGAGAGCCCGAAATTCTGATAACTCTGACTGGGAACAACAATAAATTTTAGATTCTATCTTAAGAAAACCCTACCCAAAAAATCTTAAGGCGCTTTATACGTTTAAATGCAAAAACCAGTTCTAAGGGTTCCTTACACATATCTGGCGATAGGATCTTTGAATGTTCTACTTTATTTTTATCAGAAAACATTAAGGACATTACTCTGATCCTTTCCCTTTCAAAGGTCTAACAAAGCTTCTATTGGCTGTAGGTTTGTTAGGTTCAAGGTGATATCAAGGGAACGTCTCTTGGTTTTAGAGTTGGTCGTCTCGAATGATGAAGGAAAACAAACGGTTTAAATATTTCAAGTATTAATTTGGGATGTACATTTCATCATCATCCTGCCTTGTCATTTCCCAACCGTGTTAATTGTCGGCTACCAGTCTAGAAATTCAGATGAATGTCAGTATTTTACATGTAGCGACTGCCTAGGATAGAATAGAATAGAAAAGAATATATTTATTTTTAAACTTCATGCAACATAAAGTTACATAGGACAAAGACAAAGATATTTTATTTCAAGTAGGTCACCAAGCGGCACTTTTGAACGTTACATTTTACAAATAATAATAGTTGATTCTACCGTGCATTCGGAAAGTAGCTTGTAATGGAGAAGAATGCACAAGAAACTCCATACTTACTATTAAAAAAAAAAAAAAAAATTACAATATTTTGGTACTTAAGTACATACCTTGATGATTGAAATTGAGTTTATACAATACAAATATATTTATACAGTCTTCAGAAGGTCCAACAATAATTCAAAACAACAATGTTCTGCATATCACTTGTTTTTGCGCCCTAGTGGCTGTGGAGCAGGACTAGCATTTAGCCAAGCATTTTTATCAGTGATGTAATCCCCCAACTTATAATATTCCAGCCTGCATAGTGTGCGTTTTATACAAGTTTTAAATTTCGTCTCATTCAGTTCAAGAATGTGAGAATGAAAGATGAGGCTACTTTAGCCAGTCTGTAACCTGGTTGAACTAATTGGTCCCTATTTCTAGTAACATAATTATGACTGTCGCCGTTTTTACTAAAAAGATGTAAATTCTTTCTCACGTACATGATGTTTTCATAAATATATTGACAAGGAACCGTTATGATGTTAATGTCCTTAAACAGTTCCCTTAGAGAATCGCGCCGGCGAAGATTGTATATCGCTCTGATGGCTCGTTTTTGCAGAATAAAAATTGACTCAATGTCTGCAGCCCTTCCCCATAGTAAGATACTGTAAGACACAATACTATGAAAATAACTAAAATAGACTAGTCTGGCGGTATCCACATCCGTTAACCGACGAATCTTTCCAACAGCATAAGCTGCCGAACTCAGCCGCCCCGCAAGGCATATCAAATGAGGACCCCATTGCAACCTTGAGTCTAGCGTGATCCCCAGGAAAACCGTTTTATTGACGAATTCTAGCTTCTCCTTGTTTAATATAATGTCACAATCAGTACTTTTGACATTCGGCAAGGAAAATTTTACGCACTTGGTTTTTTTACCATTTAAAACTAAATTATTGGCAGTGAACCAATCCTGAACCTGCCGTACCGCGTTATTTACGTCGTCAACCTGACAAGTACGTGTATTTATTAAAAAAAATAAAGATCAGCAAATAACACCATGTTAAGTTTGTTTTCCAATTGTTTTGTTTTCCAATCCTTAGGCGGACTTAATGCCTGAGGCATTCTCTACCAGTCAACCAAGGGTGGTGCAGAGATAATATGGTAGGTGCATAAAAAAAGTTATAGTAAATGGATACAATAGTAGATATATATAGCTAAAATAAACATGCTTATATATTTAATACTTACTCTTCCCCGCGGCTTCACTCTTGTGGACCACCCCACAGGACCGGTTTTCGGGATTAAATAATAGCCTTTGTCACTCAGGAATAATGTAGCTTTCTATTGGTGAAAGATTTTTTTAAATCGGTCCAGTAGTTTCGGAGCCTATTCGGTACAAACAAACAAACAAAATGTTTCCTCTTTATAATTTTAGTATAGAAGAAATACATAAATATAAATACATATATATCATGTTATAGAAAGGCGTTTTATTAAGACGACTCTGCTAATCGTGTAGAAAATATTTCCACAACTTCCGCTAAAATGCATACTAACTGGTAACCTTCCTGATATTGAGTGGAAGCGCATTCCAGAGAAGAATGGACTGAATACTGGACTGACAATTTATTGTACACCAAAAAATGATATTACACATCTCTTTTACAAGAAAACTTATTTCTATGGGTACAAAAGCGGCCTTATTGCTGACAACGATATCTACCAGATAACCTTTGGATGGACCTAAAGAACTTAGAATAAAACAGGAGATAGTCTGTGGTTTACTGCTACATTAAAAACAAAACAAATACAAATTTGTAGTACTAACAACAAGGCTCAGGAAAATCGGTGGCTCGTTTAGATGTCAATGTGTGCGCTTTTATAATAAGCTTCCAAGCCACGTACCAGTTCTAAGTCTTAATAAATTCAAATCATTCATTAAACGTAAGTTGTGCCAGAAAGCGTTTTATACCATTAAAGATTACGTTGAGGACAAAAAGGCTTGGGATTAAGCTGCTCCAATTAAAAATTAATTTTGATATTTTATATTTTCCACCGTGAATTCAGTTTTTTTTTTTTGGTTTTCTTGCAATGACAAGAATATTTACTTTTTAAAGTATTATATTATTTTATTTTAATTATTGTGAATGTGAAGACTATGTGGACCATTTTTTTAATTTTTTTTTTTAATTTATCTTAGTTTTTAATCGTGATCTGGCTGATTAAGTAGTTTATGCGGCCTACCCGAATGTCCTTTCTTTAGTATTGTTCGTCGAATCGTTGAGATCCTTAAATTCTGTGTTGAGCTGCTCGATTATTGACAAATGCTTGCAATGACTGGATAGGTCCACTCAATCTGGCTGGTTCTTTCCTCAAAAGACCATTTCAGACATCAATCTACATGGTCTTCACATGATCTAACCAAGATTTTTGTTTTGTCTGGACTTTAAAAGAGACCTCTGAGTTTTTTTCGGCCTTTCTTCTCAGAGTAGTCAGATAGGAAACGCCGACCTCATCTAGTTTTAAAAATATGATCGACATGTAAAAGTGTTTGTACAAACCAACTTACAGAAGTAAAATCATTTATCATTAAAATATAAATACATTTATAAAAAAATTCAATACTATAATAAGTACTTTTTCTTTCTTTTGTTCTAAATACTATACATAAGCTAATATATAAACATACATAGGATAAGATAGCTGGACCCCCCTTTCTGAACTTAGAGTCCCATTTGATCCGTTGTGCGTACAGGCTTCCTCTCTTTACAATACTATAATAAATACTTTTTCTTTCTTTTGTTCTAAATACTATACATAAGCTAATATATAAACATACATAGGATAAGATAGCTGGACCCCCCTTTCTGAACTTAGAGTCCCATTTGATCAGTTGTGCGTACAGGCTTCCTCTCTGTGAAAGAGAATGGGCGGTAAACCACCACGCGGACCCACGGGATGTCACATGTCTTCGTATTACTGGTTCTAAGACCGGTTTCTTCCCGATGTTTTCCTTCGCCGTTTTGAGAGCAGTGGTGATGAAATAATTGACACAAAGTAAACCGCCTGCCTAGGTTCGAACCCACAACCTACAACTAGTAAGTCGCGCCGTCACCACGCTACCTAGCGACTGCCTCTCTAAACTCTACGAATAAGCCATTGGATAACACGAAACCTCTTGTCAAGACTGGAGTCAGATTATTCCTTCCTCTGACTACCCGTAACGACTGTCAAAGGTGGAGGAGACTCAGTATGTAACCATCAAGTCATCCATCCACGGACCAACCTCGACAAGCGTTGCTTAACCTTAAAGATCATCCCGTGTGGCTGTTACTATTTAGCCACAAGCTACACTAACTTTGAAGATCGGCCACAAGCTTCTGATAGCCCTACGACGCTCACGTCTAGAAAGTTAATAATAAAGTACAACATTTTTTAATATCATGATCCCTAATCTTCGAAAACTTTTTAAATACCTAAGAAAACAGTTTCCTTGAAAACCAAAGACTAACTAGGCCACGAAAATAATTAAAGGCGTCATCAAAGATCTTTTCAGAAGATTACAACTTCCTTTCTTTACACGCGACTTAACGATCTAAGATTAAGCACAGACCTGCGATTGCTAACTGCCTAGACTGTCTTAACACATCAACTGATTTGTCTTTTTCCAATTATGTTGGAGTCGGCTCCCAGTCTCACTGCCTATCTGACCTGCAACCAAGTTACTGGATATGTCTACTTAACACCTTGGTCAAACTGGTGGTCAAACTTTCGAGCATCCGACGTCAAATATTTCTACTGCTGGAACTCATGAAGTGGACCGTAATAAACAACGCGTGCGGTTTGTGTACGTTGAAAACTTGTCGGTGCTCTCACGACGATGTGGTCCTTCAACGATTTTAAGAAAAGTAGGTATCGCTTTATAAGAATGCAGCGCTTCCATTCGCAAACAATTTCATGAGACCTACAACAAAAAAAAAAAAACAAAAGATTTTTTTTTGTAGGTCTTTTTTTTATTTGATATGGGTTTGTTCATGACTCTAGTAAACTTAACTATCTAACAAGCTAGTGAAGCTAGCTAGCTTTCTTAACTTTATTTTTTGATACAAAATTAAATTTATTTTAATTTTATCTGTTTTGTGTATAACAGCAGCCCCTAGCCAAGTTACAAACGTTTCGTATCGAATATCTTTCTACAATCGTTAACGCCTTCTATGCGTATGGTCTGACCACGTCACTTAAGGTTACACTAGTCAACGGCACGAACTATTTTGTGCGCGGGGTTAAAATGCATTTTATATCAACTGACAACACGTGCGGAAGACATAGATGCTGTGATGAGCAGTAGGAAGCTAGTTCACGTACAAATACACATTTTTGCAAATTTGTAGCGAAATGGATAAGGACTTAGGACGAAACCAAGCGCGCGAAATTTTATAAACAGACCTTTGGGAGTCTGGATATCATGAAGAAACGACTAAACGTATCTGTTCAAAATAAAATTATTTGCATTGTTGAACTACTAATTTATCCCTGTATGGGATACGAAACGAAACGCGAAAATGCGATAAAATTAGTGTCAAAATGTGGAACGTTCCGCGCTCATAACTTTCAAATATTGACTTTTTTAATTTTATGTTTCCATACAGGGCTAGATAATTATGAGACCAATTGATATCACTTTTTATTTTGAACGTACATTGTCAAACAGTGGAATAATCCCTAGACTACGTTTGTATGGAAGAATTTTCGACCTTTACCTTAACGTTCGACGTGCGTTATCGATTGTAGATTGTCAACTTGGATATAGGTACAGAACTGCTTTGATGCAGTTGTGCGCACTAACTTAGCTATCCAAAATATGATAGAGACCAAATAAGTATTTTGTCCTTAATTACATCTTTCTTTTGTCTTGTAATCTAACATCCCTTGTCAAAAACTTTGGCTATTTTATTACAAACTTCCCCCTTTTCACAATAAATACTTTTTAATATTCGCCTCTTCGAAGTTCAAAAGGATTCGAGGCGGAGGCTTTTAGCACAGTTATTGGCTGACTGTGAAGTGTGAGCGAGCCAATTCTGAATTCTCCTTTTGGTATAGAATAGGTACTAGTAAGGTTATACGGTGCATTCACGTGTCCGTTTGAAGCAACGCACATTCATCAAATAAAGAGCGAGTGGGCAATTCATTTCGAGTTGTCAGTTTGTTTTCGTTCATGGAACGGTCAGGTTAGGAGTGCCTAACCACCCCCCCGGTGGGTTCCCGCATTGTCGATGCGGGGGGGCTCAGTAGCTGTGGCTTGGAAAACCACGGTGAAGCGAAGAGGAACCCAAGGAGGGGCCGCTCGTCAGGGCTTTTGCCGATAAGCCGACGACGTAGCGGCCAATAAGTAGGTTGCGGTGCCGTATGGGCGCCATCGCAACTGAGGCGGGCCGCGATGTGGTATGGTAGGCATCGCGGCTGAGGGTTGGAGGCCACGGCGGGAGAGGAGTGCCGGTATTACGGTGCGCCGCTCGCCCTACTCTCCGCGGCCTGCACGGGGCGCCACCGTCTGATGGCTGACGCGGTGGGGCCGCAGGGGTGGAGGAGTGTCGGTATAGCGTTGGCCGCTCTCCCTATCCCCTGCGGCCGAAAAGTGGTAGATGGCGGGGCCTCTGTCCTGACCCGTCACAGGTGGACCAAGGATGCCACACACGGGGTCGTCTGGCGCCCATGTGCCAGTTTGGTCCCTGGGGTGGATACGGCGTGCAAAGTGTTCTTGTACGATGTATGCTTCCACGTTCCAGTATTCCCGCCATAAGCAGCACAGGAGGACACCGTGGAGTTTTACTGGGTTAGAGTCCCACATAACTGCGCTATCTCCCCGTGGTAGCGCAGTATGCATGAGCATATCTCCATGCTAAATTAAAAGGAGTGCCTTACCAGAGACAAAGTGTGTCTCACCGCCAGCGACGAAGTGATTAGCTATCGACTATTTTCTCGCTGAAGAAACTAACGAAAGATAAAGATCCCGTGTCAATAAAAGAGACATATAATATTTATTAACAGTTGATCTCTGGCTGTTCACACTCATCATCATCATCATTTCAGACGAAAGACATCCACTGCTGGACATAGGCCTCCCCCAAACGTCGTCACACTGATCGGTACTGTGCGTTTCGCATCCACCGACGCCCGCAGCCTTGCCTTGACTAAGTCGTCGCTCCACCTAGAGGAAGGCCTTCAAACGCTGCGTCTTCCGGTACACGGTTGCCACTCTAGAAATTTTCAACCAACCAACGGCTATCCGTTCTGGGAGCAATGTGCCCTGCCCACTGCCACTTAAGCTGATCATTCTTCGGTCTATGTCGGTAACTTTGGTTCTCTTGCAGATATCTTCATTTCTCATTCGATCATGAAAGGAAACTTCCACTGAGCATAATGCTGTGCTGTAGGTCTCCTACGGCACAGCATTATGCTCAGTGGAAGCCTTGTTGCCACAGTCACGACACGCATCTGCTATTACTTATCAATCATCCTACTAGGTACTTAAATTTACTATTTTGTTTTAATCTTACGTTTCTTCACTAACATAATTTATGTACTTACTAATACTATCGTTAAGGGTTTAATTTAAGGAAAAATCAAAAAAATTGTGTCGTTTTTGTGGCGAATAAACACTTTTTCTTTCTTTCTTTCTTCTTTTCTTTCGACTCAATCAGCTGATTCAATTAAGAGCCACCATGTAAGAATGTTTTATTCTTACATGGTGTTGTTTTAAACCTCATGGTGTTGTCTAGTGACCGCAAGCGCTACTTCTGAGCGTGATTTATGTTCGATTCCGCGGTCGGGTAAAGTGTTATTAAGTTTTTCCATCTACAATTTATGAGTAGCACCCTGGACTCTGGATTTGTGTCCGGTTCATCATCAGCCTATAGCAGTCCACTCCTGGACATAGGCCTTTCCAATTGCACGCTATTTGCTTCGATCTCCGGCAACTCTTATCCAGCTGCTACCAGCCAACCTGCGAAAATCGTCGCTCCACCTAGCCTGAGGGCATCCTACCTTACGTTTGCCAGTTCACGGTCTCCACTCAAGAACACGTCTACCCCTCCAGTCATCGGTTCTACGGCTAATATGCCGGCCGGCCCATTGCCACTTCAGCTTGCTTACTCTCTGAGCTATATCAACAAATTTGGTTCTCATACCTAGTTCGGATTTGTGCCCAGTTGAAATATGTTTTGCTAATCTGAAGGTAGTCTTTGCGAGGGTCATGGCACTTTCGTCTGCGATCAAAATTCATCAACATGTATCTAAGCGGCGATAAAGTGCATAAACGTTCTCAAATATGGACGAAATCGAAATTTATGCTCGGTAGTATGTTAGAGCTTAGAGCTATTAATGCACTCCATAAAGCGGCTTTTCGAGAGAATAGGCGTATTGAATATACGCGAATTTAGAACATAAAAGTTTAGTGCTAGTACATGAGGCTTTGTGATAACACGCTACAATGAATGATCGTAAAAAACAACGGCCAGGCAAATAGTTATATTGTTTCAAGTCTTCATCACAGTCATTTAACTATTCGGGATATCTTACACCTAAAACAAACTTAACATTGAGAAGTTCCAGTGGCCATCTGTGGTCTTTTTCATCAGTTTCACTTCACCAAATGATAATTTCTGAATGCAAATGCTTGCCATGTTGATGAAAATACCAAAATCGCTACATGTATGCCTTTAAAAATGTAGGAGTTCCCTCAATTTCCATGGGCAACCCTCATCAAATCCGGTTACAATGGGACTACCTCGAGAGTTTACCATTTCAAACAAAAAAAATATTTTCAAAATTGGTTCACAATTGACAAGGTAATCGTTGAACATGCACAAAAATGAAAAACAAACATAAAATCGATCATAGAACCTCCTTTTTGGGAAGTCGGTCAAAAACCAGACTGCATAAGAAGCGAACTAAAAAAGTGTAAAGGAGAAGAAAATTCATGCTGTGCAGTCGGAGAATACAATCGAGAGCTTACTGATCAAAAACATAATTATGTATCCTTCAACTGCACAGCATGATTTTCTTCTTTTTAATGACTTTTTAGTTTGCTCAGTTGAGTTTAATTTTTTTTATAAGTCACCAATCAATCTGTCTAGCCTTTGTCCAACTATGTTGCAGTCCAGACTAACCGTTTGCAGCTATACACCAGTTTTTACGTGAAGAAATCTCTTCCAGTAATTGGGTAATATGACAACCCTTGACAAGATGTTTCAGATTTTCTAGCTTCTAACTATCTGTAACAACTTTACATTTCGCGCAGAATGCAAGTATTTTCGTGGCTTTGAACCCAGCCAGGCGCTTAACTTTGTGTAAATTATTTCACTACCACTGTTCTCAAAAACGGTGAAGGAAAACATCGTGAGGAATCCGGCATGTCTTAGGACCAAAAATTCGAAGATATGTGAGACCCACCGACTCGCACTAGGCCTGTGTCCCAGCAGTGGGAACATTAATAGGCTGATGAAGCTGATGCAAGTGTGTTATATAGAGCGACGGATTTGTAGTGCCCACTTTAGTAATTATTATGGAAGGTGTTTTTTTTTAGTCCCAACTATTTTTAATGACCTTTCTTTAGATATAAACAGTTGTATCACAAAAGCATCCTTTAAAAATAAAATACACAAATACATCCTTAATACATTTTGTCAAGGTCTCATTGTAAAAAATATATGTTAATACTAAATACAAAATAAAAAAAATTACAACCGACTTCCAAACAAAAACACTACAAAGTGAAAAATAACATCAATTTCGGAAGTCGGTGTTCCTTTTTTCGTTTCTTTGTTTTTTGACACCGACTTCCGAAATTGATGTTATTTTTCACTTTGTAGTGTTTTTGTTTGGAAGTCGGTTGTAATTTTTGTTAAAAAGTTTTTTATTTTTCACTTTTTAGTTGTGGTAGGTACATAATGGACCAGTTCTATAGGCTAGGTACCTATAACGTCCAAAGTGAAGCCAGAATAGATAAACCCAATAACATGAAACTTAAATAAACAAAACCGGTGGAATGAGAGTATACCAGGGTGAACTGTTCATACCTGCGTACTCCTTTAAAGCGTACCAGAGTGATGTTATGTTATGAAATGGTGTTAACAATAAACAGATATGCGATTGCAGCTATCCCGAGTGATTTGCCGTCATTTATTGAAGAGTTCTGATGTATATCTCCGAAGTTCTTCATCAAATCATGATGAAAATTAAATGGGACCACATGACAAACACCAGCTTTCGAATAAAAAAAGAATCATCAAAATCGGTTCACCCAATAAAAAGTTCTGAGGTAACACACATAAAAAAAAATACAATCGAATTGATAACCTCCTCCTTTTTTGCAAAGTCGGTTAAAAAAAAAACACAATCGAATTGATAACCTCCTCCTTTTTTGCAAAGTCGGTTAAAAAGAGTTACGTCTGCCAAAAAAACTGCATTGCCGTTTGGCAGCGGTAATATTTATATCGTAACAAATGTTTTTTTCTGTGAATAAACTTTTTAATTTAAAAAAAACTTGAGAGGTGTCAAGGGACACCCGGATGGAACGAAGTTCCTTTAGTATATATGTTACGGCTAATACCCGAAGCGCGGCTACACCTAGTTTTAGCCGGTTAGAACTAGGTGTAGCCACTTACTCTTGGTTAAACCTAGTACGAGCCGATTGTTTTCGGGTAAAACTAGGTCTAGCCTTCATCATGCCGGCTACAACTAGGTCCAGCCATTCCCTGTTGGATAAAACTAGGTCTATCCGATATCATTCCGGCTAGAACTAGGTATTGGTGCAATTTAGTTTAGTGTTTATGCAACATGGTCGACGAAGCCCCGCTGCGCGGGGCTCCTATTTCTGAATGCAGGGTCTAAAGTAACCTAACACGAAGGGGACGACGGGAGCTGAGTTCGCTCGCTTTGCTCGCTCACTTCAGCTCCCGTCATCCCCTTCGAACCTAACCTGTCCGTGTCGGGGTGCCCTAAGCTCCCGAGGTTAGGTTACGCTAACCTTTTTTTTTTTTTTTTGGTTTCGTTTGGAAAAATGCATTGCGCATCATGTGGGACTCCCCGGTCTGCTTCCGGTATACCCACTAAAAAACCCAACGGCACTCCCGCTTCGTCTTAGTGGAGGAGGACTGGGAAACCGGCAGAGCCTTTACTTCCAGTCCCCCGCCGACGACTGCCCGCTCTCCCACAGCGGGCCCCTCATGCCCCTCTCAACGGAGGGGCCCGGGAATGACCGCGAGTGCTCGGCCATTCCCTCCCGCGGGTGGTGATGTGCGATGCGGGCGAAGGGGCCCCCGCACCTGTCACCCGCGTATCACCACCTTCGCCTCCTTTTGCGATTTGCCACCCTCGCAAAAGGAGGCGACCGCTGCCCAGACCCGTCGCCTTCCAGAATGGCGCTACCCACGCCAGGAAGCGAGGGGTCCAGGCCCACCGACGCGCCGCAGTCATGGCACGCCGGAGCTCCCCCTGTGACGGGTCGGGTCTGTGGCCCCGTCACCTACCACCTTTCGGCCGCAGGGGACAGGGACAGCGGCAACGATACACCGATAGTCCTCTTCCCCTGCGGCCCCACCGCGTCCGCCATCTGACGGTGGCGGCCCCGTTGAGGCCGCGGAAGGTAAGGGAGAATGGCCGAAGCCACACCGACACTCCCCTCCCCGCCGCGGCCCCCCGCACTCCGCCGCGATGCCCCCCCCATCAGAGGGGGGCATCGCAGCCCGCTCAGTTGCGATGCCGCTACAGGCGGCACCCGCGGCACCGCAACTATTGGGCCACTCGTCGTCGGCTTATCGCCAAAAGCCTAGACGAGCGGCCCCCGCCTAGGTTCCTCTTGGCTTCACCGTGGGTTTCCGCCACCACGGCTACTGAGCCCCCCCGCCACGACAAGGCGGGAACCAATTCGGGGGGGAGGTTAGGCTAACCTTTTTTTTTTTTTTTTTTTGTTGCGCTGGGAAAAATGCATTACGCATCATCCTCCCTCCGGGGGAAGGGAGGGGTATGTGGGACTCCCCGGACTGTCTCCGGTATACCCACTAAAAAACCCAACGGCACTCCCGCATCGTCTTAGTGGAGGAGGACTGGGAAACCGGCAGAGCCTTTACTCCAGTCCCCCGCCGACGACTGCCCGCTGTCTCACAGCGGGCCCCTCATGCCCCTCACAACGGAGGGGCCCGGGAATAACCGCGAGTGCTCGGCCATTCCCTCCCGCGGGTGGTGATGTGCAATGCAGGCGAAGGGGCCCCCGCACCTGTCGCCCGCGTATCACCACCTTCGCCTCCTTTTGCGATTTACCACCCTCGCAAAAGGAGGCGACCGCTGCCCAGACCCGTCGCCTTCCAGCATGGCGCTACCCACGCCAGGAAGCGAGGGGTCCAGGCCCTCCGACGCGCCGCAGTTATGCAGGCACGCCGGAGCTCCCCCTGTGACGGGTCGGGTCTGTGGCCCCGTCACCTACCACCTTTCGACCGCAGGGGACAGGGACAGCGGCAACGATACACCGACAGTCCTCTTCCCCTGCGGCCCCACCGCGTCCGCCATCTAACGGTGGCCCCGTTGAGGCCGCGGGAGGTAAGGGGCTAACCTAACCTAACCCCTGTTACTTGTTTCAACTTGTTTGCATCTAGTTTTATCCAACAGGGAATGGCTGGACCTAGTTGTAGACGGCATGATGAAGGCTAGACCTAGTTTTACCCGAAAACAGTCGGCTCGTACTAGGTTTAACCAAGAGTAAGTGGCTACACCTAGTTCTAACCGGCTAAAACTAGGTGTAGCCGCACTTCGGGTATTAGCCGTAACATATATATATGTGTATACATATATATATATACACATACATATATATATGCATATATACTCTCTCGACCAGGCGCGGATGTACTTTAAGTTCACTCGTGCGCTGAACTGCCAGATTTTAATAGGTTTAGAAAAAAATAAAAATGTTTAATAATATCTGATTAACGATCTATTCAATATTCACGAAATTATGACGAACCAATTTAAGCTCTTTACTAAAGTAATAAGACGTATATTGCGGTAAAAATATTCCCCGTGCGGCAGCCTGAAGCGCACGGCGAGAGTTCATACAACTTCTAAACAAGCGAAAATGCCTGGCGCGTGAGACAGAGATAGTTCAATAGAAAATGTACGGCAAAATATGGCCAATTTCGTGCGCCGCCCCAGCGAACTGAAGATTACCGAGAGCGGGCGAGGTTTGACGAACGCAATTTATCTTCGGGTCGAGTACCAACATTACAAGTTGTACAACGACGTAACTAGATGGCGTTGGCGTCGAATTAGAAGTAGCGAGGTTGTTTGCCGATTTACATAGGCTCCTGTGAATTTTAGTAAATCTAACACAATTACCCAGTGAGACAGACAAATGCACTACTATTTCTAGGATCCACCAGCCGCCTCGACTTCGTAAACACAGTAGCGTATAGGTTAGAACACGCACGAAACACGCGCACGCCGCACGGCTTACACCTATAGCAAAAAGTGTCATTACAACTTTTCGTGAGATTTTTTTCCGTCTAGCCCCCTTTCGCAACGCGCGATAAGGAACTTCGTTCAAAAAAAAGAATTATTTGGCCTGCGCAACTTAGCAACTGAACACTTACGCCTTGGCAAGAATTATGACAGATTATAGTTGCTGATTACTTGAAATTAAGAATTACAAATGACATCCGGGACCAACGGTTCTATTTGATTTCGAGACACGGAAGAGGTTTGGTATGTAATGGAATATCTTGCTCATTCATCCATAGACCGACTAATGCCCGGTTTTTCTAAAGTCCCTAGGTAAATCCATACTAAATTTATAAATTCTAAATTTACTCTGTCTGTCTGTCTGTCTGTTGCCTTTTCACGCCTAAACCTCTGAACGGATTTCAATGAAATTCAACAAGGAAATAGATGTCCTTCCCCAGGATGCCACGTGCGGCTATTTTTGCTCCTCGCTCGGTAATAAACTAATAAGTAAAAACGTATAGACTGTAGTAAAATAACAACGGCCGAGCAAATAGCTAATCTGACTTTTGTAAAAAAAAAAAATATTTTGTTTTTACAAAAGTCAGACGTAACAGGACATGTGGAAAAAGACAATTGTTTTTGGCAAATCGTTTATTTTCTCGATTCTATCGTATATTAACCCTAAATATAAGGCTAAAAGCGTCTTAGTGTTTTTGTCACCGACCAGCCTTTTCTAGTAAAAACTATGTCGAAGAAATCCTCCATAGCAAACGCGTATAACGTTACTTGCTCGATTCTATCGAATAACACACTTAAATATAAGGCTAAAGCATCCTGGTGTTTTGTGATTCCGATCAGCCCGAGTTTCAAAACTGAATCCGGGCGCCCCAACTCCACGTAGTCTTTTGGCTGCTAACCCTAGAGTGTATATAAAAATCGGAGGCGCAAAGGGAGAGCAAGCCGAAGCTGCTAAAGTGAGCATGGGTGACTATCTTTTGTTGCATAAGCAATTTTAAAGTGAAACAATACCCACATGTTAAGAAATACGCTGCTGAAATTGTGGAGTAAATTTTTCATTATTTTGGCGATAGGCCATTAATACACCCCATTTTCGAGATATAAGCAAACTAGCTGTCCCACACCGCTTCGCTCCCGTCAACTAGCTACCTTAGGTAGGTAGCCAGTTAACCCATCCACCCTACATACCGAAAGCTTTCAAAAGTAATATTTTTTCCCGTTTTTGCAACATTTTTCATTTACGCTCCGCTCCTATTGGTCGTAGCGTGATGTTATATAGCCTATAATCTTCCTCGATAAATGGACTATCTAAGACAAAAATATTTTTTCAATTCCAACCAGTAGTTCCTGCGGTTAGCGCATTCAAACAAACTCTTCAGCTTTATAATATTAGTATAGATTTAGAAAAATAAAATTTATCTGTTTTTGCACTCGAAGTCAAGGGGTTAGTAGTATCAGGGCACTGGAAATCAAAAACTCCCACGGTCACTTGACCATGACTTGCAAGGTCACTCGACCTTGACCTCCGAGGTAACTTGAACTGTAGTATCACTTGACCATGACCTCATAGTCGCCCTCATAGGCACTTAACCCTAAAGCCACTCTCAGCTAGACCTCAATGTCACTAACCATGAGTATTGACCTTTTACTGCTCCTGAGAAACACAGATCTTAAATTTCGGAATTTTGACGTTGACCTCAAGGTTAAAGACCATAAGGTCAAGGTCAATGCCTTAAGGTGTCTCATGATGTTCCCCCACCCTACTACTCCGACATCCCACCGGGTCCTGAAGGCTTGATTAGGCGATGGTTTTTAGTGAAATTTATCGATGTCCTTTTTTATAGTGCCCCGTTTCGTATCCACAGACACAAAAGTCTGTGCAGCCCAATAAACCACAAAGGGTACCTCTATTTGCCCTACAAACCCACAGACTTCTTAAGCATGACCAGGCAATCTCTCTGAAAATATATTTAGCACTCCAAAATCCCGAGCCGGCACCAGATAGTGTACGAGCTATATCCTGACGTCATTCAGCGTTGAAGTGTCAAACATGTGTACCATAAAACATTTTAGAATACACTTACATAAATTGAACTACCCCGTTACCCGCCAAACTATTCCAATATGGCGATAGAAGGGAAGTTAGGAGTTCGCTACGGGTCAACTTTGAATGGTCAGTACAACCGTCTCTTGCGCTTGGCAATGTTATTTTTGTTTTCAGGCAAAGTAAAGTAGGTCTTATTGTGGGGGTGTAAGTGTGTTGTTGGATGTATGTTTATGTTGGTTTTCAGCACACGTCGGCCGCATTCCGTTGGAAAGGAACTCAATTTTACGGTAGACATGCACTTATAATACACGGATACGTGTAAACTTGCAAGAAGTGTCAAGAGCAGGCTTTAACATTAGAGCTTTTGTAAATTACTATATCTAGGAAGTATGGAACATATATTGCTCATTATACACGTAATTTTGCTATGATTACCTAATAATTCGTAACAAACTGAAGTAACCAACATGAAAACTACAGTAACAATATTAAAACCCACCCGCTTTACTCCTGTTGCAGGAACCGAGCATTGTTTCGAGATCAAAGATGCCTATGGTGCTCAGTTATAATGTAGCTTTCTATCAACAATCAATGAAATAATCAGATCAGCACATTGAGAGATTACCTGTGAAAAACAAACAGACACACGCTGTCAAAATTAGCGGAACAAGGAATTTTAGTCACAACACTTTTGTTTTTACTGTTGCTCGGTGGTTTTCTACGTTATTCGAACTTACATCATTTGGAGAGAATTTTGCTAACTTTATGGTTTTGTTTTAAAATTTCGTAAATTGTTAATTAAGGTGCCTCCCCGAGCATTACGCCGCGCTACTAACACTAATGGATAGACAATTTGATAACAAACATTTTGTAAGTTTTATTTTTTTCAAAAGACCAATATTCGATTTTATAAAGATTTTATTCTATAATCTGGGCGTATTCACTACCGTAATTCATGCGCCACTAGTGCCGCTAGGCCAATAGGAATGCTCATATCTCATGCTGATTTTTTGGTCAGGGTACGGCCTTAACATACTGACGAGTTATTTTTTTCATTTTTAATGTCTAGATTTTTTTCGAAGTTAAGGACAAACCAACTTTACGCAAACTAAGAGTAGTTTGCGTAAAGTTGGGCTATTAAAGGCCGTTTTAGCAAGAAATGAGCTGGAGGACGTTCGAGGTGCAACAGAAAGTGAGTTTATTGTAAGAAGGAGGTTGAAAGAACTGGTTTTGGTTCCTTCGTCCCCGCCACTTTTTCAACTCCAGTCTATCTTGATTATGTCAATATTGCAGTTTTGGCGGCGCCGACGATATCACCAGACATGCATCCGATAGTTTATACTCCCAACACCTGTCAATGTGGGTGAACTGCGAAGCGCCGTTGTAAAGAATGATAGAGACTACCACAGGTCTAGGCGGGTGAAAAGTTTATTAAGATCAAGTGGATGAAATACGCAATATAATGTGATATTATCTTATTGTAAAAATGGTTTTTTAAATAACTTTTCTTCCAACTATGCTTTAATTTCAGCACAATCACACTAAAAACTCAGTACAAAGCGAGTCTTTAATGCTCTAGAGCAATAAAAATGTATGAAATTTCATTATTGCACAGTTTTTTTTTTAATCGCACCAAAAGGTGCCAACCTCAGTGGATTAGCTATATTCAGCCAGCCGATATCAATACTTTTTTTTTACGTACGTATTATTCGTTTCTATCCTACTTGTTCCAATTTTAAAAAATGATTGCTGCTAACTCTGATTTAAAAATGAAAGAAATTTAAAAAAGTGATTTTCGACATCGCCGCGCCCATCTACTTCCCGTGATAACGACTTCATTGTAACAAATCAGCCAGGCCCATCTACCTCGTCTGATAATATTATTCAGTCCCAAGTTAAACTAACAAATATAACTTTGCCCAATAAAACTCTTAACCTTACGTTTAATAATTGCTCAAGTATAACTTTTAATTTCAATAATTAAACTTCTATTTTAACTGTTTGATATGAGTTTCTTTTATCTACTATTCCTATAGGTAATAGTTTAAAGAAAAGCAGATTATGCACCTCGCTTTAAGTAATTTATATAGCCCTCGTGCCTGTTAGACCCTCGCTAACGCTCGGGCTCTAAATCAGGCACTCGGTGCGATAATAAATTACTTTGTGCTCGATGCAATAATCTACTATTATTACCTTTCCTTTGTAACCTTAAAAAATCAACAATGTCCAGTTTTCCAATTAAGTCATATTACTCACAAAAACTGTACTAGACGCGATCTTATTTTTATTTTCATAGGTGTATTTTTAAGAAACGATAAATGTCTTAACATAAGTTTAAAAAAAAACTAAAGCCTGTTCGATAGCTCAATAAGTCAGGACATATTAAAAATAGTTGTCATGTTCATAAAACAGTAACCGCAATGACTTACCGACCACCTATTAGTCTAATTAAATATTCTAATCGTTTATATCTTATCTATCGCACTGATTGCTATCATTGATATGATCAATTAGAATAACTGTATAAAATGTTCATACTACGAGTACATTATCAACAAAGCGTCGCAACTATCAAGGAAAATGTTAGGAAAAAACCTACACTCTAATAAGCAATTACCCACATATACATAGGTACATCTGTAGTACATGTATATGTCATGGACCAAGTGATCAATAAGGGCACTATGTATAATGCCCGGGTATTATGAATCTAGTCAAGTCAAATCGGATAATGTAATGTATACTGATTTAATCTTCTATATTTATCACATTGTTTGGTCATTATGAATATTGCTACTTAGCGGTTGGGCATTTCGATCACTTCTCTTCTTATTCGTTTTCTTCATTTCTGAAGGTCCTGAAAAGCTTTGACGGAGTCAACGACGAGGTGCTTCCAAGCCACCCTGTCTTCGGCTCTTCTCATAGCAGTGGTTACCGTGAGTCCCGTAATGGCCCTGATCTGGTCAGACAAGCGAGTAGGTGAACGTCCACGTGGTCTTTTTCCGTCCGCCTTTCCCACTACAACCAGTTTTTCCAGGTTGTCTGGCTGTCTCCGGGCGATGTGACCAAAGTAACTTAGGACTCGTTGGTAGCAGATCGTGGAGAGCCTAGTTTTGATGTTCAACTGGTGGAGAATGGACTTATTCGTGCGCTTGGCTGTCCATGGTATGCGCAACATCCTTCTCCAGCACCACATTTCAAACGCCTCTATCTTTTTCCGATCCACCGAGCGAATTGCCCAAGACTCGGAGCCGTAAAGAAATATCGAGAATACCAGAGTTCTCACGAGTCTCTTCTTAGTGTTATTGGAGACATTTCTGTTCTGCCATATCCACGACAACTTGCTCATAGCAGCCTTGGCCATCTGCGTGCGCCTCCGGATCTCCCCCTCGCAGCCTCCCTGATCAGTTATCATGGAGACCAGGTACACAAATTCACCCACGAACTCCAGATCCACAAGTTCGCCCGTTCGTGCGATTAGTCCAGCTCGGTCGATGATCATCACTTTGGTCTTAGATTTGTTAATCGACAATCCTACCATCTCGCTTTCACGCTCCACTCTAGCAAATAGCTGCGCGAGTTCGCGCTCAGAGGATGCAAACAAAGTGGTGGGCATTTCTATAATTAAAGGTTAATGAATTAGTCCAAGTGCGAACGAGGCGAGCTCGGGAGCTTAAGGAACACCGATAAGAATAAAAAAAAATAAAAACAAATTGCCCGGGCATTATGAATAATGCCGTACTAATCACTTGCTCCATTACATATATATATACAAATAAATAGAATTTTACGAACCAGAACCTATATTGATGCATGGTAACAACAGTTTTCGAATGACAAAGTTAATTTTGTCCCATCGTTAGAGCAATGTTTGGTACTTTCATTGCTTATGAACGTCAGGAATGTTACCTAATTATTTTGGTGAATGTAGCTGTATAGCGTAACTCTCGGCACGCGAGTCCGACTTGCACTTGGCTGGATTTTTTTTAAATTTTTGTCTGTTTTTTCCAGGTCATCTCTGAAACAGGTAAATCGATTTTTACGGGCTTTTCTATGGCAGATAGCTGATGTTAAAAGTAGTGAGTAGCTAATGCTACTTTTATTTTGGAAAAAGATTAAGAGCTCCGCGTAAAAAAAACCCTTAATTTTTTATGTTCAAGATGAAGTTGCGGGCAACAGCCCTTTTTGGTCTCGCACGGTGTTTTTATTTTTAATTTTGTTTATTTTTAACCTGATTTTTCGTGTCTCCTGTGCGGGTAACAAATAAATACTATTTCTTTCTTTCATTCTTTGATATTATAATCAAGAACAGTAAAGGTAGAGCCGGCAGTTCTCGTTACTAAAATATTAATATTAATCACGTGTAAAACTCCCGGTTAAATATCGCTATTTAGGTAAAAAAATTTGTTCGTTCATATTCATACGTTACATTAAACGTGTTCCTTGTTTGTACGGGTCTATTCTTACCTGTCTTCTTGTTTAGATAGAGGGGGAAGCTACTATATTTTAGTAGTAGCACACACTACAATTTATCATATTGTCAATGTTGTTCTGGCGTGTCTGTTGTGTTCAGAATTTTTGGCCAAAGTCATAAAGGGAAAAGCAAATCTAAGCCTTAAGGCGCCGCCGATTCCCTTGAGTGAGCTGATTTTAAAATGAAAATCACGTCTAAACGGATAGTCGTAATTTTTTGGAAAAATGTATGTTATATTAGACCATTTTTTTAATAATTAGATCTAAGAAAATTTAATTTGTAAAGTTAAGTCTAAAACGGAAACGGATAGTGGTCAAGCGCAAGCCTATAGGCAATAAGAAAACACCACTGAGCGTATTTTATTGAAATCGACACCATCTTAAAGACAATTTAATTATCTACATTTTGGTCTGAGGGTTTTTTTAAAGTCATAAAATAATAAGAAAAGTACAAAAAACTACAAATTTTGGGTCGCTCGGGTGTGAAACGAGTGCGCGTTTTGTTCCCTCAAGGTCGTTGACGTTAGTCGTCGTCTTAAGCTAGAGTCTTTAAGTCAAGAGTGAATGGGTTTTTTCTAGGCAAGCGTGCTTCACCGTCGACCACATCATCGCTTACCATCAGGTGAGATAGTGGTCAAGCGCAAGCCTATTGATAATAATAAAAAAAGACACTGCGGCCAAACGCAATTCCGGTTTAGATGTCGTAGTTTCCGGTGAAATAACCGACACTTATAATCAGCTTGATATCTGGATGGCGTTGCAGATATAGGCGACGATGACTTCCGATTTCATGTATTTTTGGCCTTTCTAAGGCCAAAACTAATCTATACTATACCAGATTTGAGCTGAAATATCTCGTGTGCTGGTAAAAACAAAACATCACACTTGGCCATACAATATAATAGAAAACAAACCAATTATTCCTATAACAGCTAGACCACAAATAGACAGGATAAAAAGACTGCTAATTTCAACAAAGCAGCGTCCAACAAACCACTACAATAACTAGCGATTCATTCCACCTGAGGAAAAAAGCGTAACAGTAGGAACGCAAACAAACAATACACTACTCATTGCCTAAACAATCTCGTTGGGTCCGTAATGACGGAAGCCTGGCGCATTATTCCACATCATTCAGAGTACGGAAGGTACGATGGGAACTCGCTTTAATTTCGCTCTACTTTTTTCTGGCGATTTTTATCGCTGTGGCTTTTCTGCTACAAAGTGCTTTTATTAGTATGTATGGTCGTTATGTGTGATATACATATCTAATAATGTGTATAATGACACTGTTAAACCGATTGAGCGAAATAAAGGCTCCAAGGTTTTTTCAAGGGATCTGGCTATTGGGCAGAGCCAGCTCACGAAACTGAAGACCGACGATGGCAGGTTCGTATCCGCCAAACCGGAGCTTCTGAGGGAGGTCGAGACTTTCTATGGGCAGTTTTACACATCAATCAGCAAGCCCGTTGCGAGTCTAGCAAACGATCCAAGAGCTAGATTGACCCGACACTATACCGAAAATATCCCGGACGTCAGCCTGTATGAGATTAGGATGGCTCTGAAACAGCTTAAAAAGAACAAGGTGATGACGGAATCATGGCTAAACGCCTGAAGACGGGTGGAAAACCCGTTTTTTTTTTTTATTTATCTTTAGGCTCGCGTTTGACCACTATCTCGCCTGATGGTAAGCGATGATGTAGTCGACGGTGAAGCAGGCTTGCCTAGAAGTAACCTATTCACTATTGACTTAAAGACCCCAAGGTTGTAGCTATCAGGCAACACAGACTCCGGCAGGGAATTCCACTCCTTAGCTGTGCGTACAATGAAAGTATTCCGTTTTCAGGAGTTTAGCCGTGTTTCTGTTTGATTCCGTCATACTCGAGGGCAAAACGCCACAGGTATGGTGAAGGGGTGTTGTGGTGCTCTTCTTCAAGAAGGGTGCCCTTTTGCTGTCACTCACGTTTCCATCTGTCTGTCTGTCGTCTGTCAAACATTTTGTTCCGAAGAATATTGTAACGTGCCATTGACCTATGAACTTGATATTTGGTGATAATGTTTAATATTACTTATAATCTACTAACAAATACCAATATATTTCTAAATACAATCAAATTCAAAATTAAAATCACTATCAATTTGATGTTTTTAAGTATATGTACATCCTTAAACACTAAACAAAAGTAAACTTTACAATCTTAAAATTAAACTAACTACTTACACTATATACAAAAGAAAGGTACACTTAGGCGTCGAAGTACTCATCCACATCGCTGTCATCCGGGAACGTGCCCAGAAGACTGGCAGCATTGCCACGTTGAATGGCAATGCTGATTCTTTGCGCAAAGAAAGAACCAGCCCTCTGGTCACGCACGGTGTCGATCAGTCGGCGAGAAATCTCCTTAAAAAGGAGACGTGCACTTGGGCCCCATGACCCAAGCGTTTCGACCCCAAACGGCTCAAAACTGTAATTACCAATTAGGTTACAGTATTTGCGCCGTTTGAGGGCCTCAGCAGCCGCAGCAGCAGCGCCAGCACAGCCCGCCGAACTAGGAATATGAGATGGCGCAAGGGTGTCGACACAGGTTGCGTCCCACACCAGAGGCCTACCCACCTTCCACGGCACCAATGTCATGCCATCTGGTCTCTTCCCATCGTCACGTACCAAGCCATTAGGTTCTAATACAGCTGGTACGCCGGCGGTGACAAGGGCTCGACGAATAATATCATTGATGCTGGCGTGCCGTACTATGCGTCCTGCGCTCTTGCAACAAGACAGGCCATGGTGCCCAAGGCTGCCGACAGCTTCACCACATTGACACCGATGTGGAGCAACACAAGGTGCGCCTAAGCGTAGACAGGTTGCGAGCCGAAACGAAGAGTCATCCATCATAGTGCCTATGGTGGATGACGGGAGTGCTTGAAGCCACAAACCCGACTCCCATTCCCCCACAGCCAGCAGACGCGCTCGCTCAGCAGTACTAGACGATGTATTTATAAGATTATTCTGTATAATACTGCAGAGCGGCACATCCCATCGTCTCTGGGAGAACAGGTTGTCGGGCAAATCCGTATTGGGACAAGCCATTTTCCAAGCGTTCAACGCATCGGTTAAATACGGTACCTCAAAATCAACCAGTGAGGAAGATAAGATGTTCCTGGTTAATTTATCAGTACCGTAGACCGAGGAGAGGAAGGCTGGTAAACTTATACTTGAAATTTTGCGGACGCCGAGGCCGCCCAGGCGAATGGGAAGCGTGGCTTGTTGCCATGCTCGGTCGTCCAAGGCCACATTTAGGATAGATGAAAGTGTGTTTTTAATAATTTGGTCTACTTTCTAAATTGGATTTTGTTCTATCTTTTAGTCTTTCCGATATATACGATTTGATCACTGGCTCTCTTCAAACTATCCAATCCTTAGTACGGCCTCTGTTCGGACGTTAGTACCTCAGTAACTACTTGTAATTTGTTCACTTCGTACCAAATGAAAAATGAGTGGGCCCACGGGCGAAGCGTACGATTCTGAAGAATAACTCAAAAGGTATTACCGACTGTAAATCAGTGTGGGAATGAATCAGTGCGATCGTTGATTCTGATAGGAGATATCACTGCCGTGGGTTTTTTCCTTGAGTTTTATTCGATTTGGATTGGAGGAAAATCGACTCCGACGTGCCTAAGAAAGCACGTTCAGGGGGGTGACTATAAGCTCTTAGAGCGGTATCAATTTGATATCGAGTAAGTGACAGATGTATACAAGTCAGATACATCTGTCCCTTATTCGATCTCAAATTGATACCGCTCTAAGAACTTAGGGTCACCCCCCAGCTGTTGGTTTCCGCTGCCATTTATAGAAGTTTGACAGTCGTTAGGAGTAGTCAATCTGACACCAGTCTTGCCAAGGGGTATCGTGTTATCCAGTGTCTAGGTTGAGGAGGTCATATCACGTGCTGCCGTGCACAGTGTGGCTCAGGGAAGACGATTCTTTCAGCCTCCCCAGGGATGTGCCCTAACAGGCGTTGTACAGAGGGGGTTCCGGGGTGGTCTTTTAAGAGGTGACGGGGCTAGAGAAGTAAATTGAAAAAAAAACAAATGTTTTTATTTCACAATCTTGAAAAAAACTTGGCACCGTCGTTTTTTTTTCTACATTTGGTTTTTTTTCAGAAAAAGTGAATCACTAAATTTGGTTGTTTTGTTTTAATTAAAGTCAAATTATGTCGAATCACTGGGTACCTATTATTATGAACTTAGAAAATACTTAATTTGTTACAATCAGAATCATCTTTTCTTTGTAATTAGGAAAATCCCCGTCCGTAGATGGTAATCTTCAGTGGGTGTTGCTAATTATTTTAAGACATTTATGAACTATTAAACAAAAAACCAATGGTATTTTACAAAAAAAAATATGTAATATCAGCTGCATATACGATAACCGCCTTACCATATTTCTATTTTCGTACTCTTGAAAAAAAACCTACCCCAGAAAAAAAACTGTTTCTTTTTTTCATGTTTTTTTTTAACGGTTTTTTTCATCTGAGAAAAATACCGTTTTTTACAACTCTAGACGAAGCTTCTTCCAGGTGCTGATGGTGATCAAGTGGTTTAAGTGAGATAAAAATCCCACACTCCCTTGCTTTTGTCAAAAGTCCAGGCACCTTTTGAAGGCTTACTCCCGCAAACAAAAAAAAGTTGTTGTTGAGGAGGTCAGATAAGTATGCCGCTCTATTTTAAATATACGCATTTTGCTCGATCTGAAATGTATTAAATGACATTGTTTCTCGCAGCAATTGTTACTTGACAGTTATCGCAAGTATATGCCGAAGGATCAATGTTTATAATGGACTGCATTGTTAATAGATTGGTTGTATGGAAACTACTTGCTCTCTGGTACAGAATATTACATAATACATAAACTCGCCTTTTTCCCATGGGGGAAGGCAGAAACTACAGAACACCACCTGCTACGATCCTTACATACTTCTTTTGCTTGACTCACATTCATACATCTAGTCATACACACACGCCGGTTATGAGTACTGCATATTACTACTAAACAGAATATTATTACTAAAAAATACTTTTATTACTAAAATTAAAATGTTTTGACACATGGAGGGCCCAAACTCAATCTTTTATATATTATTCTATGGGCCCAAAGGGCAGAGAGAGCACTTGACATTTCTTTACAACAGATTAAAAAATACAACAGATAAAAATAACAATCTTAGCTTTGTGTTGCCATAGACAGTCAGAGCCCAAACAAGATGGTGCTATCTTGTTTGGTTGAGGAGTTCCCGTGGCCACCATTAACATTAACATTATCAGACCAGCTCTATATACGTACTCTATGTACGTACCATCAAATTGCATTGTCTTCAAAGTTAACTATATGTCGCATCAAGAGTGGCCGAGAGATGCAAATCATCGGGAAGTCAGGATGTATTCCCTTAGGTTAAGACATCGTGTGTGGGTAGGTATCTGGGTATAATATTGAAAATTAAATCACACAAATTATTCGATAAACTGGGTTTATTAAAATGTTCACAGTTACAATTTTTGCTCACTAGTATTACGGATTGACAGTGATTCTACGATGTTTTAGCTTTGAGGCGGTAAGTACTATACTCTCAATCTTTTATATGTTAGTCTATGTACTATACTGCCAAGTGTTATATTCTGCTGTCCCCACCACGCAAGTGCTTAGAAAAAGCGCGCCAATGCGTAGGTGTTCTTGATTTGCCGCTAGAGAGCGTGCTTGTGATTTGTTTTGACGTCCGTACTATTGACTAAACCACGACTAAACCCGACATATATATAATCATACCTGCCAAGTTTCAGCTTGAATGGGTGAAAGTGATAGAAAAATGGATTACTAATTTGTAGCCGTATACTCACAAACAAAACAAGTTAATAAAAAGCTTGTAATATTTATTATTTATTTATACTTTATTGTACACCACAAAAAATAAATAAAGGACAAACATTCACAAAAACATGTGTACAATGAGCGGTCTTATCGCACAGGGCAATCTCTTACAGACAACCTTTGGATGGACTGTACGTTAGGAGAAGAATTTAGGGCTGTCAGTGTACAAACTTACATACTTAAATCATATTACTTAGACATAATAACATAAAATACATACATACAATATTATATAATATACTAATACATATCAAATATATAACAGAGAAGAGAAGAATAAAAAATATAGTGACAGGTAATGCTCTTTTACCATTTTCTTAAACGTTGGCAGTGTTTGAGCACGTCTTATTTCAATTGGTAATACATTCCACAGCCGAGCCGCTTGAATCGTAAAAGATTTGTCAAAAAAGAAACTGCTAATAAACTGAATAATGGGTTAACAAGTTATTATACACAGAAATTCAACCTACCTATTCTTGGAATACTAACTCAATTTATTTATTTACATGAACATATCGAACGCACATTGATTTCAAAGAAAATTCATCATATGATGAAGATAAATGAAAGGATCAGAGTAATCTAGAGTCTTGTAACTCACCAATATCACGTTTGAATTTCTATGAACTGGTTCCTACCTTGTTTTCCAAATATAATTCTAATTTCAGGGAAATTATTTATCAAACTTCACGTAATATAGAGAGCTTCTGAAATATTTCTGAGAATCATCATACATTACTCAATTACATCAAAAGATGAATCACATCTTTAACCCATAGTACGAGATCCCACTGCAAAAATCTGCGTGTACATTGTTTTTGATAAAACTTGATTTTTATTAATGATAGTGTAGTAAAATAGATTGCACAGGGATGCCTGGCAATATCTAGCCGCTATTTATCTATACTAATATTATAAAGAGGTAAAATTTGTAAGTTTGTATGTTTGTAAGTTTGTATGTAGGGGGTAATCTCTGGAACTAATGATCCAATTCTAAAAATTTTTTCACTGGTAGAAAGCTACATTATTCCTGAGTGCTATAGGCTATATAACATCACGCTACAACCAATAGGAGCGGAGCATAAATGAAAAATGTTGCAAAAACGGGAAAGAATAATACTTTTTGAGGGCTTCCGTTGCGTGCGCTTCGTAAACGGTTTCAGTTATGCAATCATCTATACTAATATTATAAAGAGGAAAAATTTGTAAGTTTGTATGTTTGTAAGTTTGTATGTAGGGGGTAATCTCTGGAACTAATGACCCAATTCTAAAAAATTTTTCACTGGTAGAAAGCTACATTATTCCTGAGTGCTATCTATACTAATATTATAAAGAGGTAAAATTTGTAAGTTTGTATGTTTGTAAGTTTGTATGTAGGGGGTAATCTCTGGAACTAATGATCCAATTCTAAAAATTTTTTCACTGGTAGAAAGCTACATTATTCCTGAGTGCTATCTATACTAATATTATAAAGAGGTAAAATTTGTAAGTTTGTATGTTTGTAAGTTTGTATGTAGGGGGTAATCTCTGGAACTAATGATCCAATTCTAAAAATTTTTTCACTGGTAGAAAGCTACATTATTCCTGAGTGCTATAGGCTATATAACATCACGCTACGACCAATAGGAGCGGAGCATAAATGAAAAATGTTGCAAAAACGGGCAAGAATAATACTTTTTGAGGGCTTCCGTTGCGTGCGCTTCGTAAACGGTATCAGTTATGCAATCATCTATACTTAATACTTAATATACTTAATACTTAATAATCTATACTATAATAATATTATAAAGAGGTAAAATTTGTAAGTTTGTATGTTTGTAAGTTTGTATGTAGGGGGTAATCTCTGGAACTAATGATCCAATTCTAAAATTTTTTTCACTGTTAGAAAGCTACATTATTCCTGAGTGCTATAGGCTATATAACATCACGCTACGACCAATAGGAGCGGAGCATAAATGAAAAATGTTGCAAAAACGGGCAAGAATAATACTTTTTGAGGGCTTCCGTTGCGTGCGCTTCGTAAACGGTTTCAGTTATGCAATCATCTATACTAATATTATAAAGAGGTAAAATTTGTAAGTTTGTATGTTTGTAAGTTTGTATGTAGGGGGTAATCTCTGGAACTAATGATCCAATTCTAAAAATTTTTTCACTGGTAGAAAGCTACATTATTCCTGAGTGCTATAGGCTATATAACATCACGCTACGACCAATGGGAGCGGAGCATAAATGAAAAATGTTGCAAAAACGGGAAAGAATAATACTTTTTGAGGGCTTCCGTTGCGTGCGCTTCGTAAACAGTTTCAGTTATGCAATCATCTATACTAATATTATAAAGAGGAAAAATTTGTAAGTTTGTATGTTTGTAAGTTTGTATGTAGGGGGTAATCTCTGGAACTAATGACCCAATTCTAAAAAATTTTTCACTGGTAGAAAGCTACATTATTCCTGAGTGCTATCTATACTAATATTATAAAGAGGTAAAATTTGTAAGTTTGTATGTTTGTAAGTTTGTATGTAGGGGGTAATCTCTGGAACTAATGATCCAATTCTAAAAATTTTTTCACTGGTAGAAAGCTACATTATTCCTGAGTGCTATCTATACTAATATTATAAAGAGGTAAAATTTGTAAGTTTGTATGTTTGTAAGTTTGTATGTAGGGGGTAATCTCTGGAACTAATGATCCAATTCTAAAAATTTTTTCACTGGTAGAAAGCTACATTATTCCTGAGTGCTATAGGCTATATAACATCACGCTACGACCAATAGGAGCGGAGCATAAATGAAAAATGTTGCAAAAACGGGCAAGAATAATACTTTTTGAGGGCTTCCGTTGCGTGCGCTTCGTAAACGGTATCAGTTATGCAATCATCTATACTTAATACTTAATATACTTAATACTTAATAATCTATACTATAATATTATAAAGAGGTAAAATTTGTAAGTTTGTATGTTTGTAAGTTTGTATGTAGGGGGTAATCTCTGGAACTAATGATCCAATTCTAAAAATTTTTTCACTGGTAGAAAGCTACATTATTCCCGAGTGCTATAGGCTAAGTTTGTATGAAATCTATACTAATATTATAAAGAGGTAAAATTTGTAAGTTTGTATGTTTGTAAGTTTGTATGTAGGGGGTAATCTCTGGAACTAATGATCCAATTCTAAAAATTTTTTCACTGGTAGAAAGCTACATTATTCCTGAGTGCTATAGGCTATATAACATCACGCTACAACCAATAGGAGCGGAGCATAAATGAAAAATGTTGCAAAAACGGGAAAGAATAATACTTTTTGAGGGCTTCCGTTGCGTGCGCTTCGTAAACGGTTTCAGTTATGCAATCATCTATACTAATATTATAAAGAGGTAAAATTTGTAAGTTTGTATGTTTGTAAGTTTGTATGTAGGGGGTAATCTCTGGAACTAATGATCCAATTCTAAAATTTTTTTCACTGGTAGAAAGCTACATTATTCCTGAGTGCTATAGGCTATATAACATCACGCTACGACCAATGGGAGCGGAGCATAAATGAAAAATGTTGCAAAAACGGGAAAGAATAATACTTTTTGAGGGCTTCCGTTGCGTGCGCTTCGTAAACAGTTTCAGTTATGCAATCATCTATACTAATATTATAAAGAGGAAAAATTTGTAAGTTTGTATGTTTGTAAGTTTGTATGTAGGGGGTAATCTCTGGAACTAATGACCCAATTCTAAAAAATTTTTCACTGGTAGAAAGCTACATTATTCCTGAGTGCTATCTATACTAATATTATAAAGAGGTAAAATTTGTAAGTTTGTATGTTTGTAAGTTTGTATGTAGGGGGTAATCTCTGGAACTAATGATCCAATTCTAAAAATTTTTTCACTGGTAGAAAGCTACATTATTCCTGAGTGCTATCTATACTAATATTATAAAGAGGTAAAATTTGTAAGTTTGTATGTTTGTAAGTTTGTATGTAGGGGGTAATCTCTGGAACTAATGATCCAATTCTAAAAATTTTTTCACTGGTAGAAAGCTACATTATTCCTGAGTGCTATAGGCTATATAACATCACGCTACGACCAATAGGAGCGGAGCATAAATGAAAAATGTTGCAAAAACGGGCAAGAATAATACTTTTTGAGGGCTTCCGTTGCGTGCGCTTCGTAAACGGTATCAGTTATGCAATCATCTATACTTAATCTATACTAATATTATAAAGAGGTAAAATTTGTAAGTTTGTATGTTTGTAAGTTTGTATGTAGGGGGTAATCTCTGGAACTAATGATCCAATTCTAAAAATTTTTTCACTGGTAGAAAGCTACATTATTCCTGAGTGCTATCTATACTAATATTATAAAGAGGTAAAATTTGTAAGTTTGTATGTTTGTAAGTTTGTATGTAGGGGGTAATCTCTGGAACTAATGATCCAATTCTAAAAATTTTTTCACTGGTAGAAAGCTACATTATTCCTGAGTGCTATAGGCTATATAACATCACGCTACGACCAATAGGAGCGGAGCATAAATGAAAAATGTTGCAAAAACGGGCAAGAATAATACTTTTTGAGGGCTTCCGTTGCGTGCGCTTCGTAAACGGTATCAGTTATGCAATCATCTATACTTAATACTTAATATACTTAATACTTAATAATCTATACTATAATATTATAAAGAGGTAAAATTTGTAAGTTTGTATGTTTGTAAGTTTGTATGTAGGGGGTAATCTCTGGAACTAATGATCCAATTCTAAAATTTTTTTCACTGTTAGAAAGCTACATTATTCCTGAGTGCTATAGGCTATATAACATCACGCTACGACCAATAGGAGCGGAGCATAAATGAAAAATGTTGCAAAAACGGGCAAGAATAATACTTTTTGAGGGCTTCCGTTGCGTGCGCTTCGTAAACGGTTTCAGTTATGCAATCATCTATACTAATATTATAAAGAGGTAAAATTTGTAAGTTTGTATGTTTGTAAGTTTGTATGTAGGGGGTAATCTCTGGAACTAATGATCCAATTCTAAAAATTTTTTCACTGGTAGAAAGCTACATTATTCCTGAGTGCTATAGGCTATATAACATCACGCTACGACCAATGGGAGCGGAGCATAAATGAAAAATGTTGCAAAAACGGGAAAGAATAATACTTTTTGAGGGCTTCCGTTGCGTGCGCTTCGTAAACAGTTTCAGTTATGCAATCATCTATACTAATATTATAAAGAGGAAAAATTTGTAAGTTTGTATGTTTGTAAGTTTGTATGTAGGGGGTAATCTCTGGAACTAATGACCCAATTCTAAAAAATTTTTCACTGGTAGAAAGCTACATTATTCCTGAGTGCTATCTATACTAATATTATAAAGAGGTAAAATTTGTAAGTTTGTATGTTTGTAAGTTTGTATGTAGGGGGTAATCTCTGGAACTAATGATCCAATTCTAAAAATTTTTTCACTGGTAGAAAGCTACATTATTCCTGAGTGCTATCTATACTAATATTATAAAGAGGTAAAATTTGTAAGTTTGTATGTTTGTAAGTTTGTATGTAGGGGGTAATCTCTGGAACTAATGATCCAATTCTAAAAATTTTTTCACTGGTAGAAAGCTACATTATTCCTGAGTGCTATAGGCTATATAACATCACGCTACGACCAATAGGAGCGGAGCATAAATGAAAAATGTTGCAAAAACGGGCAAGAATAATACTTTTTGAGGGCTTCCGTTGCGTGCGCTTCGTAAACGGTATCAGTTATGCAATCATCTATACTTAATACTTAATATACTTAATACTTAATAATCTATACTATAATATTATAAAGAGGTAAAATTTGTAAGTTTGTATGTTTGTAAGTTTGTATGTAGGGGGTAATCTCTGGAACTAATGATCCAATTCTAAAAATTTTTTCACTGGTAGAAAGCTACATTATTCCCGAGTGCTATAGGCTAAGTTTGTATGAAATCTATACTAATATTATAAAGAGGTAAAATTTGTAAGTTTGTATGTTTGTAAGTTTGTATGTAGGGGGTAATCTCTGGAACTAATGATCCAATTCTAAAAATTTTTTCACTGGTAGAAAGCTACATTATTCCTGAGTGCTATAGGCTATATAACATCACGCTACAACCAATAGGAGCGGAGCATAAATGAAAAATGTTGCAAAAACGGGAAAGAATAATACTTTTTGAGGGCTTCCGTTGCGTGCGCTTCGTAAACGGTTTCAGTTATGCAATCATCTATACTAATATTATAAAGAGGTAAAATTTGTAAGTTTGTATGTTTGTAAGTTTGTATGTAGGGGGTAATCTCTGGAACTAATGATCCAATTCTAAAATTTTTTTCACTGGTAGAAAGCTACATTATTCCTGAGTGCTATAGGCTATATAACATCACGCTACGACCAATGGGAGCGGAGCATAAATGAAAAATGTTGCAAAAACGGGAAAGAATAATACTTTTTGAGGGCTTCCGTTGCGTGCGCTTCGTAAACAGTTTCAGTTATGCAATCATCTATACTAATATTATAAAGAGGAAAAATTTGTAAGTTTGTATGTTTGTAAGTTTGTATGTAGGGGGTAATCTCTGGAACTAATGACCCAATTCTAAAAAATTTTTCACTGGTAGAAAGCTACATTATTCCTGAGTGCTATCTATACTAATATTATAAAGAGGTAAAATTTGTAAGTTTGTATGTTTGTAAGTTTGTATGTAGGGGGTAATCTCTGGAACTAATGATCCAATTCTAAAAATTTTTTCACTGGTAGAAAGCTACATTATTCCTGAGTGCTATCTATACTAATATTATAAAGAGGTAAAATTTGTAAGTTTGTATGTTTGTAAGTTTGTATGTAGGGGGTAATCTCTGGAACTAATGATCCAATTCTAAAAATTTTTTCACTGGTAGAAAGCTACATTATTCCTGAGTGCTATAGGCTATATAACATCACGCTACGACCAATAGGAGCGGAGCATAAATGAAAAATGTTGCAAAAACGGGCAAGAATAATACTTTTTGAGGGCTTCCGTTGCGTGCGCTTCGTAAACGGTATCAGTTATGCAATCATCTATACTTAATACTTAATATACTTAATACTTAATAATCTATACTAATATTATAAAGAGGTAAAATTTGTAAGTTTGTATGTTTGTAAGTTTGTATGTAGGGGGTAATCTCTGGAACTAATGATCCAATTCTAAAATTTTTTTCACTGTTAGAAAGCTACATTATTCCTGAGTGCTATAGGCTATATAACATCACGCTACGACCAATAGGAGCGGAGCATAAATGAAAAATGTTGCAAAAACGGGCAAGAATAATACTTTTTGAGGGCTTCCGTTGCGTGCGCTTCGTAAACGGTTTCAGTTATGCAATCATCTATACTAATATTATAAAGAGGTAAAATTTGTAAGTTTGTATGTTTGTAAGTTTGTATGTAGGGGGTAATCTCTGGAACTAATGATCCAATTCTAAAAATTTTTTCACTGGTAGAAAGCTACATTATTCCTGAGTGCTATAGGCTATATAACATCACGCTACGACCAATAGGAGCGGAGCATAAATGAAAAATGTTGCAAAAACGGGCAAGAATAATACTTTTTGAGGGCTTCCGTTGCGTGCGCTTCGTAAACGGTTTCAGTTATGCAATCTATATCTATACTAATATTATAAAGAGGTAAAATTTGTAAGTTTGTATGTTTGTAAGTTTGTATTTAAGGGGTAATCTCTGGAACTAATGATCCAATTCTAAAAATTTTTTCACTGGTAGAAAGCTACATTATTCCTGAGTGCTATAGGCTATATAACATCACGCTACGACCAATAGGAGCGGAGCATAAATGAAAAATGTTGCAAAAACGGGCAAGAATAATACTTTTTGAGGGCTTCCGTTGCGTGCGCTTCGTAAACGGTTTCAGTTATGCAATCATCTATACTAATATTATAAAGAGGTAAAATTTGTAAGTTTGTATGTTTGTAAGTTTGTATGTAGGGGGTAATCTCTGGAACTAATGATCCAATTCTAAAAATTTTTTCACTGGTAGAAAGCTACATTATTCCCGAGTGCTATAGGCTAAGTTTGTATGAAATCTATACTAATATTATAAAGAGGTAAAATTTGTAAGTTTGTATGTTTGTAAGTTTGTATGAAATTTTTTCACTGGTAGAAAGCTACATTATTCCTGAGTGCTATCTATACTAATACTAATATACTAATACTAATACTAATATACTAATATACTAATACTAATATACTAATACTAATATACTAATACTAATATACTAATACTAATATACTAATACTAATATACTAATCTATACTAATATTATAAAGAGGTAAAATTTGTAAGTTTGTATGTTTGTAAGTTTGTATGTAGGGGGTAATCTCTGGAACTAATGATCCAATTCTAAAAATTTTTTCACTAGGTAGGTATAGGGTAGGGGTACGGTAGGTGTAGGGTAGGGTAGGTAGAATAGGGTAGGTACGTAGCCAGTTGACGGGAGCGAAGCCGCGTGGGACAGCTAGTACTTAATATACTTAATACTTAATAATCTATACTAATATTATAAAGAGGTAAAATTTGTAAGTTTGTATGTTTGTAAGTTTGTATGTAGGGGGTAATCTCTGGAACTAATGATCCAATTCTAAAATTTTTTTCACTGTTAGAAAGCTACATTATTCCTGAGTGCTATAGGCTATATAACATCACGCTACGACCAATAGGAGCGGAGCATAAATGAAAAATGTTGCAAAAACGGGCAAGAATAATACTTTTTGAGGGCTTCCGTTGCGTGCGCTTCGTAAACGGTTTCAGTTATGCAATCATCTATACTAATATTATAAAGAGGTAAAATTTGTAAGTTTGTATGTTTGTAAGTTTGTATGTAGGGGGTAATCTCTGGAACTAATGATCCAATTCTAAAAATTTTTTCACTGGTAGAAAGCTACATTATTCCTGAGTGCTATAGGCTATATAACATCACGCTACGACCAATAGGAGCGGAGCATAAATGAAAAATGTTGCAAAAACGGGCAAGAATAATACTTTTTGAGGGCTTCCGTTGCGTGCGCTTCGTAAACGGTTTCAGTTATGCAATCTATATCTATACTAATATTATAAAGAGGTAAAATTTGTAAGTTTGTATGTTTGTAAGTTTGTATTTAAGGGGTAATCTCTGGAACTAATGATCCAATTCTAAAAATTTTTTCACTGGTAGAAAGCTACATTATTCCTGAGTGCTATAGGCTATATAACATCACGCTACGACCAATAGGAGCGGAGCATAAATGAAAAATGTTGCAAAAACGGGCAAGAATAATACTTTTTGAGGGCTTCCGTTGCGTGCGCTTCGTAAACGGTTTCAGTTATGCAATCATCTATACTAATATTATAAAGAGGTAAAATTTGTAAGTTTGTATGTTTGTAAGTTTGTATGTAGGGGGTAATCTCTGGAACTAATGATCCAATTCTAAAAATTTTTTCACTGGTAGAAAGCTACATTATTCCCGAGTGCTATAGGCTAAGTTTGTATGAAATCTATACTAATATTATAAAGAGGTAAAATTTGTAAGTTTGTATGTTTGTAAGTTTGTATGAAATTTTTTCACTGGTAGAAAGCTACATTATTCCTGAGTGCTATCTATACTAATACTAATATACTAATACTAATACTAATATACTAATATACTAATACTAATATACTAATACTAATATACTAATACTAATATACTAATACTAATATACTAATACTAATATACTAATCTATACTAATATTATAAAGAGGTAAAATTTGTAAGTTTGTATGTTTGTAAGTTTGTATGTAGGGGGTAATCTCTGGAACTAATGATCCAATTCTAAAAATTTTTTCACTAGGTAGGTATAGGGTAGGGGTACGGTAGGTGTAGGGTAGGGTAGGTAGAATAGGGTAGGTACGTAGCCAGTTGACGGGAGCGAAGCCGCGTGGGACAGCTAGTGTTTGATAATTTACCCACGATTTTTCAAGAGAATCCAACGTCATTTGATAGAATGTTAAGTACTAATTAGGAATAAAAAAGGTTGTCAAGTCTCAACCGCACTGAGTTTTCAGTTTACCTGTCTGCATCTGGCAACCCATAAATTGTGACGAACTGAGAGTTGGCTGATGTTAACTACGTATCCGCGACACAAAAGAAGGCCTAGTAAGGCAATGTTTAAAAAAACTAAAATCTCAACACTGAACTATTCTTCTATCAAGTATCTTTCATAAAAAATAATTATAATCAAAAACAGTAGAACTACAGGTTTTTGCGGAGGGATCTCGTAATAAAACACATTCCCAGAATCATCAAAACACATAAATTTGAAAAGAGAACACGTACAACACATTAGACTGACGAAATATGATTGATTTTCGTTTCGCGTGACAACGCTTGCTAATCAAAGACAAATTAAAGAACATGGAAAATGTATTGGAAGAAATGTAATGTAAAAAGTTTGTTTCTTTTACAACTTTATGGCTTTGTTTATATTTTGAAGCATGAAATGAGAATAACACGTAAGGAGTATCTTCACAAAATGTATAGGTACTTACATATATGAAAGCTTTTGAAAATAGAACTTAGTTTTAGGACAAAGTGGGTAAAGTATACAAACAAGTATGTTGGAGTGCTTAGGTTTTGACTACAGTTGAGGCAAAGGCGGAAGAAAAGACCATGTTGCACCGACATCAAATAAATTTCGAGAAGAAGTGCATGGGAGTAGTCTAGGATAATAATTATGGTTCTTGTATGAAATAATGAATTGTAAAAAGAGAATGAATAAGACAAGCTCGCTACACTATTCAAAACCATTACAATATCTGAAAGCCAGAATCAACGATGTCGACCACTAGAAAAAGGCAATGGACCTCGACAAGTCCCAGAGGAGCGATTCAACTGTCTTGGATCCCGCAACGAAATTAATCAGAATAGAACAGTGAAAGAGTAAAAAAAGTTAGGTCATATTTTCCACTGTTATAGGCACGTTCGAGACAGGTAAGGAAAATGATGAAAAATTGGGGTAGATTTCTGCCCAGCAGAGGGATAGTCTAAGTTATACAAAAATAGGGCGGATGATGATAATGATGTTTGAAACTAGCTTCAAAAACTACTCAAAAAAATTCGTACAAGAATGCACATAGCCCAACCGACAACACACAGAAAAAAAGTCAAAATAAAATAAAAGCCAAGGCTAAATTAATGAAAAAGCTACCTCAAATACCTTTAATAAAACCAGAAAAGTAAAACAACCTAGTTCTCGACTTAGCACCCTATATTTTTATCCAACACCTCAAACTTAGGCTTCCACCACAGAGCACAGAATCTTCAAACTGGCAACGACTAGAGATGCCATTATTAATATTGAATGGGAAGTTCGAAAAAACGGTGGATGGACTGCGTGGAATATGATATGTCTAGAAAGGGACTACTGAGAGATGACGACTAATAGTGGAGTTCCTTGTCCGTTCTTCTCCATAACAATCTACCTTTGTGAATGGACAAAGAATGATTTTTTTAAATAAAAAAATTCGACTTTCAGCCGCATAATGGCTTAATTGAAATTATTAAAATAAAAAAAATTGGCTTTGACTTTAAATACAGAGGTTTGTAAGAGGAAGACATGCTGCATCGACCTCACATCAATTATGACGGCACGGTTGATACAGTAGTTGAGCAATTGGGTGCTGTGCTACGTGTCACAGGTTCGATTCGCGCACGGATTAAATATTTGTTTTGCCTACAGATAGATGTTCCGGGTCTGGCTGTTTATGTATGTGAGTTCATATATGTAAGTAAAGGTACCCACGATACAGGAGAAAATCCTAGTGTGGTGGAACGCATTAAAAATGGGATAAGGGCAAGAGAATAATTATTCGTGCCCGCGCACGTGTGCTAGCCACTAGTTTCGGTTGTCACAGCCATAGAAAAAATTGTCACGAACCAGCCGTTAGTAAAATCACAGATAATATAATACTAGCATACAGATGCCTCATCCCATACTAAGAAACCGTGCCGACGTAACTAGCGTTTTTCATCTGATTACTGATTATTTTTTGTAAATCGATTGCGTTCGGTTCCGTTCCACGGCCACCATCTATATCCGTGGAACGGAACCGAACGCGATGGATGTACAAAATATAATCAGTATAATCAGTACAGTACGCCACTGAGATACCACTTGTAAAGTGAAACTCACTGACTGGCTTGGTTTTGGCAATGTCATCTCTAGCAGTGGCCGATAAGACGGCTTCTTGCTCTGTGGTCCTCACTAAAGGAATGGTAATGCGGTTAATAGCGGCAACTTGTCACTTTTAATCGCTACAGCTCAGATTTCTTTCGGAGAAGTTTTTCGTAAATCCTCTGTAAGATACCCACTATTTATCAGAGACAAGAATTAGCGAGGCTGAAGAATTAGCCTGGCAGAATATTTTGTTAGGTAAGTACTTTTTGGAGCCTGGTTTTTTGTTGTCATAGAGGTAGGACGAATTATAACAGATTTGAGTTTCTTTTTGATTTGAGAATTGTAGATAAAGCATCGGACACTCGATGTAAACGGCGAATGTTCGATGTTCTGTTTTGTAAGTAAATGCCTTAATTGGCAACAAAACTTAGTCTCTAAACAAATTTTCATTCCATACCCGATGGAGATGGCTGAATTCCTAAATTTCAGAGATCACGTGACATATGTATAATGCTTGGCAATCTCATATGTTTTTGACGTTTTTTCAATCGCAACTTCGATAGCGAGACAAGTGTTAGTTGAGCTTCTTATCGTCTATGATTTCGATAGCATCTTTGTATGGATCAGACCGTCTCACCAAACCATCTTCCTTATCTGCTCTTTCGTAAATTACAAAATTTTGCACACACATTCGACAGCCAGGCCCAAAGCCCTGGTTTCGTACATCCTAAACACTTTCACTAAAACGCCAAATCATGCGGTAGCAAATGTAACTGTACATTTACATGTAATTAAGACAAAAGCACCGAAATTTATGCTAGGTCAATGTTGGGATGGAGATTTCAGCAGTTTATCTGTTGGCAAGCTCGTTTAAGAGATGTAAATGACATACAGAAACTTATAGAGGTAATGGCTGTGGCGTAATCTGGTCGTTGGTCTAGATAAAATGTGTGTTCACAATTGTTTGCAATAGACTCTTTTCTGGTGGTCGTCACTTTTGATTCTTATTTTAAGGAGTAACAATGGTTGGGAACAGTGCGGCGGGCTTGTCTGAAATAGAGTGATACGTTATTGTAATATCTTCTGCTATGTGTATTCTCTGTGTGCAGTGCAGTGCTGGCCTAGTGGTATCGACTGCGACTTGTTAGTCGTGAGTTCAAACCCAGGTAGGCGCTTTACTTTGTGTAAATTATTTTACCACCGCTGCTCTCAAAACGGTGAAGGAAAACATCGTGAGGAACTTGGCATGTCCTAGAAACAAAAATTCGAATACATGTGACATCCACCAACCCGCATTGGTCCCGCGTGGTGGATTACGGCTCATTCCCTCTTACAGAGCGGAGGCCTGTGCCCCAGCAGTGGGACCTTTAAAAAGGATGATGATAGTGATGGTGAAGTGTTTTCTCAACTACATTAGCTTTCTGTCTAACCAAGAGAAGTCTAACCAGGTGAATAAAAGTTTTTATACAAGGAGGGACTACGCACAACCTTGGTACTGGCTAACAGAATACTTAGTAGTAAGACTGGCTGTCGAGGTCTAGGAATAACGACCCGGACACAAGGATTATCGTTCTTAATGAGGAGATTTTTTAAGTTATACATCCATCCACAGATCAAACCTGGTTTGATCGACTCGTACACCTGTTATTATTTAGCTTCGACTAAGGTTGACTGGCGACGCCTGGCGCCTATGTCCAGCAGTGGACGTATGTCGGCTGAAATGATAATGATGATGAAGGTTGACTGGTAGAGCATGCCTTGTAGTATTAGTTCCGGCACTTATTACACGTACCACTATTTACCCGATTGCCGAAGGAGGGGAATGTGTTTATCAGTCTATGTTTGTTCCTATGTGGCGTTCTAGACACCAAACGCATTGGCCAATTTTAATTACTCTTACGTTCACTCGCAAGATTAAGTAAAGTAGAAAAATTACGGGTTTTCGGCGCCATATTTTGGGGGCCCAATATTTTTATTCTGACGAACTCATCGTGTGGGGTATCTGAATAAAAGGTTTTAAGAAGTGATTTCAAAAATATATAACACTTAAATGTAATTAAATCGAAAAACAAATTACTAAAAAGTTATAAATAAAAAAAGTTTATTAAAAATACCCGACTGCAGCAGTTGCAGCAGTTGGGTTTTTTGTGTGGGTGCAATAAAAAATCCTCCACGACTCACGAGCGGCAGTACTTAAGCACTTACGTCCAGCTCACCTTAGACTGCCAACCTTGCTAACTGACTTATCTATTTACCACGAAGGTATTAGTTATTTACCGAAAAAGAAGAAGTAGTACATTACTTTTTTTTGTAAACGAGAGCTCCTGAAAGAACTTATCCGGGCCAGAATTAACTATTTCTCTCTAACCTAAGCTATATCTATTTCTGCCGCTTAGGACCGGGATTTTGAATTGAGTATTTGGAGTCAAGACCGTGTCACCCACGTGTGAACCGTAGGGTCTGAGATGTATTAGAGAATTTTGACAATCCTTATTTGCAAATTCTTAATTTCTTATTCGGAGTTAATTTAGCAGTATTTTCTACGTTTGAGAGGTTTGGTTCTCGCAGTAATATAAGCGAATGAGACTGTCCAAAATTTGTCACTAACCATATACACCGTTTTTCACGGCCGTGATGCAGTTTTTTTTTTATTTGTAATGGGTTTTCTCTTGACTCTAGTCTAGGTCATAGTTGACAGAGACAAAGTCGACGATGGAGTGAGCTTACCCAGAAGAAGCCTGTTCACTCTAACTTTGAAGAGATTCGGGTTGAATGCGTTCGGAAACACAGACGCAGGTAGTGAGTTCCATTCATTCGCTGTGAGCATTATAAAGGATGTTTGGAAGCGCTTGGTTCGAATTGGTGGAATGGCAACAAGGTAAGGATAATAACTTGCAGTGCGTCTAGATGTCCGATGGTAGAAGGGGGCTGGTGGGATGAGGTCGTGGAGTTCTTGAGCACACTCACCGAAGTACAGTCTGTAGAAGACCGACAAGCAGGCAACTTTGCGGCGATGAGCCAAGCTGTGAAGCTTGGCGTCCACCAGTAGTAGTAGATGTCCATAAGTAGGGGTGACTAAGTATAATTAGCTGGCATTCTGCTTGTTTGCCACTCAAAAACAAACCTTCACAATACAATAACATAATCAACGTACCCACCTCATTAACCACCCCAAAAACAAGGATATCACAAACAAAAAACAAATAAAAACGCTCCAATCCGAACTTCGAACATTAAACTCATAATGAAACTCATTTGTTTTTATTAACACCTTCAAACAGCGCAACTAAAAGAAGTTTTGTCGTCATCGTTAAGGTTTATTAGTTAAATAATAGCAACAACGGTTTCGCGGTAATCTAATACAGTTGAAATTAAACACTAAACAGTCACTACATAAAAGTAGTACGGACATCCTGGAGAGAGAATGGAATAGAGACTCCTAAACCTTTTCTTTATAAAAAACATCCATCATAAATGGATCTGTATACGTACATACAAATTCCAAGAAATTTCTAGTTATAATAGGGGTTAAAGTATGAAATTGCCGATTTGTACTGAAAATTTAAAATTAGTTTTGTTTAATTTAACATATTTATTTAAGGTTACATACACTAGTCGAATTCTTCCATACAAACGTAGTCTAGGGATTATTCCACTGTTTGACGATGTACGTTCAAAATAAAAAGTGACATCAATTTGTCTCATCATTATCTAGCCCTGTATGGAAGCAAAAAAGTAAAAAAAGAAAATGTTTGAAAATTATGAGCGTCGAAAGTTCCATATTTCGACACTAATTGTAACGCATTTTTGTGCTCAAATAAATACCATAAGAAGACGGAAAATTGCAATACGGCCTCCATACAGGGATAGATTTGTAGTTCCACAAAGCAAATAATTTTATTTTGAACAGATAGATTTAGTCGTTTTTTCATGATATCTGGACTGCCAAAGGACTGTTTATAAAATTTCGCGCGCTCGGTTTCGTCCTAAATCATTATCCATTTCGCTACAAATTTGTTAAAGTGTGTATTCGTACGCGAACTAGCTTCCTACTGCTCATCACAGCATCTATCTCTTCCGCACATGTTGTCGGTTGATATAAAATGCATTTTAAGTCCGCGCACAAAATAGTTCGTGCCGTCGATTAGTGTACCCTTAATCAAAATAATTACCATTATTATCTATACATTGCTGCCATCTAATAAGAAGGTCATTTATGCCTTTGCGATAGAACTCTGGTGATCTAGATTTGACAAACTGTTTGAAAGCATTTTGTACTGCCTCCTGAGAAGAAAACTTTTTATCACGTAGAAAATTGTCCAAATCACGAAAAAAATGGTAGTCCGTTGGAGCAAGGTCTGACGAATAGAGAGGGTGACGAATGGTTTCTAATTGCAGTTTCTGTAGAGTTAAAACGGTTTCTCGTCCAGTATTAGGTCTCGCGTTATCATGGAGCAATAATGGTGAAGATCGATTCATGAGTCGGAGCTGTTTCACTGCTAGTTTTGCTATCATGTTCGGAGTTCGGCACAGTAGACATCTGACGTTATTGCTTGACCAGTTCGGAGAAAGCTATAGTGAATAATACCATGCTGAGACCACCAAACAGTTACCATTACCTTTTTATTGGTAAGCTTTGCTTTAGGACACTGTTGCGGCGTTTGACCTGGGGTCAGCCATTGCATTTTTCGCTTACGGTTATCGTAAAGAATCCACTTTTCATCACATGTCACAATTCGATCCAATATTATTTCATTTCTGTATCGATTCAACAAGGCAACACAAGTTTCAACACGCGTTTCTTTCTGCAGATCAGTCAAATCATGAGGCACCCATTTTTCATATTTTTTTTATTTCATTGACTTGACGCAAATGAATCAAAATTGTTGGTAAGGTAACGTTAAACCATGCCGCTATTTCCTGGGTAGTTTGGCTCGGATTGGCTTCTACCATCTCTTTCAATTCATTGTTATTGACCTGTGTGTGGCGGTCTTCCACGTGGATCGTTCTTCAAATCAAAGTTTCCATCACGAAAGCGTTTAAACTAAAATCGCACGGTGCGTTCATTAGCAGTCCCCTCTCCAAACGCAGTATTGATATTGCGAGCTGTTTCTGCCGCGTTAGTTCCGGCACTCGTATTTAAAAATCACTCGAATTTTCGAAGTATCAATCTTTCTTGTCTAAGCTGAATAAAAAAAACAACTGAAAGTCGATAATCGAATGTTGCACATTTTTTAATAGAAGAACTTCATAGGTACCATGTGAAAAAAGTTTTACTCAAAAATCTCAAACCATGAAGGTTCTATGTCAATTCTAAATACCTATTACAATAAATGGGCAATTTCATACTTTAACCCCTATTATTTAAAGCAGCCTCAACCAATTTTAGCTAAGCACGGCCTAGATCCCGGGCTGCTACTAAATGCGAAAACACTGCGAAAAAGTACCCCAGCCAGAGTAAAATGCATTTTTCATGAAAATCTTTACTTCTTCTAAAAAACAGCATATACGAGTATATAATTATTGCTAATGTTGTTAACTGTGTTTTTCAACGTGATCATTGTTAGTAGCGTTAACAACCACTATACCGAGAAATCAGCTTTTGAAAACGAAGATTAAAAAAATTACAACACAAAACGTCGCTATGGAAGTCGCTATTCTGAAACCCTGTTTAAAACATCAACCCCACCCTGGGGCCATACAGTAGTTTTAAACTGTTCGCGAACTCACAAATTGAGGTCTCTATAGCGCTAATGTACTCTAAATAACTGTGTGCTAGTTTGATAGTTTTAACACAGGTGATGCGGAGTTGCGGGTTGACGTTTATGTTAAAAATATTAAGTTCACCCTGAACTTTTAAAGTGCGGAATGGGGTAATTTTAAAACGTTCACCACATTGACCAACTTAGACTAGATATTCATTAATTTACAAATGAATTGGATCTAGTTTTCTCAACGCGGTTTATGTTCTAAACTTTCTGTTTATGAGTCGTACTAAACCTATAACATATTTCAAAATTTTGAAGGGCCGGTAGGTTAACAATGTCATAGACATTAATCTGTCAACGGCAGAGCAATGGTGTAATCTCTCTTGACCCAGATTTCTAATAAGCTATTTACAATTTCAGAGAGAAAATGAAGGCTATTCATATCCACGTTTACGCTGTTATAGGTAAACTTTATAAATAGTACGCAAAACATTGAACATAATATCGAAGCCGTAAAAAAATGCATTCGGACCAAATTCATTTTAGATGAAAACATAATATTACGATATTGAGTTTCAGCCTGAATTTGACCAGCCTAATATATTTCCTATCCTAAAAGCCTAGCACATAGTAAACCAACCTTTACAGTTCATTCGTCCCATATTTGAAATCACTCGTGCAAAAACCGAGAATAATTAAAGGGTTGCGCTCACAGGCGAGGCTTATCCGGGACCCTTGTCAGGCGTATGACGGACGAGACAAAAACACGGTGTCAGTGTGAACATAGCCTTTTTGTCTGTCCACCCTTTTGGCAAGGGAAGCGTTTGCTGCGAAATTTTTGTTGTTCGCAATTTAGTACTTGCCTTTATAGTAGCGTTCCTGTGAGATTGTTGAATTTGTAACTGAGTTTTTTTTTAATCCGTGAATTATTTTGGGGTCTGTAGGTGTGATATCATTGTTATAGGAGTATTCGTTTGTTTCAGGATTTGTATCAGGTTGTTTATTTTTTAACCGACTTTCGATAAAGGAGGAGGTTCTATGTTCGACTTCTTGTATGTTTTTTTTTATGTATGTTCACCGATATCTCCGTCAATTATGGACCGATTTTCAAAATTCTTTTTCTGTTTGAAAGAGAATGTTTCGAAATTGGTCTCATTTTAATTTGGTGAAGATCTAATGAAGAACTTCGAAGATATACAACAGAACTCTTCAATAAATAACAGCAAATCTCTCATTTGATCGGTTTTGTTCAAGTTTCATGATATTCGGGTAATCTATTCTGGCGTTATAAGAAAATTACTAAACCACTTGCCTATTATGTAGGTACAATTAAAAAGTGAAAAATAAAAAACTTTTTTACAAAAAAAATACTACCGACTTCCTAATAAGAAAACTACAAAGTGAAAAATAACTTTATTTTTGGAAGTCGGTGTCTTTCGTAGGTACTATTTTTTGCGTTATGGACACCGACTTCCAAAAATAAAGTTATTTTTCACTTTGTAGTTTTCTTATTATGAAGTCGGTAGTATTTTTTTGTAAAAAAGTTTTTTTGATGGCTATGTTATGAGTTTTCTTATCTGCTGGTAAAAATGTCGTTGGTTAGTAACAGTGATCAATATTATTACATTTTGTCTTCTTAAGATTATTATTATGTTCATGGTTTCCTCTTACGATAATTGCTTCGGAAAAAATACATCGGTAATCTGTTCACCTTAGTTTCTTTGCATTACGACCACGTTTGAAGAAAAGTTTAATCTGCCGCTTACGATATATATATTTTGTATAGCGTTAGTATTTTTTTTAATCCAATAAGCATCTTTATTGTGCCATTGTATTTTTTCATTTATTATTTATACTCTTTTTCTGGAAACATCAAAATTTTTGTCCTAATTAAAAGTAGTTGACCAGGAAAGGCTATTCTCTTCTCAATCGCTCTCTCACTGCTAAGAAACGTGACTCAGTTTCAACTAATCAACGGTTTTTCTACGCAATTCACACTCATTCCTACACACACACTCCACGCGCACTCGTACACTTACATTCTACACGTACAAACACGCATACACAAAACACGCTCTATTAACACCTACCATTATGTTAGTTTCAAAATTAATAATTTGTGTATATTCCTATAACTATAAATTATTTTCAAATGTTATTCTTTATTATTGAAATGTGAGTATGACATACCTTATGACAAGCGAAGAGCGAAGTGTTCTAACACAGACAATCCTTTAAATAAAAGGACACTTCAAACACTAGTTGCTCACTGTTAAGGCAATAAATGATTTATTAATTTTCCCCAACTGTTACTATTAGCATATCTCCAGATACTTCAATATTTGCTACTATGTAAAAGAAAGGAAATTTAAGTTTAATTTCCCATTTCATCGTTCAGCCCAACTTCCTGTACAAAACAAACAAGTACACAAATAACAAACACAAACAGCGTCTGATAAATACCTCCCAACATTATATCTTCCATTGTTCTATAACCCACAATAAGTTGCAAACTATGCGAGCGGTAGCCAAACTTTACGGTGCTCCCTGCGGGACACCAAAAAGTGGCATTGATCAGACGCTTTTGTACGCACACAATTCACAATTGACGATATACAGACTTATTTATATTCAGGCACTTAGACGGGCATTTGAATAAAGTTTGGCAGGGTTGGCTGTAACTGTAAATATAAAATGTGTTTTTGTGTATGATTTATGACTATTTAGGCAACCGATGGATAGCATTTCTTACAGAGGCTTGTGTCCCAGCAGTGGGCACGTTATAGGCTTATTATAATAATAATAATTTATTTTATAATAATTTATTTATTTCTTACCACAAATTTACAGACAAAAAATTAAAGAGTCTACAGATACAATTGTATGATTAATTTGTGGAAGACTGGTGCCTAAACTAAGTTTTTTACAAAACCTGTATGTTAGGTGAAGTGAGGAGGCAACTTAAACGGAAATATCATAAACCTTTGATAATGGTGTAGTTTAGACCGCCAGTGTTGTATATTAAAATATGTGTATTAACCGTAAATCCAATAAGTGGAGGCCGCAAATCAACAAATGCAGAAATAATGCTAGGTAAACCTACAATCTCCAGTGTACAATAGTACCAACTGGATAAAATTTGCCAAGGATTGTGATATTAGTATGATTGACGAAATTAATGAACGGTATGACCAGCAGCGGACGGGTATAGGCTTATGATGATGCTGATTAATGATTTTTATCCGATTCTAAGCTTTTACTACTTCCACAACAGAAGTTATTTTTGGAAACACCTCTTCTGGATATCAATGTATGTCCAGTAGTGAGCTGATATAGACTGATGATGATTATGATTATAATCTTATTCCAATCTGCGACTAACGAAATAATGCTTCCGCTATAGAAGTTATCTTTTGGAAAATACATCAGTCTATAAATGACTTAAATAATAAATGGATGTCCAAAGATATGATACTAAGATAAGATACCAAAAGTATTTCCGTTACTGTTAACATCAAAATATCGCGTCATTGAACGAAATCGACACACTAAATCAATTATAATGAACATATAATTTTACGAAAAATATACGATCACAAATTTTAAATAAATACTACAATTCCAAAAACCAAATCAATATTTTACTCCATTGCCTAAACTATAGTATGAGTCAAGTTTTTTAGAAGCAGTTGATGATATGAATAAGAACATATAACTTTAAGAACCATCGTAATATAACCTTTACACTTTAATAAAGTCTAGAGTTATATGCACGGAATGATGGACGAGGACCCGTTCTCACACCCGTATGGAAAATTGAATGAATATCTCATGGTGTAAATATACAGCGTTTAGGACCCTACCTTTTTACCTTATAACCATATAAAAACCCAACAATATGACTCCCGCATAAAATAATGCAAATAAGAATAGAAATGAGTAAGAAATCCTACAAAATATTTCGTGAATTTTATTTTGTGTTGAAGATAACCTTCCTTATATTTTTATAGCACTGTCTTTACACATAATCGGGCTCGCAAAGATCAAGAGAGGAAAAGACCAGGATCTAGCTAAGGCATCCCTAGTTGTGTATCAAAACCGTGAAATCCCGGAAATCCCTACAGGGCCCGGGACTTTTGGTCGTACTGTAACGATGTCCCAGGTGTAAACCCTTATGCCCACTATCCTAAATTCCTTTCAGGCCAAATAAACCGGGCAAATAATTGATGTCCCATTTTTGGGACAACGCGTGTTGTAGTGAAATTATTTGGTCGTAATAAGCCCTTAGGGATCGTTATTTAGTTGCGGTTGTAAATTAGTTTCTGACACCGTTTGTATGTTCGGTTATGAAAGATAAGAGGATTTATTGCACGGTTGATATGGAACGTTAATTGATAGGGCTCTGATTTAACTTGTGGATGTGAAACTAATGCACATTATTTAAAAGTCGATACCTACTGAAAAATGTTGACATGTATGGGAAAAATTTGAAAGCAGCATTTTGTATACAATTTGCCGTGGATGTGACATCCACCAAACTGCACTGGGCCCGCGTGGATTACGGCCCATTCCCTCTCACAGAAAGGAGGCCTGTGTCCCAGCAGTGGGAACATTAATAGGCTGATGATGTGATGTGTGCCGTGGAACCCAGATAAGCAAGAAAGACATAAGATTCTGTTCCTCTAAATGTCATCTAAAAGTCTTCAATGATTCTAATAATAACTGCCTTTGCATAGTGATTATGCCCATTTATTTTACCTTCTAAGACATCTTCATCTTTATCATCATAATAGGTTAACATTGATTAAAACTTCTTTTACCTAGAGCGCCATCTCTCGTATCAAGTGATAACTATTACTATTCCTGATTCCTGGGTCGTAATAAACCCCGAGGGTATTTCTTTTTAACTGATAGATGGCGGTAAAAGACTAACGCCATCTACGGTGAAGTTTTGACATTAGCGCCTCTTGGTTGGTGCTATTTGATCCTTCGGGTTCTGGAAAATTGTGTTATCCCTTGTTATGAAATGCCTGTAGTTTACATTGACAAGGAAAGAGGGCGCTGTTATATATGCGTATGTTATTTAACTTTAATTATATATTGAAAATAGGTTCTTCTAATTTAAAGCGGTACATAACTATGTTGGTTTGAATATTATTAAAAAAACTATTCGGATGAATAAATTCATTACAATTAATATCTAACCCAATCTTAGCAATAATATTTATTGTTTAATCATACTTCACACTAAGGGCCGATTTTTCAATAGTCTGATAAGTTTTAACTAAGGAATAAAAATGGTGGTTTGACAGCTTTTGTATAGAAAATAAGTTATACGGCCATTTTATTCCTCAGTTAAAACTTATCAGACTATTGAAAAATCGGCCCTTAATATTTATTTATTTATAATATTATAAAGGCAAAAGTCTGTGAGTTTGTATGTTTGTTACTTCTTCACGCACAAATGGCTGGACGGATCTGGATGAAATTTGCCACAGAGATAGATTATAGTCAGGAATAGCACATAGGATACTTTTTATCCCGGGAATATGTTCCCTAGGGATTAATTTCGACTTTCAAGCGGGCGAAGCCGCTGGCAGAACCTAGTTAATATTCAAAACCAACGCTTCCAGTTTAACCGAATGCAGCTAAATACCAGAATCAAATCATTACCAATATCAAAGTAATTGCGAAAAATGTGTTTTAAAGTACAAATTCTCGTATGTGATTTTGTCAATAAAGTTTTAAATAAAGATCTACTGATAATTATCTATCGATGCATTTAGTATTGATAAACCGCCATTGTATGAGTATGGCCATTATTAATATTATTATCGATGAACGTATATTCAAATTGATATGGATTGAAGAAAGGCCGCTGTTAGGTACTCCTTATCGGCCTTGACAACAAAAAAGTTTACCTATATTCATTTGGAAGTTGATAAGCGTTTTCTAAACAGCATTTCTAAAAACTATTTCAATCTTCCGCTTTTGAAGAGGAAGAAGAAGAAAAAAGTATTTATTTGTGACCCGCACAGGAGACACGAGGAATCAGCTTAAAATTAAACAAAATTAAAAATAAAAACCCCGTGCGAGACCAAAAAGGCTTCTATGATAGAACCTATATAGGTATATGACCACTGACCTCTAATGTACAAGTACGCTGGACTTCATATTATCGATGACAAAATTAAGACATTTGATTTTCGCCATTTTGGCGCTGATAGCAACGTGACTTAACGTGAGATTCCATGGAACTAATATTAGAGATGGGACATAGCCTTCGGTATAAAAATACGTGAGAATAATTTAATACGTAAGAGAAAAAGAAAATCCCAATTATTTTAATTGAGATTCATTTCTAAGTAATAGAAAACTTGCTGTAAAGGTTAACTGAAAAATACTTTCAATCAGATTCCAAGCTATAAACTAGTGGATAGCGTGCTACTAAAGTTATAGCGCATTACTGTCAGATCAGTGAGATTTAAATATGGGGATAGGCTAACAAGTGGGCGAAGTCGGACTGTGGATGAACATGATGATGATTCCAGAATTTAGTATTATACATTGCTTTTTAACATATTATTACTGATTATTAGGCATTCATATAACATTCATCACAAATACCAATATGAGATATTTAGTTGCAACATATTATAAGAAGTCAATAAAGTAGATGAGTGATACGCCTTTCCAAGTCTACTATTTTGATTGACGCAAGAGATTCATTGCGATTTGGAGGCAACATTAGGAGAGTCTGCTCCACCGTATTCCACTGTCGCAAGGTGGGCTTCTCAATTTCGAGTAGGGAGAACGAGCACGGAATACGAACATCGTTGCGGCCGTCCATTGACGTCAGTCACCCAAGAAAATGTTGCGAAAGTCGAGAAAATTGTATTGAGGGATCGAAGAGTTACCATCCGATACTTAATTCAAGAATCGGGCATTTCATATGGAAGTATTCAATCCATATTGAAACAATCTTTGAATATGAGCAAAAGTCTCCGCAAGATGGGTGTCGAGAATGTTAACCGACAGTCAGAAACAAAATCAACTTGAAATTTGAAGATATTGTTGGACAAGTTTCAAGAAAATTCTGAAAACTTTTTGTCTCGTTTCGTGACAGTGGACGAAACATGGGTCCATCATTTTGATCCCGAGACAAAACAGCAATCTTCGCAATGGAAATGGCCATCATCACCGACCCCGAAGAAGTTTCGTGTCGTGGCATCGGCTGGCAAGGTTATGGCCTCAATATTTTGGGACTCAGAAGGGATATTGTTGACTGATTACCTGGAGCGTGGAACCACTATTACAGGCCAATATTAAATATTATGCAGCTTTAATTCCCAAGTTGAGGAATGCCATCAAAGAGAAAAGGAGAGGGAAACTTCGAAGGGGCGTGCTGTTTTATCACGACAACGCACACGCGCCCAGGTCGGCAGTTGCGATGGCTGCCATTCATCAAGCTGGCTTCGAATTGGTTGACCACCCCCTTTATTCACCAGATCTGGCAACTAGCGATTTTTATCTGTTCCCTAAATTGAAAAAATACTTAAGGGGAAACAGGTACGAAGACGATAACGAGGTGATGGATGCCGTGGAGAGCGTTTTGCAGGACCAAGACAAAACTTTTTTTGTGAAAGGGATTGAAGCCTTGGAAAAGCGCTGGACTCGGTGTGTAGAAAGACTCGGAAACTATTTAGAAAAATAGTTATCAATAGTCATTATATTCTATCTCATTCTCACTACTTTTTGATCCCTCCTCGTATTTGTAACGTCACAATGATGAAGGTGTGTATATCAAGATTACACACCGGATGTTAATCTGATAAAGATTCGAAGAAAAGTGTGTGCTACAAATACAAACAACTGATTACATTTCTTGTAGCTAATTAATTATAATAAATCTCGATAAGAAATCAATATTGCTGATGCAACAAGGAAAAAATATTAATAAAAATGCAAAAATCCCGACTGCTTACAAAACGAACTAAAAAGAGGTAAACAAGAAGAAAATCATGCTGTGCAGTCGGAGGATACATATGCGCGATCTGGCTGGCCAAAACCAGATAAACATATAAGTGATACATATTTTTGAAATCACCTCTAAAAACCCTTTATAACCCACGAAGGTTTTGGAAGAAAAAAAAAAATCCCACACAATATGGCGCCTAAAATTCGCCATTTTTCTATTTTCTAATTTTAATGTAGCCAGTGACACTTGCAGGGTTAAGACAAATCGATTGACGTATGAATCATCAAAATCGGCCAACGCGTTTGGTCTCTGGAACGCCACATAGGTAAAAACATACATACATACATAGTTACATACATACTTACATACATATATACACTGATAAACACATTACCCTCCTTCGGCAGTCGGGTAAAAAGGGTTTGATGGTTCTAAGACATTAGTTTTATAATAAAGAATTACAAAAAGGAAAATTTTATATGAAATAAAATGTCAACTCCGCCCGTTGTATGTATTTTAGTTTTAAGTTTCCTTTTTTTGATATAATCTGGTGTACAATAAAGTATATGTTGATAAATAAATAATAAACTCAAATATTTCTTGGACTGATTTCGTACTTTCTGCTTCTTTCATACACTTAAAGATTTACAGCATTCGCAGTCGGCACCAAAAAGTTTTGGTCCTTCGAGTAGGATACAGTGGTTTCAAATTTGAAAAATTTATGTAATCAAGGATCTTTATCTTCATCATTTAAACCAAAAACCAAATAGTCTACAAAGCATGGTCACCACATCGAACAGTCCGGTGCGTATTTTAGTACGCAATCATCATTCCAAAACTTTTTGGCCACATCGACCATCCCCTCTGCAAACACTGTGAACTACCCAAAAACTATTAAGACTATACAAACGTAGTCTAGGGATTATTCCACTGTATGACGATGTACGTTCAAAATAAAAAGTGATATCAATTTGTCTCATCATTATCTAGCCCTGTATGGAAGCAAAAAAGTAAAAAAAGAAAATATTAGTTATATAGTTAGTTATATAGTTCCACATTTCGACACTAATTTTAACGCATTTTTGGGCGCAAATAAATACCATAAGAAGACAGAAAATTGCAAAACGGCCTCCATACAGGGAAAGATTAGTAGTTCAACAATGCAAATAATTTTATTTTGAACAGATAGATTTAGTCGTTTTTTCATGATATCTAGAAAAAGGTTAGTTTATAAAATTTCGCGCGCTCGGTTTCGTCCTAAATCACTATCCATTTCGCTACAAATTTGCAAAAGTGTGTATTCGTATGCAAAATAGCTTTCTATTGCTCATCACAGTATCTATCTCTTTCGCACGTATTGTCGGTTGATATAAAATGCATTTTAACCCCGCGCACAAAATAGTTCGTGCCGTTGACTAGTGTACTTACCCTTAAGTTTAGCAATTTCAATTAGTTGTTACTTTGAGGAAATCAGGTCAAATGTTGTGCTAAAATTTTAATACCAACAGAATTCTGTTGACTAACGCATAATGTAATTTTATTATCGGTTACGGCGGCATCTAGTGTGTTCAGTTACAGCCGGATGTCATTGGCTTAACATGGAAACTTGACTACAGTCTTCCGACGTGATTTATTGTTTTGATAGTGATAATAACTTTTAACCTGATAATGTATTGTTTCAGATTGATAAAAGTAACTCTATTAAATATTGATGATATCAACATTAATAAAATTGAACAAATTATTAAGAATAATGCAAACAGCGGGATTATTTTTCAGAAAAGAAGGATCTTGGGAAAGTTGATAGGAATTTCGGAATGATGCAGGGAAAGATTATTATTAACATAAAAGTTGTTTCAGTAAACTGAAAATAAAGGTTTTCAGATAATAAGCATTTTAAACACAACAGTCCTCTGCTGCAGCTTAAAATTTTAATAAAATAAATAAGGATTGAGTCAATCGTATCAAAACAAAATGAATAATTACACCAAATTCTAGGAAAACCTTTATTGTATTATCAGAGGCACCTACCTACTTAATTCAAATGTTTAGTCTAGTACAATCGTAAGCCGGAAATCTTTCTGATATCAATCTTGTTAGATAATAATCCAATATTAGTTTTACTCAAAGCATTTATCTTTTGGAATTGCCGAAGATGTCTTTTTCTTCATGCCCGACTTGACAAAAACAGTTGCAACTGGAATGGGGTGGTATTTTTTCTGGGTGTAACAAATATAGTTTTCTCAGAACTGGTATGTAATGTTGTCATGACATCTCTAAAAAGTATCCAGAAAGTGAACTCTACCGGAGACTTATTCACAACTGTCCAGTAAGAAGCGAGTTTTAAATTTGGAATCTCCTACTGTCCAGTAAGTAAGTAATTTACTTACTGGACATAAGTAGGGATTAGTCCGATATATAAAAACGTAACTTATATCGGATATGTGTTAGATATCATATCATATCGATATCTATATCAAAATAACCGATATTACAAAACTGTATCTAATAAAAACCTTACTAGCGTGCGAGAACGAATAATTCAAAACTTAAAACCATAACAATGCGGAAACGTACGAACTACGAACAAAACGCAAACTTCACAAACGATAGGAACCATATGCGCTATCTCTCTTTCTAAGTATTATTTCGCAATCGTTGTTAGTTTGCTCATCTAAATAACATTTTAACTTATGCAAACTGTACTAAATGATATCGATATCACAAAACCGTTTTCGATATCAATGTGAAAACTGTATATCGGTTACATAACCGTTTGTGCAAAAATCCGAAAACACTGAGAAGGCTCTAGACAGTAGGTCATCCTCTTCAGATCTGCTTAGAAAAAAAAACATAGCACCAGCCAGACACAGATTAGAGTTTAGCCATTATAACATGGTTATAGGAGGGAGGCCCCAAATATATATCTATCTCTCTTTTTGGTATGACATTTTATGAGATAGATATATTTTTGAGTCCGTTAATCAAGACGTACAACAAACAAATATAAATGCCCCCGGTAAATCTATCACAATATCTATCAGTAATTGCCCTAATCTTAATGTAACCTTCAATATTAATTAAACGAATTTGTTGTTAAACTTTCTTTCATTTTTGAGAAAAGCATTATAAAAGCCTCAACCAGTAAGAAAGCCATCCTGGCCTCGTATATAACCGCACCTCACCTGCGGTTCGGTCCGGTTAACTTATACTTGGCCAGGAAGGCTTACTTACTGGATTCTGCAGTAATGTACTATTAAATATCTGCGGTGTTTGATCCGCGTACCATTTTCTCACGAATCACAGTTATTGGATTGGATGCGACGTACTGTACCTATAATCTGCTACCCTAGCAAAAAAATCAGGGGTTATTGTAACATTTAGAAACATGAGGAGGTACCAACCTCCGCAGGACACGTTAAACGGGGGCAGAGAGCGCCGACTGAATTTCCTTAGTAAAATGTCATACATCGAGGTTTGGCTTTCGCCTATTTCCTCCTCCAATATTGGAACAATTTGAAAGATATTCCATAAACTGGTAAAGTAAGATATATACGATGTCCCTATGTTTTCCTTTTTTCATTTATATTTGTCAAATTTGTACACTAAGCCTCTGTTGACAGCGCAATTTTGAGCATATTGTGAGGGTTCTAGTGCTTATAAAGATAATGTATCATCAAAAAGGAAAACATAGGGACATAGTTCATATCTTAAATTCTCAGTTAACGGAATATCTTTTAAATTGGTTCAATATTGGAGGAGGAAATAGGCGAGAGCAAAACCTCGATTTATGACTTTTTACTAAGGAAATTCAGTCGGTGCTCTCTGCACCCGTTTCCTATTAAGGCCGTACCCTGACCAAAAAATCAGCATGAGATATGAGCATTCCTATTGGCCTAGCGGACCTGTTGGCGCATGAATTACGGTAGTGAATACGCACAGATTTTAGAATAAAATCTTTATAAAATCAAATATTGGTCTTTTGAAAAAATAAAACTAACAAAATGTTCGTTATCAAATTGTCTATCCAATAGTGTTAGTATAAAAAATTATTAATGAACACTTTACGAGGAGATGCATGCTATCAATAATTATTTAACATTTTTATGGTTTTGTTGGAAGGAGATTAGTGAAACATATACCTCTTAAAAAAATTGTATTACAATTTTAGGATCAACATTATGTAGAAATTTAATGTATTTTTATTAATTGATATTTCTTTTTAAATTAACAGTAGATAGCTCTTAAAAACTGCACAAACACGGCTAGCGCGGCGTTTTGCTCGGGGAGGCGCCTTAAGCAGCTCATCACAGCAGACATTCATTCATCTTTGACTGTCGTCCAAGTAAAAGCCCAAAAGTCTGACAACAACTCTTGCCAAGGGCTATCATGTTAATTTGTTTTCGGCAGATCATGATGGAGAGGAGTGAGTACAAAAATTTCATCAAGGTTTGGTTAGTCAGACTATGGTCAAAATCAGAAGAATACAAGAAAACTTATAATAGGGATGTTTCCTGGGTAGAAATATCATAATTCTCTTCAGTCAGCCAGGGACATTATCAAATAATATTGGACCCGTATTTAATACTTTACAAAATAAATTAAAAATTTAAAAAGATAAAGCGTATCACAGTTCAGGAGTGGGGGCTTGTGACGTCACTTTGACAGTATAAAGTGTAGCACACCGCACCGTGACGTCACAGGATGTTTCAACGTAATGTATCGTCGTTATTTTTTTGTTTAGATGGCAAAAGAAAAATATGTCCAATATTTTTAGGTTATCTAACTAAATAGATAATTTTCTTGATCATAATATTTTAGTAACACAAACATGAAGGTTTACGTGCCACTGAGATTCAAGCCTGTTACTGTGGATTGTAACCCAGTACTGGTACAAAGCATTACATATCGCTACCGGTAATAACAATTTTATTCTGAGGTGCAGTTTATCAAGGTCATTATGACGTAGGTACCTACCTACTGCAATAATTGACCTAGTATCATGTGATTGTGTTGTATCTTATCTTTATATCAGTATATCTATTGTGGAAAAGGTAATACCCTAAAATAACTAGAAAAAAACTAACCAAGTGAGAGTCGGACTCGCGCACGAAGGGTTCCGTACCATTACCGCAAAAAAACGGATAAAAATCACGTTTGTTGTATGGGAGCCCCACTTAAATATTTATTTTATTCTGTTTTTAGTATTTTTAGTTATAGCGGCAACAGATATACATCATCTGTGAAAATTTCGACTGTCTAGCTATCACGGTTCATGAGATACAGCCTGGTGTCAGACGGACAGACAGACAGACGGATCGCGCAGTCTTAGTAATAGGGTACCGTTTTCACCCTTTGGGTACGGAACCCTAAAAAAATATACCCAAATACACTTTCGACGAAAGGAGCATTTTATTAAGACTTTTCTGTAGTGATTCAATGTCCTGTCGTTTCAGATGAGTTTCGGTGAAGAAGAGTTTTGAACAACTTTCGACCATAACTGTCGTTATCGGTATAACTTTAACTAATACATATATTAAAGAGTTAAAATTATAATAATATGTTTATCTATCTAATCTATCTATCTATTCTAATACAGTTAAACGAGCAATTCTTGTATATATGTATATATATATAATCTGAATCTCGGAAACGGCTCCAACAATTTTCATGAAAAGTAGTATGCAGGGCCTTTCAGGGAGCTCGTGGCTAAATAATAACAGCCACACGGGTTAAGCATCGCTTGACGAGGTCGGTCCATGGATGGGTGACCATTTCAAAATATCGAGTATCCTCCGTGCCTTCGGAAAGCACGTTAAGCCGTTAGTCCCGGCTGTCATTTGAAGATCTTTAACAGTCGTTACGAGTAGTCAGAAGCTTGAGATCTGATACCAGCCTTGCCAAGGCGTATCGTGTTACCCAGTTAGTGGGTTGTGGAGATCAGATAGGCAGTCGCTCCATGTAAAACACTGGTATTCAGCTGAATCCGGTAAGACTGGAAGCCGACCCCAACATAGTTGGGAAAAGGCTAGGCAGATTGTAGTATGGCCTTTCGAGGGCGATAAATCAATCTAGCTAGGTTTAATTTTTAGAAATCGTCGTTTTCTCTATTTTCACCCGAGCAGGGCTCGGTCACCCAGGTACTTAATAGTCTGGTAGCACTATTTGTTTCCAAAATTTATTACAATGATGGCAAGTTACGCTACTCTTGAATGTCATAGATCATTATAAGTCTTTTGATTCCAAAATATTTATACAATTGTGGCCCGTTTCATAAAAGAGTGCTACAGAATGAATAACATTTAAATTAACTCTACTCAAATCAAAATTCAAACTTTGGCATAGGTTTATAAGGTAACTAAAGCCTACCTATTTATACTCTTCAAAAAAATTATACAGATTTTGGAACCACATTTGCAGACGGAAGAGATGATGATGATGAATACAATGGCACAATTACCAGATCCAATGCAATACCAAAAGCACATTTTCCTTCTTCGGCAGTCGGGTAAAAACAGTATTCAAAGACGCCAAGGTTGAATATTGCAGAGTTCAAAATGAGGCTACAACAATATTATATTTGGGTCATAATCACTGTCAAATCAGATTTATGATACAGATATCACTCTTATCAAGCAATCTGCAGTTATTTCTTCGAACTAATTAACGTTATTTGTAACAGGATAAAGAAGTAAATGGTTAAGGAAATCTGTTTGTTTATAAAATATGAAGAAGATATAAGATACTATTAAGAAAATAGTAACATTGACATACGAATAAGACCGAAGTGTGAAGATGCTTCAGGTCAATTGAAAGAAAAAGGCTAAAGTTTTAGCACAAATATCTATAATCCATTTAAAACAACATTAGAAGTATAAACAATCCCTTTTTAAAGTTCGTTCAACAGATTTTGGGTTCAATAAACATAATGATGACATAAAAGCATAAACTCGATCAAGTGCCACACCAATACCATACCAACCTGCTTACTTCAGCTGCCATTTGCCAAGAAGATATACATAAATCTCATTTAAGTGTGTGATCTAAAATGTATAGGTCTGGTAAGCAATGAGCGATTCCATGTAATAAAACTCAAAATACCTGCATAACTAAATTAAAATCAGAGATAAGATTATCCTTAATTGTATCAAAAAGCATTGATTAAACATACGAGATCGATAAAATCAATATTTATATATAAATCGAAGTATAATTCGTTCACCGTCAGTTTCTGGTAGAACTAGCAGAATGAAGTTCATTGGTTTACTAGCGTTACTGCTGGTTGCTTCGGCAGCCATTGCCGACGATTCTTCAGAAGAAGAACTAACTGTAGCTGAAGAATGCACTGCTGATACTGTGTGTGAACTCCCCAACTGCAGATGTTCGAGCACTAACATTCCCGGAGGATTACTGCCAAGAGATACACCACAGGTAAGATTTGATAACGATGGTAACTAAGATTTTTAAAGAGATTTATTTTTATTTAATTTACCGATAGGCTCGCGTTTGACCTGTATCTCGCCTGATGGTAAACGTTGATGTGGTCTACGGTGAAGCACGCTTACCTTTCTAGAAATAACCTATTCACTCTTGATTTAAAGACCCCAAGGATGCAGTTATCTCCCATCTAGTTTGTTTATGTATTTTAAAGACTTTACTGTGATTACGGGTTAAACAGGTAAACCGTTAGAAAAATATTTAGATAGGCCATAGATATATATTTTTGAAGTGTTTGTGGTTTAGATACATACATTTCATTTGATGTTATTTTAACAAAGTGTACAGTGTCCATATTCTTTATCATACCTATTTTTATTATTATTAATCTATCTTTCAATATAATTAAAATATTACTTAAATCTCATTTAACTCACTGCTTCAAATTAATCTTAAATCTAGCTTTTATATCAGCAGCAATAACAAATACAAGTAATAAGATGCTAGTAGTACCTAGGATTATCGATAAAAAAACAAATGAAATAACCAATAAAAAAGTAATTAAATAACATAAGTATTGATTATTATTGTTTTTAATTCCACCAAAAATACGTGAACGCGACATCTGACCGGTATCGTCTATCAATGCAAATTAAATTGCCTCACACCATTAGTAAGATCCCCAACAGTTCCATTTGAAACACCCAATTCTAATCATTCAAAAATTGGTTTCAGTTCGTCACAGTCACCTTCGATGACGGTATCAACGTTAACAACATTATCACATACCGTAACACTCTCTACAATCGTGTCAACCCCAATGGTTGCCCGGCTGGAGCGACTTTCTACGTTAGCCACGAGTACACCAACTATGTCATCGTCAATGAACTGTACAACCGTGGTTTTGAAATCGCTCTCCATTCTATCACACACCAGACCCCACAGACTTACTGGTTCGAAGCCACCAAAGAGGATATGAAGAGAGAATTTGGAGACCAGAAGATCCAAATGGCTCACTTTGCTAACATTCCTTATGAATCTATCAAGGGTAAGAATTAAATATTCCAGTCTTTTGAGGATTTAGAATTTCCCCAAACAAATTTTAACTTCTTTGTATGATGATGCAAGTAAAGACTTGCATCATCATACAAAATGAATTAAATTCGGTTCCTATAAATATTGTTAATATAGCATTTGAAAATATCAAGTAGTTATATTTTTATCTAAAATGTTCACCAATGTATCTTGTTATCAAATATTTTTCTACTCGATAAAGTTTGCAACAATCAAAAAACAGCCAGTTTTTTGGAATTTTAAATTTTTATATGATTCTAAATTATTCCAGGTCTCCGTATTCCCTTCCTTCAAATGACCGGTAACTCCAGCTTCGATATCATGAATGAATATGGTTTGGAGTACGACTGCACATGGCCCACCACATCCTTCACAGACCCCGGACTATGGCCTTACACCCTTGATTACGCATCCACCCAGGACTGCATTGTTCCTCCTTGCCCAACTGCATCCTTCCCTGGACTATGGGTTAAGCCTTTGGTAACCTGGTCTGATCTTCAAGGAGTTCCCTGCTCATTTGTCGATGCTTGTTTCTTTATGTGAGTAATTTTAATATGCCAGGTTCATCATAATCTGTCTATAGAATTCCAATGCTGGATATAGTTTTGGTTTTTATAATATGTTTGGCATATTATAAAAACCAGTTGATGATGGTCATTGTTCATATTTTTAATCAAGTGTTTCACTTCAATAGCTGAAAGTATTGAAATATACTTAAGGTTTTAAATATGCTTATGAACTCTTAAATACTTATTTTTTATTGCCTCACATTTTTTTAATTTCCCGCGAAAAACCATGATTATTTTGTTGTTTTTTTAGTTTGTCTTTTTTATTTATCTTCACCAATACTAACCTAGTTTACTTCTGCAAACATTTTGTCATTTTAACAGATACTTCAACATCGGTTTTATATTGCTTACTTGTACTTTTACAGCCCCGACCGTGACAACGAAGAGGAATGGTACCAGTTCATCGTTAGGAACTTCGAGAGGCACTACTTGGGTACCCGGGCTCCCTTCGGTTTCTTTGTCCACGAGGCTTTCTTGTCTGCTAACCCTGCCGTCCAACGTGCCTTCGTCCGTTTCCTGGATTTGATTAACAACCTTCCTGACACGTTCATGGTAAGAAGAGCATGTACGGGTGTATAAGACAATATGACACAATCAGAAAAACAATATCAGACCTGATGTCACACTAATCCCGTATTAATAATAACAAATAAAAAAACGTACCAGCCTGTAACCGTCCCACTTCGCGGCAAAGGCCTCTTCTCATACACAAAAAGCATCATGATCACCACGCTTGCTCAATATGGTTTGGCGGGTTGGTACTTATAAATCCTGCATTGTACTAGCAAAATTATCCGTGACTCTTAGATATACGAATCAGGCCAACAACAACTATCGGATAGTAGTCCATCAAACATAACACCCAGGTTTGGTCAGAGGATGCTTCTTTTTCTAAGGAGGATGACAAACTTTACACCCTGTTCAGCATACCTGTACGCTGACATTCATCAAAGAGAGAGGAGATTTCATTCATCCATTCTTTATTTCCTATCTCGTTCGTGAGGTTTTTACCAAATTGGTTGATTGGCCAGACATGATACCGCCGAAACTATGCCGGGAGATGCTCATCCCTCTTTCTAATGCCTTCTTCTATGTGTCATTGATTGATTTCTAGCCAAAGCCGACGCTGATTAATCAGCTATTGCCACAAGCTTTGGTCCAAAGCCTAATCCGAATGAATAACCCTAAGAGATTCAGTTCCAGATTGGAAATTTTATTATTTTGTTGTGGCTATTTTCTGGCGATGGCCTCTGACCGCAACGCAACTCTGGCCTGTCACCATCGCCAGAAATCTATATAGTCTATCGCCCTGTCCCACATTCATAACGGTGTCTTCAATTTTGGCACTTCCTATAAACCTTCGGCTTCAGCTAAAACATCGGCCCATTCTGACTGAAGCCAAAGGTTTGGGCGAACGTGGTATTTTTGTCCAAAGACGACCGAAGCCGAACATTCGGCCGGGCAGTAACAATTGACATCAAAAAATCTTTTCTCAGTTCCATTGTCTGTAACTACATATTTGACGAGTTTTTTCTTTCAACAGGTGAATTCCCACGAAGTTATTGACTGGGTCAAGAACCCCGTTCCGATTGATGAGTACAAGGCCCAGTCCTGCCGCAGTTTCATCCCAACCAACTGCGCTCCTAGAAGCTGTGGTCCTCTTAGCTCCAGCCACAATGCATGGCCTGTAAGTAGCTGTTATTTTTACCCAACTACGCGACGCAAAGGAGGGTAATGTGTTTATCAGTCTATGTTTCATGTACGTATGTTTTTTCCTACGTGGCGTTCTAGAGACTAACCGCATAGGTCGATATTGATATATGATATGTCGTTAGATTCATCTTAGTAGCGAGAGTGTCACCGGCTATACTAAAATTAAAAAAAAATATGTTAGATTTTGGGCACCATATTTTTTTTTCTTCTATATTCATCGAGTGGGGTGTCAAAATAAAGAGTTTAAGAGGTGATTACAAAAAAAATATAAGTACCTACCACTTGTATGTTTAATATTAATTCGAAAAACAAAAATGATAACTAAAAAGTTGTAGTATAAAAAAATTAAGTATTCGTATTAAAAAAAAACAAAAACCTGACTGCTTAAGAAGCGAACTAAAAAGATTTAAACAAAGAGAAAATCATGCTGTGCAGTCGAAGGATTTTGAATTTTTAAATTAACTTTCGTTTTCTTTTTAGTTAGTGGTCAAGCGCAAACCTATCAATAAACAAAAATAAAAAATATAACATGATATAACATCACGCCTGTAATCGCCGAAGTGTTAGATAGCGGGTGTATTTATAGAACACCTAAATTTTACCAGTTATGTTAAATCCCATGTTAACGAGGTCGAGCGCCAGATGATTCTAATTGAAAAAAGCCAAAAACAATTTCCTAGACCCGGGTGTCCAAAGACCTCATGCTTAACAGTAACGCTTGTGACCATTAGATCAACGAGAGTGTCTAACTGAGGCATGTATTACTTCTTTATCAGCAGTAAGCCATAACATTACTTCATATTTAGCAAACCCAACTGCCGGCGCTGAGAGAAAGAGAGATGAGTTCATACAATTTTAGGAACCCTTCATAATTTCCTTCTTTTCTAAACGGCTGCTCAAATTCACATTTACCTCTTCATCTTGCCACTTGGAAGATAACATATTTTAGGTCCAAAGATTATTCTTGAAACATCCATCATCATTCGCAGCCATCTCTGAAGAATATGTCCCAGATATCAATTGTTTTTTTGTGCCCTGTCTAGGAACTCTTCCATTCAGAGAGTGCTTATTCTATACTATAAATCTGCCTTGCCTTTGCCCAACTATCTTGGGGACGGCCTTCAGTTTAATCGGATACAGCCGAGTTCCAGTACTATTCATGTAGACAACCTATCTGAGCCCAGAAACTGAGTTACATGATACTCTTTGGCAAGGTGTCAGATTTACTAGCTTCTGAATATCCAAAATGTCTGTCTAAGATCAGCAAAGTTCTACAATTGCCTTTTCTATACTAATACATATATTTTTCTTTCTCAGCTGGACTACTGGATGCAAATCTGCAACGTTTGCCCACGTGTCTACCCATGGCTCGGCAATCCTCTTGGACTGTAAATCACAGATGAAATAAGTTTTGTGATCAATAAAGAATTCGATCCTAATAAAATTGTTTCGTTTTTCCTCGCATTGATTTTTGTATTATTATTTATCGATGATGGTAAGTGATGATGTAGTCGACGATGAAGCACGCTTGCCTAGAAGTAACCTATTCACTCTTGACTTAAATACCCCAAGTTTGTAGCTATCAGGAAACAAAGACTCCGGCAGGGAATTCCACTCGTTAGCTGTGCGCACATTGAAAGTATTCGCAAAAAGCTTTGTACGTATGGGTGAGATGTCCAGTTGTCCACCATGTACCGGTGGCGCATTGCCGTACGTCTTGTTGTCCGATGATGGAAAGGGCTAGGCGGAATCAAATTGTGCAGTTCCATCGCACACTCCCCGAAATGTTACCGATAAAAAACCGACAGACTGGCCACTCGGCGTCGATGTTTAAGGCTCTGGAGCTTTGAGGCGACCAGTGCATCGTTGCCGATAAGCCTCTTGGACCGTTTGTCAATCGACTCAAATGCATCAAGTTGATATTCGGCAGATCCGTCCCAGAGGTGAGAGCAGTACGCATGTCCGAACTTGTGCTTTATACAATTTAAGCAGATGTTCAGGCGTGAAGTACCGTTTTACCTTTGCAAGGATCCCTAACTTTTTTGCAGCCAACTGAGCCTTTGCCTCAATGAATGAACCAAAATTGAGTGTTTATTCGTTTTGTAATAAGCCTGTTTATACGAGACTAGCCAGTGAAATAAGTAAAGCAATTGAGAGGGTGAGGTGAGGTTGAGGTTTTTGTAGGTGGCAGTAGGAAAGAAAATAGTTTTAATATTTAACTTAACACGCCTGTTTTTCCCGTAGGGTTAGGTATTACCCATATTTCGCCAGTCATGGTTAAGTCTCATGTAATAGGGGGCGAGCCCGTTGTCATTATTCAAACTCAGTTCCAGACTCTGGGCTGCTACAGTAAAATTCCAGATGGAAAAACCTAATAACACTTGGTCCAACCAATCGAACCCAGGACCTCAAGCTCAGTAATAGCGCTTGGCACTGACCAACAGAGCAGTTTTGGTATTACTCGTATCATCGTGTACTTTTATATCTCGAAACTTATCATCTGACTAGCGTTTTCCCCACTAAGTTGGACTCCGTGTAATTATAGGCCACTTGATATACTACCAGCTATTTTGAAGATTCTGGAAAGAATAATTATATTAATAGTAGACTTGTTAAGTATCTTGAAAGCAATAATTCACTTTCATCTTGACAATTTGGTTTACGTTCTGTGAGGTCAACGGAGGATGTGGTACAAAAGCTTACTGACCATATTATTAGCAATCTTGATTATGGAAACAAAGCACTTGCCATCTTTCTTGACCATGCCAAAGCGTTTGACACGGTGTCTATCTCGCGTCTTCGAGCTAAATTGCGCAAAACTCTTATTCCCAGGCACTCGCCAGGGAATAAGAGTGTTGCAGCTGAAATTGTTTCAAGAGTATCTGAGTGATCGTAAAAAATGCCCAAGTTTGGATTTCAACATTATCACTGATCCACTTATCTCTTTTGGTGTACCGCATGGCTCAGTGCTGGGACCTACACTTTTCTAAGTGTACCTCAATGACTTCTGTAAGCTGAAATTGGAGCATGACATCATTGTTTCCTACGCTGGCGACACAACATTGCTATTTTCTTTCGATATTTGTGAATACACCTTTAAAAAAGGCACAGAATGGCTTCAACAAGTTTTCCGACTGGCTGAAACCAAATGTTCTTCTCTGCCTAGAGATAAATCTATGTCCATTCCATTTTATACACGAAATCTTTATAAACCTCCCATAGAACTTACCCTTACATCACACTCTGTTCATGTTACCCAATAAATGCTACCAAATGTAATAGCCATTATCTGATCAGGAGATCAGAGTTTAATTATTCGGGTCATACTGGACTCATCGCTGAACTTCAATGCACATAATTATCCTTACTCTAATCCAGACCGAGAAAACTCGTTATTTTTTTGAACTTACGGTATGTAGAAGATATATTTATATATATTTTAATTTATACTGCTCCCTATCAATCGCTTCTATCTGCATTTTATGTTGGGGTGGAACTTTCAAAACTACTCTGCTTTCTCTTAAAATAGCACAACGGGCAATTCTAAAAGTTAGCTCCTTCCGACCCATACCGAACCTACGGACCGTTTTCCAATTCTACATCATAACTAAAATCCTAAAACAACAAACCCTTACTCTTTTTAATATATTTATTTACAAAATATAGAAAAGATGATAGCAGCAACGAGATCAGCTACCCAGTTACCATCAAATCAATACAATATATCCACTTAGGTCAATACCACCATCTTCCAAGCTCGTCCCGACTGGACTGCCGAACTGACTGAAAAATGCTGGAAATGGGTTCTATATGATTATCCATGTAAAGCAATCAAAGAAGTAGTCCGGTAATATAAGTTTATTAAAAGTACTTATTCACAATTATCACAGATTTTATCAAAGTATCGTAATTTCACAATTCCTTTATAGAAGTCAGTCGCGTAGAGAGGAAACGGGGGCAGAGAGCGCCGACTGAATTTGCTTAGTAAATTCAGTCGGCAATTGGTCCAATATTGGAGGGGAAAAGAGACGAGAGCCAAACCTCGAAATATGACTTTTTACTAAGGAAATCCAGTCGGCGCTCTCTGCCCATATATCCTCTTAACAACCTTTTTTTTGGCTATTCTTTTTTGAAATATTTTCGATGTACAAATACGACTTTTCTACAGATTTATTATATGTATATTGAGTCTCGATTTATTATATGTATAGCTCGCTATACTATCTCTCCTGCTGATAAGCCATGATGTGGTCGACGGTAAAGCACGCTTGCCTAGAAGTAACTTATTCACTCTTGACTTAAAAATCCCTAGGTTGTAGCTATCGGATAACCGACTCCGGCAGGGAGTACTCCTTAGCTGTACGCACAATGAAAGTATTTTCAAAACTTTTAGTGGGTATGGGTGGGATGTCGATGGGATATCGCCGTACAACTTGTAGTACACTAGGTAGCTGCCGCCCGCGGCTCCGTCTGCGTGGAATTAGTACTTAATAACTTTATAAATTACAGACTATGTGTTATTCTGATGTATAAGCTATATTCCTGTAAAGTTATACGTATACGTACTGGTTTGCCATCTCAATAGGTGTTAGACAGGGCTGTGTAGCGTCACCGTGGCTGTTCAACTTGTACATGGATAGTTGTCTAAAAGGTTTGAAAGAGCATGAGTGTGGATTGAGGATGAATGAGTTGCCTGTCAAATGCCTTATCTATGCAGATAATCCAGTTCTACTTGCATCATCAGCAGAACAGTTGCCAGACATGGTGACTGTGATGAATGAAGCTTTTAAGTTAAAAGGGATGAGTATAAATGTGAACAAGACTAAGGTGTTTGAAAGAGAAGACGATGTATCGGAGTGTGAAGTGAAAATAAATTATATGAGTGTGGAGCAAGTGAACGAGTTTGTTTATTTGGGAAGTATGTTCACAAGGGATGGAAAGATTGAAGAGGATGTGGAAAGGAGAGTGTATGCAGGGAATAAAGTGAATGGTGCTATACATGTGGTTATGACCAGCAAGTCGATGTCTCCGGAGGCTCGACTCGCCGTTCACAACAGCTTGCTGGTGCCTACACTTATATATGGTAGTGGAGGTTGGTTATGGCAAAAAAGACATGAAAGTAGGGTTAATGCAGTAGAAATGCGTTTCTTGTGAAGTATGTATTTATACTTTTTTACATGATGTAATAAGACAATGTTGTGGTTTAAAATAAGAGGTAGTGACTAAATTTTAAAAGAGTATGTTAAGATGGTTTGGCCATGTTGAGAGGATGAATGAAAGGCGACTAACGAAAGGTATTTACAAAGCAGACGTGAATGGAAACGCCGGGAGGGGACGCCTTAGAAGACATACATAGACCTTATTGGTGATGTTCTTCAGAAAGGCCAGGTGCGCAGTACTCATAACCAGCGTGTGTGTAAGACTAGATGTATGAATGTGAGTGAAGTAAAAGAAGTATGTAAGGATCGTAGCCGGTGGCGTTCTATAGTTTCTGACTACCCCCATGGGAAAAAGGCGTGAGTTTATGTATGTATGTACTGTAAACTTTAATCAAAATCCGTTTGATGGTTTTTTCGTGAAAGAGTAATCCGGAAGGTTAGGAAGAAATTACATTATAATCGTAAAAAATAAGAAATTACTATTTATGTTATAATAATTATTTAATAAATCGTGACAATAAACTTATAACAAAAACTACCGATACAATAAATAAAATTATAATAATAAATTACATATTAATAATTACAGTCCGAAAGGATTGCCTACCCAGGGGTAGACCCTGGGACAGATATTGCACGTGCCCATCCAATAACTCATCTGTAAGAGAAAAAAAAGAACCAAAATAAATAATTTAGATCTGGATAAACAAAATACATGCATAAAAATGGTCAACATGTGATTATTTTGTAAGTGCAAGCCATCACGATATGTATGTGGATGCGTAATTGGGAAATAAATTAAGTACGCCGTTAACGTGTGTGCTGGGACAAACTCAATTAATCATAATAACAACTAAATAACCAACCTAACCTTTTCCCAAGTGCGAGTACCTATGTTGGGATCAATATTTTTTTAAAAATATTATAATAAAATAATGTAAATATTAAAAATAAATATATTATTAATATTTATCTATACTGATATTATAAGGCTGAAGAGTTTGTTTGTTTGAACGCGATAATCTCAGGAACTACTGGTTGGAATTGAAAATTATTTTAGTGTTGGATAGTCCATTTATGGAGGAAGGTTATAGGCTATATAACATCACGCTACGACCAATAGGAGCGGAGCATGAATGAAAAATGTTGCATAAACTGGAATTTTTATTTCCTTTTTGGGAGCTTCCGTTACGTGCGCTGCGTAAACGGTTAAACTTACTGCGAAGCCGCGGGGGACAGCTATTTTTATATAATAATATAATATTTTGCTTCCAGTCTAACGGGATGCAGCTGAGTATCAGTATTTTACATGAAGCGGCTTCCTATCTGACCTCCGCAATGTGGGTGACACGATACCATTTGGCAAGACCAGAGTCAGATTTCAGACTTCTGACTACCCGTAACGACTGTTAAAGATCTACAAATGGCAGCCGGGACCAACCGTTGAAAAGTGCTTTCCGAGGCACGGAAGATTCTCGGTATATCATTGATGGGTACCCGTCGACGGACTGACCTGGGTAAAATTTACTTAACCTCGAAGATCTTCCCGTGTGACTGTTATTTTTAAGCCAACGAGCTCCTGGGATATTTTTTTACACATTTTTTTATGAAAATTCTTTTTGAAGCATTGGATACATACCGCATTATGTGTTCCTAATAGAGGACCGCAGGATTGAGAAGGACAGGTTGTTGACTGCCATTCTCTGCAAGGCTGGGCCCTGTATTCACCTATAGGTACCGGGTTTTTAACCCAGTCGACGACTTCGCTGGCATTCACCTGGGCAGGAAAAATCACATTACTGATGCTGCAAAGAAAAGAGGTCTATCCAAATGAGGGACGTGATCTCCAAGATCGTTATTGTAACTTGTTTTAGGCTCTTTATTTATCGCTGAGTTGCTAACCGCAATTTAATTTCAACAGGTGAGATAGTGGTCAAGCGCGAGCATATCTACAATTTAAAAAAAATACTATTATCCATCATCACCATTTCAAAAAGACGTCCGCAGAAAGAATCTATGCCTGGACATAGGCCTCCCGCAAGCGTTTCTACATCGTCCGGTCCTCTACGAAGGCTGCCCGAAGAATTGCCAAACTTAAGTGGCAGTGGGTACATTTATCGCAGACCAGATGGTCAATAGGGCCGAAATTTAGGTGGACCTATGACTTCGAACCCGATGGATGAGAGATAGATAGTCGCTTAAATAAAAATATTTGATAACCTATGAACATCAAACACATTAATATTAAACTCACCATGAAAGCATCACTCAAATTGCTGACTAAATCAATGAATCTGACAAAGGCGGCCTGGACAGCTGGGTTGCTGGCCAGATACCATTCGTGGATGTAGAAACCGAAGGGAGCGCGGTTGCCGAGGTAGTGCCTTTCGAAATTGCCGACGATGAACTGGTACCAGCCTTCTTCGTCGTCCATCTCGGGGCTAAAGATAAAAACAAAACCTGGTTGAATTATTTAAAGATATTGGGAGGTAAATATACCTAGCGATGGTCTTCAAGCCAAAATATTGTTTCATTATTTTGGCTGTACGAGTTTAATCTTTTTTATATCTAGTTGTGTTGTGTCGTTGTTGTTTTTATCCAGTTGTAAACGAAAAAAGTGTTTTAAGTCTATGGATATAATATCCAATTTGAATATTTAACTTATCGAGTATTGTAGTATTAAGCTAGAATTCAAACCGACACTTGGTAGCCCAGTTAAAGTAAATGCTCACTATGCGAGCATTTTTATTTCCAGCTTTTAAATCTCAACTATCAGATCTACTTACTTAATATTCAATTTACTATTACACATTAGGTTTACTTACGTGAAGTAGCAACCGTCAGCCATTGCGCATGGGAATCCATTCAAGTCAGTCCACGAAACCATAGGCTGGACCCACGGTTTTGGAATAGAAGCAGTAGGGCAGGGAGGGACTATACAGTCCTGAGTTGATGCGTAGTCCAGGGTATAAGGCCAAAGGCCAGGGTTTCTGAAGTCGGTTGTGGGCCAGGAGCTGTCGTATTCCAAACCATAGTCTGCCATCACTTGGAAGCTATTATTTCCAGACATTTGCAGGAAGGGGAGACGGATGCCTGTAATATTAAATAAATGATATATTATGTTACTCTGAATACTATAGTTTACTTATAAATGTCTTGAACCTCAGAAACCTTTCCAAACTTAACTGTTTGGACAACTTTGGCTCTTGAATGTTCAGCATTGCAGTAGATTTATAATATAATGCTATGCATGGATGTATAAAATAATGTTACGTAAAAATACTAACCCTTAATGCTTTCCATAGGAATATTGGCAAAGTGTGAAATCTGAACCCTTTGATCAGCAATCTCTTCTTTTAGGACATCGTAGCTTGCAGTAGCCCAATAAGCCTGAGGAGTTCTATGGCTGATGGAATGTAGTGCAATCTCATAGCCTTGGTTGTACAGTTCATTGACGAATATATAGCTGGTATACTCATGGCTGACGTAGAAAGTAGCGCCCGCCGGACAGCCGTTTGAATTGTTGCGATTGTAAAGGATATCACGGTAAGTCTCTATGTTTCTAACGTTGACGCCATCGTCGAACGTGATTGTGACAAACTGGAAAAGAAGAATTATTCGGCGTTAGGTCCATGACAATACAGGCACCCGGAATTGTTAACAGTTGAAAAACAAAATTGCTATAATAACCTCAATAGTTGCTAACCAATATAAATAATCAACAATAATGAGTCAAAAGTGATGTTATCAGAAAACTTTATAGTAAAAGATTACATTATTTGCTGTTTTAATACATAATCATTATTGAGTCATTCATAAACGATTTATCTACACTCACAACGTAATGTTTGAAATATGAATAAAAAAATATTGCATAAACACGTACTTTATATTCGTGGAAAGGTAAAATTAAAAAAAAACCATTACAGTGCAACATTTTCCTTTGATTTTCAAACAATAAAATAAATTGTAGTTCTAAAAACTAAGAAACACGCTTTAATGGTAAGGATAATGGGACAAACTGTTTAAATTATTGCATTGTCATCGGTCCTTGATAAGTGTGCAAAGTTTCAAATCAATCCAACGTTTTGAAGTGGGTGAAAATCACGTTCAAAGATTCCGTTACATTGATACATAGATACATACATACCAAGCTAATAAAAGCGTGTTAATAACTTTTTATAACACCCTGTTGGAGTTTAACAAAAACAAATCTGAAATGCTCTATGTCTGTCTCTGTCTAACCTTTTATTATTTGGTTTGACTCCGATCCCTTGACAGGTACTCGAGACCGAAACCCTATTTGGTTACTATACACAATCGCGTCAGCCGAGCTAGGGAACACATGTATCATAAAGTATTACTGAAACACACCTTCCAATTTAACAAGTAAAGGGTAATTAAACTGTATTATTGAAACCCTTATAAAACGGTCTTTCATTTGGTGTCCACCTCTACCCATAAATCCCAATAGGTTATGGGCCCAGAGCGCTAAGCCAAAGTGAAAATAATAATATTAGGACACTAAATAATAAAAACGTGTTGTGCAACTAAGTGAAACAAGAAGGAACAATAAAACAATACAACGGTGCAATTATAGACTTCTGGTTTTACCTACGTGACGGGCAGTGCTACAACAGACAGGAATGATGGCGCGTGATGGACAAGCGCGAAGGATGAGGATCTGCCCCTGCCGGTTATCTGTAAGATGGACATTCCAGGTGTGCTCTGTTTCAACATCCCATACCATCGGTAAAGAAAATGCAAAGTGGGAATAGCTGTCGTTTTTAATAATGATGGCGGTGTCATTGTGTTCAAAAATGGTTGGTAAGCCTATAAATGGTAAGTCTTTGATGATAATCTAGAATGTATCAAATTAGCGTTAAATGTATGCATCTTATAAACGCTTTAATTAGCAAATGTTTGTATTACATTCGTAAATAATAATTATGATTTATTCTGAAAAGAAATGTGAGGCCATAAAGGCAATTCTTTCCTTTTTCTTTGGAAATAAAATAAATGAAACTATTTTCTAATAGTGATGCAATCAACAATAAGTGCTTTACGAAAAATTGAGTGAAGCTCGTACTTATTGAAAAACAATTTTGTTTGGCATAACAAAACAAAAGTTTAGTAAAAAAAAAGGTAGATAAAATGTGAACAATGCACACAGATGTGTCAGTCAAAACACTTAATTACTTCGTATATTGAAAACAAAAAACGAGTTGTGTTTTGTAAAACTAATTTCTCACAGTCTGTAAATTGTTACCTAACTTTAGTTTTAATAATGGAGAGGAAATTGTATCCAATTAAATAAGAGTCCTGATCTCGAAAAGGATACCTACCTACCATTAAACAGTGGTCTGCATAACGGCATTGAATGATATTGCCGAGTGGATCAATAAGAACAATGAATAATGGAGTAGTACATGTAATAAATTCATCATCATCATATACCTAGCTTTTTCCCAACTATATTGGGGTCGGCTTGAAGTCAAACCGAATTTAGTTGTGTACCAGTGTTTTACATGGAGAGACTGTTTAACTGACCTCCACAACCGAGTAACTGGATAGCTTTATATCTCTTGGCCAGACTGGTGTCAGATCTCAGGCTTCTGACTACCAGTAACGACTGTCAGAGATCTTCAAGCGAGAGCCGGGACCAACGGCTTAACATCATCCGCATGTAATGAATTGTACTACCTAATAAGGTCTAATAATTGAAATGTTTCAAATCATTCAGGGATGAAATTGTTCTGGGGAGTACCAACTGAGGTTGTAAAACACAACTTATAAGTTATGGCGAAATAAGAAGCCACAACTAAAGTATTTAAATGTTTTGGTTTTACTTTGTTAATAAAATAGTAAACGAAATTTAACAATGAGTTGTCAAAGAGAAATAATACGAAGGGTTCGTCTTTACCTGCTTGAGTAACAAGAGGCGAGCGGACCGACGCATGGGCCCGAGTCCTGCCCACTCGTAGCATCTGGTAAACAGATGGCACTACTTCGGTCCGCAACGTGAAAGTCCCTACTTGAGATACACTAATCTTATAAAGTGTAAACAATTATGTTACACAATTGGTTTGTGAGATTCAGAGATAAGATTAAAATCTTGTCTAATAGGCCAGTAAAACCTGAGCCCGAATGGATCATGGCTAAAAAGGTAGCAATAACTATGTTGATAACTTTGATTTGTTACACTCTATTGAACTGGTGTGAATCTGATAAGATTAAATCAGGATGTACGAGTATATTCCTATAAATACGAATTAATTCCTAGTATCATATGCTAATAAATCTGTTAAAGAAATAGTGGAGCGTTTGATCCAGTTGTCATATCAAAATGGAAATGTGTTAACTTTGCCATAAGATAATGAAACAGAAAATTAGTAAATGTTAGGATGCAGTTGTGTGCTGAATCTTTGATATTTCAAATTCCTTAATCGTATTCTGAAATTTAATCTATGTATGTATGATAATGAACATGTACCTATGGTAAAATTTCATTGAGGAATATAATTAATTTATTGTAAATGATACCTGAAGTGAAACACTCATATGTATATTAAATATATTTTATCAATAAAACTGTAAATGACATTTACGGTTAAAAATGATGAGTTTGGAAAACCTGTGAATAAATAGCTAGTTGTTCTAGTCAAAAGTTTTGCATTAGAGTTGCAAGAAAAACACAAGTTTACGATTAATATATTTAGCGAGTTAGTTTAATTTGCTAGTGTATCATATAGATATTAAATCATTTTGAACGGGAAATTGACCAAGGAAATCTAAGAATATGAATATTTCCATAGCAAATCCTGATTGAAAATATATTATTTGCAAATGAAAAAGAAGTCACATTAAATTAAGTCATAATATTCGTTTAAGTCATTATATGGATTAAAGCAGTCTGCAAGCTGTTAGTTCCAAATATTTGAAAGAAACTCGAACAACATTTGACTTGTGGAAAGGTAATAAGAAGAAAAGAAAAACCTGCTATTAAATATTTAAAGGTTTTCGGTTCTACCGTGTATGTGCATAATAAAACCACTAAAACCAAATTTGATGAAAAGTCCTAGAATTATATTCTGGTAAGTAAGGTATGAACCTACCATATGGCTATAAAGTATGAAACATAAAGAGTAAAAAAAAAAAAAAAATGAAACAGTTTGGAATGTTATAATGAAGTGAGTTATAAGCAGTCGAGGGCTGCGTTACAATTTGAAGGAAATGAAACCGAACATTTCCATAACTAAACTGATTGTATAGACGTGACGTCAAAATTCAGTGTCAATTAATTCTCACAGTTTTGACAATCCTAAATCTGGTTTAAACTGATGTAACTAAATCCAAAAATACAAAATTGGATGGTTCAAATCAGTGGAATTAAAATGAGATATTTAAATACTACACTATATCAAAACAGATAAAGTCCTAAATCTGGTGTCTCCAAAACTGGTAGAACTAAATCCAATGGTTAAAAATTGGATGGTTTAAAATCAGTGGAATTAAAATCAGATAATTTGAAATCTGATGAAAACAGATAAAGTCCTAAATCTGGTGTCTCCAAAACTGGTGGAACTAAACCCAATGATTAAAAATTGGATGGTTTAAAATCAGTGGAATTAAAATCAGATAATTTGAAATCTGATGAATGTATTAAAAGTAGTATAATAAGCTCATTAAAAGACTCTTATAACATAGATACTAAAGCCAAACGATGTTAATAAACAAAGTTGTAATAAAACTTGTATTAATAAAAATATCGATAATTCTTGCCAGTTATGAAGGATTGAAAGGAATTCCCCCTATATTATGGGATTTAAACATAAGTGGTGAAATGTGTACTATGCTTCTGCCTAACCCTTCGGGGAATACAGACGTGATGTTATGTTAAGTCATGTTCTAATTAACTGACGAAAGAGTATTTATATAACTGACGAAATGTGGATGTACTATAATATAGTGTACTAAGCCTCTATCTAACCCTTTGGGGAATACAGGTGCGATGTTATGTATGTTAAGTCATATTTTAAATTATATTGAAGTTTTACATGTGAACGATCTTGTTATGATTGGTAATTTAAATATGTTCTATGAATAGTTGTACAACATACTGTTATAATGGAAGAATGTAATGCGAGAAAAAGTTTTCTGGTAAACAAAGTTAATTTTGTTTAGAATATGTAAACAGTTCTTGAGTAAATTTGTCAATATTAATTGTACCTACCCAAGTTGAAAGTAAACTAAATTACGAAGTATTGAAATCGTAAAAACTTACTAGTGCCCTGTAGAAATTTTGTTGTGTGCTTGATGCCATGCTGTGCACCCGACCTGACCCAAGTTTTTTTTTTTTTTTGTAAACTTTCTAGTCAGTAAGCAAGCAAAAACAATAATTTATTATGGGCAGACTTAAAAGGGTCTTAACAAATTTTAAAGATCCATAAATCTCAAGTTGGTTTTGAAACGAAATTATTGGAGATGGCTTTGTTCATTGTGAATGGGCTCTGACATAATAGATAGAAAGAGTACTACGAGTTACTTGTTTAACTTTAAAGTATTTTATAATTGCACAATGTGATTTTTATGCCACAAATGGACAGTAAACTATGATAATAACATAGTACATAAAAGCAAAATAGGTAACTGGATAACTACATGGCTAAAAATGAAGCTGAAAAAGGCTTGGTTATAATTACAAGAATGATTACATATTATGTTAATTATAATAAGTAGCTTGTTTGTAATGCTACAGATAAGTTAGCTATAAAAGCTTGGATATAATTAAGGATGTTTTAATTATAAGAGCTTGGTTATAATAATTAGACAAATAACTTTAATATTTCATTAATTATAATAGATGAAATGATTAATTGGTCTGATTAGGTTTTCCTGGGTTTCCCTAATCCTGCGCAATGAATGTTGGACCATGATGATATTGTTTTCCCCAGAGAGAGAAAGAAAGGAAGGTGTGTGTTTTTATTATTGTATAAAGATTGGTGTGAGATAGGTATTATTACGAGTATGTCGTAATTAAAGAGAAAAGGATTTATTTTTGAGGGGGCGTGTTGGAGTTTAACAAAAACAAATCTGAAATGCTCTATGTCTGTCTCTGTCTAACCTTTTATTATTTGGTTTGACTCCGATCCCTTGACAGGTACTCGAGACCGAAACCCTATTTGGTTACTATACACAATCGCGTCAGCCGAGCTAGGGAACACATGTATCATAAAGTATTACTGAAACACACCTTCCAATTTAACAAGTAAAGGGTAATTAAACTGTATTATTGAAACCCTTATAAAACGGTCTTTCATTTGGTGTCCACCTCTACCCATAAATCCCAATACACCCTTTTACTTTTTAATTTATAGGCGCTTATGGTCTCCTTGACATAATGTAGAAAAGTAGTGTCACTGTCTATGGATGCGCGCGCTGCGCAGTCATGGTGCAATGAGAATCTAAATTGCCCGCCATACCGCATATTTTTTAGTTTCCTCTTTTATTTTATTTCAACTGTATGATGGAAGATAAAATAGTGTATTCAATGGCATATAATTAGGTATTAAAACACTCGCGTGTTAATATTATCACATTCGGCTTCGCCTCATGTGATAAACCCACGCTCGTGTTTTAATAACCCCTATTATATGACCCAATGGTCACAAACACAAACACTCACACAAACTACTATTATATCAGTACCAGCTTTACGTAATAAAATACCAAGGGAACATTATGCCAGGGTCAAAAGTACTTTATGTGTTAATCCAGTTTATGGACTATCTGTGTGCAATATTTCATCCAAATCCGTTCAGCCATTTTTGCGTGATTGAAAAACAAACGTACAAACTTTTATATTCATAATATTAGTAGGATTACAAGTAGTCAGTATTTATCGTTATAATTTTATAAAAGAGGGAGAGAGCAGAAATCTGAAGATCAAATCTTCATAAATTGATTGTAATAACTTACCTGAGGCGTATCTCTGGGCAAGAGACCACCAGGAATGTTCGTAGACGAGCATCTGCAGTCCGGTAGTTTACACAATTCTTCGTCACACTCTTCAGCCAATTGAAGTTCATCTTGATCACGTTCGGGAGTTACCGGTTCTTCAGTTGTTGGTCCAGGGGTAGTCACAGGTTCAGGGGTAAATATTGGGTCCGGGCTGGATATTAGTTGACCTTGAACGACAGCTACCACCAACCCCACGAAAATTGTTACTAGCACAACCGACCTCATTTTGATAAACTATTTTCGAAGTGAACAGATTGAAATTTCTTCCCAGTATTTATATTGAATGATAATCTTTAACTTTGATTGATTATCACCTAATATTATCTAATTGATCTTCGAGACATATGTTGAGTGCAGTGTCATGATTACTTAAAACGTGATAGCGGGGTAAGGCCGCGTGTCCACGGCAAGAAATTTGTCGTGTCGGCTACAGACAAGATGAAAATATTCATGTACATGAGAAGAATTTTGTCGGGTCTGTGCACGAAAGAATGTCGTGTCTGTTGCAGACAAGAAAAATCTAGTATGTACACGGTACGAATTGTTTGTTTCGTTCAGTCATGGTTGAGACATTGTAGGGTGTACATCGTGTCGTGTAATTGTGGGAAATAATGTTAACTACCAAGCAAAAAAAAACTGGCCAAGTGCGAGTCGGACTCGCGCAGGAAGGGTTCCACACCATTCGCAAAAAACGGAAAAAAAAACACGTTTGTTGTATGTATTTTATTTTAATTTAATAATCATTATTTTTTTAAGTGAATCTACAACTAAATATTCTGTGAATATTTCAAGCGTCTACCTGTTGCCGTTATTAATATCGAACAAAAAAATCACGTTTGTTGTATGGGAGCCCCCCATTTATCATTTATCGTTGTTATAGCGGCGTTGTATATCACGGTTCATGAGATACAGCCTGGTGACAGACGGACAGACAGACAGACAGACGGATCGTGAAGTCTTAGTAATAGGGTCCCGTACCCTTTGGGTACGGAACCCTAAAAATGGTGATTGCCTATTATATGTATAGAAAAATTAAAAAGAAAACTAACTCCAAGAGAAAATACTGGGTGCAACCTAAATTAAGTCAAAAACATGCGTTTGCTAAATTCTACTTTGAACTGCGACAGTATGAGGAAAAGTTCGTACTTTATTTTCGTATGAAAATCACTTCGTTTGATAAATTACTGGCTGCTATAAAAAATAAAATAAAACATGAGAGTAAAAAAAGCGTGAAAGTATGCCCCCGTACATCAGATTGGCTGTAAACAAACTGTCGTAAACAAAACAGGTCCACTCGCTTAAACATTCTCATGTGCACTGTACACACCGGCCCCCCGCTCCATACAAATCGCGTCGTGTTTGGCGCACACAAGGCCGCCGACGCAGTGTACACTAGTCGTGTGTACAAACGACACGAATTCTTGCATAGACCCGGCGATTTTTCTTGCCGTGGACACGCGGCCTAAGGACAAGAATTGTAGGTTTTCCGGGAAACGCCCTATTGACGTCAACGCGTTCGGCCTCAGACGGTACGAAGATGCGCAATATGCATGTATTTATTGTAAACTAACTTCTGCTCGTGGTTTCACCCGCGTAAAAACTGTTTTATCATCTCAAGAGAATACAAACTATTATATGTCCTTTTCAGGGTTTCAAACTATATCCATACCAAATTTCATTTAAATCGGTTTAGTACCACCACCACCGGATCCAGAGATTACCCCTTATAACCTCACAAACCCACAAACTTTACGTCTTTATGATATTACTAGCTGTTGCCCGCGGCTTCGCTCCCGTGGACCACCCCACAGGACCCACTTTCGGGATTTAAAAATAGCCTATGTCACTCGGGAATAATGTAGCTTTCTATTGATGAAAGAATTTTTCAAATCGGTCCAGTAGTTTCGGAGCCTATTCGGTACAAACAAACAAAAAAATCATTCCTCTTTATAATATTATATTAGTATAGATAGTATAGATTATTAGTATAGATTATTTGCTCTTTTAATTAAAATGTAAGCTGTCAAATAAATAGAGCGGTTTTTTTTTAAAGGTAATGACGTAGCATTTCGTGTAAAAGTAACATGCTAAATAGACGTTTCTTCCATTGTTCGAAGCAAGTAAAAATAACTCTGTTCCAGGCTTGCTGTCAGTTGTTCTACAGGAGTCAAATTTGTTACAATATAATAATAACGCATTTCGGGCCATGCTCAACTTGCCCTGGCGGTGAAGAGCGACTGACATATTTGCTGAAAACAGAGTTACAATATTCTTTGCGATCATGAGCAAACTCAGGGCGACGTTCTACGAGAGGCTGGTTACATGTAAAAAACTGACCAAGTGCGAGTCGGGCTCGCGCAGGAAGGGTTCCGTACCATTATCGCAAAAAACGGCAAAAAAATCACGTTTGTTGTATGGGAGCCCTTAAATATTATATTTTATTCTGTTTTTAGTATTTGTTGTTATAGCGGCAATAGAAATACATCACCTGTGAAAATTTAAACTGCCTAGTTATCACGGTTCATGAGATACAGCCTGGTGACAGACGGACAGACAGACAGACAGACGGATCGTGAAGTCTTAGTAATAGGGTCCCGTTTTTACCCTCTTGGTACGGAACCCTAAAAATGATCTTGTATCGGTGCTGTTTCATAATATACTAGTACAAATACTGAGGGAGACAAAATAAAGGTACTTTTATGAGGTGCATTTCTTTTGGCTATCTCGGTTTAAAGCTGTTTAAATGTTTTGTGTTGTGAAATTATATTTTAATATTTGATTAATTTTAATATTTTAATTATGTGTTATTGTGTTGTCTGGTTATTTTAAATTCAATTATTTATATTATTAATTTTAATTTTGTGTTGTGATGTCTGGTTATTTTTAATTGTTAATAAATTTGTAATATGGGTGACATGCCTGAGAATATATTATTATGTTTTTTTATTTTATTTTGCTGTAACACTGTATAGGGATCTAGGTCTAATTTGTACCTATAGTGAATGCCACTCTTTATTTTGTATTGTGCGTTTAGTTTGTGCAGAATAAACAATTTTTCTTTTCTTTTTTTCTTTTCTATACCGAGACCCTTTTTTCTCTTTCAAATGCTCTCATGTATTCTGCCATTTTTTACATTTTTTCTCTTTAGTACCAATATGGATGACGAAGAAGGTTGGTACCAGTTCACTGGTATTAACCTGCATTCGTCCCATGGAAAACACGGGTACTCACCTGCTTTCGGTTAGACTGGAAGCCGAACTCAGCATATTCAGGAAAAGCCTAGATAGATCGATGGTGTTCATCTAATTCCCAATAATGTATTCACATACGTATTATGTCAAGATGCCTCTTTCACTGCTTCAAGATTTTTCCAGCTCTTCTTCATTTTGATTTTGTTCTTACAGATGAATTATTGTATAGGCACATGCAATCCTCTCGGACAGTAATTAATTATTGGAACTATTGAACTAAGTTCCTCATCGAGCGTTTGGCGAATGGGACCTTCACTGGAAAAAGTGTCCGACCGACATATTTGTTTTCGTGTTAATTCGATTTTTGAAACTTTGAGTGCAGTTTTTTACAGATGGCTTGTGTGTTTAAATGTACTGATTAAGTTTCTATTTTTATAAATGAAAATAAAATGTCTATTTTCCTACTAAAACTATATTAAAAAAATCAATAACATATCATATTATTACCATTCCTTAATTTTGCTTGTTATTTAATAATCAATACATATAATAAATCTGTAGAAAAGTAATTTTTGTACATCGAAAAAAAAAACAAAAAAAAAAATTGTAAGTGTGTTAAAGGATAAACAGCTGAACCCATTGCCGGCATTTTTCGAATTTTTGTTTGTTTATCTGTTTATTTGTGCACGCATCACGTGAAATGTACGAAACCATGTAGTAACAATTTGAAAAGAGTATGCTAAGATGGTTTGGCCATGTTGAGAGGCCATGTTGGCCAAACTATCTTAGCATAACAAAAAAAGCAGCTTAGTAGCCCGATTTATAAGAGAATGTTACATAATTAATTTCATTATCAAGAGGGCCTAGACAAAGACGTGACATTCTATCAACGATAACGATTTTCCAAAATTGTATGTTATTGACAAGTGCTAGCGAAATACCAAGACTTCAATCATATACATTTTGAATTTTTGGAAACCGATAACTACTACATTTTAGAGTATCGGCGAATTGAGGATTATTATTTTAACTTTATTGGAACGTTATTGATTCTTTTTTTTGCGGATTTCCCTATTTGAATAAAGAATTTTCTTTAAGTTTTCATTGAAAATAGAAAATCAACTGTCAATCAGGATTCCTATAAAAGTGTATAACAGCGTTTTTACAAAACCATTACAATTACTGCCTCGGAACTGAAAAATATTGCATCGATATGGAGAGAAGACATCATTTGATACGAGAAGAGATGATGAGAACCGTCGGAATGTTGCAAGCTGATTCCAGGCAACGTATTGTGTGCTGTCATAAGCCGCCTCTGGACACACTATCGTATCACAAGCAGCGTGGCCGAGCGACATGGAGGATGATCTCGCATTACCACACGCAGAAAGGAAATAAAAGAAAGAAGAAAGAAAGTTAAGTGACTAAACCATCTGAAATTGTTTACGTGAAGTGGGTATACGTTCTCGAAGCCGCTATGAGTTCCACTTATAGCACCCCGCAATCGTAGGTGCCATTTACAATGGCTTCGTGAACACAGAAATTGGGAGGAAGAAGAATGGCGTTGTGGTTGCTTTTCCGATGAATCTCGTTTTGGTATGAGGCCGGATACAAGACAACTACTCGAGTTTGGAGGACCTCTGGACGTCAAAAACGTTTGAAATTTTGTCTGGTTGTTAATTCATATGGATGAAGCACAATAATGGTTTGTGCCGGTATTTGCATTGGTGAAAGATCCGATCTCATTTGGATCAAGGGCAACCTTTGCTACGTCTATTGAGTTGGCTGATTAGTTTCGACTAATGCACGACAATGCAAGTCCACACACAGCTAGAGTCGTAACACGCACTCTTGCCGATTCATGCATCAGCGTCCGTTTCCGTAAGCGTGTCCGTGGCATCAACAGTTGGTCTTATCAGAATATCAGCGCAGCGTTATTTCCTTTTTTGGATATCGCTGCACATGCTGAGATAGGAGCCTTTTTGGTCTCGCACGGGATTTTTATTTTTAATTTTGTTTAATTTTAAGCTGATTTCTCGTGTCTCCTGTGCGGGTCACAAATAAATACTTTTGCTTTCTTTCATTCTTTCTGCCGTGGCTTACTCAATCGCCAGACTTCAACCCAATTGAGCATGCATAAGATATGCTTCAAAAAAGAGCTCTGCCGAGTATGGATGCAGTGCATACCCCACAACAACTTTTGGACTTGTTGAAAGAACGTGGGCGGCCATTTCTCAAAGTGATTTAGATGAACTGATTTTAAGCATGCCAAATCGCTGTGATTGTGTGATTCGTGACAGTGGTGGAAACACAGATTATGTTTTTTTATCTATACAATAAAAAAAATAAAAATCCTCAATTTGCCGAGTACGAGGTATAAGTTGTTAACTTAAACATAGCAATTAAAGTAAGAAGCCAGTCTGGAAGAATAGAATTTATAAATATTATTTTGAGACCCGGACATAAGGAAAGAGTTGTTTCAGGCAAGCAAGGAGTACCAACTTGAAGGCTTGTGAAGTTTCAGGTTTGAAAGTCTGTAGTGGCAAGCTTTTAGTTTTACAGGGAGGGTAAACAAAGACAAAGAATACGCCAAAATCAAAACAGTATTGCATTCATGAATTAAAAAGTTGTATTGACTAAAACCATTGATAAAATGTTTTTCTTCAAAACAAAATGCTGTCGTTTCCAGTCGATAAGATCACACTACAGCATTGCTTCATTAAGTAATTATGATTGGTGCCAAATTTATCATGAGATAATACGTATCGATGCAAATCAAAGTGCCACCCATTAGTAATCGTAATTATTAAAGAAAAATATCACAAAAGAAAAAGCCGCACGTTTACAAACTTATCTTGCTACTGTTTTTCCTGATTTATTGCACACTGACATACAAAAACTAATTGCTGATAATTTGAACTAATCTTTAGCCTTCCTGGAAATTACATGCAGTTGTAGGTACAGGAAATAAAAATTTAAAATAAGTAGCCGTTTAAAAAAAAATCTGCAATATGATAGTATTTTAATACAAGCCGCAACAGGCATTATGATAACGAACGACCTTCATGGAGGTAATTTCTTCATTAGCAAGTTAATGGCAATCGTGGCTAAATAATTTCAACCACATTGGTTAATCTTCAAGGTTAAGCAACACTTGCCACTGGATTGGTGATGATCCATAACATAGGCACCTTCCGTTTGTTTTAATTTCGTGTACCGAAAGCCGCGTACATGCGCTCGGTAAATAAAATCTGTACTGATTCGGTACAGAAACGAAAATGCACCTTCAACCTGACAGGAAGGCACCAAATCAAGACCCGCAATCAATTATCTGATACCAAGACTTGCCAGTGAGTGTTGTATTAGCTGATTACCCAATTACAGGGTTGTGAAGGTGAGATAGGAAGTCGAATATAACACTAGAATGCTGGTAGGTGTGTAGGAATGGTAGACACGTGCCTACTACGTAACTCGATTCGATTGCCTAAATGTCGTTGAATTAATTTAATATATTACAATAAACAGGAAAAAATGTTTTTTTTTTCATGTGATATGTTTTTAAGTACTGATCTGCCCACTTACTTCTTTATGACATGTCAATGTCATCATTCCGTCGTGGAAAGGGAATAGTGCTATTCGGTCCGTATCTCACTACACTGAGAGAAAACTACATCATCGCTGAATGTCTTGTTTTATACAATGCACAGATGTCACAAAAAATACTCCTCAGTCCCTAAAGGCAATGAGAGCGAAGCCGCCGAAAAAGCTAAAGAGGATAAAAAAATAAAAAACTTAGTTCTAATACATTTACTTTATTCCATTTACATCAAATAGTAACTATTCCATATCCAAAATGGTAAATACTAAGTCTTACCTCAAAAATGTTTGTTTAAAGTTAGACTAAGCTTCAGTCTGAAACGTAGTCTTAACTTTAAAATACTTTTAAATACAGATACAGTCTAAAACTTCATTGTAGAAAAAGATGTTAGTAACATTTTTGCAATGGGAGACGTGAAATATCTGCTTAAAGACGCAATTCCACTGCTGCATAATGAAATCCTATGAGGTTAGCTTTATAGGTAGGTACATTCATTTACCAGCCACGCACCCGTACGTTGCGTATAACGCAAAACAAAGCCAAGATCTTACACGTGCATTATGTAGCCGTGGGCAGCAATGGAACTGAGCCTTTAGCGACCATCCTGATGGCTCAACGCGAATCGATTTATATCACCCAGATATACGAGTTTTACTAAACAAAATTGCAAGTACGTACTTGCATTTTTTTTTGTTGAAATTATTCTTTACTCAATATTGCCTATCCACGCAATTTAAATTGCATCGCGCCAGCAGGACGGTATATTATACTTAAATCGAAGACAAGCATCACATTGACAAATAATTTAATGGACGCGTAATTCTACAAAGTAACGTCAACTCATTTCAAGTTGACGTGATGGCTTGGAATCTCTACATACAGATTAAGTACTTAAATATCATTGGTGATACGTTTGAGTCAATGAGAAAAATCACTTAGAACTAAGTTATAATAGACAATTTAGAATTCTTATATTTGACACGTTACATTAAGTTGGCAAGTGTAAAATTTTGATTCTCACTGTCTTTTTGAGGTTCTAAGAAAGATTTTTTTTTTCGAAAAAATGTCGTTAAAAGATTTTTGAGACTACAAGTATGATACAAATTAATGATGGCGTACAAAGAATTAAAATATAAAGACATTTCAACAGTCGGAACTGTGGGTATTAAAGACAATGGTGTATAGGTTACTGTGTTACTGTATAGGCAAGTGAACTCCAAAGTTGACCACATTATTGCTCGCCATCAAGTACGATATATAGAGGTCAATCAAACCAAACCAAACGAATATGTCAGATCATAAAAAAAAAGTACAAACAAATTAAACTCGCAAACAGACTATCTTATGAAGACACAAAGGAAGAAAACAAAGAAACAAGAATCACTAAATTTGAATACAACTCTTAGAACCTCAAAAAGCACAGCCATCTTACACTAAACACATACATTACAACTATTTATGTTACATAATATCACTATAGAGTATGTACAAATAACATCGACGATTATATACCAAAGGTGTCATAGATAAGAATTATCACTAAAAGGAATAAAGCTATCACATTCCTAATACAATAAGTTACTAGAACTAGCTTACTGGGTAAAATATTTACAACTGGCGAATTTGAGGAAGCAACTCTATGAAATTCTACATGGATACTTGTTTTGGAATTTTAGTCATCTCCAGTATCATTATTTAATGTTACTGAAATCAATTAAATTGCCATATCAACCCTTCACGATAACAATCTCAAAAGTGTTAGAACTTTTACAAGTTATATTTATGAAAATAAGGAATTTATTGAAAATGGCTAAAGTATTGTTGCTGTGCCTTTCACAGAGCTGTTTCCCATACTTAAAATAACCGATATTATATCATGGCATGAACGAATCATCTTCCTCATGAGGTAGAAAATCAATATATGTAAAAGTTTACACAATAAAAATATTTATATTTACATTCGGCACATAAATAAGAAGAAAATGCCTCAAATCTATAACTATCAATATTAGAATATTAACAAAAGCGCTATATACATCTATGTACATTTAAAAATAAAATAAGTTAGTAATACTGTAAATAAATTTAAAGCTTAATCTTCAGAAAATTAAATGTTATCTAAAATACTAATTAAAATTAATAATCAGTCAGCGATTTAAAATAAGGACATTGTTATAGACGAATTAAATGAAAACGAAATAACATAATAAAAGTGAAGCTTTATCAGATCGCAATATTAAAGAGAGCTCTAAACTATAAAAAACTATTATTTTTTTGCTGTAGCTAAATGTTCCTTCACAAATTTTAGTTCAGTAATACAAATGATCAAGATAATATAGCACATTATTTCTAAAATAAATTAACTGAATAGTTAAGTCACTTGTTTAGTTATCTTATAAATATTAATAGCTTCTATCAGCTTATTCATCTTTAAATCATTTAGGCCTTGTATTTACTTATTAGAAATATATATTTGTGACATATGCTGTATAGAGTTTTAATTAATTAATTTACTCCAGACAGATTTTGGGAAAACTTTCAGATAAGGTCGAAAGAATCAAGAGTGTAATAAGAAATATTGCTTTCACCTTCAGTATTCACTACATTTCTTAATTCTTCAGCAAAAATAACCATTTCTACATTCAAAACTTCTATCGATTCAAACTTGACATCACCAAAACCGATTTCACAATACAAGTCAACAGAACTTAATCTTTCTTGAAATTAATCATCAATATCCTTCATATCATTGACTTCACTAAAATAAACAAACGGACGATTTTCACGAAACAAAGTGATGTAGCTTTCTTCATTAATTACAAACATGGTGGTCTCGCTTAAACCGGCAAATCTCGCATTCGACTCTGCAACACCAAACAAAGCGGCATCGGCATTTCTCTTCGTGATCTCTCACTCGCGTTTGGTAGCCTCGGCCGCAGCAGAGTAGGCGGCAGCCATCGAGACCAGCCGATGTTCTGTTGCAAGTTCGTCCTCGGGTGCCTAGGATTCCAAGCCTGTCAAAATAAGTATTTATGTATTAGAATTTTGAGAAAACGTGATGAAAAATGTAGGGACTTAGTATTGGTCGTTGTGGCACCCCATAATGATGATTAAATACCGGCCAAGTGCGGGTTGGACTCGCTCTCCGAGGGTTGGTGAATCCAGCATAATTAGGTAAAAATATTAAGTTCAAAAACAGTGAAAGCACCGAACATTGCTCTAACGAAAATATTTTATTATTTTATAATATTATATTATATTTTATAAGTTGGTCGGTTATTACTCGTAAACTTGTAAATCTTTCTAAGCTGTGATAGTTTTCCTTTTAATTTCGTTATATATACTATTGCCGTGAATTTTTTCACACATCCAAAAGCAACCTTTTAGCTGACACTTGAATCTAACAAAAATAAGCTATTTAAAGCTTAATTTTACGCAAACGGATCTCTGATTCGAAAAATAGTTTTCACAGACCCACAATATTTTTAAACGGCCTATCCAACGATACCCCACACCATGGGACAGATGAGACAAAAATACCCCAGTTTACGTGTATTTTCTTTTTCATGATTTTATTTTACCACTTGGTCGGCGTGATTATTATGTACATGCCAAATTATAACTTTCTAGTTCTAAGAGTCTCTAAGCTAAGCTGCAAACGGACGAGCAGACGGATATGGCGAAACTATAAGGGTTCCTTGTTGACTACGGAACCCTAAAAATAAATAAATAATAATTATGAATTAGTTTGACAAACAACTAGAATATCTTATCTTTGTATAGAAATATCACATCGTAGTCATCAACAAAACAGTTGGGGTTCCGTGCAAATTAATTCAGTAAAAAAAAACGATTCCTGGAAATACGCAAAAAGACTCAATGAGCTGTCAGCTGCCCGCGTCCAGCGGAATCTCATGACCTGCTCTTGCTAAAGCTTACAAGAGTGATAGTAACAACTCCAAACAATACTTACTCATCATTAGGTTCACAGTAATCAGGTGAGTCCTCCAAGTACACGAGATCCGTCTTATTAGGCTTCTTCATATCCATGTGCATCGGTCTCAGTTTTCTTATATTTTTGCCTCTCTTGCGTTCGACCACCTGAAAATGAATGAGTTTGACATTTAAGGTTACACTAGTCGAAAATTCTTCCATAAAAACGTAGTCTAGGGATTATTCCACTGTTTGACGATGTACGCTCAAATATAAAGTGATATCAATTTGTCTCATCATTATCTAGCCCTGTATGGAAGCAAAAAACAAAAAAAAAAAAATTACTTGAAAGTTATGAGCGTCGAAAGTTCCACATTTCGACACAAATTTTAACGCATATTTGGGCGCGAATAAATACCATAAGAAGACGGAAAATTGCAAAACGGCCTCCATACAGGGATAGGTACTAACCTATCCCTGTATGGAGGCCGTTTTGCAATTTGGAACTACTAAGTTCAACAATGCAAATAATTTTATTTTGAACAGATAGATTAAGTAGGTTTTTTCATGATGTCAAGACTGCCAAAGGCCTGATTATAAAATTTCACGCGCTCGGTTTCTTCCTAAATCATTATCCATTTCGCTACAAATTTGCAAAAGTGTGTATTCGTACGCGAATTAGCTTCCTACTGCTCATCACAGCATCTATCTCTTCCGCACGTGTTGTCGGTTGATATAAAATGCATTTTAACCCAACGCACAAAATAGTTCGTGCCGTCGACTAGTGTACCCTTATGACCAGCCATTGAATTTTAAACTATAGTTTTCGTTTCGCCTTTATTTTGTACTTAAAATAAAATGGAACATTTGAAAAACATAATATGTAAAAAACCGGCCAAGTGCGAGTCGGACTCGCGCACGAAGGGTTCCGTACCATTATCGCAAAAAACGGCAAAATATCACGTTTGTTGTATGGGTTTAGTATTTGTTATTATAGCGGCAACAGAAATACATCATATGTGAAAACTTCAACTGTCTAGCTATCACGGTTCATAAGATACAGCCTGGTGATAGACAGACAGACAGAGTCTTAGTAATAGCACAGATAATATAATACTAGCATACAGATGGCTCATCCGATACAAAGAAACCGTGCCGACGTAACTAGCGTTTTTCATCTGATTAATCTTGTTATTTTTGTAAGTTCATCAATCGCGTTTGATCCCGTTTCACGGCAATAGATGGTGTTAGCAGCGACTTGCAAGTAAAAGGGTTTACTAGGTTCGTGAATATTGAATTCTTTTAATACAGTGAAGGTTCGTTTTAAAGTATTTTTTTGCACGTTTTCGTAGACTTTTTGCATCAAAATGTGTTAAAATGCAAATTTAAAAAATCGGGTGGAATGCCTCAGAAATTTAAAAATGCGCCATCTACTGGCATCAATTTTAAATGATTCGTTAAAACAATCTTTGAAATGTGAATTAAGAGCCCAATATTCCATAATTTTGTACTTAGGAGAGTTGATTAAACAAGAACATACAATTTTTATGCTCAATTCCAGAAAATGTTAATTTTACACACAATTATTAGATTCTATTGAATTGTGTGTACATGTCGCGCCATCTAGTGAGATTTATTTGAACCAAAATTTCTTTATTAGCAATGAGACCCCGTGGTAATAGGGTCCCGTTTTTACCTTTTGAGTACGGAACCCTAAAAAGGGAATCATTATTAGCACAAATCCCTATTATTCCTACAAAGTGCATCACAAAACTCAAGCGTTTTTCGATGGTGACGCAAAGTGATGGTTGATAATTTCCACACATAAGCAGAATGCCACTTGTGATTGATTCATCAACTCCTGTCTCGAATTGTTGAATCACCAAATGACATAACACCAAATTGAAACATATGTACCAGAACATAAAATTAACAATCCGCCTTGTCTTTTTTCAACTATGTTAGAGGGTCGGCTTTCAATGTAACCGGTATGCTTATTACGTATCTTTTGCAAGAGCAAAACGATAGCGATCAAACGCTTTATGTCATAAAAGTCGGAATTACCTGCAGTTTAGGTATGGTAGGTCCTACAAAATCGTTAGCTAATCGCTCGCTGTTTGTCAAATGCACTTATTAAAAAAAAAACCGCCAAAATCTAAAACTTTTGTATTGACGAGCACAAAGATCGCTATCGTTTTGCTCTTGCAAAAGATAGTTAATAAGCCTGCGGATGTAGTGTACCAGACTTTTACATGGAGCGACTGTCCACCTTCACAACCCAGAAACTTAGTAACCCGGTATCCCTTGTCAAGACCCATCAATGATAATTTTTATCCGTGGTGCTAAGCAACTGGGCTTATCCCAGTTGCAAACGACCCTTTGTGCCTATTGGCCTTGCTTGTTTTGTCTGCTTGATATGGAGGGAAGTGGAAATTATGTTTTTTTTCCGTTAATTTCGTTGTGGGATTCACAGTTACAATCATTCTCCGGGACTACGTCGAGTTTCATTGCCTCGGCGGTTTTCTGGTGGTCGCTACTGTGCTACAGTGGTTTGGGAATAGTGCAGTGGGGTCCCATAAAACCCCTTAGCAAGAATGTTTTCAGATTTCAAGGTTATGATTACCCTTAACGACTGTCAAAGAGCAGGATTGGATTTAGGGTAGGGCAACAGGGGCTCTAGCCCAGAGGCCTCCACAAGTTTTTTTAATCAGAGAACTACATTTTACCGAAATTATTACCTAATGCTTTTTTGAAAAAGCTGGAAAAGTTCTATTCACTTATTTTTTTTTGTTTTTGTATAGAATAGTTTTTGTAAATATAAAGAAATTATTGAAAAGTGTGAAAAAATACTTTCCTTTTTACAAGCTTTTAATTAACTTGCAATGTATGTATGTATGTGTGTTCGGGTCAAATCTTGCAACTGAATTTTAAAGCAGTTATCGTCCACCGATTAAGATGAAATTTTGCATACACGTTTAGTTTGCATGATAATGTGTTAACGCAGCGCCATCTTGGGACCACCGGACGACACTACCACAGTCAGGCGTAGTTCTTCTTAGTTCGTGCCATCCGGTTAGATGGCACCACATTCGTTAATAAATCAATAATAATCATGTGTTAATTTAGTCTATGATATTCTATATTGTCTATGTATTTAAGTAAAATATCGTTTTTTGCAATTCATTATAATTTTGGAACCAGACCACGACTTCAATTTCCAACGCCTCTGCTGAACCCTGAACCAAGTCTCCAACCTGCTGACACACTACGACCCCGCAACACAATGTATGGATAGCTATGTGAAGTCATTCTAAATCCAATATGGTGGACGGCCCAAGATGGCGGACTAGTTATTTTTTGTGCACTGCCATGATATGGGTATCAAATGAAAGGGTACGAAAAAAGAAGAATACGAACTGAGAAGAATACGAAAAAAGCTTGATTTAAAAAAAAAATAACATTTCAATTATTTCCTTTACTTTCCTCCACGCCTTTAAATACGGCCCTAGTCAAAGAGGTTCAAACTAAAGTCAGCACCAACTCTGAACGTGCTTTCTAGAGCGTCGAAGAGACTCGGTATGAAAGAAATAATCACCCACCCAAGGACCAACCTTAACGTGCGAAGCTCCTTCGTATCTAGTAGACAGTGCGTCACCGACCATACGCAGCTGAGGCAACCGACGCCAACAAACTCGCACTGAACAGGATCCTGACATGCCATGACACTTGCAGACGCGTTGCATACGACCGCGGACAGCCTGGAAAATAGCGAGAAGGTAGGTTAGAAATGTGATGAAGAGGGTAAATGAAGCACTATTGAAAATAGTGCAAAAGATAAAGATGATTCCATCGAAAATATGCTCAAAAATTTCAATGCAACGGCAAAACATTTGTGTTAATTTCATTACCCTCAATGTGAATATAACAATTGGTTCCCTCCCTCTCTAACCTTCTCTTGAAAACGTCGCTTGCACCAGGATTCAACTCTTTAATGGGTGAGCTAAGCTACGCCCCTAAGGCCTAGTTTTTGAACCGTAGTTAACTCGACCAATGGTTAAAATATGCTTGCAAATTTCATTAAATCACCATGTTTCTTCAGTTGCTAGCCTCTTAGGTGCAGGCCACATAGAAATGGTGTCGGGCGCGGACATGGCACGGGCGGCTTCCTATTCCATTCAAATTTCATTCAAAATGCATGGAAATAAAGCGCAATTTAAGACACACGGTATGTCGTTGCTCGGACTTGGTTATGACGCGCAATTTAGGCGCCCGCGCCTGATCAAATTCCGCTTTATTTTCATGCATTTTGTTTGAAATTTGAATGGAATAGGAATCCGCCCGTGCCAGGTCCGCACCCGACGCCATTTCTATGAGGCCTGCGCCTAAACTAATCAAATAAGTTGGAAAGTTTATTATTTGATCATTTGTTATACTAACAATTGACAAATAAAAGCATTCTACTGAAATTTGTTAGCATTAGTTAGCATATTTAACCATTGGTTGAGTTAATTACGGATCAGAAAACTTAGCCTAAATCATTCATTGTTTGATCACGGGAATCAAACAATGAACCATATTAGTTAGAGTTTTAAGAATGTGGTGTCCCAAACCCAATTTAATTTAATTATGTTAATCTTCGGTATCATTGTTTACATCATTATTAGTCTACTATATTCCATTGCTAGTCATTGCCTTCAGACAAAATTTACAATTAATAATAAAACTGTATTTTATACTTACCCTTCGTCCAGCCTCATTATTGTGCAGGTTCACAAGCCCTTCATCAGTATTTTTATCTTCTTTGGAATCCGAAAAGTCTTTGCTGAACATCTCGCCATATCTTATGTCCTGGAAAATGCAATAGTTATATTTTACTTCTGTTTTCTTTCTTGCGAGGAGTAAAACAGAATCTTTTTTCACCCACAAAGATGTTACAAAAGAAATACAATCTCAATATACAAACGTTTTCTTTTTATGCTATAAAATAATCTGCAATCATGAATAAGTAATCTAATGTGTCTAATGCAATGGCGGTTTTAACTTAGCGCCTAGTTACTGTAAGAGAAACATAGGGGGAACAAAGGTGACAAGACCAGCCAAAAGATAGATCCACGGCCAAACGGATACCTTTCATTCATCTTAATTTATTCTCCTAACTTAACTCCACGGTCATCACTATAAAATTACTTCCCACTATTAAAATCAAAAATGGCACTGGCAATTTTGAAGCAAAGACCACACATCATCCTCACATCATCAGCCTATTAATGTCCCTCCCACTGCTGGGACACAGGCTTCCTCTCTGTGAGAGGGAAAGGGCCGTAATCCACCACGCGGGCCCAGTGCGGGTTGGTGGATGTCACATGTCTTCAAATGTTTGGTTATATGACATGCCGGTTTCCTCACGATGTTTTCCTTTACCGTTTTGAGAGCAGTGGTGATGAAATAATTTACACAAAGTAAAGCGCCTGCCTGGGCTCAAACCCACGACCTACAACTTGTAAATCGCGGCCGATACCACTGGGCAAAGGCCAATGACGCTTGAATTAAAAGAACATGTTTGTTCAGCCGTCTAAATGTTACTTGCAAAAGGCAGTTTAGCTTCCAAATTATCGTCCAGTTCATACCTCAGAACACCCTCCCCACTGCCAATGCCTCGGCGTACGCTTTCTGACGCGCGAGTCGCAGGAGCACTCGTTGAGTTCACCGCGACTGCAGGCGCGAGCCACTGCATGTGCCAATGCAGCCGCTGACAGAGCGTGCACGAATGCTGATTCACGAGATTCTGAAAAATTATAAGCATGTCGTTGTTAGGCTGAAGATATGTGCGGTTTAACCTGAGAATTTGGGAATACCTATGATTGTACTCTGTTCATGTAAGACAAGAAGTTGAGTCATAAAACCGTATTTTGGGTATGGACAAAATTGCCTTGCTTGCAGTGAACGAATAAAAGCATTGATGATGATATAATTAAAATTGGAACAAATAGTGCTAACTTATACGATTATAACATTCATGAAAACACTTCTTCTTTTCGTTTCGATGGTAAATTTAATCAAACTATTTTATTTTATTTATTGGGGAAAACAAACAATTACACACTATATATGGTTAACAAATAATTGTACGAGACTACATTAGTGTGCAACCAACAACGTTATCCACATCTTATGTGGATCTATTTGGGCCCAGTAGGCGGCCTTTTACAGTGTCTGAGGTATTTTACAGGTCATCCAGAGTGCAAGTAAATGGACAGATGGGACACTCCAGCAAGTAGGACAAAACACTAAAACTAAAAATGTGCAATAGTTGTAAAAGGCACATGTAAGACTAAGCTAATAAGAATGCTCTTGATATACATGATTCACAAGTCTCAGGTGAGCAGATGTGTATTGAATTATCAAGAAATTCCATTATTATTTTTCTCATGATGGAAAAATTTCATAACATTAATATTATATGTTTGTATCATGATCACGAGACTAATGCACAGCGTTGTTTGAAACCTACTCCAACGTCAAACATAGCGAAAGAAGCCAAATCCGCCAAATCCATACACATTCTAAAAACGAAACTGAAAATCCATACATAAGTTCGTTGACCAGTAATCTTTGAAGCAACCAAGAAATTAGATCCCTTAAAAGGCATGCAACCACATATAGACACCTTTGGTATTAGGAAGACAGAGAGACGTGGAAGCTCAGGAGACCTGGTTACGGTGTTAGTAGTTTACAGTAAACAAACTGAGCTACTCCGTCAACAAAACACACACCGAGTAATCGACATATGAAAATAAACATTTCACGTCTTAGACGATGAAGTTCTATGAAATTCAACTTATATACAAGCTTTGATTTTGATCAGCAACGGAAGAACGCGTCAAATAGTATATTCAGATGATTCTCGTTTGTTAATACGAATAACAGGGTATGAGTGCATTTGTGCACCTCGTCTTTTCACGACTCAAGAAGGATGGTGAGGGAGCGGAATGGATCAGCTGTGTTATTGTCTTAAGAGATTGAAAGAAACGGTTTGCTGTGTTTATAAGTAAAATCTTATTGTTATTATCTTTCAAGACTATTTATTAAGAATTTTGTGACAGTCATAATGTAAATGTAAAAATCATAGTTGTCGAATCAACGCATATAATTTTTTTTTTAATTTATTATGTGTTGATAAATGCTAAAGTATGAGTAAAATATAAGTCTGATTGTTATTTTAGGCGCCAAATCACTCAAACCGCTAAATACTGCTACCAATTGGTATAGATTGATTGTACTTTGGAGATGAACATAGGACATTTTTATCCCCATTTCCCTTGAGTATATTTCCTTAGTATCTAATATAATAAGTTTTTTTTTAACTAAGACCTTACTTTTGTTTCAAGCCCTGCTTCATGATCACTCTTTGAACTCATATAGCGTGGGAAGACTGTCTACAAATTCTTATTTAGTGGACTTATTAATTCTCACCAACAATATTGCATACAAAATCAATATTCAAAATGTCTTCCAGCTTTAAGTTGTCGGAAGATAAACAGTGTTGATGATGGACAAGCGCTCGAAGACGTAAACGAACTTCAAACAACAGATGGAATGCTTGCTGCGATCCTTTTGAACTTGATGAGATGAGTGATCTTTAATATTTCTGAATATGGATCGCGGAAACAGTTTGGGAATAATTGATATTATGTAGTGCAAATATATGACCTATTTTGAGACAAATCTCAAGTGTATGGTATGTAACATTTGCATTACTTTATTTATTTATTTATTCATAAAAACAAGTTGTCCTTAGGATAACACAAAGCACACCATTAGACCCCTGGAGTCTGTCTTAGCATGCCATGGTCTGGAATTTGATCAACGCGCTATTAGTAAATTAAGATGTAATCAGGTCGATGTAGTGTTGTTCAAGCTTGCGCTTCACATTTTTACTGCTCATTGAGTCTCTAATGTCTACGGGTATTTGGTTTAATAAATAAGGTACTATGACAGATGCGGTGCGTCTACCACAAAAAATAGTTTTGAGTGGCACTTCAAAAGATTTAGTTTTTGCTTGTCGAGTATTCACATCATATCTTACTGGAACTTGAATATCAGTGTTATCAAAATGTTCTATGAGGAACAGGTACTCAGTGCGAGCTAGAACAGGTAATACTTCACAATGTTTGAATAGACCTAGTTAATTGTCGCGGTACTTATTCTTAACATATTTTGATACTACCAGCTCCAAAAATTTCTTGCAATCATCTTACTAACTACTGCTCTAAAATTGTAAGTAGCTTGGATCAATCTATTTTATCTCTCATTTAAAGTATCATTTCAACTCATTGCTTTAGCTTGCTCATTAAAATAGATTGATTTTACATTATTGTATCCTTTTGTTTAAGATGAACTTTTTATTTATTTTAGATTCGCTGGTCCTTTCTAGGATTTCTTCAGTATCGTATTTTTTTACTAGCATAGATTGAGATTCAACCAATTTAGAATATATATTATTTATCTGAAATACTTACTAAACTTCAGAACACCACCGAAGATATCCGTCGAATTCTCCACTGTACTACAATTCCACCGACTGTGTCGGAACTGGTGTTGACATTCTTCCACTGCTTGAATTGCTCCAGTCTGAAGGACCTGAAATTTTGAGAAATAATACTGATTAATATAATGATCTAGTGCATTAAGTTATTCATCATTTCAGCAGAAAGGTCAAGAGACTGCTGAAAAAAGGCCTCCCCCAAGCATCGTTACATCAATCAGTCCTATGTTTCACGCAAACGGCAACTTCTCCCATCTCAAGTAAAATTGAAAGAGTATATTTTAATAAAGCGTCATAGGAAGCATGACAGGCAAATCATTCAAAAACTAAGATGTTTTTGATCGTAGACATCCTCATGATGGTATTGATGATTGCGGTCTAAATTAACTGTGTGTTGTGTAACATGAGACCTAGGCCTAGATTCTCACCTCTAAATTATCACAGAATTAATGTGATAAATTGTCAAGCACATTTTAGCCGCTGTGATTGGTTGAGTAAATTTTCAACAACCAATCACAGCAGTCAACGCGTAAATTGAAAATGAAATAACAAAGGAAATTGCAATTTAAACCAGAAATTTGTTTTCCCCTTGATTGACGTGAAATCAAGTACAAAAAAAACTTCCTTTACAAACTGCAACCTGCCCTTACAAATTCGTACCCAAATATTTGCCTGCGTATTCAGAATTTCTTATTATTCCAAACTCCAAGAAATCTCAACAATTAACCTACTTCTTCCAAAATTCTGATAATACTTTAAATTCTTCGTCCTTATACGGTGTATGTTTAACACAAACTTCTGGACATCAAATGACTATAAAAATTCATGCCACAACGCCAAGCAATTTAGTCGAAAGCAGTATAATATTTAAATTACATCTTAAATCGGTGCTTAGTCTTGTTCGTAAAATATTGGAAAATTTGGAATCGGAAGTAAAAAGATATAAAGGACAAGCTTTTGAAAACTAAGCTAAGACTCACCAGATGGGTGGTCTTAGTGACCTTAGTATGTAGAATTACAAGAATGATGCTCTTTTCAAAGATTTGTAAAGCGTCCTTTTCATAAAACTCGTTTCAGTTTTATTTCTTTTAATGGTTCCGTACCAAAAGGGTAAAAACGGGAACCTATTACTAAGACTTCACGATCCGTCTGTCTGTCTGTCTGTCCGTCTGTCACCATGCTGTATCTCATGAACCGTGATAGCTAGACAGTTGAAATTTTCACAGATGATGTATTTCTATTGCAGCTATAACAACAAATACTAAAAACAGAATAAAATTAATATTTAAGGGGGGCTCCCATACAACAAACGTGATTTTTTGCCGTTTTTTGCTCGATATTAATAACGGCAACAGGTAGACGCTTGAAATATTCACAGAACATTTAGTTGTATATTCACTTCAAAAGATACTAATTATTAAATTAAAATAAAATATATTAAGGGGGGCTCCCATACAACAAACGTGATTTTATAGCCGTTTTTTGCGATAATGGTACGGAACCCTTCGCGCGCGAGTCCGACTCGCACTTGGCCAGTTTTTTTCTATCATTTTTTGGACTCATTCTAGCTAAAGCAACCTCTGGTAATAAGTGCTTTCTGCACTCAATAGCATCTTGAATTAAGTAAGAGATAACTTTGCAATTACTGTTTCCAGGCTTTTAACAAAGTAAAAAAATGGTTTACCGTTGCATCCTCCTCGTAATTATCCCTTATCAGTCGACTGCGTAGGATCTATACAGGTTTTTTTAATTGCATGCCATCAGGCTTTTAACAATGTCAAATCGTAGATATATCATTCACTTGAAAGCCTTTATGCCTTATAATAATTGAGAAATTGCTCCATATACTTCTGAGATGTATACCCAAACCTTATAAAACATACGTATAATATATATTAAACGTATATTAAAATTAAAATTAAAATCATCTCATCTGCCTAGCCTTTTCCCAACTATATTGGGGTCGGCTTCCAGTCTTACCGGATTCAGCTAAGTGCCAGTGTTTAACATGGAGCGACTGCCTATCTGACCTCCACAACCCAGTAACTGGGTAACACGGTACCCCTTGGCAAGACCGGTGTCAGATCTCAGGCTTCTGACTACCCGTAACGACTGTCAAAGATCCTCAAATAACAGCCGGGACCAACGGCTTAACGTGCTTTCCGAGGCACGGAGGAAACTCGGTATTGGAATGGTCACCCATCCACGGACCGACCTCGTCAAGCGTTGCTTAACCTTGATGATCGACCCGTGCGGCTGTTATTATTTAGCCACGAGCTCCTCCCAAATTAAAATTAAAATGAAATAACAAAATTATAATTAAAATATCAATGCAATGCAAACCGATTATTTAGCGCGACGCCCGCGCCGTTGCGTTAGCAATAAATCAGATCGATTAATTCAATAATTCTTACATTATCTACAAAACGATCTCGATTAAGTTCGACATCGTTAAGTTGAAATTTTATGACGTTATCAAAGTGAATTGCGAATAGTAATTGTATGTTTTTATTAACTAAAATAAAACTGTCATAATGCTAACGTTAGGGTCAGTTTTCTTTTATGCGGTCGTTTGATACTTTGTGGGATGTTGTCGTGGAATTGATCTTGGTTGTATAATTCCTTATTTAAGTTAATGACTGGTTATAAAGTATGAATCTTGAAATTATTGACCAGAATCGCAAAAAAGATTTAGAAATTAAGGTATTTATTATTAAAGTATTTTTGTCTAATTACTTATTTTCTTAAATTGACATTTGAGGCCTTTTCGTCTACTCTTATGCTCGTGTGTTAAGGTTCTGCTGGCTGAGTACACATTTGTGTATAATTTTATGAAATTTAAAGCCCAAGGGTATATAAAATTGCTTATTTTTAGAATCAATAACTAAATTAATACTGATAAATAAGATTATGACAATTAAAAATCACTACCACTTTTTCAGGGAAACCTAACAATTGCTCATTTATTTTATGTTCATTCTGCGTTTTCACTAACAAAACAGCACCACTTTTATGCAATCCAATCATGATTGAATAAAATTGCATCGTTTAATTTCAAAATAACACCACTCATGTTCGCGCAAATGGAACAGTCTCCTTATTTCTTAGTAATACGATTTTACGAGCGCTTTATAAAGCCGTTTGTTCCGTATCTGTCTTTAAGAATTCCTTTAATTTGATTATAATCATTTTAATTTTATTTTATACCAGTTTTGTGTGCCGGTAAAGTAATTTTAGTATTTGCATCCTTAAGGTTACACTAGTCGAAAATTCTTCCATACAAACGTTGTCTAGGGATTATTCCACTGTTTGACGATGTACGTTCAAAATAAAAAGTGATATCAATTTGTCTCATCATTATCTAGCCCTGTAAGGAAGCAAAAAAGTAAAAAAAGAAAATATTTGAAAGTTACGAGTTTTTTAATGCATTTTCGGGCGCAAATAAATACCATAAGAAGACGGAAAATTGTAAAACGGCTTCTATACAGGGATATATTAGTAGTTCAACAATGCAAATAATTTTATTTTGAACAGATAGATTTAATCGTTTTTTTTATGATATCTAGTCTGCCAAAGGTCTGTTTATAAAATTTCGCGCGCTCGGTTTCGTCCTAAATCATTATCCATTTCGCTATAAATTTGCAAAAGTGTGTATTAGTACGCGAACTAGCTTCTTACTGCTCATCACAGCATCTAACTCTTCCGCACGTGTTGTCGGTTGATATAAAATGCATTTTAACCCCGCGCACAAAATAGTTCGTGCCGTCGACTAGTGTACCCTTAAGGTTACACTAGTCGAAAATTATTCCATACAAACGTAGTCTAGGGATTATTCCACTGTTTGACAATGTACGTTCAAAATAAAAAGAGATATCAATTTGTCTCATCATTATCTAGCCCTGTATGGAAGCAAAAAAGTAAAAAAATAAAACATTTGAAAGTTATGAGCGTCGAAAGTTCCACATTTCGACACTTATTTTAACGCATTTTTGGGCGTAAATAAATACCATAAAAAGACGGAAAATAGCAAAACGACCTACATACAGGGATAGATTAGTAGTTCAACAATGCAAATAATTTTATTTTGAACAGATAGATTTTGTCGTTTTTTTATGATATCTAGAATGCCAAAGGTCTGTTTATAAAATTTCGCGCGCTCGGTTTCGTCCTAAATCATTAGCCATTTCGCTACAAATTTGCAAAAGTGTGTATTCGTACGCGAACTAGCTTCCTACTCATACTACATCACAGCATCTATCTCTTCCGCACGTGTTTTCGGTTGATATAAAATGCATTTTAACCCCGCGCACAAAATATGTAGTTCGTGCCGTCGACTAGTGTACCCTTAATTTTATTTATAGTACGGGTACTAAAGAGGTTATTAAAGTAACGGGATTTCATAAGCTTTAAGCGCCCAATTAAAGATTTTAATCTGCTCTTCGCAACCGATGGCCTATTGATTTTATAGTTTCAGCTTTAATTTTATTCTCTTGCACCATATTTACCGCCGATAGGCACCCTGTCACGATAAATTATAATTATAGGTCTTATGAACTAAATAGTTCTTCTAAGGGCCATTTCCTTAGAAGAACCTTGGTCAGTATGATATTAAAAAAACTGTTTAAATCGCATTTTATGGAACTTATATCAAAGCATGATATTAAATTAAACAGCAAGCTTCTGAAACTTATGTATATCCCAAGTTTTTAAAAGTAAAGGTGTATCAAGTACTCAAATGAATATCTTTTATTTTTTAATTTAACGGCAATTTGTTTTCTTTGAATTTGTGAAATACAAATAATAGGTTGGGGAAAAAGTCTTTTCGCATTATAGTATGTATGAACTTGTAATAAAATCTCTTTGGCTACACTATTTTTATCTGGCTGGTTTTGGTATCATTGAAAGCTTAAATTTTAAAGAACATAATTCCAAATTCAAATTAGGAAAATGTGGGATTTTCATTTGTTTTTCGTACCGTCAAGATGAGTGAATCTAATGAAGAAATTCGATACATTTTAAAATTTTACTACAAAAAAAAAGGTAAAAATGCAACGCAAGCCGCGAAAAAAATTTGCGATGTTTATGGACCTAGTGCAGTGTCTGTGAGAGTAGCACAAATTTGGTTTAAGCGTTTTCAATCCGGAAATTTTGATGTCAAAGATGCACGTCGCTCTGGTCGCCCTATTACGGGTAAAATGGATGCCATTTTTGAAAAATTGGAGCAAGATCGGCATATCAGTAGTTACGACGTAGCTGAAGAACTGGGAATTGACCACAAAACACTTTTGGCGCATTTGAAAAAAACTGGGTACAAAAAAACACGTTTGTGGTATGGGAGCCCCACTTTATTATTTTTTTTCTGTTTTCGGTATTTGTGGTTATAGCGGCAACAGAGGTACATCATCTGTGAAAATTTCAACTGTCTTCCTATCACGGTTTATGAGATACAGCCTGGTGACAGACAGACGGACACTGAAGTCTTAGTAATAGGGTCCCGTTTTTACCTTTTGGTTAAGGAACCCTAAAGAGTAAAATAAAAGTGGCTAATTAAAGATTTAAATCTGCTCTTCACAACCGATGGCCTATTGATTTTATAGTATATACTAGTCCCATGTACGCATCAATTACAAACAAGGACCATAAAACAAGAATCTCAAAACTAAGGTATACAACCAAGCCTCAATCCTCATACTCCTTTCACGTATGAGCACCTCTCGCTAATCGAGTTATTTATGCAGGCAGGATTGAACTGACTTACTTTCCGACACCAACTGACAAGCGTAGGTTGATGAGCATGGAGTAGTAATGGAATGGAATTATCATGTTAATATAGGTACATTTATGTAGTTCTGAAACGTGAAAGTACTCTTTGATTTTCATATAGCTACTAGACTTTGATTTTCGAGAATTTATATATTAAGCCGTTGCCCGCGACTTCGTCCGCGTCAAACTCGTAATTTTTTTTATTATTTTTTTTATTTTCCCACAGGAACTGTGTTTTTTTCTGGTTTAATAGTAGCCTATGTTATAACATCAGCTATCTGCCAGTGAAAGTCCCATTAAAATTGGTCCAGCCGTTTCGGAGACTACCCGGAACAGGCAGACAGACAAAAATCTTAAAAATTGCATATTTGTTATTTGTCCCTCCATATATACTTTCACAGGCATTCATTAAAACTTTGTTATTTTGATATTACATACAGACACTTTCATTTCATTTATTTGTATAGACTAGATACAGGATCGTTCCACCTCTAGAGTTAAACGTTTCATTACTTGCGCAACTATTTTATTTCTAGTCAACCATTCTTTTTCAAAATTATAACCATCAGACTATCATTCTGCAGTTTACCTCAGCAGACTTCATCATTAGTAACTATGTTACAGTGAACAAATTAATAACGTTTTTAGGTTACATTACTGCATAATATCCTTGCAATAATATTTACACGCTTAAAAAACACAATATGCTGTATTTCACCATCGAAAATGAGTCCAGAAAGATCACTAAGGTATGACCGCGCTCTACAACACTCCATTTGTTCTCTCCTCCGTGGTGCTAGCCCACACAATAACACAAGTATTGAACCTAATCATTGTTTATGGACGGACTTGCAGATGCAATTTATTTACTATCGCGGCTTATTTATGAAATTAAACGTATTTTTTGTTGGTTATAAGTAAATAATGTTAAAGCAAACATTTACCTACTGTGGACCCACACAATCCTTTCTAGATCATATTTTAGGGTTCCGTACCCAAAGGGTAAAAACGAGACCCTATTACTAAGACTGTCTGTCTGTCTGTCACCAGGCTGTATTTCATAAACCGTGATAGCAAGACGGTTGTAATTTTCACAGATGATGTATATTTCATTTGCCGCTATAACAACAAATACTAACTAAAAACAGAATAAAATAAATATTTTAGTGGGGCTCCCATACAACAAACGTGTTTTTCTTGCCGTTTTTTGCGATAATGTACGGAACCCTTCGTGCGCGAGTCCGGCTCGCACTTGGCCGTTTTTTAAATTGCGTAGTCGACATAAAAAATCTTAGCCTTAATTGTGTCCTACTGCTGTATGAGTATTTCACAAATTCAAAGAAAAAAATTGCCGTTAAATAAAAAAACCGGTTAAGTGCAAGTCAGACTCGCGCACGAAGGGTTCCGTACCATTATCGCAAAAAACGGCAAAAAAATAACGTTTGTTGCATAATAACCATTGATTCTGATACAATTCCAAATTAAATTTAAATTCAAACTTAATATATTTATTGCTTTCACATGTTACCTTAGATGGTAGGTTACAAATTTAGACCAGACCCACGAACACTGCTAAATGGATCTGTCTGTCCTATGCTCTCACGTTAAGACTCTGTGTCAACCCCTATAATAACGTACAGGTAGATTCAAACTTAATGCTTTCGGTGTTCGGAACACTAGGCGAGTCGCTGCGCAATACCGAATTCATGTGACAGCGGGCGAAATTGGGAGAGTGGGGTGGAGTATAGCTGCGCAGTGCAAAACGAACTTAGTTGCAGCCTATAAGGTTACACTAGTCGGATTAGGAAGGGATTATTCCACTGTTTGACAATGTACGTTCAAAATAAAAAGTGGTATCAATTTTTCTCATCATTATCTAGCCCTGTATGGAAGCGAAAAAGTAAAAATAGAAAATGATTAAAAGTTATGAGCGTCGAAAGTTCCACATTTCGACACTAATTTTAACGCATTTTTGGGCGCAATTAAATACCATAAGAAGACGGAAAATTGCAAAACGGCCTCCTTACAGGGATAGATTAGTAGTTCAACAATGCAAATAATTTTATTTTGAACAGATAGATTTAGTCGCTTTTTAATGATATCTAGACTTCCAAAGGTCTGTTTATAAAATTTCGCGCGCTCGGTTTCGTTCTAAATCACTATCCATTTCGCTACAAAGTTGCAAAAGTATGTATTCGTACGCGAACTAGCTTCCTACTGCTCATCACAGCATCTATCTCTTCCGCACGTGTTGTCGGTTGATATAAAATGCATTTTAACCCCGCGCACAAAATAGTTCGTGCCGTTGACTAGTGTAGCCTTAAGTTTGAACCCCCAAGCAATATATGCTAAGCAATGTATGTATATTCAAAGACGTACCTTGATCATAGTATCAGACAGCATACACAGCTGTTTCTGTCGTTCCACGAGGTACTCTAGTCTGTGGCAGCTATCTTTGTGTAGTGTTGTGAACGTTTCGAGTGATGTGTTGCCGATGGGCGTCTGAGGGCGCGGGGCTGCTAGATTCCTGGAATGAGAAGAGATTTGTGATTAGAAATTACGATACCTAAAGGAAAAGAAAACGTACATTGTCCATGACAAAGAATAAGTATGTACCAAAAGAACGCTTTTGCTATCTAGTTTAAATTGACGTGCTTTTACGGTCACCGAAGTGTATCGCATAATGTGTAAGAAAAACCGGCCAAGTGCGAATCGGACTCGCGCACGAAGGGTTCCGTACCTACCTATTATCGCAAAAAACTGCAAAAAATCACGTTCGTTGTATGGGAGTCCCACTGAAATATTTATTTTATTCTGATTTTAGTATTTGTTGTTATAGCGGCAACAGAAATACATCATCTGTGAAAATTTCAACTGTATAGCTATCATGGTTCATGATATACAGCCAGGTGACAGGCAGACAGACAGACGGACCGTGGAGTCTTAGTAATAGGGTCCCGTTATTACCTTTTGGGTACGGAACCCTAAAAATTATCAGAAATTGGGACTCAAGAATTTCTTAATTTAAATTTAAATTGTCAATAAATTAAATTAAAATTGTCGATAACTTAAATTAAAACTATAGAAAATATAAATCAAAATAAAAGCGAGTTGCCATTATTTTTTTATCTTGAGACTATACAGAGGATTCGTTTACAGTACATAAAGAAACTGATAATAATCAATTCTACTTAAAGAGTAATATAAGATTGGATATAATTCAAACTTTCTAGTAAAAAGTTTGAATTGTATCCAAACCAGTAGCCAAAATCAGAAAACTATATAGATTAGCCTAACTCATAATAAGTACAAAACATTATTTTTTAAGTGTAGATTTCAATATAAAAATCACGGTATTTTAGTTCCTCGATAGATAAGTTCCCTCACTGCTTTCTGCGACAATTGTAACAAATTCGATTTCAGCGTTCTATCTGTATGTGGCTATAAAAACGCCCACGGTACCATAGAAATACTAGTGCGAAACTAAAAGTTTTAACTGCAGCGGAAATGTTAAGGACCTCGGGGTCAGCTTTGATATAATTGGCAATGCTGTTTCTTTGATCGAAAATAGACCAGCCGGTCGAGAGTTGAAAAATCTAATAAAGTATAATAAAGAGGTTTTTAATGTTTGTTTTGAGGCGGTAATTTCTAGATGTCGTGATCTAATTACAAAAATTCTTCCGCTAATAGAAAACTAGTTAGATTATCGCCGAGAGCTAGAGGCTTCATATTCCAATAAACTGCACGTTTCGTCTGAAATAGGCCACAGGAACGAAGCTGCGGGCTTATAACTTGTAGTATCATGCATGGAGCTACTGCTCTCATCTTTGGGACGGATCTGCCAAATACCAGCTTGACGCACTAGAGTTGACCGAAAAGCGGGCCAAGAGGCTCACGCCTTCGCTGAGTTGCCAGCTTATCGGTTTTTTATCGGTTACATTTCGGGGAGTATGCGATGGAATTGCATGATTGGTTTCATCATCGGACTACCAGACGTACGGCGATGCGCCATCGGTACATGGTGGGCATCCCACACAAACGCAACCAACCAACCAACCCAAAATTTTTGGAAATACTTTTAATATGCGTACAGCTAAGGAGTGGAATTTCCCTGCCGGAGTCTGTTGCCCGACAGTTACAATCTAGGAATCTTTATGTCAAGAGTGAATAGGTTATTTCTAGGCAAGCGTGTTTCACCGTCGACCACTTCATCGATTAACAATAGGTGAGAAAGTGGTGAAGCGCGAGCCTGTAAAATATATGTATGTTACTCACTGGTCAAAATGCGTGTACAACAGTGTACTCTCAAATGAGAACAATCTGTTATCACTGTATAAATCGCAAATCCACTATCGCTACATTACCTGCGTTTACAAAATCAATTGCAACACAGGTTCTCACATAGGCAATCATAAAAGTTGGCTAATGATCACTAACACTTGTCCATTAATTACATTCAATCGCATCCAGGTTTCCGTTAAGGTTAGGTTAGTTACCTCTATATAACAGAAACCCCGACTAAGTGAAGGAATCAACTTGATATTGAGTCGATTAGGTACACTAGCTACTAACTGCATGAGCCCAATAATATGCAATAGTAAAGTTGGTTAAACGACAAATTTATTTTACTGAAATATTTTGGAGACAAGTCCGTTATACCATTCTCAAGCACTGCTGCAACCCGAAAAGCGCCGAGACAAAGAAGTTCGACTACTCCTGGAGGATCGTCTCAGCTGTAGTTACTTGATCCCAAAACGAAATTAATTAGCAAACACCATAGGCGTAACAGAGTTAAGAGCGTAACAGAAATGTTGCAAAAAAACAACTGAAAGCTATGGTTTAAATTACAAATAAAGAATCCATCAACAGGAAGTCCCATCCAGACTGGCATACCGAAGACCCCTCTTCCTTTACCCACGTATGAATAGAGACATGAAATGTATCCTGTACCCTGTCTACAGACACTTGAATGAAGCAAGTTCCTGACAAACACAGGACAGTGGTTAGCAAGAAATAAACATAGCTAATTTGCTTGTTTTGTAATAAACCCCACACTCGAGTACTAAACGAGTTCCGTGTAATAAAATAACAATGTTGAACATCATAAAATGAAAAGCCAGCTTAACGTACGAGTGTCCTTAAAGAAACAATAGCAAAAATATAAGGTAATTAACAGTCGAGACGTCCGCTCCGTACGGCCTCCGCCACTCAAATACGAAATGCCACTCGAATAAAACAAAACTCGCTATTACCTACCCTCGGCTTTTGTTCCATTTTTGAAAAAATATTCTCTATTCAAACGAACCAATGCGAGGCGGGCGCGGCACGACCGTTGATTGGCCGACGACCTCTCAAGTGCAAGTGGAAATAAAAGTGCTTGGGTAAATGAGGCGTGTTGTCTCTTTCTGGCTTGTTAAGTAAGTATGGGGTTGTTTCGCTCTGTTTTTCGTTTTAATTGCAAGCTTGAGAGGATGTGTAAAGGGTTGTGGGACCTTGAGTGTTGCACGTGCACTGTAGTTCTTGGGGAAGCACATTCAACGTTTAAATAGGGGATCCCAACGTTGTTTACGTCATCCATGTAATTAGATAGGATTTCTGACGTCATAATCCCTGTATTGCGAGGTCGATGGTGCTTGAGGAAGTTTTTTTTCTTCGTTTACTTCATATATTAAGAGTTGCAGCATTAATTAATACTACTGAGTTGTGACCCCTGTTTTAATTGCTACGGTAAATTCAGGTAAGCTATACCGTTGACTGCGGTTGGAAGTGGAACGTGGTGGAAGTAAACATTATTATTTTTCATAACTCTTGAACCCCGCGGCCTCACTAAGCATGTGTATGCAAGAGCCATTAAAGAGAAATGTTGAAGAAGACGGATCTTGTTTGTGGAACAAAATGTGAAATATGATTTTCCAATAAATAAAAAAAACAATAAACAACTATTTCGCGTAATCTATTTATCGAAACCAAACGAGTATACAAATAAAACTTCAGCTCAATTGGTAACTGTTTTAAAATTTTGTTGCAAGATTAGACCCACAACTAATACTAAATAACAAGGTATTTTAAATAAAAGTTAGTAAAGTCTTGTTGATCGGGGTCAGCCAAGATCAAATTGTGCCCAAAATAATGCCAAGAAAGAATGGGACTAAAAACAGAATTACATACAGGTATACAAAACTGAAGCACAAAGCTTGAATCTTTAAAGTAGGTTAATTAATAAAATAAATAAAAATGATCGAAATGAGAAATATGATTTTCCAATAAATAAAAAAACAGTAAACAACGTAATAAATAAAGTAACGTATTTATCGAAACCTAACGAGTACCTATACAAATAAAACATCAGCTCAATTGGTAACTGTTTTATAATTTTGTTGCAAGATTTGACCCACAGATAATACTAAACAAGACATTTTAAATAAAAAATTTGTAAAGTCTTGTTTATCGGGGTCAGCCAAGTTCAAATTGTGCCCAACATAATGCCAAGAAAGAATGGGACTAAAAACAGAATTACATACAGGTATACAAAACTGAAGCACAAAGCTTGAATCTTTAAAGTAGGTTAACTAATAAAATAAATAAAAATGTGCCTGACTTAAAACTCACATGTGAAAATGCTCCTGTTGAAAGAACGCCACCCAATTTCAGGCAGGAGGCGACTATTCCAACAGGAACAGTGTCAAGTGGATACTAGAGAATCTATGTTGACAGGTTGGATTTCAGTTTCAGTCGATGTACGTAAACGGAGTATTACTAGTTGTCTGTACACAATGTAGTTGTTGTAGTAGTAAATTGATAGATTTATCACGGGTTATAAGTAAAATCAATTTATTATCGTTTATTTACATCGATGTGGACGAATTTTTCGATGCACAATAAGCCTTTTTCCCTCTCCCCTTCGTATATAGGTTTGTTTTGTTTTTTTAGAATATACAATTGTATATATATTTATTATGTTAATTTGAAATCTATCTTCTATATATATAAAAGAGAAAGTATGTATGTATGTTCCTTATAGACTCCGAACGGATGGACCGATTTTCATGAAATTTTCAGACAATCTTTAGATTGACCCAGCGGATAATCTTGTAGGATGGAGGCGATCGGAGCATTTTTTTTTAACTGTCAATGAAGTTTTTATCCCGGTAGCGTGTTTCCTTAGGATGATCTTAGACTTTTTACGCGGGCGAGGCCGCGGGCAGAAGCTAGCAATCAATTAATAGTATTATCACCGAAATTTATCATCTAATATATTATTATTGGTGATCGGGTTGTTTAAATGAGGGCTGTGCAAACACTTTTCTTTAAATTCTGATTCGCTTTTAGGAAAAAAAAAGAAGAGCTCGTGGCTATCTAATAACAGCCACATTGGTCGATCATCAAGGTTAAGCAACGCTTGACGAGGCCGGTCCGTGGATGGATGACCATTTCATCATACCGAGTTTCCTCCGTGCCTCGGAAAGCACGTTTAGCCGTTGGTCCCGGCTGTGATTTGAAGATCTTTGACAGTCGTAACGGGTAGTCAGAAGCTTCAGATCTGACACCAGTCTTGCCAAGGGGCACCGTGTTACCCAGTTACTGGGTTATGGAGGTCAGATAGGCAGTCGCTCCATGTAAAACACTGGTACTCAGCTGAATCCGGTAAGACTGGAAGCCGACCCCAATATAGTTGGGAAAAGGTTAGGCAGATTTATTTTTAGGAAAAATTTCGGTATCGAATATATTAAGCCAGGTGATAAGAATCATTCACCCACACCACAAACCTTTACACGAGATAAATTGTAGGTTTGTGGTGAGGGTAAAGATACCATTCACATCATCAGCCTATTAATGTTCTCACTGCTGGGACACAGGCATCCTCTCTGTGAGAGGGAATGGGCCGTAATCCACCACGCGGGCCCAGTGCGGGTTGGTGGATGTCACATGTCTTCGAATTGTTGGTTCTAGGACATGCCGGTTTCCTCACGATGTGAAAGGTTTTTATTTTGAGTTTAAGCAAAAGATTTTATCAAACAACAACACGAAATTCATAAAACCCATAAAGTTTGAACCTAATTTCCGGACACAGCATGAAAATCTCTAAAACAAACACAGCACAAATAAAAAAGTGAGTTAAATTGATTACAGTTAAGTTTTAAACTAAAAAAATATATAGGTAAACCACCACATCGCGTGTTAACATCCTATAAGGTTGGCAACACTGACTAATAGTGTTACCAACTTACAAGCAACCGATCCATTTCCGCTTTTACTATTTCTAAGTGCCTTCCGGTCGTTTTTAATACAAATAGTTTGTGGGAAATGGATTTAAAGTGTCTTTTATAAAGGCTACATTAAAATTTCTGAAATAATTCTTTACAAGTATGGTATTTGTGGCATACATAGGGCATGAGTAAAGTTAATAGCAGACCAGGAGCTAAGTTAAATTAGTTTAACATATATTTCTTAACTTAGGACATTTATCCTACTCGTTTACATACTTTGCGGTCTTAGCTTAGCCATATAGGAACTGTTGTAACTTACTTTATCCAATTTTGCAGAAAAAAATGTGCGGACTGAACAGCTACATATTTGTTTTTCATTTTTACAATTTGTTTTTAGGGTTCCGTAACCAAAGGGTAAAAACGGGACCCTATTACTAAGACTCCGCGATCCGTCTGTCTGTCTGTCTGTCTGTCCGTCTGTCACCAGGCTGTATCTCAAGAACCGTGATAGCTAGACAATTGAAATTTTCAGAGATGATGTATTTCTGTTGCCACTATAACAACAAATACTAAAAACAGAAGAAAATACATATTTAAGGGGGGCTCCCATACACCAAAGGGGTTTTTTTGCCGTTTTTTGCTCGATATTAATAACGGCAACAGGTAGACGCTTGAAATATTCTCGGCATATTTAGTTGTATATTCACTTCAAAAAATAATAATTATTAAATTAAAATAAAATAAATTAAGGGAGGCTCCCATACAACAAACGTGATTTTTTTGCCGTTTTTTGCGATAAAATGGTACGGAACCCTTCGTGCGCGAGTCCGACTCGCACTTGGGCAGTTTTTACAATTTGCTGCCAATAGGCTGCCTGTCAAAAAATATTGGCCTAAAATAAAAACATAGCAAATGAGAAGAACGCAGTGTTCTAATGGTCAATGCTTTAGTATTAAAACCAGTCAAGTGCGAGTCGGACTCGCGCACGAAGGGTTCCGTAGCATTATCGCAAAAAACTACAAAAATATCACGTTTGTTGTATGGGAGCCCCACTTAAATATTTATTTTATTCTGTTTTTAGTATTTGTTGTTATTGCGACACCAGAAATACATCATCTGTGAAAATTTCAACTGTCTAGGTGACAGACGGACAGACAGACAGACAGACGGATCGCGGAGTCTTAGTAATAGGGTCCCGTTTTTACCCTTTGCGTATGGAACCCTAATTAAAAAAGAATCCACAAATCCTCACGTGAAGACATGTATTCCGGCGTTAAATACAGATAAAGAACAGCCCCAGTCAACTTACAAAATACTTACATACCAAAACTCCCATCCAAACAATTCCCACGCAATATTTACTCCATACATTAAATATTGAACACCATAAAACTGTATTAGCGGTATCTTTAAAATAAGTCAAAGTTAAATACAAGTTTCTTAACGTGCCGCTAAGTTATAGGTAATAATGTGTTCACACAAAACTATTTATGGTAAGGCAATTACTCAAAAATACTTTGAAAGCAAATATTGATTTGAAGACAAGTTATCAGTGACCGAAGAAGGTACGTTGTCGAATTTGGAGCGATAGCTCAATTGAAGACTGTTGTGCCATGCCACTTAAACGTAATCATAGATAAGATTTAAAAAAAGTCTCGTTGGGCTAAACTAATGTGCATTTAATAATTATTGTTAAAATATTATATAATAATTTATAATTTATTTGAATATCATTTCCATTTTAGTTCATTTAAAATTATTTATATCAATTTTTTTTTTTTTTTATTTATTTATTTCAATTTCATTTATTTTCAATCATTTATTTCAATACAATTTTAATTTATATTCAATAATTTGTATTACCTGTCTGAATTAAACGAATTTTATTTTATTTTTATTTTGTTTTTTTTTATAACCAAACAAAAATTAGGACGTATTTTTATAAATTTTTTTGTGCATTCTTTTAAAAAATTTTAGGGTTCCGTTCCTCAAAAGGAAAAAAGGAGCCCTTATATGAACAATTTGTTGTCTGTCTCTCTGCCACTCTGTATGTCTGTGTGTCAAGACCTTTTTCTCAGGAACGCCTGGAGGTATCAAGTTGAAATAGATATGATATACTCAGGTGTGAAAAAATCTAACATCTAAATCAACTCGATCAAAATATACAGCCGTTAATGACGAATATTTGACACGCGTAAGGGAATCAAAACCTACAGAGTAATTCCCGTTGACCTAGAATCATGCAATTTGATAATAAGCAATGTTTTCTGCACAGCACAAGTAAAGGGATAATTCCGAAAACCGTAAATTTGTGCCAAAAAATGTACAATGTGTTTGGGGACAACAGTTTTCCAACGGAAAAGTTAATTTTCTTCCTTAATACAGTTTATCTTTTTTTAGAGCAATGTTCGGTGCTTTCTTTGTTTATGAACTTCAAAATGTTACCTATATATTTTGGTGAATGTAGCTATTTGTACGGATCCCTCGCACTTGGCCGACTCTTTTTTAATAGTTTAACTAGGTTTTTCTCACAATTTCATTCACGTGGCATAGGCCAGGCCTCCCGGAACCATGCATTTTTTCAGGATAAAAATTATTTAAGCAATAGTGTATACTTTTCTCTCTAGGTTAGATCTACCAAAGAAAAATGGACCAAAGAGGTCATATCCTGGTACCCCAGAGATGTAAAGAGAACAAGAGGACGGCCACAAAGAAGATGGGAAGATGACCTGCCACAAGGATGGCGCAGATCTGCAATGGACAGACAAAAATGGCGAATTCTAGAGGAGGCCTATGTCCAGGGAGGACAACCTGATAGATAATAAATGCTGGTGTTACCAATTTTTCTAGAACATAGTGTGTAAAATAGAATTAAGTATTAGCAATAGGAAAGTTAGTAATACGGCTAGTTAGTAAGAAATGTAAAAACAAAATCAGTGAATAAAGGCTATTTTTATTTAATTTTTATTTTTGTGTATACTTTTATGAAAGTGAAAGAATGTTTCTAATCAAATAAAGCTCTCTCAACATTTTAATATTAATGTAGACAAGTCCCACAAACCTATCGATGAAGAAATATATTCAGATGATTACGCTATCTTTTTAAAAATATAGCGAAACAAAACACAAAAAGCCATCAATTCGAAATTCGAATTTTAAGCACCATTGCCCTCACTAGGAAAAATAGGCTAACGCCATCCAACTGGTGAATTGTAATGTAACGGACACCTCTTGACACAAATAGCCTTTTCAAGTAATCGACAACACGGGAATTTTATCATAAATCGCTGCGCTTGCACATCTCATCCGAGTTTATTTGATAGCACTTTTAAAATGTCAATGGGAACTATATATTAAGTTTTTAAGCTTGCTGAGTGGATTTGAATGTTGCAACATTTTGTTTGATAAGAATGGGACTGCTAAGTACGAAAAGCTTTCTTGCTTGAATAAATACTCGTAGATTAATACCTACTAGAACACATTTAACTATTTGGCTTATTTTGTTCCAGGGCAGAGACCTCTTTCGCCCTATTCCATTTTTTTTATTCTATTTACTGCTAATGCAGGCCAGTCCTTTCGGTAGGTGTCTAGCTCATCCTGCCATTTCTCGTCGTCTAGGTCTGCAACGATCTCTTAAAATAAAATTATAAAAATCTAAAGCATTTATCCACCTTTAATAATAAATCCACCTTCAAAAACACTTCTTTTAGGATCTATTTCTAAAAAAAAAAAAAAAAAGTTCTGCAACGATGTCTTAAAATACAATTATAAAAATCTAAAGCATTTATCCACCTTTAATAATAAATCCACCTTCAAAAACACTTCTTTTAGGATCTATTTCTAAAAAAAAAAAAAAAAAGTTCTGCAACGATGTCTTAAAATACAATTATAAAAATCTAAAGCATTTATCCACCTTTAATAATAAATCCACCTTCAAAAACACTTCTTTTGGGATCTATTTCTAGGCACCTTCGGTCAGTGGGTCATCATAGGGACGGAGTTGCATCCTCTACTCAATAAATTAAAAAATCTGCAACACATTCTTTTTAAAATTATTTGTCACAAATTACCCCATGGTGATACCGCTGTCATTAAATCTCACCAATGTCCCCTCGAACTAACAACCGAAATAAGACCACATCACAAAAGCCTTCAATAAAGATTCCCCTTCTCCCCTATTCGCATAATTTTCTCTACCAAGTTAGTAAAAAGCCTTCCGCAGACAGGAACAACCGAAGCGACAATGCAACGAGGCGATTTAAAAGAAATTACGTATAAGAACAATTTCCATAAAGACGCGTTGTCTACGGGAGCTTCATAATATGCACTTTACTATAACAATCAGCAGTTGGCAGGTAAGACCGATTTCACGCTTCACCTCGTCTTAATAGGGTTTCTGTCTCAAACGTAATATGCATTAGTTACAGAAGGACACTTTTGAATATTATGAAAAGAAGATTTTTATAACCGGTAATAATTGAGGGTATTTTTAGAAGAGGTAGTCAATGGTGAGCTAATAAATGATAGTGTCATTGTTTTTCTTTCTTTCTTGTACAAAGTACATACTCTAATAGCAGCGTGTTTTATACCTGCTCATAGAGTATGTACAGTTAAGAATCAAAAGTGCAGTCACACTACCAAAATAGCAGCGGCAATTTTTTTTTCGGCTGAAGAATTTAAACTTTTCACGGTAAGGATTTTATGTATAGATTATACCTAATAATCTCTACTTAAAATTTTATTCAATATATTAAATTAGTTGTCGATAATTTAACTTCTACTACAAAAATTAGACATTTGAATTGGGAGAGTAGGACTGCACTTTTGACCCTTGACTGTACATTGTTGGATTTGGTAGATGTAAAAATAAAAGACAAAGGTAATTAAAAAATACAAGTGGGTTAAGTACAATCTATACTAATATTATAAAGAGGAAAGATTTTTTTGTTTGTTTGTTTGTACCGAATAGGCTCCGAAACTACTGGATCGATTTGAAAAATTCTATCACTAATAGGCTATTTTTTAATCCCGAAAATGGGTCCTGTGGAGTGGTCCATGGGAGCGAAGCCGCGGGCAACAGCTATATATAAAATATTTATTTTCTGGCTTGATCATTGTTTTTGATTTTTAGACGAAACATATTGTAAAAAAAATACATTTAAAAATGCGTAAATGTAGATTTGTTGTAAAACTTTTGGGTATCTTTTCAAATTAGCAATATCAAAATTTTCACTTTTCAAAAAAGGCTGCAGTAACAAAAAATAACCTTTCAGTTGCGATAAATACAGTTTTAATTTTTACATTATACCCAACGTAGATGCAACTCATAATACAATAAAGTTATACAAATCTTACCATAAAATCAAAATCAACTACGCTCCGAAAATTTCAATACTCACAATGATTCCACGAAAACAGTAAGGAAACACACGCACATTTTGATACAAAATGGTTTAGCGAATCTCTTTGAATATAGCCAAAAGATCATAGGAATATATTCCTAGAACTCTCGCTAAGTTCTAGGAAAATATTCCTAGCTTTCCTATAAGCCCTTTGTGTCATTCACAATACGATGACTGAAGCGAAAATATTCACGGAATGCTTTGATGACAATGGTAACATAGATTTGCGTGGATTCAGTAGTACTGATAGGGTTCCGTAGCCAATTGGGAAAAAACCGAACGCTTATGGATTCGTCATGTCTGTCTGTCAGTCTGTCTGTCCGTCCGTATACCACAGCCATTTTTTACTGAAACTCATTTTTATTTTTCATCAAACCCATACGAGTTTGTTGTATTTATGGATAGGTCTTCGAAAATTATATTGAGGTTTCTATTTTTTTTTTTCTAAACTTAATAGTTTGCGCGAGAGACACTTCCAAAGTGGTAAAATGTTACCCCCCTTTCCCCCCGTAACTTCTAAAATAAAGAATGATAAAACTATAAAAAAATATATGATGTCCTTTACTATGTAAACTTCCACCGAAAATTGGTTTGAACGAGATCTAGTAAGTATTTTTTTTTAATACGTCATAAATCGTACACCGCAATTAACCAAGTACGGAAGCCTTCGTGTGCGAGTCCGACTCGCACTTGGCCGGTTTTTAATTTTGTTATTGTTATAAGTGGATGGTTGAAGTCATGTTTTTGTGTTCATATGTTTGGCAGTTCCAGGTGTTGTTTAATTAAAAAAATTCAAAGTTTAGCATTTTAAAGAGATGGAAAAGGAGACTAAGTAACGTTTGTAAAACAAAATTTCTTTTTAATCATATATTAGAATTATTAGAACTTATTTTTAAGCAAAAAAGAATGGAAAAATAATTATGAGTAATTATCAGATGATACGTATTATAGTAAAATATATATGTATGTTTATTTTAGCTACAATATATATATATATATATATTGTTAATAATTTTTACTTCAATAACTATTTAAATTTTTATGCACCTGCCATGTTATCTCTCCACCACCCTTGGTTGACTGGTAGAGAATGCCTCAGGCATTAAGTCCGCCTATGTACCTGTATGTTGCATGAAGTTTTAAATAAATAAATAAGCATTTTTCATGGCATACATTGTTTCATCTTACAAACCATTAAAATAACATATCCGTAAACATATTCATTTAATAAAGATGCACCTATGTCATTAAATATTACAAATAATTTAAGTTCACATCTTACACCCTTTTACAATACGACCACGCATTAAATGTGTCGAACATTTACGCATATTATGTATTTGCCTATTAACCTCTCAATAGATACCAGCTTAAGCTCGAACTACCATCAATCATTCAATTTTCAACCCTACTCCTTATAAACTAAAGCTTAAACTTTATGTTACAGGAAATCTCGCAAAGAATTTTTATTACTGACTCGTGAAATGGTCGACGAACAGGCAGCTTAAATGAAAACTCACTAAGTTAGTAACTTAGCATTCAGTACTAATATGGGTGCATTCGAAGTCTTACTTAAGCTTTTCAAGGTACGTATAGAAGTAATAGTTAATCCTTCCTTAGAATACTAAGCCTGAAGAAATGAGGCTGTAAAATGTTTCATACTAACTGTACTTCTTCAAAGGCCTTTCCGGGATGAAAATAACTCTTGGTACGTCTTTTGGTCTGAGGTCTTGTAACTGTAAAGCGACTTTTGGAAAAGACTTTTCGAACTGAAATCGTTATTTCAATGTAGTAGTTTAGGATTCAAATTATACCAAACTCAATTCATCTTATTCGTATTCTTCATTGCTAAAGGTCAGGTCCGCTCCGAAAAGCTTTGATTGATTCACTGACATGCTGAGTAAGTGGAAATCCGGTCGCAGAAATCCGGCTGAATTTTCTAAGTAAAATTCATGATTCGAGGTTTGGCTCTCGCCTATTTCCTCCTCCAATATTGGACCAATTTAAAAGATATTCAATAAACTGAAAAATAAAGATATATACTATGCCCCTATGCTTTTCTTTTTTCATTAATAGTTGTCAAATTTGTACACTAGGCCTCTGTTGACATTGCATTTTTGAGCATCTTTTGAGGGTTCTAGTGCTTCTAAAGATAATGTGTCATCAAAACGGAAAACATAGAGGTACAGTATATGTCTTTCTTTTTCAATTTATGGAATATATTCTAAATTGATTCGATATTGGAAGAAATAGGCGAGAGCCAAACCTCGAATTATAACTTTTTACTTAGGATATTCAATCAGATGTCTGTGACCGCATTTCCTTTTAAAGGCCACTCCGTCTTTGGCTCTTCTCAGTGCAGTGGCCACAATGAGACCAAACTTACAATGAGATGAAAGTAAAGGATTTTTAATTTGTATATTTTAGATCATACAAAGTATTGTATTAAAATTTATATTTTATAAAATTCATCATCATCTTTTGTACTAATAAATAAGATTTTTTTTTTTATTGTGACACCATTCCATACATACATAAAGCACAACAAAAATAAAACAAATATAATAGTATGTACAAGAAAATACTAACATTACGTGCATTAAAGTAGCCCTAGACCCCACACTAGGATACCCTGTGTCATGGGATCTAGTATTAATCTAGTAAAATCCAAAGGGATTTATGATGACGAATTTTCATGGTGAATTTACGGGGAATTATAAGGATAAATCCCCATGAATTCCTTTTGACTATAAATTAAAAATACCCGGTCATAAAAATATAACATGAAAATATTTTGTAATAAAATATGTAAACAGTCGTAAACCAAGTGCAATCATTAACACGCAATTCTTTTAACAACATTATTGTATAAACGAACTATTAACATATTTCAGTTTGACAAACGATGAAGAACTTGACATGACAACGTGAAATAATGACATAAATTATTACAATGCCGGATTAAATAACTAAGTAGCTCTAAATTATCATAAATTACTGTCGAATTTTCATAAAATATATATTTATTATCACATCTAATTCAATTTACTAAATGTCAAATCGTAATAAATTATTTCAACGTCGTCAAATTCAATCACTTTTGCCAAATGGCGATAAATTGTATTATTTATGTCAAAATGATAAATGTTATTGAAATGTCATACATGGAAAAAAAACACCATCGATCTTTACTTTAGCCTAAAAACCTGTCGCATTTTGGCATTGAACTAGGGTTAGAGATGTTTAAACTGCTCAATTCTGAAACCAGCCCTAATCCTATTTCGCACGGTAAGCTTAACTAAACAAATCTAAAATCTGTTAACTGTAACACTTTACCCGTAATTAGCCTGGTTACCGTTATCACAACAGGAAGGCAATTGTTGACTTGCGTCCGGTGTCGAAACGTCACGCGCTTCCCAAAATTATATGCAATCTTCTGCAACTCTATCTTCATGACCATAAAGGTCGTTTTCTCTTGTTCCAAGGTAGGAGTTAAGTTAGTTAACGCGTGTAGACACGTTTCGGTAATAAATAAATGTTGCGTTAGAAAAAATCTGTATGTAGGTGGTATTTGAAAGGTTTAGTGAAAAGTGAAATGATTAATTATCATGTAACATCTTCAGCAGTTGTTTTGTTTAAAATTACTTTTTATTTTGTCACTCTTGCTGTTTTCTTTTTATGTGGCATTTTCATCATTAAAACCACGGAACAGAAAAAACAGAAAACAAATTTTTTTTTTCGAACAGAAAAAACACAAAACCAGTTTATTTTTCGCATTTTAGTGTCTTTAACAACAAGCTGAAAAGAAAATGGAGGGTTAACTGTCAAAAAAGACTAAGTAGGAAATCCTATTGCACTATCTAATTTAGCTTGAAAAAGTTCTTAGAAAGATTATGCTAATTTTACGATGATCATCATGATGTATACTAAAAGATGAGTACTAACGAATGCCTCATGATGCACTTTTAGGTCGATGGAAATTCAAAAATATTTTAATCATGACAATACACTGAATTTGATATCATTATTTATTTTCTGTCTATAAGTAAAAAAAAAGGAAAAAGGCAATTTAACAACAGAGAATTCAACTATGGATTTCAAAGTTTTCTTAGAATGATCTATATTATTGATCAAATAATAAATCAGGTTGTTGTATTTGCGCCGTTTGAGGTTTTCCGCACCAGCAGCAGCTGCCCCAGCACAGCCCGCCGTGCTAAGAAGATGGGATGGCGCAAGGGTGTCGACACATGTTGCATCCCACACCAAAGGCCTACCCACCTTCCAAGGCATTATGGTCATCCCGTCTGGTCTCTTCCCTTAGTTCTAGTATGTAATAGTGTGTTTAGTTTTATATTAGGGTAAGTTTTACTTTTTTTCTTTTCTTTAATGAACAATGCAGACTGTAGCGAGGCCGGAACCTGTAGCAGTCAACCTGCCACATCCGTTGATGTTCAGCTGGTGAGATGTCCCTATTGCTCACAGGCACGCTTTTTTAAGGGCGAACGGGGACTTAGGATACACTATGGGAAGGTCCACAAACCACATAGTGTACCTTTGTGCCCTCCAGCCACCTCCCAACCTTTGGCACAAACCCTTTGGAAAACGCTGTCAAAATTAAAAAAATCTACACCTGTTTTAAAGAGGATTCCCCGGGGTGCGAGACGGTCTGTCGCACTATGTTTGGCGCGTTGCGTCCGTCTTGCAACCCAGGAGAACTCACAAAGTGCCTGGGAGGAATTGCTCACCTTTCCTTATAGGATTTTACATGTCCAAAAAAATTTGGCTACAAAAAAAACATTAACAACTCAAATTAAAGACAATTGCAACGATTCGACCTTTATTTTAGATTCAAATTTACCAGCATATAACCACCCTTCCCAGAAAGGCGTGTGTTCGCATGTAGAATCCAAATTAAGTGAAGGTGACATTAGGGGAGCGGCCAGGCTATTGTTCAGCAGTGATGTGGTGGCGCCTTACTCTCCAGAAACTATTTCAGCCTTGGAGAGTAAACATCCAGCGCCTGCGGATGATCTTACCTTTCCCGACCCACCCGACACCCCCGATCTCAATTTATCCTTTTACCAAATTTCAGCTCCCCAGTTGATTGCAGCCGTGAGCTCCTTCCGGAGTGGGTCCGCCGGCGGCCTCGACGGCCTGACTCCTCAACATTTAAAGGATCTTATAAGTTCAGGCGCCGGGGACGCTGGTGAGACTCTTTTGAAGGAGCTTGCGGCTCTAACCAACCTAATGCTCTCCGGCGGTATAAACGATGCCGTCGTCGATGTCTTGTACGGGGCCAACTTATGTGCCCTGCGCAAGAGGGACGGCGGCATTCGTCCTATTGCCGTCGGATGTACCTACAGGCGTATGGCAGCCAAAATTTGCTGCAAACTCTACGGCCAAAGACTCACCAATAAGTTCCAGCCCCTACAGGTTGGCTTTGGCTCTAGGGGAGGCTGTGAGGCTGCTGTACATGCCCTTTCTACTTTTTTAAATTCTGACAAGGGTGAGGTCATCCTCAAGGTTGACGTTAAGAACGCCTTTAATTCTGTTAACAGGGACACTTTGTTGGCGGAGGTAAAAAAGGAACTTCCTGAAATTTTCGGTTTTATTTGGCAGTGCTACAGGCACCCTTCTAAATTATTATATAAAGAAAATCTTTTGCAATCTGCAGTAGGATGCCAACAAGGTGACCCTCTCGGGCCAGTCATTTTCAGTTTGGCTATTCATCCTATCATCAAACAATTAAATTCAAAATTCAACGTCTGGTATCTAGATGATGGCACACTAGGAGGTGACGTAGATTCAGTTTTGAAAGATTTTCAATTCCTGAAGCAGCAATTCCAGTCCATTGGCCTAGAACTCAACCACTCCAAATGTGAAATTTTCATCTGTGACAATACGGACAGACAATCGACCCTTCAAAAATTCAAAACAATAGCACCAGAGATCAAAATTGCAGAAAGTAGTTCACTGCACCTCCTAGGTGCCCCAATTTTGGAAGATAGTTTTTCTCCATTCATTGACGCCAAAATAACACATTTCAACAATATTTCGGACAGACTCTCTAAAATTAATGTACATTCGGCTATCACCCTCATTCGTTATTGTTGCTTTGGTCCAAATTTCATGTACTTTCTTCGCGCTTCGCCATTATGGAAGCATACACAAATTCTCTTGGACAAAATTGATCAGATTATTCGTCGCACACTATCATCTATCCTAAATGTGGCCCTGGATGACCGAGCGTGGCTGCAAGCTACTCTACCCATTCGCTTCGGTGGGCTCGGCATCCGCAAAATTTCTAGTTTAAGCCTACCGGCGTTCCTGTCTTCGGTCCACAGCACTGAAAAGTTAACCAGGAAAATTTTGTTGCCATCACTGGTTAACTGTGAAGTGCCGTACTCGACCGATGCAGTGAATGCCTGGAAAGTGGCTTGCCCGAATACAGCGTTGCCCGAGACCCCTTTTTCCCAGAGACAGTGGGATGAGCCGCTCTGCAGGTTGGTACGGAATAAACTTATTGATACGTCCACCAATACTGCTGAGCGTGCGCGCCTGCTGGCTGTGGGAGAATGGGAGTCGGGCCTCTGGCTACAGGCACTACCGTCACCCAACATAGGTACTATGTTGAGTGACAACACCTTCCGGATCGCTACATGTCTGCGTTTGGGTGCTCCTAGCGGAGCTCCTCATCGTTGTCAATGTGGTGAAGCAGTCGACCGCCTCGGACACCATGGCCTATCCTGCAGTAGGAGCGCTGGTCGGTTAGCACGGCACGCTAGCATTAATGACATCATACGTCGGGCTCTTGTCACCGCCGGGGTGCCAGCTGTTTTAGAACCCAATGGCTTGGCGCGCGACGATGGGAAGAGACCAGACGGGATGACCATAATGCCTTGGAAGGTGGGTAGGCCTTTGGTGTGGGATGCAACATGTGTCGACACCCTTGCGCCATCCCATCTTCTTAGCACGGCGGGCTGTGCTGGGGCAGCTGCTGCTGGTGCGGAAAACCTCAAACGGCGCAAATACAACAACCTTATTGGAAGTTATATATTTGAGCCGTTTGGGGTTGAAACATTAGGTCCATGGGGTCCGAGTGCTCTTCGAGTGTTTCGAGAAGTAAGTAAACGGTTAGTCGACTCTTCACGTGACCAGAGGGCTGGGCTTTTCCTTGGCCAGAGAATCAGCATTGCCATTCAACGTGGCAATGCTGCCAGCGTTCTGGGCACTTTTCACGTTGACAGCGATGTGGACGAATTTTTTGACGCCCTATGACCCCTGCCCTTTTATACGCGTTCGTAGTTTAATTTTATTTTTATTTAAGTGTATTTATAGGTAGTTATTGTTAATTAAGTATATTATATTATGTAAATTTTAGATTATTAACAAAGTAGAAAGTAGTATACATTTATTATAATGTATAGATGTCTCTAAATGATATCCAATAATAAATCTAGATCTAATTTATGCTAGACAAAAGCGTCATTAACCAATGCAGCTACTGTGCCATAAACTAGGAACTAAAAACTAGGATAGTTAAATGCTAAATGAACCAAGAACCGATTCAGCCAATTGAAATTTTATAACAATCATAAAACTAGACATGCAAGTGTCTCATTCAGTCATACTAGGGCTAGTCGTTATAGACTGAAATTAAATTTGACCAGCAGATACTTTAGTATCGAGATGAAACATGAGGTGAGCAGATAAGAATAGGTCATTCCGAGTTTAAAATATTTTTGACAGTTAGAAAGTTTCATGCTCAAGTAATCGAGTAGGTACAGGCACACACAAAGTGAGTGAACTAAATACTAAGTATCCTCCTTAGATCAATTAACACAACCTATTGCAGTCCACTGCTATACGTGTAGGTTTCTCTCAAGTTATACCAAACCACCACTCAGTTCTCTTGCTTCAACATGCAGTTTGTTCTGTAACATCGCTGGTCTATATAGTTAGGATCGTCAGACGCTAAACTTGCATCCCTAAGTCATTATCATCAGCCCGAAATCATCCATTGCTATATATGCCACTCTCACCTCTGCTATTTTTCTCAGTTCTATGCGGGTCTCATTGGTATGTTTTCAGCAACTGTAACCATGTCGTCAACTTCATGTAACCAGTAATCATAGAAAATATCGCACACTCATCCAAACTGCAAAACAAAATATTTGTCAAAAACTACGCCCACTTCAGACATACGACACCCAAAAACCTTTCATGGAAACTGACGATCGAAACCTCAATAAATTCAACCTAATCGTCTCTACTTATTCATTAAACGGTTACCCATCAAAATTCCCCCATACCATGCCATTTAAAATGAGTCACTACACATTGGTGAATGGATGTACCCTCACATTGATTATGCGGTATTCGAAGTTTATTACTAATGAATTCTGTGATGAGAACATTGTGGTCAATAAATTTTATAATTGAGTTAGAGTTATTGGGGATTTTATTGCTTAAATATGGGGAGGCGTAGATGTCAATGTTTCTTTCGATATTAATAAATTCGATGTTATTATGGATGCATGTGTTTTTGCTTTAACTTCGTCTTTAAGATGATCTAGTGAGATGATTATGATTTAATCTTGATTTTAAATTAGAGATAAGCATGTGTAATCCAACCGCTTTTAATTATTTGATTCGGATTAGTGCGTATTTTTTTTTCTCTAATAGTTACATCAGTGAACCGCTCATTTACAAGTTTTTGAAGGTTATCAGTGGGATTATACGTTATAACATGACGAATGAACGACACATGATGAATTTTAGGATAAGGAATTTTTTGTTTCAAAATTCTTCAAACTAAGCTCATAAGCATCTGACGCAATTAGAGTACTGTAACTTGACATAATTATCATAACAATAAAATAATAACTCTTTTATGATCAACTTTAATTTTTTTGAGAAAACGATTGCATCATCCACATAAACTTGAACGTTTTATCAACTTTCTTTCATAAAGCCCAAACTATCGATTTAGGTCCCGCCATCGTTAAACCACTATCAAACGGTACAATATACTCAAAATCTAACGTTACAACTGCAATAAAGAGAAAAGCCAATAAACACTTTATTGAAAAAAGTAAAACGGCCATCAAAAGTGTTTACGATTTAATAAAAGGCGATGGAAATGACTTGTTTTAGAGTCGCTACTGGGATAGGTGATGAAACCTTATGTACTGGTTATGTGGTTTGTTTACATGCTGAGGTTGGAGCGTTATTACTAAATAAATTCTTTCGTTATCAGCATGCTCATAGTGTTAGAAAAAATACTTGGATTTGGATTATGAGAAATAATATAACATTATTTTATTGTTATATTATTCAAGTGAAATTAATACCATAATTAAAAAATAATAAAGCTCGTTCCATAGTAACTTCAAATAAGAATAAGTATGTTCCCAACAGAATTTGGAAGAGGTTTACCAAACTAATAACGCTGATCGTCAAAAAACAATTCCAATTAAATTTGTATTATTTATATGGAAATTAAAAGATTCTACAATAAGATAAAAAATATGTTACAAAACACTCCCAAACTCCACCTCCACTTAACACGCCTAAAAACCATAACGGCACAAAAGCAACATTAAACACTATGATTAACAATTAAACTTAAACAATATTAATAAATAACAGGTCGCATTGTACCGCGATGTCTTCAAGCCCACGCCTTGCAAGGCAATAAAGCTAATGAATGGGTTTGATACGTTGTAAAGCGTCATAACTATCAATAATAGTATGTGCGTGCCTAAAGTTATGCTAAAGATGAAGGCGCACGATAGATTTGAAGTTTATTAGCTATTTTGTAGTAGCTTGACTGAAGCACGGGTGGAGGATCGAGATTTACTGGTAGAGTACCACAAGATAGTAAGTTAGGACCCATTTTGATTGGAAAAAAACATTGATCAAGAATTATAAAATAATTTCATTTTTAGGTTAGTGTCAGTTTTTTTTCTTAATTTTTTTTCAATGGTCGCTATATGAATTAAATAATATATAATACTTACGCAGTTACAAAATTAATGTAACCCATACTAAAATAAAATACATATTAATCAATTCAGCATCGGAAGTAGACCAAATAGCCACTTAAAAGCGATTTACATTCATTAAAATAAGTCACCTTAAGTCTCACGTGTACATTCGATTGCCTAGTCCAACGAGTCGGTCATAAATCAAATCAACATACGAACAACAAAGGTACATGTTCAAAATATTCTTGTAATCGTCAAATACGTCAATCGAATGACTGTGCCTTAAACACGCATATAACTCCCGTTAGAAAATGTTAATTGACTGCTAGAAAATATTTTGGAAACTTAATATGTTGCTGCCCATAATTAGTATGAGATATGATTAATGAAAATTGATTCATCGTTGCCTGTTGAAATCATCATAATATTTCGTCATTTGTAGTTTTACAAGAGGTTTCTGTCATAATAACTTTAAATGTAATATTATAATATACAATATAATATTGTAATATTTTATTACAATTTTATATGTGTTACTTATAGTTTTATTTTAATGTTTTTGTCAATGGGCTGCCTTTATCATAGTAATTAGGCCTACAATTTTTTTCATTAATGAGCTCACTTGGCTCACGTTTGACCACTATCTCACACCTGTAGCCAAGTTGACAATCTACAATCGATAACGCTAATAGAAAACTAATCAATCTATGCGAATGCGACACCTCTGAACGTTAAATCTCGCGATCAGACCAAACGAATAGAAGGCGTTAACGATTTGTAGAAAGAGATTCGATACGAAACGTTTGTGACTTGGCTAGGGGGGCTGGTAGTAAGCGATGATGTACTCAATGATGGACCATACTTATACCTAGTACCATTATTCCATCTCATTTTGTGTAATTGGAACAGTGGTCCGGTCCCTATTGAGCTATTTACCGACCAGATGTTAGGCGGAAACAATGAAGAAAAAATAATAATTTGTAATAATTGAAAAAAGTAATTCAAATATTTTTATTTGTTGAACATAACATAACACATAAAAGGTATAGATGTCAATATTAGTAGTGCTCTTAATTGATGGATTAAATAATTGATTGGTGTATTTTCGTTAGTGATTTGGTTAAACGTGGTCGCGTGGCTTCGGCGAAAAGTTTTTCGCAGAAGCACGCATTTGTTGTTAAATTTATAAATTATTTGAATTGGTGAATTAGATATTTGGTTATTCGAGATCGCATAGCTACGGCGTTAAGTTTTTCGTGGTAGCGTGCATTCGTTGTAAAGTGTTTCGTTTTAGTAAACGTTATAAGTATCAAAAAGCACAGACTCCAGCAGGGAATTCCACTCCAAAGTCAAAGTCAAATATATTTATTTCAATTAGGCCAATAAGTGGCACTTTTGAACGTCAATTAAAAATTTAAATAAAAATTTACAAGTAATAAAAAATTATTCTACCGGGCATTCGGAAAAGTAGCTTCTTATGGAGAAGAACGCACAAGAAACTCCATTCTTACTCTTTAAAAAAAATAGTCGTTTTACAATATTTACATAAGTGCATACATTAATAAATTCATATATGTGAGGACGATGCACCCAAATATAGCACTGCACACTATACTACGTACAGGTATAAAGAAATAAAAGCATTAACAGGTAAATTCATTAATTTGATAAATAGGAACATGGTTCTCACATACTTACAAATATTGAAACATAACAAGCATAACACTTCACTACATCACACCTACCAACTGTGTTCAACACTACACCTTTCTTCCTTTCCTACCTTGAAAGGTTAGGCAGAGATGCATCTATACATCTACATTTTGTCAGATAAAGGAGTCGAGTCTATTACCATCAACTGGGCACAAATCCATAACACAGGCTGCTGCTCAGAAATTTCTCCCATAAATACCGAATAAGACATTGCCCGACCCGGGCATCGAACCCAGGCCCTTATGCTCGGCAGTAGCGTTTGCAACCACTAAATGAACGAGGCAGTTGTAAGTAATCTGTAGACTAACCCCGAGTTTTTCACCTCTAAATTATCGCAGAATTAATGTGACAAATTGTCAAGCACGCGTTATCTGCTAGGATTGGTTGAATGAATTTTCAACAGCCAATCACAGCAGATATCGCGTGAGGCAGGGTATTTTACTGAAAGCCTGGATTGGCTACCAAGTATGATATTTATTTATTTGGTTAACCAACAATCGTTTACACAGTACGTTTACCGTTTCTTTTTACCTTCATTTATAAGTGTAACAATTAATTATAGGCTAACACCACATGCACATTTTGTGATTATACACATTATTATCACGTATAATAGCATTATTTTTACTTACAATTTGAGAACTATGTTGACAACAGCAATTAATAATAAAAAAAACAAGTTTATAAATGGTTCTTAGTATTTAAATCTCTGGTTAATAAGTAAATACGATTAACAAGTAAAATTTTAAAACAACATTATGTGTTGTTTTAAAATTTTACTTGTTAATCGTATTTATTACATTAACGTATTACGTATTACATTAAATTAAGATTAAAACAATACCAGATGTTGAATTATAAGACAATATACAACATACACAATTAAAAGCATTGAATTAAAATTAAAACAATTGATACAACAGTATTTAATTGATAAATTAAATTAAGTACATCATGATATTATTAATACAGTGTTGCCCTCCTATAATATCTTATCTACGTAATCTAAACTATACTAATGGGATCATATGTAACCAGAAACCATGCACTTAGTGTCAGGTGTAATTATGTAATTATTGTGTTCATATAATTTATCGGGACATAAGCTGCTCTACATTCTCTGATTTCATTGCATAGAAGATTTAGTGGATCATTGGTTATGGTTACTTTCTTTTAATCGTCCCTACAATTTGCATAAAATTAAAGACCTAGAGCTCTAGACAATGTGGTGTTTTTATAATCAGAGGTATGTATTGTTAAAAAGTCCTAAACATATGGGATTGGCAAGCGCTAGTGAAATTTCCACCAACCCGGCACTGGGCCCGCGTGGTGAATTACGGCCCATTCCCTCTCACAGAGAGGAGGCCTGTATCCCAGCAGTGGGAACATTAATAGGCTGATGATGTGATGTGTGAAATTTCACGTTATCAATCCCTTTCACTTTGGCTATGCTATCGTCACTGTATCTGCTCCAGCAGACACCGAAATTCTAATGTCGCTTCGTCTGAAGCCTCTATTCGCATTGTCAGGAAAACCTTTCCCTTGTTAATTTGGTTAATCTATATAATAAAATAAAATACCTATATAAATACACGGAAAGTTCTAAATCTCTCTTAAGGCCGTACCCTGACCGAAAAATCAGCATGAGATATGAGATTCCTATTGGCCTAGCGGCACTGGTGGCGCATGAACTACAGTAGTTAATACGCCCAGATTTTAGAATAAAATCTTTATAAAATCGAATATTGGTCTTTTGAAAAAAATAAAACTTACAAAATGTTCGTTATCAAATTGTGTCAGTACAAAAAATAATTAATGAACACTTTACGAGGAGATGCATGCTATCAATGATTATTACTCATTTTTATGTTGTTGTTGGAAGGAGATTAGTGATACTTATACCTCTTTCAAAAAAAAGTGCACTACCATTTTAGAATCAATATTATGTAGAAATTTTATGTATTTTTATTAATTGATATTTCTTTTTAAATAAAGAGTAGATAGCTCTTAAAAACTGCACAAAAACGACTAGCGCGGCGTTTTGCTCGGGGAGGCGCCTTAAATAATTACGATCCATGATCTTAGAACCCTAATAATTGTGTTGTTCTTTTTTTTCCGAGCTTGCAGGTACGATCTACAATTAAATACTGCAATCTATGAACCCCACTCCTATAGTAATCTATATATTTTGTCCGTCTACTAAAACCCCATTTATCATAGACAAAATAAGCGAAGTAAACAACAAACCCGACGACACCGGCGCCGAAATATTAGACGGACCGGAACCTAAATCATCTGTAACTGACCAGCCCTATAATTTAAGTGTTAAACACAAATTGATATTTACGACTCAACGTATGCGAAAATTACACGGTCTCGAGTATGCTCAGTAAATTACATCCGTTGATATTTTTATGGATTACGAAAAGATTTTGAGATTTGAGATGTTAATTGATGGTTCAGTTTCAATTGGAGAGATTTTTATTGATGAGGATTTTTTCAATTTGACCAATTAGGAACTGATAGTGCATGATCACGCAGACCCTCGTCAATATCATCAATTTGAGAATCACTTGGAAGTATATTGTAAGAAGTACAAGATGTAAATTAAACGGTTCATGACCACAGGAAGCGCGTAAGGACACACCAGGTAACAAAGAAAATTTCAACCATTAATACAACACACAATAAAATCCCACTAAAAACGCTTGAGCAGTTTTCGAGATGACAACAAACATACAAATTGAAATTATTTGTTTATCCCAAGTTTAAACCGCTTAAAAATATAGACGCTCGCTGCATTTTGTACTCAGAGGAGTACCAAAAGGGGAAAAAAAATAAGACTTTTTCTTTATCTGTCAGAATTTTGATGGATCGCTTTGTATAGGGATCGGATTTCATAATTTGTTTAGTGAGCATTCAATTTTTGATTTCGATTGTGTTTCTGATTAAATAGTTCTCTTCTTCTTTTAATAAAGTTCGTTTTTGTCCTCGGATCTTTTTCGTTGGCTTTATTTTTCTGTCTAAGATGATGAAACAGAGAGAGAAAGAATATTCTAATCATGCCTATACCACAAATTAAAATCGAAAGATAATCTTAAACGCTAATCAATGTGCATATTCCTGATATGATCGATCTGACCAAGATAATGTCTGGACTTCAAAAGAGCCTTTGAGTTGATTTCGGTGTTTATTTTCAGAGTAGAGGGATAAGAAACAACGTGTTAAAGATTTAGTACAGACCAATTTACAGAAATCAAGTAAGTATCTTTCCTCCGTACACGAGGGTGAAAATTCAGCAAATTATTTAAACTGTTATGGAACACTACATAACAAAATACGTATAATATTCTATTTACGCAGTAGTAACATGGAAGCAAACTACCTACCCGCAGAATCATAGTCTCATAAAGGAAGGATATATAACCTCTATATCCTAAGTCATTTATCTTACTCGACTCAATTAAATTGTCAGTTATTGCTATTTAATTAACCAAGAGTTTTTCCGTTGCCATGGCGACAGAAAGTTTCCCTCAAACGGACTTAAAACATATGGCCTAACCCTATTTTAGATTTCAATAGATTTGTCCAGCTAAATCGAGTCATCCACTAAAATTAACTTGAGACCTATCACGATTAGATACAAGTACTTATCTGAAGTTAGTTACTTCAAACACGTATTTAGTTAATTCACTCACTTAGGTACTGCCCAAGGCCGGCCACAAAAGGCTTTCTGATTTTACAGCCAAATTAAAACGTGGTTCATTTATTGCGTCCATAAAATCTATAGCATGTTATTAAACTGCCTCGACGAACGTTTTTACTGTAGTGTCGAAAACATCCTATGTAACATCATTATTATACAGTATGATGGCATTTAATTTTATATATTTTTTATGATGGAGATGAAGGTAAATTAACTCGAAAGGAAATGTCGGTGAGTTTGCAATAATGCTGTAGGTGTAGGTATCATGATTTGAAGAAAAGATAAAACATGATTACATGATATAAGTTTTTAAGCTGACATGGTCACAATCATTCGATTTTTTTTTATCATGGCGCTTGAAACGGTTCCGAAATATGGAGCTCTCAGCAAAAATCTAAATATAGGTACATGGTAAATATCCCGAAACAAATATTAATTCTAATGATTACATGATTTATATTACAAATAATAATAATGACGTCTGTTTTTGTTTTCACGGCTAACCTAATACTCAGTGACTTTATAGATATTAGCACCTTGGCTCCAATTTTTCGATCTCTGTGAAGATCTGCTTTATTCAAAGCTTTTATACTTTTCATGCTGAAGGTAACTAAGTATTTCATTTATGCCTAATGCATAAATAAGTTAGGACAAAATCCCGTTTGTGATTAACGTACTAAAACATAAAATTAAATATAACGAAACTCCATAGACACGAAGAGTATCGATAACAATATTGTACCAGTGAAACAAAAATTAATACAATGGCCACGTACTTATACTACATTTGAAAAAACATTAGAAATATTTACAACCCGTTTTTACATTCCATTCATCTGATTTTTAATTCTATCCCGTAAGTATAAGGATGGCATAAAAAGCATAAACCTGTTACCAAAACTGCTTAATTCAGCTGTCATGTCACCAACGCAATAGAAGTCAAAATCGCTTGAACGGGCTGTGGGACTATTTAAATGCCTAATGTTATCGCAAATGGAGTACAGGTACAGGCAATTGATTAAAAATTAATGGTTTTGCATCGTTTCTTGGTGATATTGACACCCTGCAAAATTCCTTTCATTAATTTAATTTTAATCTGTATAAATGGACTAGCGTTACATTAAATCTTTTTAAACCCTGAGGGGTGTTATAAGTATGATGTTTGTACCTGTGTACATGTGTATTTGTGTATCTGTTTGTGGCATCATCCTCTTAAACGGATGAACCGATTTTAATTTTGATTGTTTTTTTGTTTGTAAGGTGATTTTATCGAGAGTGTTCTTAATTGTGTTTGATGAAAATCGGTTCAGCCGTTTAAAAGTTAAGGGCGTTTTACTGTTTGAAACGGGCTGTTTCCAAAATATATCGTGTCATAATTACGTGTTCAATATAGATTGTCGATCGAAGCGTGTCTACAACTAGATAAATTATGTAATATGAAATACAAACATGACGGGGGTTTTTAATGTTCTTAATTTTACTTGTTTCCAATTCAACAATGCAACCTTCACAAAATGACAATCAGTAGAAACATCCTTCTAATTCCCAGGCTCTTAAAAATTCTCATCCATACATATTTGTGTATGAATCAATCATTTTGATTATTCGATGTGGAAAGGAAGCGGTTACGTAATCTCATTCAAATGTCAAAGATCAACAATCGGTGCGGTTGGTAGTAACCTTAGCACAGTCGTGAGCAAAAGTGGTTGGATTAAAAAGTGAACTTATTTTTACTGGTTATTCAGTGTCACATTAAAATAATTTTCAATTTATGATTATGTATCTCTTTCTTGATTTTGTTATAAACAATGTATGATTAGGAGCCATTGTCAGACTTTCTTCTTAAGAAGTTTGTTCCCACACTAAATGCATTTTCTTAAGATTGTCGTATTTTTTTAATTGGTACAAACCTACAACAGCCTTCACTGGGCCTGGATGGTGGCATAAGCTCACTTTTCTTTTCACAAATTATATTGTTTTTATTTGATTAAATATGTGCATACATTAATAATGATGTTTAATTAATTTAACTTATATCATATTATAATTTCCATAACCCACAATAATTTAATACTTAAAATTAACAGTTTCAAATTATCGTACGAATAATGCAGTAAAGAAAAAGTTACTCAAACACGTACTCTTCTCAACTGTACAATTGTCATCAATCTCAAACGTCATTACATAGTATTTAATTTTTTGTTTAAATATTTGGTTTTGTTGAAAGCACCGCAGGCAGGTGGCCTGCCACTATGTTATATTGTCCTTTTTTTCGAGTATTGATGTCATAAACAAACTATTTTAATTGATGGATCTTGATATTGTAGAAAAGGATGCGTGACGCAAGGTTTTGTGATGAAAGTTTGTGTTCTTTTTTCAAAGTCCAAGTTTGGAATTAAAATTGTTTTATGCATAGTACAGAAATATTTATAAGGTTGTTGTTTTTTCTGCGTGACTATACTTTTCTTTGAATCTGATTAAATGGAACAAAAACTATGAGACGGATGTAGTTTAGAAAAATGAATTGTCCAAAACTATATCCTTTATTATAATAATATATTATTAGAATCTACATATTTGATTGGACAGTCTACAAATTTGCCTGCGAATTGAAGTTGAATATTGAACACATTTTTACTTAAAATTCAAACAAAACTTACACTGAGAAATATTTAAGAACATTTGCAAGCAAAACCATACATTTAACTATTTACTTCATATCCTTGTTAATCCGAACATTGACTTGAGCCGCGAACTTTAGCACCTCGTAATAAGGTTCATTATTGATCATAACTTTGACTGCGTATGAGTATGTCACCTCGTAAACTGGCGTCGAATATTTTCATACAAAGGAGGTACAAAATAAAATGTACAGTTTTATGTTTCTCACATAAGCTTGTTCATAGTCGTTGTAACTTGTGATTTGCTTGAAAAGTTCAAAATGTGCTGGCGTTCAATTAAATTCATATTTAAGTATTTTTTTGTTTTAGTCCTTAGCTTCAAATATTTTTGAAAACCATAACTTAAAAAAATACCTACTAGAGAAAAATATTGAATTTCACAAATGTATGGTCCCTGTATGATAATGTCCGTGAGTCCTGACGAAATTGGAATTAATGAACAATCAGGCAAAAGTAACAAAAAGTTAATCAAAAGCAAAAGTGAATCAAACGTCACATCTGTTTTCAATACCCAATTAAAAATATAGAATTTTAATTCTCATTTCAATTAAAAACTATCCAAATGACAATTTCAAGAAAACATTATAGATATACTCAATTCCGATAACATTGCAGATACTGTTAATATTAAACCTTAAATATATAGAAAAACATGAAGATAAAGAAGACATAAACTAACTAGTAGATAACTAACTGACAGGCTCTGGAGACCATAACAAAAGTAGTACTAACTCCAACTGGCTTTAGCAATATAAGTACCTAGCTAAAGGTAAACACTTCTTGAAACTTTATACAAACTTCTATTCTAATTAAAATTATCAGAATGAATTAACACTTTTCTTATGTTTTCAATTATTACGTCATTGTTCGATATCACACTCGTGGTTTTGTTTTTCCGTCGACTGCATTATGTTATTTAAAATCATTTTTTATGTTATCGTGTATGTCATAGTAGCATAAATCTAATCCCTGGTGGTTTCAGGTTCCGTATCATAATATGTAATATTACTACTATCTTCCAATAGACCTAATTTACATATTCAAGGTCTCTTTCTAATTTGCCCCATTGGGTTTTGTACCATCTCTTTCACAATTACACCATCTTCAATAATCTATCCTATATCTTAGTTAACCGTTTCTCAAAATTTCATAAACACTTCCCACACCTGCATTGTGTAATTTGAAACCATCCATATTTTTGGTTCTATATTATAATTTCTTTCAAGAATCATAAGTTCATTATTTGTTTCTAATTAAATCTCCCATAAATATCCAAGTTTTGCTACCGCCTCTTCAATAATTACATCTCAAAGTATTTGTCAACCATTTCTCAAACAATATGTCTAAACAGCTCCCACCTGACTTTAGCCCCATCTACAACCCTACATCATTCCATCCACACTAGTAGTGGACCCATAAAACGTGGTAGTATCAGGAGGGCTTCAATTTCCAATTTATTTTTTCCCCACCGTTGCAGGGCCGATGCAGTAAAGTTGGAATCGTAAAGTTACGATGTCTGGCCCCTGCGATGCCCTTACCATGTGATAGTGGAGTTTGTGGGGAATAATTCAGGATTATGGAGCAAAAGCTTTGGTGGAAGACTTTTTGAAGTGAGATTATTGGATTTTTCTAAACTTGTTCCATTTTTATATCAGTTTCGGCACTTAAACTACGAATTTTCTTAGCAAGGATAAACTACAAATAATTACACTACACTATCTACACTACTCCGTAATATTCTTTATTATTTTTCGTTGCTCTGGTTATAAATACCTTATGCTTAACTTTCTTTTCTTATGTCGTTTATAAGTCTAAAACTAATTAGAAAATTAATGAATTTTTGTCGTTATTTTTTTTATTTCTTTTAACCTTAATTATATTAATTAAAATTGCCATAGGTACTTTCTGAATATTTTCATTAACAAAATCTCTTTCTATTTTAAATTCAAATTCAAATACAATAATATACATTTCATCTACTAATTCCGTACCCATCGCATTGCCACCAGTCTCATAGTACAGGGTGGTCCTACTATAATTTAGTAAGGATAATAGACATTCATTTTCACTAGTTCAAATTGGACACGGTGGCTGCCGACTTTTTTGTTGCATATCTTGTCTCGGAGGGGACCGGTAAATTACACCTTGCCTTATATCCCCTTCGATGACGGGGAATAAAAATTTTAGTGTTTCTTGAATCAGATATGAAGACTCATTGAAGTGAGTTTTGTGATTCTTCGCAGCATCTGTGTGTTGTTAATATTTATGTAGCTTAAGATCGCGTTATTAATATTTTTTATTTGGTTAAAATAATCATGCTGTATCTATTATACCTGAGGATTAAGATATTATAATCCTCGAATCTATTGAGAAGCTAGAAACGTATTGCTAGTTTATAATTTTTTGATCGAATATGGTTACATTAACTTTAAAACTATCGCGCTTCATAATTGAAAAACAATATATTTAGATATGTTTTTCGAATATAGTTGTTGAATTGTTACCAAAATCCTAATACGCAGATATCATCAAAATATTACTGATTGACACAAATTAAATCCAAGTCAAGTAATGCCATTGGCTGATGCAAATTAATTTTACGAATCACAGCAACGGAAGGTCGTTTTACAACTTCTCATGTTAATTTATCGATCACCAGCTGCTTCGCCTGCGTAAAAAGTGTTTTTTTTTATCCTAAGGGAACATTATACCGAGATGAAAATTAGCCTATGTCTTATTCCAGACTATAATCTATCTCTGTGCCAAATTTCATTCAGATCCGTTCAGCCGTTCTGGCGTGATTGAGTAAGAAACATATATCCACACACATCCATCCAAACTTTCACATTAATAATACTAGCTTTTGCCAGCAGCTTTGCCCGCGTCAATGTTTAAAATTATCCCAAGGGAATACAAGGCCTCTATAACACAAGATTTTCCTAGCATCGGAGCCAAGAATCACAAGATTGATCACAATTATGTCATAATATTCTATTAATGTGAACCATGAAAATATGAATTTCAATTTTTCAAAAAAAAACCGGGATAAAAATATATGGGATCAATCTATCTTATGAGCTATACCAGACTATAATCTATCTCTGTGCCAAATTTCATCCAGATCCGTCCATTCGTTTGAGCGTGAAGAAGTAACAAACATACAAACACACACACACTCTCAAAGTTTCGCCTTTATAATATTAGTGTGATATATATAGTGTGATTAATAAGATTTTCGTTCAAGACTCTGGGCCTCGGTATCTTATCTATGAGGTGCCGCAATGATGACAGTCTCTATGAAGTGCCTTGATGTTAAGGAGAAAGAACTTGTAAACATCACTGTTAACAAATTGCAGGTAAGAGCCGAGACAAACCACAATATATATCTACAACTATATTCCACATAGCTATAATAATAATGTAAGAAAACCGACTCTTACAAGTGATGAAATCTTACCCTCAGCTAATAAAGACAGCAATATTATGAAACCCGATGTTCAAGGGGCAGAATTATATGTAGGGGCTGTTTTACGAGCCATTTCATTTTTACAGTTCGCGCCTACAACGATGAATCAAACGGGAGAATGATGTGCATCAACAGAAATTGTTACGGGTAAATATTTCTGTGTTTTGGTTGTTAAATCTGGATTTCTGCTGTGTATAAGATGTATACCGCTAACTGTGAAAGGAAAAGATATCCAAACAAATATTTAGTTTGCTTATTACAAAAATATTGCTGAGATTACTGCCACAAATTACTTTTATCACAGATTCACAGTACAAACTCCAGTACCTGTGAGTAAGGTCAGAGAAGCTAAGCCACGAGAAAAAGTTAATCGAATTTCAAAGAAATGTGAACCCAGTAAAAACTAAGTATACCCAAAAAATAAATCAGTAAAGAAATTCCCAGTAACTGTCCACCAAAAAGTAACCTACTACGTTATACTTAAAGGTGCAAAATTAAATCCATGTAACAGACAATAATTAATCACACTGGAAATATACCAGTATCGAACCGAAAAACCAATTTCACCGACATTCACCGCAACTCCTTGGAAACTCCACAACAAATTACACCATTTAACCTGTCAATAACGGCACAACATTTTAAGCCGTGGACATTGATACAGATAGTCGAATGTCAAGGATCAACAAACACGGTTTTACTTTCAACGAATTCTTTACCAGAAAGCAATTATGTATAGAAGATCAGCTTCATTCAACGAATGAAAATGCTCGCACACATACACAACGCTTTCTGTACAGCGCGTGCAAGACCACTGGCGACCTGCAATTGTTAGAGACTGGCATACGTACGCGTCTGTGTGCGTGCACCTGTATTCGCTCATTATATGGAGTTAGCCTTCTATATTCTCTGCCTATTTTGTGCCTTGACGCCTACATCGTGTAGTACAGGATTAACCTTTAAGTTATTTAGTACTTGAGGTGTTTCACACTGGTTGCTATTTAACACGATTTAGAGTAAATGTTAAAGGATTTGTTAGTGATGTTCTGTAGTCTTCGTTAACGGTGATGGGGTTAATAATGTCGGTAAGGGCACAATTAATTTTATTTCTAGTTACGTCCTTGAAATAAAACATTGAAATTTTTCCAACATTACGAGAATTGTCTGGCTGAATGACGCCGGCGAAAGCAGAATAAAATCCAGGTATTTTGTAAAGGTATCAAGTCTGTGATCATTGAGCTTATATTCAAATACGAATTTCGTTTCTTCTTCTTTTTGAACCTTCTTCTTCTTAATAGCATGTCGACGGCAATTTTTTTATTTGTAATACAAAGGTGTACATAGGTACATACTAAAACACTAAACAAAAGTAAACTATAAAAAAATATACTAAAACTAACTACTTACACTATATACAAAAGAAAGGTACACTTAAAAAAAATAAAGTTTTCTCGGCAGTTTTTAAATATTATATTTGGCCCAGTATTTAGCTACGGTATTCGCTGACATGACAATAAGGTCCTCACCAGGTTACAGAGCATGCGGTACTTGACGAAAGATCCTAAGTCATCGGCTATCGAAAGGGCCTACTTTTGAATGAAGTTGAGCTTCTCAATTATCTAACATTATGCGATAAACTACTTGGCATTACACTACTGTATGGATATTTTGTGGTTTGAAATAAATATACTATTATTGACAAAACATAATTTAGCTATATTATCTAATCTTTGTCTCTAATATTTCTTCTTCTCTGTCTCAACTACAAATATCATATCACTACTTCTTCCATTCTCAGTTCATTTCAGAATCACCTTTAGTTTTTCACACATAATTCCATGTATGTGAAACAGCCCTCACATCACTTACACTCGGTAGGCGTGGCTCTCTGCAATCATTCTTAACTTTTATTTCTCCAGACTTATTTGCAATGGCACTTGTGGCTTTCCTGTAATTACAAGTCATTTAAATTCTTAAGTCTTTAAGTGATTTTGTACATTTTTCTTGCGTGCTGTTGAGCTGTAAATTATTTATGTTGTGACGGAGAATTTGTATTTATCTGGTTATTGCTGTGATATGGACTTAATCTTAAACTTATAAGTAGCTTATGTATAGTTTTCCCTGTAGTTACGCGGCCGCTTACATACTTTGTGCTGGTAGATGTAATGTTTTGAAGTTCTACTCGAACTTAATGTTTAGCAAAAAGTGATTTCCATATTTAAACAACTAGCTAAGACTGTACATGATACGTATGTGTATAATTACCATGCTATTTTTGACCCATTTAAGAACAAAAACCTCTTCTCATATAGAATAGAGAAGGCAAGAGTATTAAAAACCACGCTTGCTTAATTTGTTTCATTAATTACTAAACTTTTGGATATATATGTTAAAGAGAACAAAAAATGCAGCTGCTAACCAAAAGCTTACAGCATAAAACAATGTTTCATTTGAGACCAAAATAATCGTACTGAGTTGAGAGGAAGTACTGTCACTAAACCTTTTTACAACAAGTCCAAGGAATTTCCTCTAACAATAACATCTGCCCACTCAGTTGTCATATTATCAAGAAGCTAATTGATAATCTGCTGAAAGCAAAGGCCTGGAATATAATTAATACGACAGCGCTTTTAATATTTTTGTAATAACCCATTAATGGCTTATTTTAAGCTTTCACTCAGACCTTAAGCTTTGAAAAGAGTGAAAGAAGAAAAGTATTTTTAATAACCGTTCCTGAATATTGGTCAAAAGATTAAATGCAAAATTATTAAATATATACTTCCAAAAGGAAAAAATCAATATTAGAGCTACTTAATCGAAGAAGAAGAACACGACTGGTAAATACCTACTGAGTATCCAAAACCCTACGACTAAGAAAAAAAAAACAAAACAATAGCCGTATGTAATATTAAGAAAAACATGGATGACATAGCTCAAATAGAAACGAATCTTTTCAAACAACATGAACTAACTCAATCTAAAAATAATAAATGACAAACCAATCAAGTTAAACATCGTTATAAAACACTTAACACTCGAAATAAATAACCCGAAACTATCAGAGACACTACACTGTTGAAAGTAATAAATCAATTTTATCTATAGTACAAGTATTACAGCACAGAATATGTAGAAACAGAAGGCCGATTCCATACAACGAGCGTAAACACACGCACACATAGGCACGCATCACGTACAGACTACAGCACGTGGAAGCGCACTCACGATCGGCATTTGTTTGAGATCGCCATACGCGTCTATGTGTGCGTGCTCCTGTTTTCGCTGCTAAGCTGAGACTTTAGACAAGTGACATTCTATCAACGAAGGCCTGAGTCCCAGCAGTGGGAAATTTAAAAGACTGATGATGACGTGATCTATTTCTTATATTTTGGCATTTCGACCATCGCCATCGCTTATGGAATGACACTTTTTTAAAGCCACTGGACTTTTGAACCTATCTGTCCTGTGTTACAAGCATTGCTGCGTAACCTGTTTGGAAACCAATTAGTAGATATCGGAGAGTAGTTAATTAGGACGTTCGCATCAATTACTATTCCTATGCTTTCTGGATTTATTGAGAGTTCGTTATCATTGAATTTGAAACTTGGTTTATATTCCGCGTTGGTCTCATTTCGTGTAAGAGCTTTGGTTGATTTTAGGTCATGTGTTTCCTGGATTGTGAGATGAGGCGTTTGTCTCTTCCTAGTTCGAATAAACTCAACTATATACGTAAAGCAATAAAGTTATTTTTGTTGGATACAGCGACATTAGATGACAATTTGAAGTTAAGACCAAACTGTATACTTAACTTTTAAAAGTTGACATTACTTGATAAGCGACAAAGGCCCGGTTTCTCAACACTAAATTATCGCAAAATGATTGTGACAAATTTTCAAGCACGCGTTATCTGCTGTGATGGTTTAAATGAATGTTCAATAGCCAATCACAGCAGATAACTGACGTTAACAGCCCGACAATCGAGTTTTAAGACACCGGGGGTAAAGTATAAGCGATAATATTTTGTTAAAATAAATGTATTTGTCAAACCGTGAGCTAGGATATTAATGATAGTGATGATCAAAAAAAACAAGGTTTCAAACAGTGATCCCTTTAAAGTGGAGTCTGTGTCTTTTAAAATTGCCACGTCTTTTAAACCTCTTTAGATAGTACACGAACTGTAAGAAGCATCTTTTATGCCGATTACATAACTATCGCAAAAGTCTAAAGCTGAACTGAACGCAGTATCGCTGTTTGTCATGAATAAATTAAACAAAGATACATTTGCTTCCTGCAATCAGTTCTTTTATGCAAAAGAGTCTCTACTAACGACAATTCTTCCTGACCTGACAGTAATTCTCGCTAACTGGTACATAAATATTTTCATACAGTATGAGATATAAACATTTAAACAGGTATAAAAAAATAAGACACAAAAATAACAACGAAAAGGAAACACCTAAACATTTTACTATTCAATAGAAAATATAACAATTTGTTTTTTTTTTATTATTGATAGGCTCGCGCTTGACCACTTTCTCACCTGATGGTAAGTGATGATGTGGTCGACGATGTAGCGCGCTTACCTAGAAGAAACCCAAATGACGGAAATTATGAAAAACCCAAACTTGGTATTATGTATAATAGCTACGAATCTTGTAAGTGTGAGCCACATGGGCCTTTGCAGAACCATTTATGGCTGTCTCTACTAAATAACACCACTTCAAAATCAAAATTTATTAGTCCCAATCTTTGACATGAACACAATTTGCGTGCTCTATGCATAATCTTGACACTTTAACCTTTCGAAAACGGCTGTTAACGCACCATTATGGCGTATCATTTTGAATCTAAGCGCACATTGCACGCAAAACGTAAATCTCTACAAACGACACTTAAATCATAAAGGCAATTGACCATTTATTTGTATTTTAGTATTCACGCATAGATCATAGAAGATAGATGGGAATTATTCTCGAATTAAGTTTAAAGGAATAACAGGTTGACGTTAGATTTCTACACTTTGTCTAATCATGGCGCTAGTAAACTAAATATCGATGAGAGCTTTCAAGATAATAAGTATTATTTTAATATTTTCACAACACAATATTGGGTTTGTTGCGTTGATTTTATCAGTATTTCAGGGGAATATCAAATGGAAATTTGGAGCATTCAGGAAATTCATAAAAGAGAAACAGACTTTAGTTCACATGGAGCGAAAGTTTGTTTCTAATTTAAAATTTAAAGCAGTGATTCTAATCCAGTGTTTATTTTATTAAGTCAATGTTTACAAAAAATATATATTTATGATGTAATATAATATTAAGTTAAGGGAACACTAGTCGACGGCACGAACTATTTTGTGCGCGGAGTTAAAATGCATTTTATATCAACCGACAACACGTGCGGAAGAGATAGATGCTGTGATGAGCAGAAGGAAGCTAGTTCGCGTACGAATACACACTTTTGCAAATTTGTAGCGAAATGGATAATGATTTAGGACGAAACCGAGAGCGCGAAATTTTATAAACATACCTTTGGCAGTCTAGGTATCATGAAAAAACGACTAAATCTATCTGTTCAAAATAAAATCATTTGCATTGTTGAACTACTAATCTATCCATGTATGGAGGCCGTTTTGCAATTTTCCGTCTTCTTATGGTATTTATTTGCGCCCAAAAATGCGTTAAAATTAGTGTCGAAATGTGGAACTTTCGACGCTCATAACTTTCAAACATTTTCTTTTTTTACTTTTTTGCTTCCATACAGGGCTAGATAATGATGAGACAAATTGATATCACTTTTTATTTAAAACGTACATCGTCAAACAGTGGAATAAACCCTAGACTACGTTTGTATGGAAGAATTTTCGACTAGTGTAACCTTAAGTGTATTATTATCTTTTATATATATAGGATTTAGTATTTATTGCTTTAATATTTATTTTAAAAATATGTATATGACAGTATATTTAATTTGTAATTATATAATAATTATAATACGATTTGTGTTTATTATTTTTCCACTCGAAACACTACGTCTCCATTTCTTTTTTTCATATTTCCTTTCGTAGGTATGCTGGAAGTGATTTCTATACAAATAAGCATTACCTATCTACCTATTTTTCTGTTTATTTTTCTTGTCTGTATATTATGTGTGTGTGCATAAATGGTTAAATAAATAAAATAAATAAAGTCCAGATAATTCATTAAATAGAACGAAAAGACAAGTAAAATCACAAAGCTAAATGGAAAAGCTACAATATCAGTCAATAATTCCACAAAATTCTCTGCCCATTCATCATCATCATCATCATCTGCCTAGCCTTTTCCCAACTATATTGGGGTTGGCTTCCAGTCTTACCGGATTCAGCTAAGTACCAGTGTTTTACATGGAGCGACTGCCTATCTGACCTCCACAACCCAGTAACTGGGTAACACGGTACCCTTGGCAAGACTGGTGTCAGATCTCAAGCTTCTGAATACCCGTAACGACTGTCAAAGATCTTCAAATAACAGTCCATTCATACCAACAGCAAAAAAAAACAGTTCCCACACTGGAATAAAAGCGGAAAATAAGATACTTTGAAATTAATAATAAATTTAATTAATTTTCCATCAGTTCATGCGTCTACGTTAATATTTATGTGCACCTTTCGTTGACACAGTGGTGCGATCCCCGACGTTTCAGACAAAAAACGCTCTTAAAATGTTTTCATTGTAACCGCAATATGCCGCCGTGTGGTGGTTACGGTGACTCTTGATACTTGCAGGAATAAAGTTTAAATGTTATCGCATTATTATAATTCTTACAGGAATCCTGTTTTTTCTAAGTATTTACATAAAAAATACATACAAAATATATAAAAGCACATTAATTTGCACCACAAGTTACTAGCTGCAATTAGTTATAAATTAAGCTAAAATCATCTTTCCATTTTAATCAATAATTCGAGGATGGCAGAGATATAATGATGCTTTTAATATGTTTAACGTTCAATGCATTTTGTAATTTGTTGTGGCAGTGAACCTAAATACCATCTGTATTTGTACCTTTAATTAAAACTAAATTAAATAAACACAATTAAACACTTACTTTTGTTAGTTTTTATTCAACTGGTATCGCATTGTTGCATCAAGTCTATATGAAGAAAGGTAAAAGCAAAACTCATTTACTTTTCTTTATCTCAATCTTAAAACCATATATTTCAATCTCTGATTCCCGACCCAAAGCTCATTACACTATCAAGACCTGTCGGTCACGACACAAACCACTGGTCAACATATTCGATGATGCGCACAAAAAACCCGGGACAAAACCGCCGCCGCCGACAAAGTGACGAACGCATAACTTTCGAGACCCTTACATTGTGGGTCCGCGATTAACAGTTAATAATACGGCGTCGAAAGTTTTCAATGACCAGAATATTATTCACGTTTTTTGTCCACCACTTTGGTACAATGAGACGCACTGTGCGAATTGTAGGGACGTCTGACGTGCTAATCGTAAGCCGTGACTCTAGGAAAAAAATAAATGCAAGTTTTATGAATAGTCTCTTGCAAGATATGCAAGTTCGATGTCGGTTTTGCTTTGTCGGGGAAAACGAAAGAAGAAGTCTGGGAATTGTTGTAATACTTCCGACTGTTATGTAATATTTGTGGTTTTAATAAATTGTTTTGTGGTTACTTCTTAACATTACCGAACTAAGCGATGTGGAAGTTTGGATGCACTTATTGGGTAGGTATAGTGTTAGATACAATTGTAGTTAGAACCATAGTGCTAGTGTTAGATAAAGTTGTTTGCCTTCAAAAAATGAAAACTACAAGTAATTTTTCTTTCTTATTATTTACTATTGGATGCATCTTATTACGATTAAAAATAATAACGTGTGGTCTGAGTTTGATCAAAAATAATGGCGAGATCAAAAGACGACATTTAAATTTTGGGCACAAATTACTTTTTAACCGAGTTCAAAAAAGGAGGCGGTTCTCAATTCAACCCTTGTTTTTCATACCCATAAATTTGATAAATCATTTGCAACTTTAATATCCATACTAAACGAACCCAAACCAAACCTTCATCGGAGCTTTCAAAATATACAAAAACAAATTCTGTGCACATTTGAAAAGCAATACACCCAAAGCAAATACCAATTGAAAGAGATAACTTTTAAATAAAATTCTAGCACAAACAAATTAATTAACAAGCAAAATTATCGAGGTGGCGTTAAGTAAAGCCAAGTTGGTAGCTTACGAAACCGTAAATGTGAGGTTAGGTCTCATTGGCAGCGGGTAGAAACCACTCAAAATTAAAGAGATATGGCATTTTTTATCGTACCCATATGGAACCTCCGGTTCGAAGGACCATATTGAATCCAAGCAGATAGTGTAAAGATTTTTTGTTCTAGTTAATCCATAGACACCTCATGCACCGATTACGATAAAATCACCGGCTTCTTACTCACCGTCATCATTTCAACCAAAAGCAACTGAACCGCCTGCCCTAAGTGTCACCACATCGACCGTTCCTGTGCGGCGGATTCCTGCAGCCTTCGCCAATTCATCGGTCCACCTTTCGAACCTATTTACCATTTGTTCCAAATTCATTGGAATAACTTTAATCCTAAAAGAACTGTAGAAAACACAAAAGCGGTCCTTGGAACATGAAATGGTCCTGACTCATGATCAAAGAGTAATTTCACAATCGCTGATCTTGGTCTCTGTAGCCGCAACCTTAGCTGCATACTATTACATGCAGGCTCGCTAAACGAATCACAATGGGGAATCACAGGCGTCGACTTTTTTAAGCTTTGGCCCTTTTGGCAAGCTACCTTTAATTAAGATTTCTCCGAAGCTCACTTCTTTGATTCTTGGATAAAAAGTTAAACTATACAATGCATTTTATGAGGGCTTGTCAAGAGTTTGAGTCAACAAACTAAAATTTGATGATGAGTCTCAACTTTCGCCGATTTGGTATTTCTTTAATTTAAAAAGAGTAAAATAGTACATAATATCAAGCCCGTCTTCCCCTAACAGTGAGAAATGTGTAAAACGAGTGTACTGGAACTCATGTAACAGAGGGTGATCCTGTTGCCATCAACAGGGTTCAAATCCAGGCTTGAGGTTGCTACTGATAAATTGGTAATAGAAAAAAATAACACTTCCTGGGGGGTGACCATAAGCTCTTAGAGCGGTATCAATTTGAGATCGAATAAGGGACAGTTGTATCTGACTTGTATACATCTGTCACTTACTCGATATCAATTTGATACCGCTCTAAGAGCTTATGGTCACCCCCCTGATCTAGTAATCGAACTAGGACCTCCCTAAACAATGAACTTTAAAAAAATCCTTCTTATTTTCAACCGACTGTCAAAGTAAGTATATCAACCACCAACAACTACCCTACTTCTGTCCCAAAAAAAGATACTTCTTCTGCAAAAAACTGCAAACAGGACCACCTCTCAGTCACTTAACACTAAAACATATCGGTTGGTCCGATTCACAGGCGCAGGGCGATAATATCGACACAATGACAACCTTTTAACATGTGGAGGAATGCGGTAAAGATGTTTGTCTTTAACAACTTGAGGCGTATTTACAATAAACATACAGTAGGTAGAAATAACTGATGCGACCCACAAGTTGAGTGGCAGTATTTATAGAGTTAAAGTATAATTTTTATGAAGGGAATGACCCTGTCATACAAATTTCTATATTTTGTTAATAATTTGGTTAAAACCTTCTTTTTGCGCTAATTACTTACAAATTACTAAAACCATCCATACATATCCCGATAAATATATAAAGGGAAAAATTAATTAGTTACCAAAACTCACTGCGTAATGATTATCGATAAGTAATGATGACGAAAAAAAAACAAGTGTTTAGACTGTATATGTACTTGAATTCTCTCTTAAATAAAAACAAGCTCCTGCTAACTGCCCACTAATCCATTTAACAATTAATGATTGTATCAACATTATTTAATTAATTCATCAACTGAACAGATATATAAACTCACACTTTTTCGTAGACAGAAACTACAGAACACCACCTGCTACGATCTTTACATATTTCTTTTGCTTCGTTTCCGTTCATACATCTAGTCATACACGCACGCTGGTTACGAGTACTGCGCACCTGGCCTTTCTGAAGAACATTACCAATAAGATCCGTGTTATCAATCAACCATCAATATCAATCATCATCATCAATACATGTAATAAATCTGTAGAAAAGTAATTTTTGTACATCGAAAAAAATTCCAAAAAAAAAATTGCCAGGATATTATAGGATAACCCATTTCCAGCATTTTTGGAATTTTTGTCTGTTTGTCTGTTTATTTGTGCACGCATCGCGTGAAATGTACGAAACCAATGTCGATAACTTTTATAGATAAAAATTGTGCGTAACTTGAAGAATTACTTAGTTTTTGTTTCATAGCAATCGGTTCACACTATCAAAAGTAAGATGAATTTAAAGTGTTCAAGAATTAAAATTATCACAACAAACGCAATTCAGATACTCTGACCGTTGAACTCGATATTCGATAGATGGCGTTGTGCATTTGAAGTCATTTTCTGAATAGCGGTGTTAGAAAAAAAATGGTAGGTAGGGTAGGCAGGAAGGTAAGTAGGGTAGGGTTGGCAAATAGATGAAGGGAGCGAAGCCGCGGGTACAGCTGGTTTATCATAATATATTAATATTATGACAAACCAACTTCTGGTTTATCCGTGTGAACTAGGTAACCTTATAGAAAACTCCGTATCTCCGGAATCTGAAACATAAATCTTGCGACACCTAGGAAAAAGATAGTTTATGTCCTTCCTGCCATTAATATGACTATAATTTATATGAAATAATCGTTGCCTTAATCATGTTTATATTTATTAATTAGTTTTAAGCTAATCTCCGTCAAGTTTCCGTCCGTTTCAACATTGCGTCATGATGGCAAAACAAATAGGCTTTTCCATTTATAATTATTAGCTGCAGCACTCTTGAACGTTGAAGAGCACTATGAGCTCACTATTATTATTTGCAGAGGTTAATTCTTTGGAATTATTCATAAGTTTGACGCTGGTAGTGTTGAAAGTAGCGTTTTTGTTTAGAGGGAAAAGAACAGGGATAAAGCAATGAACTGTTTAACTATGAGGAGATCAGTCGGTCTATTTCATGGAACAAACTTTTGCATGGTCAAATGCTTATTCAAAGTCGTAAGTAGTGCTTTTAGATGAATGTAAGCATAGCATGTCTATAATGTTACTGATGCTGAAATACTGGCCGTCTCTATGAGAAATGGAATGAATCTCTAGAGCTGAAGAACAGAAGATTTGAAAAGATTGAGGGCTATGTCTAACAGTCTATGAAAAATGTCGGTCTTCACCATTGCCCCATTCTCCAAAATTTCTTCTTTAAAAGAAACGACCTATTGGAACTGCATATAGCTTCCTGAAGTTTCAGAAGGGCCCATGTAGTTTTATATGAAACAACATATTTTTAATATCGATCGCTCCTCAAAATTCCATCTGCGTATTTTTATATTAAAAACAACAAAACAATATTTAATCATTAAGAGGAAATATGGGCAGCGAGCGCCGACTGAATTTATTTGCTCTCGTCTATTTTCTCTGCCAATATTGGACCAATTTAAAAGATATTCCATAAACTGGAAAAGTAAGATATATACTATGAGATGCCCCTATGTTTTTCTCTCATTTATATTTGTCAAATTTGTACACTTAGCCCCTGTTGGCAGCGCAATTTTGAGCATTGTTTGAGGGTTCTAGTGCTGCTAAAGATAATACAAAAGGAAATAATAGGGGCATAGTATATATCTTTAATTTTCAGTTTATAGAATATCTTTTTAATTGGTCCAATATTGAAAAAGGAAATAGGTGAGAACCGAACCACGAAATATGACTTTTTACTAAGGTAATTCAGTCGGCACACTCTGCCCCTATTTCCTCTTAACGGCAAGATTTTTAAAACAAGCCTTGATTATCAAAACACGTGTTCATTATAAACGGTGGTCAGTTTACACAATGACAAGTATGAGTCATTTGTAAGCGACACCGCGAGGCAAGTATGTGTCAAGTTCGATTATGTAACTGAAGTGATTTTTATTATCACGTAATGAGTTGTCACCAACCGTTTTTTCGAGATATGTGACGGTTACGATATAGATACATTTCGTGTCGAGTATAAAAAGTAGAGATTTTAACACGAGCGATGTAGCCAATAATCGAAAGCTACATGCAAGTTTTAAAATAAAGCCTTTTTATGCGAGACACGAACGATTATTTTTCTACTACCTGATGAGCTTACTTAATTAAATGCAAATAAGTTCCAACAACTATTTATTAGGAACGTTCAGACTAAAAACCACAGACAATCAACGCGCGCTTTTTCGAGAGATATCGCGGTTCAGTATCATTCTGCCAGTTACATAACGATCCATAAAAAAGTCATTTCGTAACTGTTATTATGTAATTTTGTTTTTTTATTTTATTTTATAATCTTGTGTCTAAATGTTCATATTTCGAAACGTATTTCTTAGGCAATGTGTTACATAATAGACAAGGGAGAAGAAAATTTTAATTTTTAGGTTTCCGTACCCAAAGGGTAAAAACGGGACCCTATTACTAAGACTTCACGATCCGTCTGTCTGTCTGTCTGTCTGTCCATCTGTCACCAGGCTGTATCTCATGAACCGTGATAACTAGACAGCTGAAATTTTCACAGATGATGTATTTCTGTTGCCGCTATAACAACAAATATTAAAAACAGAATAAAATAAATATTTAAGTGGGGTTCCCATACAACAAACGTGTTTTTTGCCGTTTTTGCGATAATGGTACGGAACCCTTCGTGCGCGAGTCCGACTCGCACTTGGTTTTTGTCATAGGCCTGACTTAACGTGTGGTCGCAGCTTCTAGGCATAGTTCTTTCATTTCTTCTGCAAGTCCCCTAGTTTATGTGCCAGCCTCAACCAGGTTCTACCCGCGATGGCATTAATGTCGCTAGACGACTAACACTTTTTCGTCCAGTCTTTGGACTCCATTCTGCAGTTATGTTTTGTGAAGAGATGATTTCGTTGTGTTACGGGTCCGTCGTTTTTCTTTATTTTCTTCTTATTTCTTGAACTAAGCTAAGCCGTCTCCTATGGCGCTATATGGCTTACTTGACATAGCAAAGATTTTGTCCTATCAACTATCGGTTTAACCCGAGTTTTTGAGCTAAATATTTATGATATTATATTAGTACCTAGTAAATGATAGTTCGTTTAACGATAATACAACAATCTGATTGATATGTTTACCTTTAAACAATTTTATATTTAAATCGTCACAGAGTTCTAGTTCCTATGAGATTTAAAATCTATCAACAACACTTCATACTTAATTAAGCTGTTTACATACAAATCCTTCCAGGATTTAGTAAGTAAAACATTACTCCCCTCAACATCATCTGTAATCGGTTAATAAATGAGTTGTGAAACTAGGTAATTTTGCGTAACCTAACATTATAATTTATTTCATAAGGCGGTAATACGAAAATTGCAAACTTCCTGACATATACATGCTGTCTTTAAAAGTAAGACATGAAAATTGCTTGATGACTAAATAATAATTAACATGATATTTAAATTATAAGCCACTGGATTGGTGTAGTTGTCGTAAGTGCGGTTGAAAAGTGTAGAGCGAAGTTTGAGAACTTCGAGGCGCATATTATAAACGTAACCATATTTTAAGGGTACACTAGTCGACGGCACGAACTATTTTGCGCGCGGGGTTAAAATGCATTTTATATCAACCGACAACACGTGCGGAAGAGATAGATGCTGTGATGAGCAGTAGTAAGCTAGTTCGCGTACGAATACACACTTTTGCAAATTTGTACCGAAATGGATAATGATTTAGGACGAAACCGAGCGCGCGAAATTTTATAAACAGACCTTTGGCAGTCTAGATATCATGAAAAATCGACTAAATCTATCTGTTCAAAATAAAATTATATGCATTTTTGAACTACTAATATATCTCTGTATGGAGGCCGTTTTGCAATTTTCCGTCTTCTTATGGTATTTATTTGCGCCCAAAAATGCGTTAAAATTAGTGTCGAAATGTGGAACTTTCGACGCTCATAACTTTCAAATATTATAATAATTTACTTTTTCGCTTCCATACAGGGTTAGATAATGATGAGACAAATTGATATCACTTTTAATTTTGAACGTACATCGTCAAACAGTGGAATGAAGTGGAATTTTTCCATACAAACGTAGTCTAGGGATTATTCCACTGTTTGACGATGTACGTCAAACAGTGGAATAATCCCTAGACTACGTTTGTATGGAAAAATTTCGACTAGTGTAACCTTAAGAGGAAACGGAGGCAGAGAGCGCCGACTGAATTTCCTTAGTAAAAAGTAAAAAGTCATAATTCGATGTTTGGCTCTCGTCTCTTTCCTCCTCCAACATTGGACCAATTTAAAAGATATTCCGTAAACTGAAAATTAAAGATATATAATATGTCACTATGTTTTCCTTTTGATGATACATTATCTTTAGAAGCACTAGAGCCCTCAAAAATGCTCAAAATTGCACTGTCAACAGAGGCACTAAGCCTCTGTTGACAGTGCAATTTTGACAAATATAAATGAAAAAAAGAAAACATAGGGACATAGTATATAACTTACTTTACCAGTTTATGGAATATCTTTTAAATTGATCCAATATTGGAGGAGGAAAGAGACGAGAGCCAAACCTCGAATTATAACTTTTTACTAAGGAAATTCAGTCGGCGCTCTCTGCCCATATTTCCTCTTAATATTTAATGGTAACATTAGCAAAAGCTTGTCAAAGTCCAAAGGTAGCAAAAATGTGGTTTTCAATTAAAAGAAGAACAAACACACATTTACAATTATTCATTATCATCATTTTTAGCCGAAAAGACGGTAACTGCTGCAAAGGCGCCAAGTGACTCCATGTCGTTCGTTCAAAACTTAACAATTATGAAAATATAATGAACGGATATGGAAAAAATTGTAATCTAATAAATCATAGCTGACTGAGGAATACCAAATATTTTCTCTTTGCTGTACAATTTATGAAAAGCAATGATTTCAACGTAAAACAAAACAGGCAACACCTTAAGCATTTCAAAAACAAATGAATGTGCAATTCTAGCATTCCATTTTCAAAACACCTCTAAACAGAATTGAACAAGCCACGTATGACCCGCTAAGTGCCATTAAACCTAATCGGTAAGCATTAGTTGCACGTATTAAGGGCTTATAATTGCTGGAGGTAGACCCATCAGTGTTTCCAACCACCTGGGTCATAACATAAGGTCATAGTCCCCTTAATATCACCGGCGAGGTCGTAGAACGATGATGGTAATATACAATTTTACGGGCCACCCTAGGTTTTTGGGGTAAGTGAAGGGATGTAGCGACAGCGATCTTGAAAGCGAGTTTTCTAGGAGACGTCAAAATTTATTAAAGAAATATGTTTTTTTTAGATTACGGGGCAATACGAACGGAGAAGTTTACGAGAAAACGGTTATACTGTTGTTTTTATCGATATAAAGAAATTATTGAATTTCAGACCAAATATTCTTTTTTTTATGTTGACATAAATATATACAATTAAAAATCCAATAAAAACAAACAAGCCTGTATAAAAATACAAAGGGAAAAGGGCCCATATATGACCAAATATTGATTTATTACTTTATTTAGAATGATTAAATAGGGGATTTATTTCGATTACTCAGTGACTAAGGGTGTTATTATTCATGCTCCCCACAAAACATCATTAACCTTAATCTAATATTATAAATGCGAATGTTTGGATGGATGTATGTTTGTTACTCAATGACACCAGAACGGCTGAATGGAACTGGATGAAACAGAGATAGATTATAGTCCGGAATAGCACATAATCTACATATATCCCGGTATAATGTTCCCTTGCGATAATAAAACACACAAACAGCTAGTATTGACATAAATTTAATAGGCAAATTTTATCGATTTATTCATTTAAAATAACGAAGTTTTAACAGATATCAAGCTTTATTTATATTCAATTTGCCCATCATCGGTACCGTCTACTCGCTCTAGTCTAACTTACATGAAATCGCTTCCGCTCATGCCTCACGCTGAACCCTGACGTATGCACCGTCACGACCCACCCGCTACCTCTAACATAAGTGTGTATTTTAAATAGCCCTAACGATACACTGTTGTTGTAAACCCTGGCGGCGAATAGCAAGCGAACAGACGACGAAACTAACGCGAACTATTCAAATGAATCTGGAGAATTTTCTTTAGGAACAACTAGCATAGAAACCGTCTATGTTTATGTCTTTCATAGTTACACCAGAGGGTCTAGACAAGTGGCATTTAATGTCAGAGATGGCGATGCTCAAAATTTAAAGGACTGGGGGTGACCATAAGCTCTTAGAGCGGTATCAATTTGAGACCGAGTAAGTGACAGATGACTGGGTTCTAGACAAAGTGATATACTGCCGATGACGATTGTAAAATATTTAAAATTAGATTAGACAAGCTCTTTGCCGGACTTGGCTCCCGTGGCCCAACCCCAGAAACCGTAATTTTTCTCGGGATAAAATGTACCCTATGACACACACAGCGATAATGCAGCTTTTTATCAGTAAAAAAATTTCTTAATGGGATCAGTACTTCCAGAGAAGACCCTTATCAAACATTCAAACAATCTACTTTACCTACCTTTTAATAATATTAGTTGTTTTAGATTAGTAAGACGACGTGACATCAGTAACGAACTTTTCGGCAATCGTTATCGCTGGTAAACAGAACAGTACGCATAATCAGCCTAGGTATAATGTTCCCACTGCTGGGACACAGGCCTCCTCTCTGTGAGAGGGAATCGACAACAATCTACCACGCGGGCCCAGTGCAGGTTGATAGATGTCACATATTTTCGTAAATTAGTTTGTGTAAATTATTTCATCACCACTGAACTAAAAACCGACATGTCCTAGAACCAAAAAAATTAAGACATGTGACATTCAATAACTCGCACTGGGCCCGCGTGGTGAATTAAGGAAAGGCCCATTCCCTCTCTCACAGAGAGGCGGCCTGTGCCTGATGATGATGATGACATATTTTTGAAAATTATTTCATTCCTCACGACATTTTCCTTCACCGATTTATGACAAAATAGCAGGACGGAATAAATAATATTTCCAACCTATACTACGCTTACAATAAGAAAGCAGATATGAAATGCTGTGCTTGTCTTTTTAATTACTTTTCAACACACTTGCTCATAAAGTGGCTCTTATTTCACCGCAATTAGACACATAATGATGTCTGTTATCAAATTGTGACTTTTTCATTGCTATTATTCACAAGTGAGTTATAGAGGTTTTTTTTTTAAATTTATTGGTTGAGTTGCTTTGTTCTTAAAAAAGTTTCGATACAAAAAAGATCGTGCTCAATAGTACAAATAAATTAATGCACCTATTGTTTGCTCATTTCATGCAACTTCGTATTTAAATAGATAATTTCAACTTGTACGTGCTTAATAAATAAAACGTTCCCACAAATATAAATTTTATTTACTCTGTAATTAAGAAAAAAAATAATTCCCTATTTTGTACGTGGCTAAAACACTATCCACGAAAAGCCAAAAAAAGGAAACCTCATTCTTTTAGTCTATGGCCGACCGCCATTGATAAATGCGCGCGCATAGGAAAACTGATTAATTATGCCCGCCATTGTGAAAAAAAATTCACAACTCGTTTGTACTGTTGAAAATGATTTTTAGTATTATTTTCTTCACAAGTGTGTTGAAAAACGTCGTATGATACACGTGTGTATTGATGATTACCGTCCTCGGCTCTCTTAAGACCCTCACCTACGGCTCGGGTCTCAATGGCGCCTCAGCGGTAATCACCAACATTGCACACTTGTACCATAATGTACTATTGTGGACATTATTATTCTGCCAGTAATTTTCTTTAAAACTACTCATTCTTTGCTAAGATTTATTAGCGACTTTTCTGTGAGTTTAATTTGACGTATGGCAAAACTAAGTTATTGTTGTCATTATACAAAATTATGGACAACTGAACTACTGTTATTTTCATATGGCCGCGTTTATTTTACTTTAAAAATTATTGTCTTCAATTTTGCTTTCAAATTATTAAAAGAATTCATTTCCGTGTCTTTGTTTTGTGAAACACTAAATGAGAAGAAAATCTTTCGGAGTGTTGATAGTTAAATTTTTTAAAGTTTTCTTTTTGTTTTTATGTTTTTAAAAGTTAATCTTTTTATGTACTGTTCCGAATACGAAAATTATTTCAATGATAGAATTGTAACATTATCACTGAGCGTCCTTTTTTATACCGCACGGTTTCTGAAGGATAGGTCACTGAAGAGATGCCACGGTAAAAGCTAGCTGCATTTAGAATTAACTCACATGATTGAAAAATGGGGTTTGCGATGTGACGATTCTAGCAGCTTGAAGATTTACGAAATGACTGTGGCCCACACATCAAATAATTATTTTAAACAAATTATTTTATGAGTTTATTTGTCAATGATCTCTTGACCGACAAACTGAAAAAACAGTTACACTGCATTTCCAGATTTGTATCGAATGACTAGATTTTTAAATTATCATTGATATGTTTGCATTTCACTACTATCTAACCTGATGGTGAGCGATTATGTGGTCAACGTTGAAGCACGCTTGCCTAGAAGTAACCTACTAATTATTGACTATTAGAACCCTAGGCTACAGCGGTTAGGAAACTGCTAAGAAACGAATTCCACTCCTTAGCTGTACGCCAAATAAAAGCATTCCCAAAACGTTTCGTGCGCATATTTGAAATGTATCTTACTATTGCCTTTTCCACCATATTCCATTCCACTTAACTTTTCGTTATTCATTGCTTGACTTATAAACCTCTTCTAAATTTTGCCAGCATCTAGTTTGCCAGTCCCTACAGCTAACTTAGCTTCAATTTTCTGCTCTTAGAACCATTTTAATTAAATAGTACCTTCATCATTAAAATACCCATGTTTAAACCAACTTAACTGATATCGAATACCGTATTAAGCTCTGAAATAATTATTATAATCACGAACTTGTCTAGTTCGTAATTACTAGCGGTCTTTAAGCTTGATCATTTCTCTTTGGAATTTCCATAGAGCATCGCGACGCCACTGCGGCCACTGATAGCGACCTTCACGAGGGTTTTACGTGATTCGATTTAGTTCTTACCGATAAGGGATTTCTAATTAGCAAAATTGCCAATTAACATGAACATAATGCGGTGCAGTTTGCACTTGAAATAAGATCAGAAAGGTCTTTTATATACGGTATTTTCAAAACTTTCACTACAAAACAAACGTGTCAATTAATGTAATCGATATTGACTTAAATAACAGGGACAAGGCGTGCTGTGAATTTTTCTATTGCTATAATTTGGCCGTACTTAGGTTATACTAGACCGAACCGAACTAGCCACGGAGCGGTCGTGTTACAAAATGTTTCTTGTATGGCGAAAGCTGAACGTATATTAGAGCAAACGTCCGGACGGCCGTATCTTTACTATTTACATCTATGGTCATCGTTTATCCATGGCAATTGACGTCTCGTGACAATTCTTACTACGGGTATGACAGCCGAAACTTGTACTCAAAGCATGAGCTGAAATGCCGCATCCAGCGATTCCGTGGTCTGTAGCAATATCTATTAACTCACTCATATCAGTTTAAGATGGTCAATTACTGCACTCTGCTACAAGTGATTAAAGAAAGTGTTGGAGAAAATGAAGCAGGTAGTAATTAATAACTAGTGATTGCTGGCAGTAAGGTGAGTCAATTAATAGAACGGTGAATTAGAATAACTGACGATACTGGAGTGTCCCTAGCTAGAAGTAGACTCATTAGCAACCTTGCTGATTGGCTAATCAATTCCTCGATTAATAATATCAACTACGGCATCTTAAATTATAATATCTAAGATTAAATCGCAACTAATATCATAAATAGGTAAGCCTTAACTGTAATAAACCATGCTAATATTGTAAATGTAATAATTAATTATGTTTCACACCTGAACCGCTGAACCAATTTTGACGAATATTAGAGATAGAATAAGCCTTGAAGATGGACATAGGGTACTTTAAACCAGGAGTACGCTACTTTGGGATACGAAGCTGCTTGCAGAAACTAGTAATATTACAAAGAGGTAAATTTTATTACAAAAAAATCGTTCACTTAAATAAAGCTACATTATTGTTAAAAGTAAAAGGCTATTTTTTTCGGATAGTATACGGTTGCCTATAGCACAGGCTACGGAAGGGAAATCGCAGGCAAACACAAGTTGAAAACATAATGTAAAAAAAAAAAAAGTTGCTGGTACTAGTACAAGTAAAACGGGCCAAGAGGCTCATTGGCAATGAAGCACTGGTTGAGTCAAAGCTCCAGAGCCTTGAACATCGTCCCCGAATTGCCAGCTTGTTGGTCTTTTATCGGTTACATTTCGGGGAATGTGCGATGGAATTGCATGATCTAATTCCGCCAAGCCCGTTTCATCATCGGACTACAAGACGTACGGCGATGCGCCATCGGTACATGATGGACATCCCACCCATACGCACTAAACGTTTTGGAAATAATTTCATAATGCGTACAACTAAGGAGTGGAATTCCTTGCCGGAGTCTGTTTTTCCCGATAGCTACAATCTAGGGGTCTTTAAGTCAAGAGTGAATAGATTACTTCTAGGCAAGCGTGCTACACCTTCGACCACATCATCGCTTACCATCAGGTGAGATAGTGGTCAAGCGCAAGCCTATCTACGATAAAAAAGAATACAAAAAAAAAAACTGTGTGACATCTTAAAACGGCAATCTCTTTGCACCTTTTTTTTGATAATATTTTATTTACTTTCAACAAAACATACTTACATTAACATGACCGTAACAATCAGAAAAATATACACAAAACAGTTCGATCCATACATACCCAATACGAAAAGTCGTTAACTAATATTGAATTCAGAAATGTTGTCCAATATTGGTCCAATGGTTTGACAAACATTTCTTAACAAGTCAATATGTTTGGTCAAGAACTTCTCGGTATCGATCAGCTATTTTAAATTGAACTCCATATCTTAGTTGCATATTTGTTTTTACCGGTCAATCAAAACTGGTTGTTCTAGTATACTCTGTCACTTAAATGGTTTTAAAGCTTATACAGATAAAACGCTGGGTTTCAAGTTAAATGTAAGATGTTTTAAAGCTATTTATCTTTAGATAAACGATAGTTCAACAAATGGACTAGCACTTTTACTTTTAAATAGATTCAATTTATAATCGTTTTTTGAAGCACTTTGGTAACACTTTTTATTGTTTTCGATATCTTTGTAAATTACTTCCATTCTTTTAACAGTGTCATGTTATCTTTCTAAGTGTTTTGTTTGGTGACGAATAAATTAAGAAGAGTCTTTTATTTGAAACAATGCTTGTTGTGAAGCTCACCTTGAAACGGTTGATATAGAAAAAACCACAACCATGTCGATCCACAGAGAGATGAATATAAAAATGTGACCTGCTTAGACTTTTTTATTGTTGTGAATATTTTACAAGTATGGCATCTTAAGGTTCCAACAGTCAACGGCACGAACTATTTTGTTCGCGGGGTTAAAATGCATTTTATATCAACCGACAACACGTGCGGAAGATATAGATGCTGTGATGATCAGTAGGAAGCTGGTTCGCGTACGAATACACACTTATGCAAATTTGTAGCGAAATGGATAATGATTTAGGACGAAACCGAGCGCGCGAAATTTTATAAACAGACCTTTGGCAGTCTAGATATCATGGAAAATCGACTAAATCTATCTGTTCAAAATAAAATTATATGCATTGTTGAACTACTGATCTATCTCTGTATGGAGGCCGTTTTGCAATTTTCCGTCTTCTTATGGTATTTATTCGCGCCCAAAAATGCGTTAAAATTAGTGTCGAAATGTGGAACTTTCACAAAACATACTCGATTTTATATTTAACTAGCTTCTGCCCGCGGCTTCGGTCGCGTAAAATGTGTTTTATCATCCCAAGGGAATATAACCCAAGGGAATCCTATGTCCTTCCCAGGGTCTCAAACTATCTCCATGCCAAATTTCATCTAAATCGGTTCAGTAGATCCAGAGATATACCCCTACAACCTCACAAACTTTACCTCTATGTAATATTAGTATAGAATACTAGCTGCTCCCGTGGACCACCCCACAGGACCTGTTTTTGGGATTAAAAAATAGCGTATGTCACCCAGGAATAATGTAGCTTTCTATTGGTGAAATAATTTTTTTAATCGGTCTAGTAGTTTCGGAGCCTATTCAAAACAAACAAACAAACAAATCTTTCCTCTTTATAATATTAGTATAGATTAGTATAGATTGCGATTAAAATAAATTATTTTAATTCAAACTTTGCTTCCGTGCGGACCTTACTCGCCAATGGTGCCAACCGGTGAGCACAAAAACGTTAGCCCTCATTGACATGGACTACTAAAATATTTCACCCCAAGCAATTTTGCACTTTTGACAATAGTTATCGCTGGTAGGTAAAATTTTCTAGGAGCCCAAGGACCAATCAAACTATAGCCAGTAACTTCACCGATAATACCACAGCAGACGCTATAACAACTACAACAAATCTTATTATACTTTTAGTAGCGACAGCATTGCAAATGTAAAACGATATAAGACATTTTGTTCCTGTCGTCGCCATGGTTACGACAATGCGACTGTAGCCTCAGACTAACCTTTCACGATTACTTAGAATGACGTGCTTACCTATGGTCTGAGATTTTGCAATATATTAGGAAATGAGAATGTGATTGTTACGAATGGTGCTATCGCTACCTGCATTGGACCGTAAATTCGATACGGTGTAAGACAATACTGTATTGTGTTGAGTATGAAATAAAGCGATTTTGTTATATTTTTGCCTCCTGTCTAAAATCAGCTGTTAGTTTTGGATTTGACATCAGAAGAATCTACTTTTTTGGGGCAAGCATCTCGATATCAACCAGGAGATAGAATTGAGCTAGGTCAATAAGCACATACGGAAATGTATTTTATTAAATCATTGAAATGTTCATAAGATACACTTGGTACCAAGAGTAAGGGAACTTCCTGATGGTGTGACGCAATTTAAATTACATGGGTATATCACTCACGTATTTTCTAAGAAAATTTCAAGTGCAGATCGATCGAATGCATCGCATTCGTCCATGTGAAGTACTTGCAATTTAGCTTAGTAAAAATGGCTTATCAGTGTGATATAAATCGAATTGCTTCGAGCCATCAAGAAGGTCACTAAGTCGCATAGTCTTTGCTGGTCATAATGTAGTTGTCTCTACTGAATAAAATCTTCATTCATAAATACTTTCACCCTCTTAAAAGCCAATGAATGCACAGTCAGCCTTTCAAATCGTAAACGCATGACATTTAGCTCGTCAATAAAATTAACACAATCCATCATCGAGACATAGGTACAAAGACATGAGCATATTGGGTCAACATTCTCGATGCAAAGCAACGAAACGTTTGCAGTCAAAACAATTGACGAACGTCCGTCTGTACCGGTTTATAGTCAAACTGTACACTCAACAACACTTCAGCTTTAAACATGCCAGTATAATCTGACCTGAAATTATGCGAAAAGACTATACAGTTAAAGGTCTGGTTATGCTGGCAGGTATAGTTGGATTTGTAGTGCGAACACGCGACTTTGTCAGTCTTAAATTTATTACTTACGTATTTGAAGACCTAAATGGCGGTGGTAATGTACTTACGTCGTCACTTGTTTTGGGTTTAGTGGCTACTTATAGTTTTGTGTTTCATGAGGCAGGTATGGATCTTAGGGCTCGTGCACAAAGAACATCCTTATTTCCAGGATTGTTTTAACGGATCCGTCGCTACTGGAGGTGATGTTCACACGGCACACCGCTTTTACAGTACCGTTTTAACGGATCCGTCGCTGGTGGCGGTAATGTTTACACCACATTTACAGTACTGTTTTAACGGAACCCTTCGATCCGATAAAACGGATCAGTATTTTAATAATGTTGTGTGTGTGAACTCGCTAATACAACTACCTACACCATTGCCAAATAAAAATGTATAAGATAAAGCGGATCTGTAAAAAGCTGTATATTTTATCGGATCTGTATTTTTTTTCTGGATTTGGCATACAGTCATTTGTGTGAAGTTGCTCATACAACTAAATAATACAATTGGTGGTTTGGCAATAAACATATTGCCAAACCACCAAGAGATTTTTGTTGTGAAATTGAAAGGGCAACATTCAATAGACATTTCATGACGACAATAGCAGGAGAAGAGGAAGACCAAAAGTAAACAAAAATAAATATAATACGATACAATACAGAAGAGAGTAAAAGATACAAAAATAATAAAGGAGAATATAATAGACCCCAAGCTGGCAAAAGATCCAGAGCAAGCAGAAGAAGAAAGTTAAAATTTGACACAGTTAATTTCATCAAATCTACAAAATCAAAATCAAAATCAAAATCAAAAGTCATTTATTCAAACTAGGCTGAGAATCAGCACTTTCCGAACGTCAAAATTACATAAGACAGTCCCCCAAAAACGCCCGCCCTTCACCACTTCCTAGTGCTTTTGCTGGGAAGAAGAAGTGGCGCAACAAACTCCCCAGCAGCACAGCTGTCTGTTCAGTTAGAAAAAAACAAAAACTTGATTCTATACAAAAGTATGCAAATAATTTACATTACTCAAAACAAAAAATTATAATAAAATATATTTGCCATAATGACAGCTACAAATCAATGAAGCTCTTCTATGACTATAACTTTTGTTACTCTTACTATTGCAAATACACTGCTTATTGTCGAACCGCCAACATATAACATGCAGTATCACGATTTAACAAAAAAATATTTCCTACATCGTATTTGTATTGTACAATGTCATATTAATCTAACCAACAAGCATCGATGTAGTAAAATGTCATGTAAAATGTACAAACATATCGGATCATAAGTTCAAGAGAAAGCAGATACTGTTCGTTGCAATCTTGAAGCCATTGCAGTAACTCATCGGATTTAAAAATCAGAATTACGGTTAGCCTTTAATCTAGTCAGTGTAAAGCGTTGACATATAAATAAAGAAGCTAGAAGTGTGGTAATTAATTAGAGTAACTTAAGATGTAATATTTTATGTTTTAGATCCCTATTTACGGCTGCAATAACAGAATGAGGCAAGGCATGACATTAGGAAGGTATTTTAGGAATTGCACGATTTGATGTCATAATTCGAAATTAATCCACTGCTGGACATAGGTTTCCCCTAAGCGTCCGCACACTCGACCGGCCCTATGCTTTTCGCAACCAGCTGACGCCTGATACTTTAACCAGGATAATCCAACCCTGGTTAAAGCGTCGGGAGTCAGCTTCAGCTTGGGCAGCTGGGAGGCCTTTCAACACTGTCTATCCTTATCTACACGGTTTGGCAACCGCGGGTCGAAAGGTTCTAGAGTGGCCTCTAGAACCTTTCAACCCCATCCATTCTGCGAGGAATTTGCCCTGCCCACTGCAACTTAAATTTGACAATTTTTCTGGCTATTTCATGTGAAGAGTCTAAAGACCAATAATAATTTTGGGGTTTCTTATTGACAGTCTCCTTTTAAAATGTCCTGTATTAGTACAAATACAACCTTCCCGTTACTGTCCAATACTTCTGCCAGTGAATCATATTCATTGGGCAAATTATTTAAAACAAAACAGAAACACACTGTCTATTTCGCAAACACTTCACTGGTAAACCCATATAAATAGACCAGCATTAAACTAGATAGATAAGCGATGTCCTTCACATCAAATGCAGTAGACATCTGGGCACTAAACATTGCAGTGATCACAGATTCACATGCACTTGTTATTGTCATTCGATAGTTTTATGACAGCACCTATTGATAAAGAGCTAGTTCAGTTTGTGTATCTGTTCATGAGTCATAGTGCAAAGTGTATTAGAAATAATTTGAATTTAGAATTGAATGAGATTTTGTTTTCTGTGTAGTCGAGTTTGCTAAAAGTATCTGGAATTTTTAAAAGACGTCAAAATTTTTTTAGGGAATTATTTATAGGTCGGGCAAGAAAACTTTATTTTCAGATCCACTTATTTTTTTTTTTATCTCTCAAGGAACATATAGGGCATCTAAACTGAACCTAACACTTATGCTAAAGAGGTAAAATGTTTTGCTTGTTTGTAGGAAGTAAACTTTAGAAGTACCTACCAATACGATCAAAAAATATATATTTGACTGGTCGAAAGCTACACTATCTTTGAGTGGCATCTAATGCCACTTTTTATACCAAAAAATAGCCGGAGGGATAGGTCACGGAAGCAAAGTCAAGGGAAAAAGTTAGTCATGCAGTATATTAACACGTTGGGCGAATGGGCTTACAATGATCTAGATCCTTTAGATTATCGCCTTTCAAAATGCCGGAAACCTAAACCCAAAAATGCTGAATGTAAAATTTATAAAGCAGGCTTTGCATTACACAAACCGCTTTTAAAACTACTAAACAAAATCAACAAAGTATCACAGTACTCTATTATGTAACTGATCTACTAATCCCTTTAGAAATAACAAATGCTTGAGCAAACTTCCCTTCAATAACAAGGGCTTATACAAAGAAGTAACAAAGGGCACATGAACCCTTTTACTTTTGAGATGAATTGTATACTTTTATTGAAGTTCAGTCGACAGTTTAATAAAGATGTATAGAAAGTTTTGGAGTTATTGTAAACCAGTTTAAAGACCTTATTATGGAAGTTGATACTTGAGTCGACGATGGAGTTGTTTATCTTTTAGGGAGATTGGTTAATTATATTATGAGCTTCTCAATGGCTGCCCCTTCATAGTATTCTGGCGGTCGTAAGACTTAATTAAATATTTAGTAATACATAAGATTTATAAGACATAAGTGTCAAAAAGTTAAGTCAACATTTTGAAGACAAATAAATGTTGAAATTGATACCTTACTGTATACAATACCAGAGTTTCAGGACCATTTGTTTTTGTATAATTTGTTTTTGTGCCAAATAAATTTAATTTAATTAAAAAAAAAAAAAAAAATCAGTGATAAATACTAACAGGAGCATTGGTGGCCCTGTGGATTGGAAACAGTTCAGCGCTTTTCTTTATGTACTTGTAACTACATACGTTCATCACTACTGTTCTCAAAATGGCGATGAAAAACAATGTGAGGAACCTGGCATGTCACAGAACCAAAAATTCGAAGACAATCACGAAACCGTATGGGTATGTTTGGTGTATTACGGTGCGCGCTCTCTCTCTCTCTCTTAACTAAAGGGCCTGTATTCCAACAGGAGAAATATTCATCATCATCATCATCATCACCGTCCTGCCCATATCCTAATTAATTTGAGGTCAGCAAAACATCTTTTGTCTGCAGTATTCAGATAACATCATCAGCCTATTAATGTTCCCACTGCTGGAACACAGGCCTCCTTTCTGTGAGAGGGTATGGGCCGTAATCAACCACGCGGGCCCAGTGCGGGTTGGTGGATGTCACATGTCTTCGAATGTTTGATTCTAGGAGATGCCGGTTTCCTCACGATGTTTTCCTTCACCGTTTTGAGAGCAGTGGTGATGAAATAATTTATACAAAGTAAAGCGCCCACCTGGGCTCGAACCCACGACCTACAGCTTGTAAGTCGCGGCCGATACCACTGGGCCACCACTGCTCTACAGTATTAACATTCAAGATTATGGCTAAGCACTAACCAAGTATTTTTCTTTTTCTTTGTCTATATCGTCTCACGCTTAGAAAATATAGACAGTGTAGGTATTATAATTATGCTAAGACACACTCAGGTTCACTAGCCAATATTAGAACACAAAGTAGATGCATGCATCGAACATGACACAAAGTAGACGAAACGAGCAAAACACGACTAATCCTATGTAAATAACGAAAAATATTGTAGTTGCTAGTACTAATACTTTCATTATAAATAACGGAAATAAGTCTAGAAAACGACAATTTAGGAACAAGTTCTTAATGCACCAATATGCATAGGACATAGAACCAAGGCTATGTAGCAAGCGGAGCGATAAATTTTACTTGGCAATGCATGACTGAAAAACAAATGCTCCGTTAGATTTTTGGTCCTTGCATACGCTAAGATTTATTTCTATATTCCTAACATAATTATTAATCAGTATATCCACGTTTTAAAGGATAGTTTACATGTTAGTAAATACCCTCCAATTCACCCCTTTAGGCCCTTAAATTGGATTTCTGCTCCAGCATTTAAAGCTCGATACTTGATACGAAAATTAATTGTTTCTTCATATTTCTGAACGTAATTAAATGTAAACTAATATTATAAAGAGGTTAAAATTGTTTGTTTGCATGTCATCTCTAGAAATACATTATATATTATGTTACTGACAAAAAGTCACACTATCGTTGAGTGCAATAGACAGCTTATTAGGAGGTGGCCTGTAAATCAGCGTAGACCAGCATTGTTTGTTAGCATGTTGCTTTACTGCACACTGTTCAACATTTGCTGAGCCCGCTCATTTTGCCACACTGGAAAAATATTGTTCTTCATAATAAAAAATGATCAAAAAATCAAAAATACCCGACTGCATGAAAAGCGAACTAAAAAGACGTAAACAAGAAGAAAATCATGCTGTGCAGTCGGAGGTATACGTATCCTCCGACTGCACAGCATGATTTTCAAGCAGTCTTTTAGTTCGCTTTTCAAGCAGTCGGGTTTTTTGATTTTTAGAATAAACTTTTTTTACTTATTACTTTGCAGTTAATTTTTTTTCGATTTTGTTGCATTTAAACATATAAATGTTATATATTTTTAAAATCACCTCTTAAAACCTTTTATTTTGATATCCCACACGATGAGAAGAAAAAAAATTAGGCCCCACAATATGGCGCCCAAAAGCTGCTATTTTTCTATTTTCCAATTTTAATGTAACAAGTGACACTTATAGGGTTATGACGAATCGATTGACCATCAAAATCGGCCAACGCGTTTGGTCTCTAGAACGCCACATAGGAACATACATACCCTCCTTCGGCAGTTGGGTAAAAAAACAAGTTTGAAAATTGATACAAAAGCTGAAAGAAAACTCGCTCTCAACACGACCTCGTACCCAATGACAGACAATTTGTATTCTGCATAATTTCACCTCAATCCACACTAACCGCACCATAAGGGAAATCTGAGATTATAACCTCAAATAACCACTTATAAGCAGTTGCAAGTAAACATTTTTTGGAGGAAGCAGATGGCGAATGAAGTGTGGGCTGATGTTGAGGCTGGTTCTCTGTGAAATGGATTCGACGCCAAATAAAGGTTTTTATTTAATTGCAGTAATTATTTTGAGGTAATTTGCTCTTAAGTGGAAGTGTCTTGAATCCAGATATAATGAGGCAATTTGCCGAAATGGTTGTGTCTTGATTCCGGATTAAATTACAACCATTTACCGATACACAGATTGATCTATTTACTGTTAAAAGCTGCCTTAGTCAGATGCGGCGCGATAAATCAATGATGCGACAACGACGCCTCGACCGTTTTTCTTAAAAATTGCTCCACAGACAGACTTTTTTATGAAAACGCGTCGTCACATCATTGTCGCATTGTCACATCGCACCTGACTATTGTTTTTCTTTAGATATGATCCAAATTAAACAAGCTTATCACTTTGTCAAATTTTTGCAATACTGGAAAATAAAGTTACCGATAAAAAATTTATAAGTAGAGCAATGCCTACTGCAAAATAATTATCCAGAAAAAATAACTAAAACATCCAAAAAAACTTATCTTAATTTAAATACCCAACAACAAGTAATTACGTATCGCGACCCGCCACTCCATCGCACACAATCAAAACTCGAAGGACCAAAAAATGCGATAGGACCAAAAAAAGTGATGACGATCAAGCCCCCATAATTTTTACAAGCCATGCGTCGTATGGGAAAATCTTGCGTCTCACTCCCACAGTAGGCGGGGTCTCGTAAGCATTTAATCACATACATACATTATAATTACTGGGTGATGTTCTTACCTGCATGATTAAGGATACGCGTCAACATTTCCAGTTTTTGGGTTCTTTTTTTTACTGATTTATACTAATTGTTTCCTTGGTGAGACTGGGGTTTAAGTATGGGTCCAAGATGTGAGTTACGTGAAGGAACTGATGTGTTTATAATAGTATCTTAGTATATTTTTTATTTCACTATTATTATATTATTTTAGTTCTATAATTCCAGATTATTTTTATAGAATGTCATTTTAACTCACCAACCCAATTTAACTTTACTTTACCACTTTAATTTGAACTTTGCTTAGAAAAGTAAGTGCATTATACCAATAATTTAAAACTAATTCCATCTCCGTAAGAAACATTTGCTCAGATTCAATTAAACATGATGAACATTGTCCTTTAAGGGTAAGTTTCACATTCTTATGGAACGCTAACTGAATACAACGATGTTATGGCAAAGTTCGATCTTAGAATCCAGTCCTTAAATCTTTTTGGTCATTTCAGAATCCGAAGACCTCTCTGTCCCATAAAGTCATTTTAAAACAAGCCGATATATATATCTTCGTAAGCCTTTGGCATCCTGTCGGCAATAATTAAACTAAATTACAATACACATTATCCCTGAAAACAGCAAAATCAAACAAAAGTAAAATTGAAACACGACAGCGAATTTAGATGGCTGAAGAAAACAAAAGACAACGCTATCGAATCCCGCCAGTTCGTTTAATTATAGGTTAAATATAAACCCTGTATTAGAGATGTACGGAAACCTTAACTCTGCGTTCGCTAGTGCGGAACTTTCGCAAGGAATTGTGTCTCCACATTCGCCTCCGTCAGCTGGCTAAAAGCGAAGACCCTTGGTCGAGATATTAGTCCATGTTTCTACCTTGTAAGTCCATGTTTCGAGTCTTAGCTCCCATAATTCCGTTACACTGCCATTACCAGGGTAAGGATCAAGTGGTTACTTCGAGGCTAGCTTGTTCCATCGTCATCGATACCCCGTCGGATAGGCCATTCAAAAATATTACGGGTCTGTGAAAACCATTCTTCGATTCAGGGATCCATTTGCATTAGTAATGTTAACTATTTATTTTGGTGAATGTAGTTGTTCATACGGAACCCTCTGTGCGCGAGTCAGACTCGCACTTGGCCGGTTTCTTTTTAAACTGCAATCAATCAACATGGCTTCTAGATTACCAATTTGACTATTTTATTTCTTAAAATTTTCGATCATGAATATCTTTATACAAATTTTAATAATAAAGAATATTTCTACATTTTTCCATCTCCATCTCCGCTAACAATGGCCTTTGTTATAACATCACTACTCAGTATTAACAAGAGATTATCGAAGCGGGTTTGCGCCAACGCCGGGATGTTTTCTTGCCTTATCTGTCCTATTATAAATCTGTGGTTGAGCTTGTTACATTGTTTATGAACTAAGTTAATTAGCTGTTGAAAATATTGAGGAATATTTTGTGTTGTGTCGATTTTTGATGGCGTTGGCATTTCGTTCTTGTGGGATAATTTGGGATTTCGTGTTAGACTCTTAGGACCATATTTTACAACTTAGTCATTTTTGAAACTTGGTACGTAGTTTTGTTAATTCTTGGTTAGTTTTAGTGTCCGAGCACATTTATGTGGGTCTTATTGTGATTTTTGTTTTTGACAAATCTTTTGACAGTCAAATATAAGACAATTAAGGATTTTAGCAAAATATTAAGTCATGCATCTGAAAAAATGCCTGCGTTTTAGAAAGGTGTTACTGGTACAATTTACTATATCTTATACACAGTAGAATAAATTGCATGCGACGTTCTATCTCTCGACTGTCTTCAAAAGTCGATAGAAATAGAAAACATACTAGAATATTTATGAGTAGCAGTGAAAAGCGTAATTTTACAATTAACACTGCGTTTGCCGAGCGGCTGCGACTGCCTGTTGACGCGCGATAACCCGCCACTGCCGCTCAAATGCACCATTCTTATAATTAGGGTTGTACCGAAAATGTAGGATTATTTCTCTATGATATTTGGCTGGCATTTTTTTACAATAATTAGTGTATTATGTAATGAATTAATAAAAAGGCTCGCGCTTTATTATTTATTATCTCATCAACTAATATTAAGAGATGATGTGGCCGACAATGCATGCCTTTACCTGCAGTAATTTTGCTTGCTTTCTCATTCAACCAAATTCAAAATGATGTAAGTTTTTAAATTAAAGGTCTTACAATTTTGTTTTTAGACAAAATAAGTAATTTTTATGTAGAGCACTTCCGTTTTTTTACAAACATTTTTGTTTTAGACTTGAAATTCTCTAAAATAATTGGTAGTCAGTAAAGATGTACTTATTTTCATGTGCAGTTGTTTATTCTTTTAGAATATCAAGTAACTCAATAACTTCTAACCTCTTCACTTATGCCCGTACAAACCGCCACAACAAAATAATGAAAGTATATTCTGAAAATCCTCACATCCCTATTTTCTAACATTCAACACTTCGAGCGTCTGCAGTTGCCTCAATAACTGTTTCTTTGTGTCCTCAGAATTTATACAGCATTGTCGCGAATCCACATTCTTCATAATAATATACTTACTTATTTACTAGCAAGTGTAAAATAGCTCGAGCAATTGAGAGAAATTTTACTTTCACTGATAGTGGAAGATTAAATAGTTCTATTATTTATAAATAAACAACGTTGAATGAAAATGATGTTGAATGATAAGAGCAGTGGTGGCCCAGTGGTATTGGCTGCGACTTACAAATTGTAGGTCGTGGGTTCGAACCCAGGCAGGTGCTTTACTTGTGTAAATTATTCCATCACCACTGCTCTCAAAAACGGTGAAGGAAAACATCGTGAGGAAACCGGCATGTCCTAGAACCAAAATTCGAAGACATGTGACATCCACCAACCCGCACTGGGCCCGCGTGGTGGATTACGGCCCATTCCCTCTCACAGAGAGGAGGCCTGTGTCTCAACAGTGGGAACTTTAATAGGCTGATGATGTGATGTGATGTGAATGAAAATGTTTCTTTTTATTGTATTTATTCATAAAATATTTTTGTGCCACTAAAAAATATAAATTTGTAAAATAAAATATTTACTATCAACACATATTTTAAGGGCTAAAGACTCGTCGACTGCATTACTTTTTTCCTGTTTACAGTTGCAGAGGTCTTTTATTAAAAAAATTACTTCACTTTTAAATATAATTTCTTTTTTATCAGGGTTCGGCTTCGTGGACATATTTTGTTTGTTTAAGAGGGGAAATAAGAGAAAGTCATTTGAAATTACTATCAGTATATCAACCTATCACTACCTTATTAAATGCCTTTACCACAAAGCATGTGCTTGTACAACAAGCTCACTATCCACCATACCTAAATAAAACAGGCATTTTAAAACTCATAACAAACTTATTATGTTCTAACCATTAAAACCGACCAAGCCCGGTCCAATCTAGATGTTATCAAAACTTATAAGGGTATCCTAGGCATGCATAAGGATGGCTACATTAAAAGATAATGAATACAAACTCATATAACTTTGCATAATAATTGCTAAAGTGTGTGGTCCTTCTGTACGCGGCATTCAGATATATCTGGGAATGTCCCCAGAAGACTGGCAGCATTGCTACGTTGAATGGCACATGCTGATTCTTTGCGCAAAGAACGAGCCAGGAGTTTTTAACGTACTCACTCGTGATAACGTGAACGATCTCTTATGTCAAAATGTATACAAAAAAAGAGGTTTCTCCTTACCGTCACCAGACGGCGCTTATCCAGTTTCAATACAAATTGATGTTTACGTTAACGCCATTGAGCGTGAATAAAAACTCGCACTTAGTACTTCGACGCCTAGGTGTACCTTCTTCTTTCCTATATGTAAGTAGTTAGGTTTAGTGGTTTAGATTTTAAGTATAAACATCTTTTGTCAATTAGAAATATAGTAACATAAAAAACAGGCATTTAACGAATAACGTTATAAATCAAAACGATCAAAAAATGTCTTCGAATTAACTAACTTAACTAAGATCTTAATATACATGATCAAAATAATACTAGTGAAGAATAATACATATATAGGTAATTTATCTCTGTCATATTAAACGAGTTAACAGCGAATACACACTATCCGGAGCAGTCGTAGCGTAAGAAATTATTATTTTATTTTCATATTTCAATAAACTTAATAAAGATGTTAACAGGTGTTTTATTGAAGTGCTGACATAAGTTTCATACTTTTGTTTATGTTGCAAGATTGTTTTGTGAAGTGTACAGTACAGGATTTAAAACTAAACTAATATTATAAAGAGAGGTAAAATTGTCTGTTTGTCGGAGGTCATCTCGGAAAGTGCTTGATTGCATTACGTAAATTCTTTCACAGATACAATCACAAAGCTTCACTATGTTTGAGAGTCATAGATCTACACACATAATGAACAAAAAGGGTTTCAGTGAAATATATAAGTCGCGTGAAAAAATCTAGTCGGCAATAATTATATGGATTGACTAGCTGACCCGGCAAACTTTGTTTTGCCATAAAAACTCCAAACATTCACCTACCCTACACCTACCCTACACCTACCCTACACCTACCCTACACCTACCCTACCATATTTTTTTTTTTTTTTAGGATGAAAAATATATGTTGGCCGATTCTCATAGATACCGGATAAGCACAAAAAAATTCATCAAAATCGGTCAAGCCGTTTCGGAGGAGTATGGCAACGAAAACGGTGACACGAGAATTTTATATATTAGATTGTTATTTTAATTTTGATTTTAACGGTATTTTGATTTTAATTGTAACTTTAATTTTTGTTTTAATTGTATTTTGATTTTTGTTTTAACTTTGATTTTGATTTGATATAATGTGATCTTGATTTCGATTTTAATCTAGAGTTTGGTCGACAGCATAATCATGTGCGCCTGCTTGAAATTGGATGAGTATAAGAACTCATCTAATTGCAAGTAAGCCCCCAATATAATTCACCCAATGTCAATCGGCAAATAAGTAATGCATGATGTGCTTATCTGTAAGAAATTGATACACTAGTCTATTGGATGTAACTTATATCTTTGTATGTGTATTCAATTGTTGGTGAGCAAAATAAATAAAATAAAATAATTATAAAAATAGCATACAAAGTAACGAATAATATTACTGAAATAGCATTATTTTATGAATAGCTTTTTCATACCATTTAAAGATCGTCACAAAGAACAAAACATCGTTTCTTCAGTACAATGTGTTCATATAAGGCAAGCAATTAAATACTAAAATAATACGTCAACTTAGGAATGTTTTTGCTAGCAACAAGCCAACAACCAGAGACTAGAACATTTCTCAGGAAAGCTAAAGAAGTCACATAATAGTCTGACCACTTGGAAAATGAATACTTATGCAAATGACGTAAACGAATGCCCGGCTCAATGTTGCAAGACTAAAAATAAATGTGAGTGTGTCTATTAGAAAAATATAATCGTAAAATTGTATGGAAGGACTTGTTAAAAGCTTAGGTGGAGTTGGACTAGTAATTTTGTAGATAAGCATATGTTTATCTACACTCACAACGTAATGTTCTAAATATGAATCCAAAAAATATTGTATAAACACGTGCTTTATATTCGTGGTCTTCGTGGATAGGTAAAATAAAATAAAACATTACAGTGCAACATTTTCCTTCGATTTTTAAACAACTGCATCATAAAATAACTTTTTTATTTTTATAGCACACTTTTACTTTTTAATTTATTGGCGGTTATGGGCTCATTGAAGTAATGAAATTGTCTAAGGAGGCGCGCGCTGCGCAGTCATGCGCAATGAGAATCTAAATTGCCTGCGATACCACATTTTTTTTTCCGTTTCCACTTTTGTTTTATTTCAACTATATGAGTGAAGATAAAATAGTGTATGCAACGGCATATAATTAGGTATTAAAACACTCGCGTGTTATTATTATCACATTCGGCTTCACCTCATGTGATAAACCCACGCTCGTGTTTTAATAACCCCTATTATATGAACATTGCATAAACTACTATTATTTGTTTGTTAGTTGTATTTTAAAATGGATGATAATATCTATACCTATGATACAATACAATAAAAACATGTATAAGAAAAAAACTTTCAAGTATTCTTAAGGAATCAAAGGAAGTATTCTTATGGGTTCGTTGGAAGGCCTCCCTCTAGATGGACTGATGACTTGGGGAATGCGCTAGATGCTTGACGCACAGGACCTATTGATATGGTGACACTTACGGGAGCCTTATGTCTAGCAGTGGATGTCTTTCGGCTGAAATGATGATGATGATTCTTATGGGAAGAATAAGAAAATATATCTGCAATTAACGTTACTATTCATGTTATTGCAAAACGTAATCAAAAGCAGTACAAGTTTAATAAGTTTTTTTTCAACTAGGCGATAAAAATCATCTACGATAGTCATACAACCAACAACAAAAAAAAATAAACCCTCTACCCTCGACTACAACACACAAAAAAAAAAATTTGTAACCATAAAAAAACAAATTCGCATATACCACACACAGCCAACGGCGCAACGCACATTCACACGGCGAGTCCGAACCCTCTCTTTCAGAACCCGTTGTATCTCATAAAACTTTAATTTAAATATTATCAGCCTCCACGACGAGTCACTTAAGCCTTAATACACATATATACTGCACATAACGGGGTACCACTGCGGATTGAGAATAGTGCCTTCAATAAGTATCGAATATCAATGATATCGATATCAATTTGATGTGAAGGTTTTGAACAGTAGCTCTGTAAGGGCAGCTTAGAGAAGATTACAATCTTGAATGGGTTTTAAAATCAGTTGCAACATCATTATCAGTCTATAACAGTTACAAAAAAGTTTATAAAAATGCTGGCTTGAAGATAAAATGAAATGAAAAAAAAAAACAGAATAAATGAAGTTCGAGTTTAGAACGCAGTACAACGATTAACATTTTATTCTCAGCTCCGTGCGAATACGATATGCAACTCACTGTACCATATCATCCCGGATTTTACTTAATTGTCATAATTTTCAAAATAACTTGGTATAAGGTCCATCAAAGCCTCATTCTGGTTTCAATTCAAAATGTATCGTCAACACCGACCAAATTTCGATATCGTCCCGATAATTTCGGACTCAAGGTTACACTTGTCGAAAATTCTTCCATACAAACGTAGTCTAGGGATTATTCCACCGTTCAAAATAAAAAGTGATATCAATTTGTCTCATCATTATCTAGCCCTGTATGGAAGCAAAGAAGTAAAAAAAATATATTTGAAAGTTATGAGCGTCGAAAGTTCCACATTTCGACACTAATTTTAACGCATTTTCGGCCGCGAATAAATACCATAAGAAGACGGTAAATTGCAAAAATGCCTCCATACAGGGATAGATTAGTAGTTCAACAATAAAAATAATTTTATTTTGAACAGATAGATTTAGACGTTTTTCATGATATCTAAACTGCCAAAGGTCTTTTTATAAAATTTCACGCGCTCGGTTTCGTCCTAAATCATTATCCATTTCGCTACAAATTTGCAAAAGTGTGTATTCGTACGCGAACTAGCTTCCTACTGCTCATCACAGCATCTATCTCTTCCGCACGTATTGTCGGTTGATATAAAATGCATTTTAACCCCGCGCACAAAATAGTTCGTGCCGTCGACTAGTGTACCCTTAAGGACCAAAACAACAGTTACTTGAAAATTTCCCTTATCGGAGCCTAAAAATGCGACACTTATCTTTTAATTACATGTACGGTCCCAAAAGCTACCAATGTAATTGACACCAGGTAGCCTCGATGTTTAAAAAGCACTAACATTGAACGGATACGCTCCTACATAATAAATATCGTATTAAAACCTTATATACGAGGCCGTAAAGACCACCTGTGTCTTAAATGCGCTGTTGATTTTATGATTTTGTTTGTAAATTATGGTTGTACTCGTACTTTATAATTTTATCCTTAATGTGGATGATAACATCGGCTTATATATCGAACTACATTAACTTCCTTTAAAAAGCCAACAAATGTTGCGATGAAAGGATAATGGTAACTGCCATCTTCGCCCTTGGTACGAAATTATGTCTGATAAAATACAAAGCGAAAAAACTTTTCACAAATAATAAACCGACTTCAAAAGCAAGACACTAAAAACTTTTTAGCAAAAAAAAATACAACCGACTTCCAAATAAAAACACGACAAAGTGAAAAATAACTTCAATTTCGGAGTCGGTGTCAACAAACGAAAACAGGAACACTGACTTCCGAAATTGAAGTTATTTTTCACTTTGTCGTGTTTTTATTTGGAAGTCGGTTGTATTTTTTTTTGCTAAAAAGTTTTTAGTGTCTTGCTTTTGAAGTCGGTTTATTATTTGTGAAAAGTTTTTTCGTATTATTTTGTAAAATTGTATTTTTACCCCTATTCCTTAAGGGCAGAGCGTACCAGTGTGATGTTATGTTATGAAATGGTGTAAACAATAAATACACATACGATTTCAGCTACCCCAAAAGATTTGCCGTCATTTAGATTAGATTTCTGATGTACATCTCCGAAGTTCTTAATCAGATCTTGATAAAATTTAAATGGGAGGACCAACCATCACATGACTAGCACCAGCTAGTCAGCAAATTGGTTCTTCTAGTAAAAAGTTCTGAGGTAACATGCAAAAAAAAAACTGTCGAATTGATAACCTTCTCCTTTTTGGGTAGTCGGTTAAAAATAGAACATTTCGTAGTAGAAATCTAAGCCAACCAGTGCAAGACTATAAGTGCACTGAATGTGCTAATCGTGTATTTATTAATAATAATATAATAATAATAAAAAATATTTATTTATCTCGACATCAAAATACAGTGACTATCATAATACGTAACCTTGTATGGAGAAGGGTGTCTGAGATAGGTAAGGCCCTGTGTTACAGATCACCCATTTTACATAAACCATGAAAAAATTTGTGTGTACACAATACTAGTACTCTTTACAAAATTGAAATTTAAGTTTAAAGTACAATTAAATATAATTTAAAGAATATTAAAATCAAAGACCATTAAAATCAAAGAGAAATTAAATATAAAAATATATATGACACAACTTGTGACTGCACCCACGACCTTAATATAAAAATATCTGATGGAGACACAGACACAGACTACAGAGATGCATCTATAGTAATTAGTAACACTTGGAATGACCCTAAGCTAATCGTCATTTTCATCAAAAGCCTACAGCAGTCCACTACTGAACATAGGCAAGAGTAGAACCTAAATAAAAGATAAAGATACAGTTTGTTTGTCATCGATGAGCTAAGAAGAGGAAGATATAAATTTAATAAAACAAAAATGCACACACTATAAGCTAAATTCCTTTAAAGCAACTAAATTCTTATAACCAACTAAAATAAACTAAAGAAAGAATTTCAACCAATCCGAAGAAATCAAAGAATGCAAATGATATTAAAGATGCAATCCGATGCAAAAATAGTAAACTTCAAGAGTAACAGAATTTCTAATCTAACTTTAGACTAGCTAGAGTGAGCATTAACATTTTTGCGATAGATGCAAGTTCTTTAAGTGCGCCGGTGGAATTCCATCTAGCCCTGGATACAGCGTGCGCAAAGATATGTGTAAAGCGAGTTCCAAGGAATACCATTAAAAATACGGACGCAGAATCAAAAAAATATAAGCGTAGTAAGAAACTCTCAAAACTATTTGTATTTTTGCTGATGATTAAAAAATATAACTGCCTATATGTACGTAAATTTGAAATGGTTAGAAAGAGGACAACTACTGAGAAGACGACTCCCTAATAGAGATTATATGAGAAATCCGTAAAAATTCGGATTTGAGCAAAATAATGATGATGACATCGAACATATAAAGAAATATCAGAGGTATTAAATATAATTCAAGCGAAATAATAAAAAATCGTCAAATGATAACCTCCTGCTTTATGGAAACGTTTAAAATGCCGCAATAGTCACAGCAAAATTATCAATATTAATGTATCCCTACAGAGGGTCCAAAAGGTTTGCATTCAAGAGTGAATAGGTTTCTTCTAGGCAAACGTGCTTCACCGTAGACCACGTCATCACTTAACATCAGGCAAGATAGTAGTCAAACGCGAGCCTATAGATTATAAAAAAAAATACAAAATCACAATAAAATACCTACGATTCATATTAATGAGAAAGATCAAAGCTCCTACATAGATTTATCACTTACCAATAATTTCAAAAAGTTATATAGTAAAATTACAATATTAATAGCTTGTCGTAAATGTACATCATCATTATCAATGTACATGTTATTAATTTCTCTACTAATTACACTCTAGATGTTTCTCGTAGATAATTAAATTGTTCGATGCAATCGGCAACAGTTGGTAATTTGTGTGGTGCATTTTATAAGCGTACAAGGTGTCCCGGCGAACTTCGTACCACCTCAAACAAATGCATGGTGTAACAAATGTTAAGGTAGTTGTGGGATAGCCAACGGTAGCGAAAGTGCGAGACAAAAAGTACTCTAACGTAATCATGTCTAAAGACATCATTTCGTAAAAAAAATCCAAAAACCCTACATATTCGCGAGCTGTCTGACTAAAACCAGATGTATCCTCCGACTGCACAGCATGCTTTTTTCCTTGTTTACCTCTTTTTAGTTCGCTTTTCAATCAGTCGGGTTTTTGATATTTTAATGTTTTTTTTTATTTATAACTTTTTCGATTTGGGTACATTTAAACATACAAGTGTTATATATTTTTGAAATCACATCTTAAAACCTTTTACTTTGATACCCTATACGATGGCTAAGGAAGAATAAAAAAAAATGGGCCTTTACAATATGGCGCCCAAAAGCCGCCATTTTCCTATTTTCCAATTTTAATGTAGCCAGTGACATTTGCAGGGTTAAGATGAATCGACTGACGTAAGAACTATCAAAATCGGCCAACGCATTTGGTGTCTAGAACGTCACATAGGAACAAACATACATATATACATAGACCGATAAACACATTACTCTCCTTCGGCAGTCGGGTAAAAAACATGCCTGCTTAACCAATTTATCTTCGTCATCTAAATTACTACTAACTTTAAATGTGTTTAGCTAAATAAAAGTTTATCACCTGACTAACGTATTAAGTACCTCAAACAAAACCAACAATAAAATGTAATGTCCTCATATTTCACCCCATCACCAATCAGGTGGTCTAATCCATCCTCATTTAAACAATTTAAAAAAATACAAACTCCTTCATCCGCATACCACCTCTTAATTGCACCACAGCACCTAAGCTGCAGCTAAATTAAGTATTAAAATTCACAACAGACCGAACGCTAATAGTGGATGTCCAGTAAATTGTGAATACCGATGTTATCACTTTAATAACTTCTTTGGTAGCAAGATCTCGAGAAAAACAACACAAAAACATGATGGAAAGGAAATTCTTGGACATTACGGTCTTGGGAACGGGTCGGGGACATTATTCATGTTTGTTAAGTGTTAATGGGCCTTTGGGTTTACAAAAAAAGGTAGTAAATATATCAGGTGAGGGATTTTTGATGATTTTTGAACGTTGAAGAACATGTTGGGTAATTGTGTGATTTTATCTAATTAAGACTTAAGGAAATAATAAATAAATACTGAATAATTGATTACCTTTATTCAATTTCTTTTCTTATTGTTTACATTTTTAAATATTTCATAAATTAAATTACGAAACAAAAACATTTAAAAATATAAAAAATAGAAGCCCACCGGTATCGGGAACAGGGTCCAAGCTACCGGCGGTCAGGGCTCCAGAGAGAGGAACCTCCTAATAATTACTAATTATTACCTTTATTATTATAAGTGTGAGGTTCTTCTGCGGAGCAAAGTCCTCCCTAATCTCCTTCTACATCTCTTTATCTAGGACTACTGAAAACTACTTATCAAAGGATATCAGCATACGGCCATCTTTGTCTTGGCCTGCAGTAATGTCACCTGCTATGTAGGACATTGGGTCGTGAGCTTAATATTAAAATCGCAGAAGAAATATTTTAAAAAATCCTTAAAAAAAAAAACAAAAAAATATAAATAAATAAATTATAAATAAAAAACAATAAATTATAACATAACCAAAGAGTTTGCCTTAGTCTAATTAAAAACATGAAAAACAAAAAGATACTATAAAAGCGAGGATTTAAATAAAATACCTGTGTGACTCACTTCCTTTATTAAATACGAAATGACGAATATAATCAAAAATAAAATTTATAAGGGACAAAAAACAGAACGGGTTAAGTGGCTAAGCCAAAGCAATAAAAACCTAATAACGAAACATGAAAAATAAATTAATACAAATTCAAGGAACACAATCAAAACACATAAATCGTGTAAAATTATTATCGAGAAAAAAGACGTTGGCCCAACTGTTGACAACCACTGACATCATTTAAAATTAATGGCGGTCGTAAGTTAGTTGGCTACCAGAGTCAGGGGTGGTCCACCTTTTACACTTTTGGGTAAAAAAAAACTATTTTGTAAAAAAGTTGTCCTTTCGTGTGGGTTCCGTAAATGTCACTCTTGAATTGAGAGATACAAATGATATTACTTTGTCAAATCTTGATGTTAACAAAACGATCTTGACATTTAAATATAGTGAGGTAACGTACATGATTTAAATACTTTACTGTTTTCATTTTTACCAAAAAATTGGATTAAGGGCCGAAATTCGTGTCAATAGCACAATATTAATCAAGAAGATTTAGTTCTGTAAACTGATTAGGCACCTACTTAGATTCCGTATTATCAAACTACTACGGTTAAACTGTCCTTATTTGGGTTTTGGTCTAGCTGTATTCCAAATTTCATCCAAATCGGTTCCACCGTTGAGATGTGATTTATTCAAAACATTAAAACGTACAGACTATCTCAATTATAATATTGGGCGCATCGTTGGCTCAGTGGTTGAGTGATTGACTGCTGCGCTGCGTGTCACGGGTTCGATTCCCGCACGGCTTGAAAAATATATTTAAACTTACAAAAGCTTACAAGCACCCCAAAAATACTTATTTCAGAACAGATCTCCAAATAAGGCAGAGATAAGATTAGTTTTGAATGCTCCAAATACCTTACCGTGTGAAATATTTGTGTCATTAACTCCAACGATGCCACTTATTTATTGATTTGTATTTAGATAACATTTATTTTTGTATGTTAATTACAATTTATTGGTTAAATGCCTTGACTTTGCTTAAATAATACCTGGCTTTGATTCTAAGTCGGATCAAAACGGTATTAGGTTCTTCCATCTAGCATCTTGCAGAAGCTGCCCGAATTTTGGAATGGGCAAAAATTTAGCCCATTTTTATGAACGAGCTTATATTTAGTAAGCCTATTATAAGCTTTTATTTAGTTTCACCTATTTCGTGTATGTAATCAAAGCTTGCAAGTTGACCCACGCAAACACGTTGGTATCTCGTTGCAATGCAATTTTAACGGACTTTCCAAAAAGAAAAGGTTCTATGTTCGACTTAAGGTTTTTTTTTATTTTTGTGTTTGTAAACCGATTTAAAAAATTATTATGTTCGTTTGAAAGAGTATGTTCCCAAATTGGTCACATTTTACTTTGTTGAAGATCTGATGAAGAACTTCGGAGATATAGAACAGAACTCTTCAATAAATGACGGCAAATCTCTCGGGTTTGCTGCCACTGTATTTCTGTTTATTGTTTATACCATTTCATACCATAACATAATGCCAGAACGCTCTAAAGGGGTACGCAAATGTGTACAGTTCATCTTGGTACACTCTCATTTCATCGGTTATGTTCATGTTTCATGATATTCGGGTAATCTATTCTGGCATTATAGGTAGGTACCTTACTATAGAACTTGCCTATTAAGTACTACAACAACAAAAATTAACAATAAATGTTTGTACCAAAAAATACAACCGACTTCCAAAAAAAAATACTACAAAGTGAATAATAACTTCTTTTTCGGAAGTCGGTGCCTTTGGTAGGTACTATTTTTTTTCGATTTGGGCACTGACTTCCAAAAAGAGTAGTACCTAGTTGCAACTAATAAAGTATTTAATATTAATAAAAAAACTTGATTTTATACCCCTATATTATGATATACAAATAAAACTGACGAAATGTGCAGGTTCTAAGACGTTTCTAAATGAATTTTTTGAAGAGAACAATGAAGAGACGTATCTAATATGTATTTCATAAGAAAAACTTCACTGAAACCCCTTTAAAACATAAGACAGTTACCACACAAACGTTAAGCTCACCAAGGTATCATCGCAACACAAATTGGTTCATCTGTTGTGGTTAACCAATAACTCATTCATAGAATAGTTTAGAAGGCTAGCGCCATACAACGAGCTAAAACGCACGCTCACATAGACACGCTTCACGTACAGCGAGTGCAAGCGCACTCGCGACCGACATTTGTTTGAGATCAACGTACGTACTACGCGTCTATGTGTGCGTGCGCCTGTTTCCACTCGTTGTATGGAACAGACCTTCTGTAATATTCTTCGATTCTATTGCGGTTACAGCAGGATAATATCAACCACTACGACAAAACAATATCCTGTTGGTTGTGTTTCTAAATAATGAGCAATCATAATTGATTTATCGTCCAACCGCAAAGCGAGGAATTTTAGTTTTGAAGTCGGCTTCAAGATTAGAAAATGAAATTGAATGTTTGCATTGTTTGCTACGGTCTCCGGCAAGACTGGCCTTAGGATTCAAAGGTGCAACATCTCAAAGAGTATGAAGTATCAATAGAACGACTGATTTTTATGACCATAAAGTTTTACAACTGAATCACTATAGGCTTTTCAGGATGGCATATGAAAGAACAAAATAATGCAAGTTTAGTGATGGTGCTGCAGTAATAATAAACTGTCGAATAAGTAGTTTTTGAGTTTCAAGCACCTTAAGGCGCCTCCCCGAGCAAAACGCCGCGCTAGTCGATTTTTGTGCAGTTTTTAAGAGCTATCTACATCTATTTTTATCTTTTATTTAAAAAGAAATATAAATTAATAAAAATACTTTAAATTTCTACATAATGTTGATTCTAAAATGGTAGTACACTTTTCTTTTTAAACTCCTTCCAACAAAACCATAAAAATGTGAAATAATTATTGATAGCATGCATCTCCTCGTAAAGTGTTCATTAATTATTTTTTATACTAACACTAATAGATAGACAATTTGTAAGTTTAATTTTTTTCAAAAGACCAATATTCGATTTTATAAAGATTTTATTCTAAAATCAGGGCGTATTCGCTACCGTAATTCATGCGCCACCAGTGCCGCTAGACCAATAGGAATGCTCATATATCATGCTGATTTTTTGGTCAGGGTACGGCCTTAAGACAAATAAGAATATAATGTCAATAGCCAGAAGTTAGACTATTAAATTAGACTTTAATTTCAGTCGTTAGAAATACAACATATTCTCTCCTCTTCCTGTCACAATATGACGTCATAGGAATTCCGCAAATATCTTCACCACACGTTATCTTTAAAACAAGACACAAGTGGAGCATTATTGAGCTGTTTTTCCTCACAATCCCGGTAGTTCTCGGTACAGCGTGAGAACATAACTGGACAGTGGACACGTCCTTAGAATGTGCTGCATCAAACGACATATTGATTTCTATAGAAATTCTTATAAGTGCTATACAATATTTCAGATTTTCGGTTATCAGACATAACTTAATGACAAACTAAAATATCAAGTTGTATTAACTTCAAAGTTGAACTACTAATCTATCCCTGTATGGAGGCCATTTTGCAATTTTCCGTCTTCATAAGGTATTTATTCGCGCCCAAAAATGCGTAAAAATTTGTGTCGAAATGTGGAACTTTCGACGCTCATAACTTACAAATATTTTCTTCTTTTAACTGTTTTGCTTCAATACAGGGCTAGATAATGATAAGACAAATTGATTTCACTTTTTATTTTTAACGTACATCGTCAAACAGTGGAATAATCCCTAGACTACGTTTGTATGGAAGAATTTTCGACTAGTGTAACCTTAACGGTAAATAAGGTAAGGTAACTCGGTATTGTTTTGGAAACGCTTTTTATAACAATGACAAACAGAGTGTGCTAAAAAATTTAAAGGATTAATTTAACATAATATTTTGAAAGTGCATACAAAAGTCACATTACACTAGCTAGCTTTGCCATCAACAGGACAGAGATCCGAGCTCCGATGATGGACACATTTTGATAATATGTTTCTTCTTGCTTCATCAAGCCCTATTCAAATCCTACGCACGTGAATATGTGTTAATTTAAAAGACACTCAATTTAATATGAGACATAACGGAAGATTTGAAATCGAACACAGTTATGTTTTACGAAAACTATCTGTTTTTAAAGAAATGTTATAATCTTATTATAATTAACACAATTTCATGTGCAACAGACCAATAAAAATTCAACAATAATTAGTAAGTTTTTAATATTAAACCTGCAAAACTGTAGCAACCCAAAAGAGCAATGTTAAAATTTTTATTCTGTAAATGTTTCAGAAGTTAAGTATTGATCTCTGAAAAAAGCATCCACCTTTTCACATACATAGGTGCTAAAAGGTAACTTCTTTCTCATCAACTTATATGAAAGAGGAGTTATATTTTACTCTTTTCTCATATCGTTGAGATAGCCTAAGTAAAGTTTACCACCAATTCGTTTGTCATACCAGCTGATTACAAGGTCTCTATACAAGGCAACATTCTATCACATTGAACACGTGAGATTTTGGCAGGGCATATCAATCCCATAATTTTTTAGACTTTTCAACAATCGTTATCGGTGACCTTGTCATTTTTCAAAACACTAATCTTTGCTGGTGTATAATTTTATTCGGCAGTAGTAATTTCAGAGTCAGAAGTAGCAAGAATCTTGCGTTTTTAACACGCTTTTATTAGCTTGGTATGTATGTATCTATGTATCTATGTATCAATGTAACAATGTATCAATGTATCAATGTAACGGAATCTTTGAACGTGATTTTCACCCACTTCAAAACGTTGGATTGATTTGAAACTTTGCACACTTATCAAGGACCGATGACAATGCAATAATTTAAACAGTTTGTCCCATTATCCTTACCAATAAAGCGTGTTTTTTAGTTTTTAGAACTACAATTTATGTTATTACAAAATATTTTGTGTTTAAAGTTCACACAGAGAAAAACACATTTATTAATTAGTATCCAGCAAGTATGAAATATACGCAACAATTAATATTGTACCGACAACGCCTCTTCCTATCGCTCATCTACAGTATTTCATGGCCACAAGTCCACAACTAACGGTCTCGAACGATGCTAGCAAAAACTAAACTTGTTAATCAAACGGTTCTTTTAAAAGTGATCTTATTTTTTTCGGTAGCTTATAAAAAGTACTTGTTGTTGTTGCTTGTATTTTTAATTATAGCCTAGTTTTAAGTGTTATTTCATTTGTGTGTGTGTGTTATTTTTATTTTTAAGGTGTAGTCCAGAGAGTCAATGAAAAGATCGGTGTTGGTGAATGAAGGCGAGCGGTAAATTGCGAGAAGTGTTATTTTATTTTGTAGCTCAATCTGAAGGCAATTGGCGTCGTCAAATTCTGGTTCGGAGACTGATGTAGTCCAGATCTCGCTAACGTAAACTGTAACTCCGCCACTCTTGTTATTTTTTTTGGAAGTGGTAGCCTTTGTATCCTGGCAGTTGGTGAATTAGAGAGTTTTCGTTTAGCCAGCATTCCGTCAGGACAATGACATCAGGTTGAAAGTCCAGTCGGCATAACGATGCTTGCAGGATGAGGAAGATTTTTTGCAAGCTCCTGATATTTAAAGTTAATACAAATAGTGTTATTTTTCACGATATGAAACTGTTTTTTTTTATCATGTTTGCAAAGACAATGATTTGAAAGAGCTGTCTTTTCGACATAGACCAAAATATGCATAGAAGTTACAGTTCATGGCTACATCATTACAACCCCATAGGACAAGATTGCATGTAGCAGAGATGAAAATGTGGAGATGGATGTGCGGAGTGACGAGAATGGATAAAGTGAGAAATGAGTATATTAGAGGAAGTTTCAAAGTGGCGCCAGTGACAGAAAAGTTGAAAGGAAAACGTTTGTTCTGGTATGGTCATGTGATGAGGAAGGGATAAAACGCATGTTACTAAAAGAGTAATGAATATAAATGTGGATGGATGGAGAGTTAGGGGACGGCCAAAGAAAAGTTGGATGTTCTGTGTGGGGAGTGATATGAAAGAAGAGGGAGTCAATGATAGTGTGACGGGGGACACGTTTTCTTCTTCCATACCGTCCGGTATGGAAGAAGAACACGTGTTACGCCGACCCCATGTAACAATGTAACATGGGACAAGGGCAGAAAGATGGTGAGGTCGATCTTCAAGGTAACGCAATGCTTGCCGAGGTCGTTTCGTGGTTTACTACCATTTACATACTGACAGAAAGCAGTTTATGCCCTTGGTCCCCGCTGTCATTTAAAAATCTTTGACAATCAGAAAATCTGACGCCAGTGTTGGCAAGAAGCAAAAATGTAGCAAAATAACGCAATCTCCGCTACTCAAGTATCGTTTAATGCAACCCCAATTGAACAAATGGAAGGAATTCTGATCAAACTTCTAAAGACCTCCTAAATTCAGCATTTTATATCCAAAAAGAATCAAATTATTTGAATCGGCATTTCCGAACCGAACTCTACGTATTTAACTTCAAAAACTTATTGTTATACTTTATTAAGGCGCCCATATTGAATAGAACGTTCCATTTCACTCCAACGTTTTAGAAGTCAAACAGAATGGTACAAACACCGCAAGTTATATGAAAAGTTTCAGTAACGTGAAACGGAACTTTTCGCAGACCAATATTTTCGAATCGGTTGGATTTGAGTTCGTTAGTCAATAGATTTGAAACGGAGTTGGTTTAAGTTTAGGTTTCTTTTTGTTATAACTTTTATAAGAATAGGTTGATTTAATCATTAGGTTATTTAGATAAAATATATAACCATTAGAGACCTAACTAATGACGCGACGCAATGTTAATTGCGTCGATAAGTGATATTGTACAAGTATTTTTTAAGAAAATTTAAATTGCATATCGTTCGAAATACAAATACAAATAATCTTTATTCACATAATTTTTTACAGCAGTTTTTTGAAGTCTCTGACTCCCGAACTAGGCGGACCTGTATGACAGGAGTCAGCGCCCTCCCCATTTTATATTGTCCTAATGTCAAATAACAATTAAAATTTTATAGGAAATCATAATAATAAAAAGAAAAATAAATAATAAAATTAAAAATTAATCAAGTATTCAGTCATATGTAAAATAAATTAAAAACATTTTAAAATACCTATAAAAGTTGTTAAAATAACTCAAATAAAAAATAAAATAAAATATATATAATTAAAAATATTAAATGCATCACATTGCGTCTATGTGAACGTACTTGAGTATCGGTGTGATGTAAATTGAATTGCTTCGAGCCACCAGGGACCAAGACAATTGGCATACGATGTTAGCGAAGGCGATAGTCGAAATATTAAAATTTAAAGGCTAGTATTTAAACGAGCGAAAAAATAATCAAATTAAAGGTGTAAAAAATACTGAATATGGCTTACTGAAATACTAAGTGGGCGACAAACAGTGGGCGAATACAAATGTTTAAAACAGCGACTTGAAAATATAAGTTTGTCGACAGGGCTCCTTTTTCTGTCTGCAGGGTCTAAAGTAACCTAACATGAAGGAGATGACGGGAGCTAAGTTCGCTCACTTCAGCTCTCGTCATCCCCTTCGAACCTAACCTATCCGTGTCGGGGTGCGCTAAGTTCCCGAGCTCGCTTCGCTCGCTCTTGGACACGAATAAACCCGAACTCCCGCACTGCACAGTGATGTCGCCTCGATAGTTGTTCAGCTATTTTCAAAAGAATAATATGCTAAAATAGAAAAAATAGAACCCCAAATACAATTAAAGTATGTAACAATATTATTACCGCAGCTCACAAAAATCGCCTAAAAGGTATTACTCAAACCGGATAAATAGTTACTTACTTAGTATAATAGTCGCCCATTCAGTATATTTTTCCTTCAGTTAATAATTTCCCAAATTTAAAGGACTGATCACGTGATCTTTCGATATCGCTTGTCAATCCCATACAATATTGCCTTTTTGAAAACCCCTATCGCCTCGCTTTCGATGATAGAATGTTACTTGTCTATGAAGATCTTACTCTAAATTGTTATTAATATTTAGACTTGTACTTCACCTCCTGATTTCTAAGTCATCATTCTAAAGCCTAAGCTTTAGACAATTGACAATCTATCAACGAAAGCATCGTGATAGCGGTTGATAAAATGTCAAAAATTTTGGTATTTCGACAAAAACTCATTTCGACAATCCCTATTGTTGATATAATTACACTTCGTCTAACTCTAGAGCCTCTTATCTAATCTATCAAATACCTTTTAACGAGCAATTCTTGTATATATATATATATATAATCTGAATATTGGAAACGGCTCGATCATCATGAAATTTAGTATGGATGGGTTTACGGGGGCGATAAATCGATCTAGCTAGGTTCCTTTTTTAGAAAACGTTTTTTCTCTATTTTCATCCGAGCAAAGCTCGGTCACCCAGGTACTCCTAGTTTTTTGACGTCAGCTCTGTTCGTAGTCTTCTCTTTCACCAGTCATCTCAGTATTCATCCCCTTCTAGTTATATTATTTATCACAAATTTCATCTATCGTTTCTTTGATCTTCCCTGACTCCGAATTCTCATAGCCATCCACATTCATACTCGACACAACTTTCTTCACGGCTTGATCCTCCATCATCCATATGACAAACGACTCCAAGTTCAATAATCAAACAGGACAATGCCTAAAAATTACGTATGTCAGATATTTTACAACAAACTCTAAGAAATTCTTCTGGAACTAAAAGTACGAAGTTTCTACTTTACGATGCATTGTTCGTCAGATGCGGCAGTCAACGCAAGGTAGCTATGTTATTACAAAGGCTAATAACGGATGGGTTTGCTTCAGGATTGTGTAAGAATAACTTCTACAACCAGTTTCTGTAATTAAAATTATCGCAAAATTTATTGGAAACGGTTAGTGTTTCATAACACATTCAGTCTATCTCTTATATGTACCTAGTCGCGAAGCTGAATATTAAGCTAAAAATGGTTACTGGGTCGTACACACATACAAAGTATTGAATACTAGCTTCTGCCAGCGGCTTCGCCCGCGTGAAAAATGTTTTATCATCCCAAGGGAGCATTATATCGAGATAAAAAGTAGCCTATGTGCTATTCCAGACCATAATATATATCTGTGCCAAATTTCATCCAGATCCTTTTTGCCGCTCTGGCGTGATTGAGTAACAAACATACATCCATTCAAACTTTATATAATTACTAGCTTTTGCCCGCGACTTCGTCCGCGTGAATGTCGGTTATCGCGGAACAAGTGATATCTTTGGTATTTTTTTTTCAATAAAAAGTATCCTATGTTACTTTTTATACCTCCAGGAATATGTGTACATAGTTTCATGATGATCGGTTAAGTAGTTTTCGCGTGAAAGCGTAACAAACAAACTTACATTCACATTTATAATATTAGTATGATATATAAGTTTGATAAGTAAGATTCCTTTAGGAATTTTCCTGGAGATTGGTGTAGCCTGGAATTTGTGCCCTATTAATAACCACATTTTAGCAGTTACCTCTAAATCCCCCGTTCTGTCTGAGGGGCGAACCTATTACTTATAGTCGGACTCGAGTCCAGACTCCGACCGACCAAAAAAGTCGTAAAATAGTTCAATTAAATGTATAGGACAACTACACAGCAAACGATTCCCCGTATTCCCGGACAACTATGTGTCATCATGTGTATCAATTTACAAGTCTTTCCCACGCTTAGGTACAACACATTAATTTACAGGAACTTATAGGTGCAGTCTTCCAGCCGTCTTCTCTCGGTGTTTTTTTGAGACATACCCACCGCCAATGATATTCTCAATATTTTGCTAATAAATAATTAGTTAATCTTCATTAAGCTATATTTTGAGAATTTATTACTGTCGTTACACCCGAAAAACGACTACCGCTGAAAAAAGACAAGTCGCCACATTGACCTGTCCTGGACTTCGGCATACAGTGAATTCCCATAGCTCGTAGGTTTATACTACAGAAGTCCTTCCAAAACTTTTCGACCCTATAGGCCCGACGTGCCCTTCCCACTGCCACAATTTAATTCAAATCATCGGTTTTTTGCAATTCATCGGTTTTATCTTAGTTCTGGTTTCATAATTGCTTATACCGTGGTAAATTTTGATTACAGAAGGTTGGTAAGGGAGCAAATAGTCTAAGATACTCTGGCTGAACATTTGAGAGTCGTCACCGGTGAAGCCTATTTTAACAACAAAACTTATCAGTTTACATGATTAAATTATCAAATATCAAAATGAGAATGCAGCTAAAATTGTTAAGTGCACCTACATTACAAATTCTCATGATCATATTTTAAGCTTATTATTCGATACCTAAAATATGAAGCCAAGAATTTATAGACACTTGATTGTATTCTAGTATTTTAGCGACAAATAATAGTCCAGAATAACACACAATTACCAAGGCAATATTAATCAACTTCGAGCCACTAAATATTATTCATTAACCAATAAATAATTCTGAACTAAATGAAATATTGTAGCGGGACATTGTTCCCAAAATAAACAAATTATGCTTTTATCAACACGAAACCATGTTTTGATAACAATCGCCGGTGTATCAATGGCTTTAAAACAATAAAAATAGTGATGGGAAATGCATGCTGTACGTTACACTTCGACATCGATAGTCGACATATCGACCGCAGAAGGGTTTAGATAAATTAGTATTCCTAGATACGGCTTATCGATGTAGTTTATTAGTGGGGTACTAATATTTACTTGTTGTAGAGATAAGGTTAAATGCTACAGCGTCGGTGAGAAGTGATTTATAGTGTATTCCTACAGTCTGTAAGTCTAGTTTTAAGGTTGGAAATATTGGCCAATTACTTTGATCAGATTTTTATATGCAGGTTTTACGATGCATGATATAAATAACTGTTCATTGATTAAATTGACTCAACTTTAAAACAAGTTCTTTTGTAACTATTTCAACTATTCCCTAATTTCTGACTTGAGAATTCTGAGTTGTGAACTTTTCAAACTCTCTTTCTGCTATTTAGAAATTATAGCATAAAAATACCTAATGTTTGCTGATAGTTATAAGTTAATTTCTTCAATTTGTACATTCTAAAAACGGTGATTAATAAATTGATCATTTTCCTTAACAAAACACAAACCAAATAGAAGCCCAAATATAACCAAAAAAGTAAGCTACAAGTAGAAAAAGCAAACCAATATTGCACAGCATGACGTCATTTCAATCGTCACATCCAGTCACTTCTACATCCTGTCACCGTTATCTGCGTTTATTCATTGCAACAGAAGGCCAACCCCACAATAATTTGGACAGCGTACACACTAACGCGGTAACGCATGCAAATTCAACCCCGGCCCGTGAAATATACGACCAATAAATAAACACAGAAAGGGGTGAAATTAAATATTCATATACGGGTGATGGGTTCAGTGAGAGTATCGATGTTTTTATTTATTTTCTTTAATGTCGGTGTTTTGTGGCAGTGATTTATTTTTACTTTGAAGGATTTTGGAAGATTAGAGGGCTAAAAAAGTAGCAAATTGAAAAATATGGGGGGTTGATATGCGCAATATACCAAAATGCTATAAATATGATGGGAAAAAATTATTCGATTCTAATGATAGTGTACTGTTTAAAATATAATCACAGTTTTTTGCGATTTTGTGGGATAACTATATGGGATAAATATCAAGTTGCAAAAAAAATGTTCTACACAAGAAATTGTTTGCTATACGAGTAAGTAACTACGTGGAATCTATAAGATATTCGAAGCCCATCGTTTTATTTCAATTGACTTTTAGTTTTCGCACAAAAATCTCAATATAAGTACAGCTGTAATCACTACACTTAAAATATCATAAACTCAAAAGTATCGATAATTTGATAACCACATAAAAACAAACAAGTCACATCACTACACCAGTCCAATATCGTAATAGGCAGACTAAAGAGTGAGGCGACTTGTATAACATCACCAAATTAGCCGGCGATGTGGTGCAATAGCCCTTAGGCGATAGGGTTGTCATTGTACTGTGCAGACTATGCAGTGTATTATTATTTAATAAAAATATATTGGCGTCATGGCGTTTTGTATTTTAGGAACACAACAAATTGGAATGTTTGTGTTTTATTTTTGTATTATAGTAATTGATTTGTATAGAGCAAGGAGCTGATTATAGAAATACCTATTTATTATGTAATTAAATTTTTCTGAGATTTGTTTTTATTTTTTCATTCGATATTTTTAAATGCGAATTCTCAGACATGAGCTTACTAAAGTACAAACACTGGTTTCAGAATTGAAAATTCACTGTAAAAATGCGTTGAACTCTACTTTAGCTTGAGAACTTGTCAGAAATATAGAGCTTGCCAATTTAAATAATCAGTTCAGAAACCGGGGATAGGGTTTCAATGTGTCAAATCTGACATCACTTTTTAATTTAAAACTTCTATAGAGAAATTTGTTAGTTCACACTTCCACAAATCAAAATAAAAAATGTTTTGACAGTAGCTGTCACAACAAATCAAGAAAATAGTTCCTTGCAATTTATAGCACTCAGGAAAGATTGACGGGTACATTAAGGAGAATGTAATCTTGAAAGCGCAGAAAATAATGACAGTAATGTTATTATAACACCCTAGTACTGTTACAATGTCTGTCTACCCATACTTAACTAAGAACTATTAATATGTGAGGTATTTTTGTTCTTAGTTATTTTTATATATTTAAAAAACTGGACCCTATTACTAAGACTCCGCGGTCCGTCTGTCTGTCTGTCTGTCACCAGGCTGTACCTCAAGAACCGTGATAGCAGGACAGTTGAAATTTTCACAGTTGAATTGTTTCTGTTGCCGCTATAACAACAAATGCTAAAAACAGAATGCCGTATTATTGCGATAATGGTACGGAACCCTTCGTGCGCGAGTCCGACTCGCACTTGGCCGGTTTTTTTTGAAAATGTTCTATCAGAAACTTTTAACCAGATAATATTTTTTTCAGAAACCGTCCTAATAGAAACTTTTTGGGAAATAAACTCAATCTTAACTAAGGTTTTCACCTTATTCTAACCTTTAGAATCAAAGTTGCATTCTATATTATTATTTGTGTACGTAACTATGTAGGCTTTATGTAACATCTGTAAAACTAGTGGAATGCAATAAATTAATATGAATATTATTTCAAACTAGCTTTTACTGCGACTTTGCCCAGTAGTCTTTCAAACAGGAACAGTGGATTTTGTGTTTAGCCTGTGGCACTAAACGATAGTATACCAAAAGAAAAAAAAAACTATTTTAATGCTAGTTAAGATTACTATTACTACTTGCAATAGTTTTCGAGGGAAACACCATTGACCGACGGAGGACTGATTCCATACGCGTTTTGCATATTTTACCACACATCACAAAAAAATACCAATCTAACTTTTATTTTAATCTACTACGCACAACCCTATCTTGCGTATATCGTACAAAATGCTTAGTGACGCCTTACAAATGATTGTATCTACCGAATTTTGTTGATATATTGCACTCACAAATTGAATAGGACGCAATCTGGACGGGCTGTGGGGCACACATGCGCTCTTGCAATCCCCTGGGTAATACGATTTAGGATTAATATTAGTCCATTAAAAATTTATTAGTTTAATAGAGTTTTTGCTACTCGAGTAGTGATGTAAAGTATTGTATGATGCAAATCTTCGCCTTAAATCTAAAAACATTTAGTGACCGGCTGATATAGCACGGCCTTTTAAAATAAAAGGCAAAATTTATATAATCTGTTTTATAAAATCTTAAATGCATTTATTTATCTTTAATTTATTAGGGTTCCGTAGTTCCGTACCCAAAGGGTAAAAACGGGACCCTATCACTAACACTTCACGATCCGTCTGTCTGTCTGTCCGTCTGTCACCAGGCTGTACCTCATGAACCGTGATAGCTAGGCAGTTGAAATTTTCACAGATCATGTATTTCTATTGCCGCTATAACAACAAATACTAAAAACAGAATAAAATTAATATTTAAGGGCTTCCATACAACAAACGTGATTTTTTTGCCGTATTTTGCGATAATGGTACGGAACCCTTCGTGCGCGAGTCCGACTCGCACTTGGCCAGTTTTCTTAAATGCAGAGACTAAAAACCGCACAGCCGCAAAAGCTTGAAATTTTTCACAAAGGTTCCTTATGTAACGAAAATGAGCACTGAACTTTTGTAAATTAACCCCATAAAGAGGTACATTTTGGATGAAAATTGGTTTAGAAATTCATCATTATTGATATTGATATCGAGATATTTCATCGGGCAAATGGCTTTTAGAAGATATTTTTTCTAAGAGATTGTTGAGGTGGATGGATCACCACGGATTTCTCAAATTCCCACATAGTTTTCTGTTTACCTATATGCAAATACAGGGCGAAAGAAGTCACAGGCGCCAACAAGTCTGATATTAATATACAATTTACTACAACATAAACTAGTAAATTCTTCTGCTTATCAATACAAAACGAATAAATATCAGAGTGACCTTTAGAAGCAAATAAATTGTTTGCTTAGTCACCTATTGCTTTATTTATTTCTAGACATGTGTATTTGTTGTTAACCTGTCAATTATCCTCGTAGACGCAGTGGCACCAAAGCTTAACAACCCACTTGTAAGTACTAGTACTTATCATCACCATTTCAGATGATAGACATGCTGTACAGAGGCCTGCCCGGATTTTATCAGTCCACATCGTAGAAGGCTTTCCAACGGTTTACGCTGCTACTTTTGGTACGAGGTTACTACTCCAGAACCTTTGGACCCTATTGGCCATTCCTCCATATCCCTCCATAGGCCATTCATCCCATATCCTGCTGAGGAACCATCGCCGAAAAGACCGAAATCCTTTAAAGACTTTTACAAGCCCATTACATAAATTAAAGATGCCATCATGTTCGATTATCACAGCTTGATATTATTGAAATTGCCATTTATGACGATATATGCACCCCAATCCTAACGCAGTATTGGCCGTGCGCCCGCTCGATGCCAAAATATCAAAATTGAACCTCCTTTTGAACAGTTTTGTTTGCAAAATATTATTTGATTTACATATGCTATGTTAGTTATGAAGAAATACCAGCCATCAATTTTTCTGTGTAAATATATTTTTAAACATCCAAATCGTTTTGGAAGAGTTTCCAAAAGTTGCGAAAATTATCGTGTTGTAAATTATTTTTTTAAAGCAAAACTATTAGTTACACGTAAAATCCTTGTGTTCAAAATGATGTACATTTATCAGTAATAAATATACATTTTTTTCAAACCTTTTAACCTACCCGTTACTAAGGAGTATGCTTTAGAAAGTTGTTTTACGGCACTAAAGCGTATGTAGGCCCTTAAGACAATATTTCGCCAGCCAGTAGGAAGCAACCACATTTAAAGTAATGGAATTGTCTATCCATCTCCAATCAACATAAACTGAACCAAAAAAAAATCTATTCAATTCCTTAGTTACTTTTTTAAGTTTCAATCCAAAAAACCATAAATTCTTACTATGTCTGGTTTTTTGTATTGCAACTTGAAAAAAAAACTTCTTATTATTATCCAAACCCAACCTAATTCACAAAGTAATTTATTCAAATTCATAATACAATATTTCGCATCACTACTTACTACGTAAAGGGTTGTTTCATCAAACGTTGGGCCAACATTTACAATGCAACTCTTTGTAATGTTGACAGTTTACAGTCATGTTATCGTTCGCAACAATGTTGGTCGCAATTGTTGAGTCTCGGCCCGACACATGTTTTATGTCAAATTATGGTCCAAATATTAAAACAACGTTTTGTGTGACAATCGGTATTTGAAATTTAAAATGCAACAGTAAAATGTCATCGTGATTGTTATTTTTGCTGATCGAATTTGTTGATGTTGTTGCTGAGCATTGTATTTTCGTGAATGATATCATATATTGCGAGTTGTGCGATGTTTGTGGCAATAAATGCTTTTCTTTTTTTCTTTATTGGTATTGAATGGTTTCCTAGGCCTTCCTTGACGACGACGCCCGTCCACGCTCACACTGCGTAACGACACTGGCCCACCTGGCGTGATGACTTAGATGTGTTAACGATATTGTATTGGTTGGAGAAGACAACACATTGGGAAGTGTGGAAGCCAATGGGGTAGATCTTTGCCCAACTGTAGATCAGTATAGATTGACTAAAAGAATTAGGGTTAGAACAGAAAAGTGAATTTTACAAACGCATGTTATCAAATACAGAGAGAAAGAATCTTAACTAATATTGTAAAGAGAGAGCCCGAATTTTGTGACATTGTTCCTACTTGTAGAATAATTTTTGGAACCAACTCACCTATTTGAAATAATCTTTCACCATTTGAAATATGCATTAATCCAGATGGCTATGACTTATTATGACCTAGGCAAAACCAAGACGGGACACTAGTAGATAGATAAAGGGCCTGTTATAAAACATAAATATAAGAGAGCCTAAGACTAATATAAACTTCTTAAATGTTAAAAATTGTATTTGTGCTATACAATATTTTCAAGAAGCTCAAAATACTTCGCCACGTAGTTATTATTACAAATACAGGTACTCGTAAACCATGATTAGTTGCGCCACTAAAATATCAAAACATGTTAGCGTCGAGTTTACCAGTTACTATATCATAGTAAGCACCTATGCTGATACTTAGTCTAACTTTATACAAGGTACGTTAAAGAATAAATACAAGTTGTACAAGTGGAATACCACCCAACAACTTAGGCTCTTGGTACACTGAATTACGATCTTCCGATCCGTTTTCTCCTCAACCGTTGCATTTAGCAATATTAAGAAATACATATTGTGGTTGAGAATATACTCTACACCCTGCAGTGAACCAAATGGTTCAGTTACTGTGGTCTCTACTCCGGATCTTTAAGTAAAGAGCGAATAGTTGCTTCATTGGCGATCACATCATCGCTTACCACCAGGTGAGATAGTGGTGTAACACGAGCCTATCAATAATAATAAAGACTTTGTTTTTGGCCAAAAAATTATCCGAAAGTTACATTAATGCAATTTTTAAAATTTTATATTGCATTTGGTTTCGTAGTATTTTTATTTTTGCCAAATCTCATTAATATCCTTTTCCGAAGTCAAATGTACCAGTAGGATTTGATATTTACGTTCAGTAATGCTTAAATGATAAAAATACTGAGAACTGTATTTTGCGTGTGGCCCGATACGCACTCACCAAGTTTTGCATATTAAATTAAGTAAATTTCTGGCTATATGTTGAGTCACAGTCTCTCGATCTTCACTACGCAAAATGAATTCTCACTACTGCTTCTTTTAATGTTAAAAGATTGGTAGTAGATTTCCTTGTAAATATGGTTGTCTAGACCATAGAAAGCTATTTCTGTTCACACTGGAATGCAGAAATGGCAAGCAGCAAAGTTGTATTCTGGTGAAATGAGATTAGGAAGAAAGGTCTTAAACGCCAGGGAACTTACTAGCTTATTAGACGCTCAAAAGGATGGTGACGTCTCGGCACTTCTCCAATTTTTCAGTATTGCATGCCAATCACATATATGTTTGACTCTTTGAAAATCCCTGGCACTACGTTTTTATTGATAGAATAAATATGAAATAACTTCTTGAAAATACTGCGAACATTCAAACACCTACACAAGCCTCGCAATTTAAAACCAGAATCTTCTATTCCCTTCAAATTAGTACCAGTTCCACCCAACCCTACGCGACATTAAGTAAATAATTAGTCATAATACCGGTAGGTGGTTCCCGTCACTCGCAATAGCGTCATTGTAGGGTTATGAGGGGATCTGCGGCTGATACGTCACAATGTAAATGATGGTTACTTTATTTGTTCGGAGGGTTGAAGAAAATGCGTTGTAGGAGTTCGTAATTTAAAATACATACGCAGATCGTCATTTGTTCTAAATTAAAATTCGTGTGGTAATAGGTGATCCTTGGGCATGTGATACAAAGGAATGAGAAATGTCGTGAGGATATTTTGAGCATGAATGTTGATGGTTCTAAGAGTGGGGGAAAACCAAAGAAGAAATGGATGGACTGTGGGAAAGATAATACATATGTATTTATAGGAAGTGACCACATGACGACTAAATAGAGAACAATGGAAATAGATGACATATTACGCCGACCCCATATAAATTGGAATAAGGAAAAGAGAATGATGGTGATGATCAATGTTAAAGTCATTTAAAAATCGTCATTTATTCTAGTTTTGCTACGATCAGAAAGCTAATTTGTATCTCGTACTTAAAATTTAAAAAAAACTTTCTAATTCAAGTTGCAATCTCGTCTTAGCTCACATTGTCAAAAATTTAGAAAAAACAGAGGCTCTTTTTATAAATTGAGATAGATCAGAAACCGAATGTTCCTTAAAAATACAAGCTTACAAGATTTCCTTAGAAACATAATTTTAACGACTCGATGGGCAAGAGCTTCATGGTCACTGGTTTTTAACGCAACGCTAACTTCAAACTTTGATCTTTGATCACCATTTTGTAGAGCATGTGTCAGCCAAGAAGCCAAACAAAATTTTAAAGCGTAATAAACGTCAGTATTTGCAGTATAAATTAACCTTAGTTATAAGCAAAGTGATATTCTTCTTCATTCTTAATTGTCAAAGACACAATATATTTGGGAATGACCACGTGAAACTTCGGTTGTGCTTCAGATTTTTTTACCCGACTGCAAGTGTTATGTTTGTACGTATGTTATATTCTTTATTACATTACATCTTTCAAACCACTAAACGGATTAATATAAGTAAGACATCGACAGACACATCTTGACCTCCCGAGTTTTCTAAGATAGGTGAAGCTAATAAAAAAAACATGGCGGATTTTGGGCGCCAAATTGTGCGGGTCCAATTTTCTTGTTCTTCCAACCCCGTTTAGTGGGGTATCAACATAAAGGGTTTTAAGAGGTGATCACGAAATATATACCACTTATATGTTTAAAAATATATATATATATATATATTTATGTTTAAAGCAATTCGAAAAAAAAAGATGTAAATAAAAAATAAAAAAAACCCGACTGCTTAAGAAGCGAACTAAAAACTGTTAAAAATAAAAATCATGCTGTGCAGTTGGAGGATTAAGGAGTCAGCCAGCTCGCGAATATGTATCCTCCGACTGCACAGCATATTTTTCTTTAAGCGGTCGGGTTTTTGATTTGTAAATTTATTTAATTTATTGACAGTCGTAATCGCTGATAAAATGTCATTTTGTTTAGGGCCCTCTTGTGAGAATTGAATTCATGCATTCCAAAGAGTGATTCTTGCTAAATCGATATGGTTTATATATTTCTATAATACAGACCATGCATAATAATATGATAATTCCATTTTTACCTTGCAACTATAATAATCAGATTCAAGCATCGAGCGCATATTTTTCATTAGTGATAGGCTTACATATGAACATTATCTCACCTGACGGTAAGTGATGATTTCAACGACGGAGCACTCTTACCTAGAAGTAACCTATTGGTACTAGTAGTAATATATTGGTGATCTGTAATACAGGTTAACACCTATAACAGACACTAGCTCCTCACACTCACTTGACTGCAAAATGTTCACTTCTAAATTTAATTTATAAGTTGTTCCTTAAGGTCATGTTTTTGTGAGGAGAAATAAAGATTATGATTATGTCTTTTATTTAATTTTCTTTCTTATTTCTTACATTTTTAAATATTTTTACAAAATACATACAAAAAAGAAAAACATTTAAAAATATAAAAATATTAGCCCACCGGTATCGGGAACAGGGTCCAAGCTACCGGTGGGCAGAGCTCCTGAGAGAGGAACCTCCTAACGATACGCACCGTGTCCAGGAGTACCGCTTTCTGGATCAAGCCCTTGATCCAGCTGCCCAACGAGAGCCCAACGAGGCTCTTGGCTATTATGCCATTGGCCGTAACGACTATCGGCACAATGATTGCTGTATACACATCCCACATGTCGACAACCTCGCGAGCCAGATCGAGATACTTACTTTTCTTATCTCTCTCAGCCTTCACGAGGTTCTTGAAGGCTTTTGATTATTATTATTTTTATATTAACTTTAAGAACCCCCCTGGGTTCAGATACTAATTTTGCACAGGTTCAACCGGACCATATTTTGTTTGCCCCACAAACAATAAAATAGTTGGCATTGGAACTATTAATTTCAAAACTTCACTACAACTTACCCACAAGTTTCTCATAACCTTTGGAACCCAATATAATAAGGAGCACAATTTAAATAACTAAACTCAAATATCACGCCTATACAAATGGACAAGGAGCAGGAATGGCCATATCTTGTCAAATAACATACTAAACTAATCGGTACTTATAGTGGTCCTCCCATAAAGTTAGCAGACGAGACCTTTTGCATTGTAACTTCACTATATTAAGTTCTGTTTGTTAATAAGTAGAACTTCGAGATCTCATTGGTTCTTGCTTTAATTTATTAAACAGGTATGAAATTATTGCAAGATGCTGGTCAATCCCTTTGTAATTTTCTTCAATACTTTTCCAAATTTATTAAATAATACCTGTTGCAAAAATGTGTCAATTATTAATATTTCACATAGTATCTATAAAAAATAGGATTATACTTTAATGCATTATAAGAGAACTAAACAAGTTGTATACCGATAAAAAAATTATAAAAAGGAGGTTTGCTCAGATATTTTCTCAATACCTATGTGTTTAATACTTATTTAAACTACACCCAATTAAATATATTTACAATGCATGTCCTCGAAAAGAGCGTTTTCCAAGCAGCCAAAATGTGCGGAAAGTGTCACTTTTTTTTACTAGTGCTTTTTACTTTCCTGTACTTTTTTAATTTTTAACTCCAACGTCAGCCCGCCGCATAGAGATTTTATTATTTGAGAAAAGTTTTAAAAATTTGTTAAGTACAGATTATCATTCATATAAAAGGTAAAACAAAACTAATACATCATTTAAGGCGTTTTTAATTACTCTAGATTTAAATTTTGATCAATAAATTAATTTTGAATATTCATTAAATATGTTTGGCAGAATGAATATTTTGACCGTGCCTTTTTGCGTTACGACGTGACAGCTATTTGCACATGCGCAGTAGATATGCCCGAGGAACTATGAACTTAGTTAATCTGTGGATATGCTGAGCGCCCTTAAATAAGCGCCATTTTATTAATTTCTTGCTTGGTTCAGATATTCTTTTTTATTTCCTCGCACAATGCATAGTAAAATGTTGTATGATACACGTGCGTAAGATGATTTCCGCACTTGTAGCATAAATAACTATTTTGGTAGAGACTTCGCATCTCGAAAGGGACATAGAACTATTGTTCATGCCGGAAAATCAAGGCTTTTTACGCGATTGTAGTCTCACAGCTCCACCTTATAAAATTTATATAACCAATGACCTAAATCGCCACCAACCCTAAAATGATATGGCCACAACACACAAACAAATGTCAACTACTAACAACAAAAAAATGAACGGATTCTTAGTAAAATGTTAGTTGCGGTCCGTTTGAAGTTAACGCCCCGTAACAACATGTGTGTGCGTCTGTCCTCTTGTTTATAGTTAAATATTCCCATTTATACTATTATTAGAGTCGTACAGGATGTAAGTACTGTGTATTGCCGTCCTGACTATGCTAAATACGGGCAGGAAAAACGGGAAGGTGGGCAATTGTTTTTATTGAAATGACGCGGTCGTTTAGGGTTGAATTGATGTTGATAGGAATCATCATCATCTTCCTGCCCTTATCCCATGTTACTTGGGGTCGGCGCTACACGTTCGGAATAAGCGGTTCGGTTTGTTGGGATTTTATAGGCTTATAATTTTTTAAGTTTTAAGTTTGAGAGGGAATCGGAATGTTCATGAAATTTCAATAGGTATAATGAAATAGTTAGGTAAAAAAATCATGAACAAATCCGTCAAACGGTTCAGGCCGCAGAACGTACCAAATAAATACATACTCTCGAAAAAATCTTTTGTCTGATGATTTTTGTCCTTCTATATATATCGATAGAGAAAAAAAAAGTAAGCACTAAAATATTTACGCAAATAATTCTGTTTTACCAATTTTGATACAAAGCTGAGCAATACACCAATTTAAAGAAACACACACCGAACTAATAACATAAACATTGCTTTATAAAGAAATCTGCAATTTAGCATTATTGTCCTATAAACCGTATTCGTTGATGAGAACAAACTAAACGAAGCTACTTCAAAATTAAAATCTGAATTTGGAAATGCGCAGGCGTTCTTAAAAAGGTATATGGACAGCATTATGGATTTGTGTTCTTAATTTGAACTTAAACGCTTTGATTGGTGATTTGTCACGTTGATGGCTGAAGAGATTGGATTCTACCTATAGTTTAAGTAGATAATTGGAGTATGTTTTGTTCTAGATTAGTCCTATTTAGGATAAAATAAATCGGTCTATAAAGTGTTACTGGACATGTTATTTGTTTCTTTAGACTAGATGACTATTACCATATTTATCTCTTACCACATTTGGTACCTATTTTACATCGCCTTTTCTTTCCACGTTAGTCAAAATCATCAATAGTTGATGAGAACAAATAAATAGTGATTCCTTATTATACTAAGACAGTTTATTCGTACCAAGTTTATACTGATTGTAAGCTCTTCTATCATGTTTTTTGTTTTCTTTTGCCATGGTATGGCAAAAAATCACGGCAAGTTTTTTTTTTAAATACTTTTATTGATAGGCTCGTGTTTCACCACCATCTTACCTGATGGTAAGCGACGATATGGTTGACGATGAAGCACGCTTGCATAGATGTAACCTATTTACTCTTGACCTAAACCACCAAGTTGTAGCTATCAGGAAATACAGACCCCGGCAGGGAATTTTACTCCTTGGCTGTACGCACAATGAAAAGTATTCTCAAAATATTTAATCACTATTTACTTGGTTTCACGAGGTGAGGTTTCTGAGTTTATTATTTAACGTATTACTGGCTTCGCAAATGTTATAAGCTATATAATTAGTTTTACTTTAGGAACTGAACTCATCGTATTATGTTTCAATAATTCACCTTACGCTTCTTTATCCACGTTTGCGTTATCATAAACGTGCATTACTTCATACAACTGTTTAATAGCTATTGTAATTTTATTGTTTTACTGTTCAAGTAATGTGCTTTTATTACATTTTATTTATGCAGCTTTAGATTATAATCTTATCATTGTTTTATTGACTGTATTGCTAGTTCCTAGTTTTCCTATCCATCTGCAGTTGTGTTATTTACTGCTACATTTTATACGCAGTTTTACTTGCATCTTAGTGGAACAGACACTTCAAGTGTAGTACCAGTAAAAATCTCAAGTCTTTGTTTATCTGTATGCCATATCTTACCGAAATCCGTTAATGAGTGACTGAGCAATAGATATCTTTTTACAAATTTTCATAATTATTTTTAAATAATAGAGATATATTTTTCTTCACACATATTCATCATTATACTTATTTGTGTAAACATGTTCGGGGTCGGCGCAACGTGCAATCTTCTTCCATGCTTCGTTTTTAGTTGGCATCTCAGAAGTTACTTCCATTCTAAACAGACCATCTTTCATACAGTATATCCTCTTGGTCTAGGTTTCATCCAGTTTCTTTGGATAGTAGCGAAAACCTGCTCCTATATTCTTATTTGAAATTAAATTTAAATAAATAGAATGATCTAATGTTTATCTTCGTCTTTCGATACACAGTTACCCTTGTAATTAGTATTGTCAACAATAACTCGTGGATGAAATTATTACATTAAATATTTAACTTATCACTTGCATTATAATTAATTTAAATAAATAAAGTAGTAAAACTACTTAGCTCATAAAATGAAGGTTTTATGAGATAGAATTATCGCAATATACATATAATTTTTTTTATATCTGCACACATCTACACTATTCCATTATTCTCTTTACCTTCCAATATCAACCTATTGCACACATTTTACATAAAATGCTTTCAATTGATTCGTATTGAATTAAAGGAAATACTTAACACTATTTCACTAATAAAAAGCAACATTGAGTTATGGCTACTATTAATGGCGAAAATAAGTACGGTTCCCGTGGGATAGGTATACTCGGCAATGTGTAAGGTATACTAGGCAATGTGTAAGGTATACTCGGCAAAGTGTAAGCTGTGGTTGCCTGTAATTGGGTGTGCATTGCAGGAAAATTATATATTGTAAGATTTTTTTAAGTTTTTATTATTATTTAAGATGATATTGTAATGTTGCACTCGTTGGTGATCCAAAATAAATATATAAATAGGTCACTAGCGCCGAAACACGGCATAAATCTAGTTTACTAGTAATTATAGGTAGGTAGGTACTCCTAACACATTCATGTAAGTCCTTAAACATCGATCACCATTGTACACTGTCAGATACACTGATTTAAGAATTACCTTCTCAAGATCTTACATTACTGTAAAAAACAATAAGGTTCACTCATGGGTTAAGCTAAGTGAACAAGCTAATGCAATTGTTAGTAATGGTGACGCTTGTGTTGCTTTAGACAAAGCTTATCATTCTAAGTATATGAAGTGGACTGTATTTGGTTGTTCGTTGGAAGAATGAAAATACTGTCGTGATTCGTATCTTCAATTTTATTCCTTATTGTTATTACAACTGTATGTTATTACAATTGTAGAGCTGAAGACTGACTGTGTCCGACTGTGCCTCAGCCTCCAAACGGTCCGTTATTTATACAAGAACCGCTAGGCGCGAACAATGGCGCCCCTCTCTCTCAATGGCGCTCGGGTATGGCGTCATAGAAATGCCGTAATCATCAATATTATCTTACTTAAATCTACACAAATTATACATTTCCTTAATCTACATACTTAATTCTACCTAGGAAACATATAAACTGTAAAAAGGTTAACACAGAAATCTTATCTAACCTAGATTCCTCCCTACTTATGAGCTATCAAAACATGCATAATCTTACCTAATTGTCTACCTTTCCTCTAGTTCTCGTATATTACAGTAGTTCTCATATGTTTTGTACTCATACTTTAAAACTCACATGGAACCTACATCAATTATATTTTAACATTCACGTGTTATTTTTAGTACCACGAAAAGAGAAATTTACAAATAATAACTAACTAACGGGATATCTTATTTTCTCACGCCGATCCCGGTAATTACTTAATGTGTTTTGGGATAACGACAATAGTCCATTCAATGTTTTATTAAGGCGGCGTACGGGTCTGCAGACAATAAGCATTTATAGTTATTTATTTTTCAAAGCGGTAAACCTTTGACAAACGAGGCGTTCACCGTTACGGAGCCATTAAACATGGATTGTTTCTTTATTTTTACAAAATGCCGACAACGGTCAGGGTTATTGCTTCATTCAAAGATTCGTTAAAAAGACCCAAACACATGGTCGCCATAAACACCGTTATAGGTCTACGTGGGAAGCCCTTATGCTAAAAAATCACCACGCAACGTACAAAGCCATGCGTCCGTTACAGTTCTCCCCCCGGCGCAGCTCGCGTAGCCTCCTTTGTTGACACGACGACGAGCTTGCTCACGGGGCGTCGGAAGGTGCCAGTCCTGGTGCGCACCTCGACGACTCTGATGCCGCCATCCGGTCCGCGATGCGTGCGCTCGACGATTCCCATCGGCCATGTGTTCCGTGGCAGCGTGTTGTCGACCACGAGGACCACGTCACCGGCTTGAATGGGTCGCACGTCGTTCCGTGGCTCGCCGCGAGGTACCAACGTGGGCAGGTACTCGCGTAGCCATCGTCGCCAGAAGTGGTCAGCGAGCGCCTGACTAGCTCGCCATGTCCTCCGGTCGTCCTCTTCGCAGGGTCCTGTCGTCGGCAGCCCCTTAGACGACCCCAACAAGAAGTGGTTGGGGGTTAGGGCCTCGGGGTCGCTGGGATCCACACTGACGTGTGTCAGCGGTCGCGCATTGATCGAGAACTCAGCCTCAGTGAGCAGAGTCCTCAGTACTTCTTCCGCCGGCGCCTTCTCTCGCAGGGTCACGCTGAGCGCCGTCTTCACGGAGCGCACCATACGTTCCCACGCGCCACCTTGGTTGGGCGCGCCGGGAGGGATGAAGCGCCACTCCAAGCGATGCAGTAGCCCCTCATCTCGCAGGGCAAGCATCCACTCGGCGTAGGCGTGGCGTAGCTCCTGGTCGGCCCCGCGAAAGTTAGTCGCGTTGTCGGAGTACATCACTCTCGGCCAGCCTCTGCGCGCGGCCATTCGTCTCAGCGCCATGATTGCTGAGTCGGTGGAGAGTGAAGCGATAAGCTCGATGTGCACGGCGCGGGAGGTGAGGCACGTAAAGAGTGCGCCCCACCTCTTCTCTCGGCGGCGTCCTACCTTGACCATTATTGGCCCAAAATAGTCCACCCCACAGTTGGTGAACGGGCGGTGAAAAGGGTCAAGGCGGGCGTGTGGCAGGTCTCCTGTAGCTGGGGTTTGCGGCCTCGCCCGCCTCGTTTTGCAGAAGGCGCAGCTCCTCTCGACAGCGCGTACCGTGGGTCGCAAGTGAATGACCCAGTACTGCTGTCGCAGGTCGTTCGTCACACGCTCCCTATTGGCGTGGCCTGCAGCGCAGTGCTCCCGCAGCACGAGGAGCTTAGTCAGCTGATGACGGCCGTCGAGTATAATAGGCCGCTTCATCTCGGTCGGGGCGGGAGAGGCCTCGATCCGGCCCCTCACTCTTAGGACGCCGTTTTCCAGCACTGGATCCAGCCTGTACAATCGACTCGCCCTCGTGAGCGGGCGAGCAGACTGGATCTTCTTCATATCTTCCCCGAAGCTGTCCTCTTGTGCTTGTTTGATTAGTTCAGCCTCGGCGCGCTGGATATGATGATACTCCATCCTTGTTGCTCTTCGTCTGCAGATATCAGTGAAAGCGATCGCTCGAGCGACGGCTCTCACCAATACCTCATACTTTGAGAAGCGGGCCGGGTTCGGTAGCCAGCTATCTCGCTCCGTTTCTTCTCTCGTGTGAAGGACCTCCTCGTCCTCCTTGTCATCCGTCGACGTCGTGGGCCACTGCTCTTCTGGCAGGAGCAAGAAGTCCGGTCCTTGAAACCATCTATCCGTGGCGCAGATGGGCGTGTCGATGAGCCGAGTGGCGTCGTCCGCTACGTTGCTTGCAGTAGGCAGCCAACGCCACTCTTCTTTCTGGGTCAACTCTGCGATCTCTCCCAGCCGATGCGCGACGAATGGCGTGTAGCGTCGCACGTCGTGATGGATCCAGTGCACCACGGTAGATGAATCGGTCCAGTAGGTCGTCTGGCCGATGATGACTCGGTGCTCCCTTCTTATCGTCTCAGCGAGTCTTGCTCCAATCACTGCGGCTTGTAGCTCCAGGCGCGGTATAGTTTGCGCCCGACGAGGCGCCACCTTAGCTTTGGCGGCCACCAACACGACGTTCAGGCTCCCATCGACGTTTCTTATTCGCCAATAGGCCACAGCTGCGTAGGCTTGCTCGCTGGCGTCGCACAGTATGTGTAAGTCGACGCGTTCATACTTTTGCGTCACGTAACAGCGCGGTAGTCGCAGCTGAGCGAGTTCAGTCAGGCGAGCGAGCCAGGAGGCGAAGAGCTCGTTCTCTTCCTCGGGGATTTGCTCGTCCCACGTCGTCTGAAGGCGCCACAAGCTCTGCAGTATGATCTTCGATCGTATTGTGTAGTGGCTCAGCAACCCAAGCGGGTCGTATATGGACATCACGGCGCTGAGGGCTTCACGCTTAGTCGGGGCGCGCGTTCTCGCTCGTACTTCAGCCGGGACTCGGTTCATAGATGTGTTGAACCCCAGCTCATCGCGCTCCGCGTCCCAATGCAGCCCCAGAATCTTGCTCTCAGGCTGCTCACCCCCCAATTGTGTAGGAGAGGTGGCGTGCAGCTCGGTGGGCACGTCGCGTAGCACCGTCTTGTTGCTGGAGCTCCAACCTCGCAGCGTGAACCCTGCGTGCGCGTGCACTGCTCTCGTTTCCTCTACTGCTTTCCGTGCTTCTTCAGCGTCTTCATAGCTGGCCACCAAATCGTCCATATAGTGACTTCCTTTGATGGCCTCCAGCGCCCGCGGGTACTCCTGCCCATGTACGTCTGCGTTGTGGTTGCGAACGTAATGGGCCATGTACGGGGAGCTCGCGGCGCCGAATAGCATACTGGTCATCTTGTATTTCCTCGGCGGCTCTTGTCGGTCGTCACCTCTCCACAGGAACTGTTGCGCTGGTTGGTCCTCCGGCCTTATCCTGATTCTCAGGAACATCTCCTGCACGTCTGCTGTAATCGCTACCACCTTCTCTCGGAACCTAAATAGGATTCCTGGCAGCGACAGCAGTAGGTCGGGTCCCTCCAACAGTTCGTCGTTTAGGCAGACGCCGTTGCTCTTCGCTGCTGCGTCGAACACTAGCCTATGTTTGCCGGGCTTGTTCGGGTTCTGCACGGCGAAATGTGGCAGATACCAACAGATGGCATTCGCTCGCTCCGACCCGTCGCATGGCGTCGCGTACCCTTTGTCCAATAGGTTGTTAACCTGCTTGGAGTACTCAGCCGCGAACTGTGGGTTGGCGTCCATCTTCTGCTCGATCTTCTTCAGCCGGCGGAACGCTTGATTGTAGCTAGGCGGCATAGTGACCTCGTCTCGTCGCCATGGCAGCCCAACCTCGTACCCGGTGTCAATCTTCCCGATTGTCCTTCCGACTATGTCGATGGCCCGTTGATCGCTCGCCTTGACTCTCGGCCTTCCTTGTATGCCGAGCGCGTCGATCCTGAAGTGGGCTTCGACTAAGTCGTGGAGTTCCTGGCTGCACGCACCCGTAGTTCGGTTGGGCTCGTATACATGCAGCACGTTCCCTTCTTTGATGATGGTCTTGCGTGGTGCGGTTCCGTGTACCACCCATCCGAGTTGCGTTCTTGATGCTGCCGGTTGGTTAGGGCCGCCGATTCGGAGCTCACGGGACACGATGCACTCCCAGTGGTCTGTACCCACTAGAAGCCCGGGGCGCGCCAGTTCGTAGCACACCTCTTCTGGGGTCAGGTCCCTCAGGTGCTCGTAATCCAGCAACGTGTCGGGAATGGACTGTTGGTGAAGCCGGAGATCCTTCATGGTCCTCGCTCTGACCCTGTAGCTTTCGTCACTCTTCAGTCCCTTCACGTTGATATTCACTACTTGGCTGCCCATATCTCGCTGCGACATGTTGACCCCGCTCAGGTGGAGCGGCCGTGATGGCCCTTCTGCCCCGACGCTCGCCGCCAGTGCTTCGTCCACTAGGGTGATCGTGGCCCCTTCGTCTAGGAGTGCGTAGGTCTTGACCTCCCCCCGTGGTCCGGACACGATGACAGGGCACATCTTGAGCAAGACTGCCCGTGGCCCGGTAGCGGGTTGGGTAGCCACAGACAGGACCGCTTCCTCCTTCCGTGGTTCAGCCTTCCCCATGTCTTCCGTCTGCGCTTCGCGTACCGCTTGATGGAGCGTCGCGTGATGCGGGCGGCGACATTGATCCACGCCGCACAGCTGCGCCTTGCAACTTATGCGCCTGTGTTGCTTCTGGGCGCATTTGAAGCAAATCTTATTAGATTTAAGAAAGCTCCATCGCTGCTCTACCGTTAGCGCCTTGTACTGCGGACACCGCGTCAACAGGTGGGCTTGCTCGCACTTAGGGCACTTGTCCTTTTCTTCTTCCCTTCCCTCGGTCGTAGTGAACACGCTCGCCTTCTTCTTGAGTGTCACGATGGGTCGAGTTTCCTTTCTCGGTGCGGCGGCGCTTGTAGACGGAGCGTACGTATATCGTAACGCTCGGTCCGCCTCTCGCATTAGAAACCGTGACATCACGACGATTTCCGGATCCGCTGTCCCTTCTTGATCGTAGGCGTAGTCACACCAGCGGGATCGGAGATGCGGGCTGAGCTTGTCCAGTACTTCCCGGGTCATAAAAGGGTTGAACAAGTAACCTCTTCGATCGATTGTTTGCAGTACACAAATTATGTTCTGTAGCTTGACAGCGAAACTGTTGAGTTCTGTGGCCGATGTACCAGGTTTTGGAAGCTTCTTGAGGTCATCCAGTGCCCGGTCGATGATGACTTCCGGTCGACCGAAGCACTGCTCAAGAGTCTTCATAATGACGCCTGGATCAGTGGCCGTATGTAGAAGGGCGGCCACGGCGTCTCTTGCTTCTCCTTTGAGGCAGCTTCTCAGCCTTTGTACGTTCTCGGCTGCTGTAACCTGGTACATATCTGTCGAATCTCGTACAGCCGCCTTGAATGGCAGCCACTCGTTGGCCGCTCCGGAGAATGTAGGTAGCTCCGTGTGCCCAGGCCTAGGTCGGGCCATTTTTTCTAGTGTTGCTGCCAAGTGCTCAATGCTGTCCTTTGCTCTTGTGGGGGTCGGCGATCTCGTTCTAGACACGAAGCGTATCTGTTTGGATTCTCTTGGTCCCTCCTCCCCCCGTGAGTTGAGGGGGTTCGTCCTCAGCCATTTATCCACCATTTGATGAGGCTCTTCGCGTGGACGAGAGGGCTCTTGTTCCTCTTGTACGCTTTCTTCATCGTTGATCGCTGACACCTCCACTGCTAGTCTCTTCTTGACTAGCTCTTCTTCCAGTGCCAGTTGCTGGGTCCGGATGGCTGCTAGCTTCTCTGCAGCCTCCAGTTCCGCTATCCGTAGCCTTGTTGTGACGCTTGTCGTCGACCGTTGCGACCTCATTGTCCTGGTCGGTGACGTCATTCGCTGTCGGATCGCGGTGTTTGTCGTCTGTGCACTGGAAGGCCCCGCTGCGCTGTTGTGTGCCATTCTCGGAAATGGTGATGCTGGTGGGTCCGGTGAGAGTCTTCTTCTTCGCTCCCGTTCGATCAGCTCCGCTTCCTGGCGGCGCGCCTCCTCTTCTTGGACGCGTCGCGCTTCCTGTTCTTGGATGCGTAGCTGTTCTTCTATCTCGGTTGCGTCTCCCTGGCTCCTTGTGAACACCATCTTGAGTATAGCCGCACGTTCGGTTTGGCAAGGCGGGTTAGTACCTTTTCGGTTCGGTACTTCAGGTGAAACCGGTCGGCTCGGTTCGGTAAGCCGGTCGGGTTCAGTTGTGTTGAAGCCGGTCAGGTTCAAGACCGGTTAGGTTCGAAACCGGTCCTGTTCCGTACAGCTTTGTTCTTACCGCAGATCTTCTTACTTCGTCTGCGGCTCGGTGACAGCCGGGTTCCTTTCTTCGCTCTTGCCGCAGATCTTCGTACTTCGTCTGCAGCTCAGTGGTTCTGGTTGCAGCGGGTTCTTCGTTCTTGTATCCGCTGCTTGATGGACCAGACTGTAGTGGGCCTGGTTGCCGCTGGTTCTTGGTTCTTTATCCGGGCTCGTAGGACCAGACTGAAGTGGACCTGGTTGCCGCTGGATCTTGGTTCTTTATCCGAGCTCGTAGGACCAGACTGAAGTGGACTGTATTTGGTTGTTCGTTGGAAGAATGAAAATACTGTCGTGATTCGTATCTTCAATTTTATTCCTTATTGTTATTACAACTGTATGTTATTACAATTGTAGAGCTGAAGACTGACTGTGTCCGACTGTGCCTCAGCCTCCAAACGGTCCGTTATTTATACAAGAACCGCTAGGCGCGAACAATGGCGCCCCTCTCTCTCAATGGCGCTCGGGTATGGCGTCATAGAAATGCCGTAATCATCAATATTATCTTACTTAAATCTACACAAATTATACATTTCCTTAATCTACATACTTAATTCTACCTAGGAAACATATAAACTGTAAAAAGGTTAACACAGAAATCTTATCTAACCTAGATTCCTCCCTACTTATGAGCTATCAAAACATGCATAATCTTACCTAATTGTCTACCTTTCCTCTAGTTCTCGTATATTACAGTAGTTCTCATATGTTTTGTACTCATACTTTAAAACTCACATGGAACCTACATCAATTATATTTTAACATTCACGTGTTATTTTTAGTACCACGAAAAGAGAAATTTACAAATAATAACTAACTAACGGGATATCTTATTTTCTCACGCCGATCCCGGTAATTACTTAATGTGTTTTGGGATAACGACAATAGTCCATTCAATGTTTTATTAAGGCGGCGTACGGGTCTGCAGACAATAAGCATTTATAGTTATTTATTTTTCAAAGCGGTAAACCTTTGACAAACGAGGCGTTCACCGTTACGGAGCCATTAAACATGGATTGTTTCTTTATTTTTACAAAATGCCGACAACGGTCAGGGTTATTGCTTCATTCAAAGATTCGTTAAAAAGACCCAAACACATGGTCGCCATAAACACCGTTATAGGTCTACGTGGGAAGCCCTTATGCTAAAAAATCACCACGCAACGTACAAAGCCATGCGTCCGTTACAGTATACTTAAGTGTTTTTGGAAGCTTTCTGACAAGTGACAGTGACTTCACTTATGCAATTCCATTAAAACTACATGGTTAAAACATGACTGAAGAAACTTAGATGTATATATAGTATGACGTCAAAATTGCATCCTTTGTCTACAGGGGCCTGAATGTATAGATTTTGATGATGATGAAACACCCAATTTTAAAATTGTGCGGAAAACAAAAATTATATCTTCGCAAGCTACTATTACCCATGATTTTTCTCTAGTCTTTAAACCGCAAAATACCGTTGGATTTCTTGGTTACTCACTACTTAGTAGTAGTATTCTGTCTATGCATCTATTTAGACCTCTCTGTTATCAACTAAGAACCAGAAAATGCATACTCTACTCTATTCTATATCTATCTTGAATCGTGGTTTACGTCATCGATAACTTATCGACAAAACAGTTCTGCGCTTAAGGTTACACTAGTCGAAAATTCTTCCATACAAACGTAGTCTAGGGATTATTCCTCTGTTTGCAGAAGTACATTCAAAATAAAAAGTGATATCAATTTGTCTCATCATTATCTAGCCCTGTATAATAGCGGAAAAGTAAAAAAAAAAAAAAATTGAAAGTTATGAGCGTCGAAATTTCCACATTTCGACACTAATTTTAACGCATTTTTGGGCGCAAATAAATACAATAAGAAGATGGAAAATTGCAAAACGGCCTCCATACAGGGATAGATTAGTAGTTCAACAATGCGAATAATTTTATTTTGAACAGATAGATTTAGTCTTTTTTTCATGATATCTAGACTGCCAAAGGTCTGTTTATAAAATTTCGCGCGCTCGGTTTCGTCCTAAATCATTATCCATTTCGCTACAAATTTGCAAAAGTGTGTATTCGTACGCGAACTAGCTTCCTACTGCTCATCACAGCATCTATCTCTTCCACACGTGTTGTCGGTTGATATAAAATGCATTTTACCCCGCGCACAAAATAGTTCGTGCCGTTGACTAGTGTACCCTTAAGACCTTGCAACTACTCTCGATTTCAAGCACACCAAAAAGTTTTACCACCCCAAAAAACAACATAATTACAAAGCTTATTCCGCTTCTGTATCTAAATATGGCCCATTTGCGGGACCTAATAAACTTTAAGCACCAGACGACACACAAACAGACACCCTTTGATGTCCACGATGCATGTCCTAGTAAAGGGCTTTAGCTAATATATTTATATCTCGGTACACGGGCGATAAGTTACCACCGTCTTTTGTTTTTTGCATATGGTCGTTATTGGGCTTGATGGCTTTGTTAGGTTTAGTAAGATGAAGGTGGGGATATATTGATCTAGAAATGATTTGCTTTAATTAAGATAAGTACTGGGATGTTAAATCTAAAGGTAATTGGCTCGGGTGTCTTTGTCTAATTTGAGACTCCAGATAATGCGACTATATTCAAAGATAATTTTCTTGACATAATATTAAAAGATATATTATGTCACTGGATTATTGCAAACACCGTATGTTTGTGATCAAAATTGGGAGATTGATTGGGAGAGTAAATTTTGTGAGAGTTCTTTATCGAAGACAATTAAGTCTATTCTATTTACATACCTAACTAGCTTGGGCATTTTCTTATGTGACCAAATACAAATATTCAGTTTTCAGAATGGCATATCCTGTTTGAAACATAATTAAATAACTAGAACAAACTAATTCTGGTTCCGGGAGTAGGAACACAGCAGCTGACGACGGAGAAAATGAAGTAGTTAAAGACTCGCTTGTAACAAAACTAGATTACATCTACTTATCATTCATGTAACAAGATGGGCACGGGTGATCCAGTTGGGAGTATTAACACAAATCTTAAGCTTGATATAGTAAACGATCTTGAGAAGGTAATTCTTAAATCAGTGAATCTGACAGTGTACAATGGTGATCGATGTTTAAGGACTTACATGAATGTGTTAGTAGCTTCGTGCTTCAAATCGTAAAGTTAAAACGAAGTGTAATACTAATTGTCTAATATTACTCCCTCCTTGTCTTTGACTTTAACGACTCGCAAACCTTAATATTATGCAGCTGTCTCAGTGTTGGTTTCATTTTCCTGCCTTTTAAAATTGAATATGTGTTAATTAACATATATTCTACGGTATGACTCGAATACCTGTTCTAATAATATATCACAGGTATATTAAATATTATTGTATAATTCAAAATTATGATTTTATTGAGAACTTTTTCCTAGGTATTATTGGCTGATAGTGTAGGAAAAAATTGCAAAAACTTTGAAAATGGGTCTAAATAAAAAAAATCGGCGATAATGTGTCATTGGATGTCTTTTGGCTAAAACGAAAAGATGTTCAATGCTACGGAAACACACAGAATAGGCAAACTAGACTACAACCAACATCGCTTCTTCAAGTTTTTTTTATCTCCACTAGCACTATACAAGCGAAGTACCTAAATACTAGCTTCCAAACATAAGAAAAGATTTGGTTGTCTGGTAGTGGGCCAATATAATCCAGTCTAGAATAGTTTATATTTCAGTCCATACCAAAACAAATAAAGTCGATACCGATATAGAAATTGATACATTTCCAAGATCTTGCAACAGTGATTGACAGAAAATTATAGCTCGTCAAACAAATCCCTTGCATTTATAATAAATCATAAATTCCTATAAATTATAATGCATTTGTAATAAATCAAAAACATATTTATGCCAAAGTAAACCCTAGTGCGTTACATAAATCTGTTATGTTTTTCGACCAAATGTCAAACATTGTTCACTGCAATGAGAAAAGTAAACAGTTATTATTTGTGTTAGGGATGTGCTATATATAGAACGTTTCGTATATATTTGGAAATAAAACAAAACGGTTTGACTGCTAACACGTTTGCTATTGCGACATAAGTTACTGTTATTTTACAAATAGCAAGCGGTTGTTACGGATAAATATTATTTTCCTTTATTACTTCACAGCTGACGTCGTCTTTTATTTATGTATTATTACCTACTTTCAATAGTTTTTTTTTTCATTTCTTTAAGATACTTCTATCCATGACCTTTGTGCTGGTCACGTGTCTAAGTAGCAGATTAAATCGTACTCTATCCGATGCTTGCTTGCTTCTTTTACGATCTACATTTTGGTTTTACCTTAGCTTATGATCTTCTTATCGGGCCTTTTTAAAATGACTTTATGTTCTCTTCTTGATAAATAAGATGGTAGTTTTACTATAGAAGTCGAACATTATGAGTATAATTTTTATCTGTTTGATCTTTACACAGCCAAAAATGGAAATCATATATTATCAATTATATGTCTCTGGTCTGGTCGGTCCCTCATGTCTGAGGATCGTGGTCAACATCAGGGTTACATCTGGAGTGGATTATCTGCCGCCACCGGTTTCTGTCCAGCGCCTCCCTTACGACCTGATCTTTTTAATATACAATATATAATTTCAATTAGAAAACCGCTGTTCATAAGTTTTTTTTCATCTTTACAAATGCTAATATGCATGCAAAAACTGTTTGTGCAAAGTTTGTAAACTTGGATTTAGTAGGTAGGTAATCTTGGAAATTACTCATAGGATTTAAGCAAATCTTTCACTGATCAAGATATAGACTATCGCTCAATGTCCTAAGCTACTTTTAATCTTGAAAAAATAACGGGTCCTGCGGGGTGGGCCACGGGAGCGAAGTGGCAAAAGAAACCAATAATAGATATAAAATTGTTTTATAAAATCACTGGCTTAACCTTTGTCATACAAGATGCTGTGAATTTCCATTGTGGGGCGTCACAAGCGAAATGGTAAGATTCTGACTATAATAATATTACTATGTTTGATATTTCAGACCACTAATAAATAACAAACTGTGGTAACCGATTCAGCCGTGAAAGTGGATTATGACAATGTGCCCACAGAATCGTTCATTGTAGAAGAATGTTTGGTAAACTTTAATTTAGCGGTGGTGGTATTTATGATTATTAAGGCATGCATATAAAGGAGACAAGGAGATAAAGTTGGTTGGAAAGATATTGAGCAGGGCTTAGCCCAGCAGTGGGACGAAATAGGCTAAATAAAAAAATTACATAAAGTGGCAACTTTCTTGTAGGAATAGCTTGCACTCGTCTTGGTTCAGTTTACAGATGAATGTTTATAATTATGTAAAACAAATATTTTTATAATAAAATCACTTACTGTTGGTGGCCTATATTTGTGCTTAAAATAAAACTACACTTGATTTAAAGCGAATCGAAGCGATAACAACGGATGACAAAAAGTTTACTATAAAATAATAAAGGTAGAGTTAAAGATAGTCGATGGTAAGTTGCAGTTTTATTTCAGAACAAAATAGGTGCATCGTTGATTGAAGATATAATGTCAAAAGTTTCTCATGGTTCGCGATGATTTTGAAATGTTACTAGGAGTTATTTTCTTCGAAAATGATACTTTCAGTTTACGAAAATTCAGTTTAAAAATAATAATGTGGAATAATGATGGTGCACGCTTATTATGTGTAAGAAAAACACTTATAAAAGAGGTGCAAATAAATATTGATTTAAAATTAATAACTAGTTTTAAATATTATTGCAATGAATAACGGGTGACTTACCACCAGTTCCCCAAAACAGCTTGCACTAGCAGAAGCAAGGAGCATAAAACTTTCCAAATAAGCTTCATAGTGCCAAAATAACTTTACAAAGTCACTTTACAAACATCCTATTTAGTAAAACACTCGTACAAAAGTTTAACTCCAAACACTTCACATTAACACTGCAAATTAAAACAAACTAAACTTTTATTTTCAACCGCAAAACTCAAAAATTAACCAAAACAACCACTCAAACAAATACCACAAAATAACAATGTAATCACTGTAATGCAAACAGAAAAAAAAATACGAAAAAGAAATAAAAACTTTTTAAACAAACTTTTGCGAAAGTTTACTTTTGCCGGGCACTCTTTTAAAAAACAAAGCTGTCAACCCTACATTCCATAGAGCGTTTATTAAAATTCGAACTGTTTGAAAAAATCGAAAAAAGATTTTGTGTGCAGTCGTTTACGTTTAGACCCGACGCGCTTGCGATCCGCGCGCATTGAAACACAAAACCAGACTGGCTTGCTTTAAGCCGTTTGTAAGTATTCCATAGGATTCTCAGTAAGGGGAAGGGTCGAATCGGAGGGCGTGTAGATGCAGTATAGTACTGCACGAATTCATCCTTCCAAGCCCTTACTACGATCCACGTAAACTTTAAAGACCGGAATGCCTGAGTCTCGCGAAATGTCAACGTACGTTTACGCAAAATAATATCATCGAGTTTCCTAGAGTTGTGACAACATGTAGTAACATTGTGTGGTGCAGAAAAATGTCTGCGACCATCAATTGTAAGCTTATCCTCGACTCATGAGTTTAATACCCTGAGTTATTATCATTTTTCAAATTGATTTGCTGATCGAAAGATAGGATTTAAATGCCAAACAAAATTGTGTTTATTACGAAAATTATGAGAACCTTTCGAGATTTAATACCAATATATTTTGGTTAAGCCTTTGAAAAGTTTATGTTTAATGCGCTGATTGTCCTAGATAATCTTCTGACTAAGTTTCTAACAATATAATTCTTTAAAGATATAAATTGAGTTTTAAATGTAATAAATATTGCATTCTCTTTACGTTTATCCTGATATCCTTGAATTAATTTGCTGCAAACATCTTCATAGTGCACTTCGAGTCTTGGTGTTTCGCAAGGTACTATAGCAGGTCCTTAGCTGTCACTTAGAAAATCATTCACGATCTTGTTCAGACAAACAATAATCATCTATCAAGCGGGAGATAATAGATATAAATTAGCATTTCACGCGATTCTAATTAAGCATTAAACCTAATTTGGTTATCTTGGTATTTTAATCTAATCACAGATCTGCGAAGCTGGGTAATTATTTTATCCTTATTAGTGCAAAAGTAAAAGCTATAGAAATGTTTTGTTCACTCGTAAAAAGTCCATCTAGAAATGAAATCACCTGTACATTTACTTCCTATTAAAGGTGGCTTTATTAGTTTCATTTAACTGAGATGGTAAGTAAAACGCGCACGATTTGAAATAATGCTGATTGCAGACTTTGAACCAAATCTACTAAATTAGTATAGATTATAAAGACAAACAAAAAAATTTTAACCTCACTCAGCTACTTTACTTTTCTTTCCCAAGCGTCAGTGTTAATAACAAATTCTTTTTCATTCGCCTCAGATCGTCTAAAACAAAACCTAATACAAAAAAGTAAAACCGATTAAAACCACCCTTATTAAACTCCTCTTATAAAATGCATCACATGTTCTAAAAACTTCACACATCGCTTTATCAGCCAAAGCTTTTAGCAGATAAAAACTGTTAGCAGATGTCTTCAGTAACATACCTTCACAACTTGCACCCATAACTAATTTTAGAGAGCCGTTCTAAAAAACCCATGGAGGGTAAAAAACGATAACAATAGGGCTTACCTGGAGCCATTTTGTTTCCCGTGTTTACGATGGCAGTAAAACTGTAATTGCAGCAGATCAAACGGACCGACAGCCTGACTTAACTGTATAGAATATTGTAACAACCATTCTGCGGTCCGAATTTCATTAATAACACAATAATGAACTTAACGATGAAGAAAATAAGGAAAATAAAAATGTTAATGATACGAAAATAAAAAATGGTGATATAGATGCATCTGGTGCATTGCTAGAGGAGTTTAAACTTAAAAGTGATAGCAATAAGATCAATTGTTCAGTTGATACAATTTGATGATTTTTGCAACATGATCGCAAAGATGTCAATTCAGATTTAGATTTACGTTTATCAGTGCAAAATTCAATTGTAGTTGATGGTGTTAAAGTTGATAGTTGGATGACGGATGTGGATCAAGCTAAAAGGAATGTAACTCGATTTTCTTAACAATTTTAAGTATTTAAAGACAATCATTTAAGTTGGAAGTACGACATGCGATAGGAAATAAATAAACTGATTCAGAGCTTCAGAGTACGCGAAGGGTGTCGACACACCATTGAATCTACTTTTTGCATTCAAATATTTTTTGCTAAACGTTGGTGACAAGTGGAGATAAATAAAAGAAGACAAAAACGTCGTTATAGAAGTTTTTGATAGCAAGCATCAATTGTTTCGACCCCTTTTTCTTTGTTGCTTTTAGAGAAAAGATTTAATTAATGAATGCTAGGGACAAAGATGATAATGACACACACTATAATGTTAATAATCTTATTTACAACTTGTAGACCGATATATTTACAAACATCAATAATATTTAGTGCATTGTTCTTCCAAATGTAGAGTTGTCTGTCGTAGTATTTATTAATTCATTGAATGTTTGTATGACCAGAATGAATGAACGTGAACGAGTCAAAAACAACATAACGATTGAGTATGCATATTTATGAAATTCTGTTGTGTCTGCCGAATTCGTACGGGAATAAGTCGTCAATTCTAGATATGTGACTTTGTCGTAAGATACTCTCTTAGAGACAAACACATAACAAATTATTGCTGCACCAAATGCTCGTCATACTTCAAAAATATATATACCTATATCTAGCCTGTATTATCCCACTGCTGGGCATAGGCCTCTCTCTCCCTCTGCCAGGGCGGGCCCGTCGTTTCTGTAGGAGTCAAGATCGTTCCTCGGTTTCTCTATCTTTGTCTTACCTATGGTCTCTATCCTATAGAATGTTTACCTGTCGTTGTTGTACCACACATAGTCATATCGTATTCCAAAATTATTTAGAAATTATTCGCCAGATATCGCGAACTTTCTGTCCTTACTCTAAACTGTCACTAACGTCCTAGATTCTTCCATTAACTTTATAGGCCGTCTGAACATAATACTCTAAGATCTTGACTTCAACTTCCCTTTTTATTTATAAAACTGATCTGAGCCTTGTCTAACATGCGAGATATAGTCGCCAATTGTTTTCAATTTACTTTAAAAGTTACAAGAATTGTTTTGCACCATTATTTCATTAGAGCGTGCTAGAAATATTTCTGTGCCGATGTCATGGATGGAGTAAAGATTGTCTTTGTTCCATTATGTGGTGTACAATTGTATATTCTACTTTGATTTGCATTGGAAAGAATTACTGTTATGTTACGGATTATGAACTGACTCGTGTAATTAAGTTTGAGTCCCTTTTGGCATTTTTTTACAAAGGTGCAATACCTCCGATTTCTGAATTTGGAATGTGAAATTGTGTTTTTGTCTAACGGCTAATTTCTGAATTGAGTATTTGCAGTTAAGAACGTGGTAAAACCACTTCAATGTCAAATTTTGACAGGTTTTAAGGCTGAAATATAGTTTGAAAAATACTTAACTTCAAATACTTAATTCTGAAATCGGAGTCTTACTTCTTACTTCAGAGTAAATTCTACTTTTCCCTGAAAAGTTGTCAAACTTAACCATTTATTTATTTATTATGTACTTTATTGTACACCACTTAACAACAAACACAACATACTACCGAACTCCGTTGATTCCGTACAGTAAGGTTTGGCACGTTCTTAACTCCCAATACTCATTTCAGAAACCGACCCTTAAACTTATCGTTAAATAAGATACATACATAGGTATTATTTTGGCATAGCAACTAAACAATTTACTTTTTGGGAAACTCAGAATAATGTTAAGAATAATGTTTGTATCAATGATCTTACTAAAAATGTAGGGCATGTACTTAATTAGAAAAAGAAAATTATAAAATACAATCTTATTAACATAAAAGCAGAAACTGAACAACCAAAGAAAAAGCATCTCATCTCGAGCTTAACAAGACACGAAACACATCGTCTTCCAAAGTTCCACGAAGACGAACAAAATCTAATAGCTACAAACTGGCATAAGTCAATACATTAAAGTTGTTAGGAGAAAAGTCACTGAAACATCTGCCAATTTCCTTTGCAGCCCATAAAACAAGAATCGTTCAGAAAATATTAAAGATAAGGGTGAACATGACAGCAAAAATAACTTTGTCATACGGTAACTGCCAATTACGCCTGATATCTGTGTAGTAGACGGAACGACGGCAAAACAATAACATAAAAGAATCGATATTGCGAGATACAAATGAATAATCTATAAATGCCTTTAAGACATTGATTGGAACACTTAGGAAGGGTGTAGAGAAGGGCAAGTAAAATTTTATTGACAACATTAATGCCTTGTGTGCCAAGGTATTATTAAATAATGCTGCACGTGTACTTGTTGATGTATGCTCAGAAAAAGGGTTATATAGAGATACTCAGATATTATAATCTCAGTGGATAAAGTCAGATTTGGTTACGGTTATTCCAAGCTTATGGAAGATTTTATAGTGTTCATCTAGTTTCTAGCACATTCTTATCTTTACGCTTTAGAATGTGTAATTAGCTTTTTCTTTCTGTTTGTCTCCTTAACAATTAGATTTGGAATGGGTCTGTCAACTTTTGATAAAACCCAAACTATAATTACCAAAAAAAAATACTGCAATATGGTTTTACCCTGCTAAATGTTGTCATAAATAATTCCACACTACAGTGATTCCACATTTCAAAACTTTTCTCTTACTTATTTCCACTACTTCTTATTCCCTTTAGCCATCACCTCTATCCCTCCGTAACTCTGTGCACCAAAGTTAATACGATCCAGTTATTAGCCGAATAATAACTCGACATATTCCATAGTCAGCCAGTTTTCTTCGATATCATCTCCTACTATTTTTATTTTATTCATAGGGATTGTCTCTTTATTCTTTTGTTTACTTCGAACAAGACCTTCTGTCTGCTTTTAGTAATATGTGTGTTTTTGTTTTTTGTAAGAAACTTTCGTCAGCATTGTGAAGGTTAGAAGGTAAATCATTGTATGGATGGATATGGATAGGGTGTCCTATTTTCGGTTTGTCTTCTGGAAGAATTGGGTCAACTGAGGGAATTATAGTTGGTGAACTATTTCAATCCAATCTGTTTTTATCATATCTAGGTACTATAGATGATAAGTGATTTACATTCAATTAATTTTGTCACCCCGTGTTACATAAAACTTATTTATTTATTTATACAAAAACGTACAGAGGCGGACTTAATGCCAACTTGAACATAACTGGCGAATTGTAAGTGTACTTTAGATACATCGGTGTATCTCTCCCCAAGTCTTCGGAGTACACTAGCGTGATTTTTGTAATGTTGTTATTTTGACAGTCATGCTTGAGTAAATAATACTAGGACAAAGGCAACACTTATGGCTTAAGAGGAAATATGGGCAGAGAGCGCCCACTGAATTTCCTTAGTAAAAAGTCGTAATTCGAGGTTTGGCTCTCATCAAAATCATCCTTCAATGTTGGACCAATTTTAAAGATATTCCATCAACTGAAAAATTAAGATATATACTATGCCCCTATGTTTTCTTGTTTTCATTTATATTTGTCAAATTTGTACACTAAGTCTCTGTTGACAGCGCAATTTTGAGCATTTTTTGAGAGTTCTAGTGCATAAAAAGACAATGTATCAAGAGAGAGACATCAAGGGACCTGCAATTGTGTTTCACTTATAGAGGTATTCCACTTACCCGATAGCCATAAACAAATATCTGTCTCACTTACAGAGGGTTCCATTAATAGAGGTCAGAATACAGGTTATTTCAGTTATAGAGGTGCGATTATTAAATCACACCTCTATAACTGACCTCGCACTGAATCGCACCTCTATAGCTTAGCTCGGGCATATTATGTACATATTACCGTATTGTGAGCAGTACAATTGTCAACAAACATCAGATTTTATGCTTCTGGGCCTGCTTTCATTACTTGATTCAAATTCTTCAACCAATCGGAAAAAAATAGTAGATGTCATCCATGCTTTTTTTTTATTTTGGTAATTCACAGGAAATGTTTTAACACCTTTGAAACATCGTGAAGTCTTAGAATTTCCAATAAATAGGATAGGCAGCTTTTCAGTTCCTGACCCAGAACTATTGTAACGCACTCTTAAGGTTACACTAGTCAACGGCACGAACTATTTTGTGCGCGGGGATAAAATGCATTTTATATCAACCGACAACACGTGCGGAAGAGATAGATGCTGTGATGAGCAGTAGGAAGCTAGTTCGCGTACGAATACACACTTTTGCAAATTTGTAGCGAAATGGATAATGATTTAGGACGAAACCGAGTGCGCAAAATTTTATAAACAGACCTTTGGCAGTCTAGATATCATGAAAAATCGACTAAATCTATCTGTTCAAAATAAAATTATATGCATTGTTGAACTACTAATCTAACCCTGTATGGAGGCCGTTTTGCAATTTTCCGTCTTCTTATGGTATTTATTTGCGACCAAAAATGCGTTAAAATTAGTGTCGAAATGTGGAACTTCCGACGCTCATAACTTTCAACAATTTTATTTTTTTACTTTTTCGCTTCCATACAGGGCTAGATAATGATGAGACAAACTGATATCACTTTTTATTTTGAACGTACATCGTCAAACAGTGGAATAATCCCTAGACTACGTTTGTATGGTTTTTTTTCAAGTAGTTTAACCTTAACTAAGTTTTCCGCCATGACAGGACTCACCTTTTAAGGTAAAAGTTTTATCGGGTAGTCGCTTATAAAATAAACCCGCTTCGTCTTCATTAAAAATAACATCAACAGAATAAAATAAGTAAACATACAAAACGATGTTATCTCAGTTACAGAGGTTTATGCATATAAAATTCACTCGCTGTCTCAGTTATAGAGGTAACTATGATTATAAATCGAAAGGACGAATCCCAGGTATAGAGGTTTGCTTCGTCCCACTAACAGGGGTAATTCAGTGCCAAAGTGTTGGGACCTCAGCATGAGTTCCAGTTATGGAGGTTTCTTACTTCTCCAGGTCCCACTTAACCAAATTTCACTAATTTAAATTGGTCCAATATTGGAGGAGGAAATAGACGAGAGCCAAACATCGAATTATGAATAAGGACTAAGGAAACTTAGCCGGCGCTCTCTATCTATATTTCCTCTTAAAGATCGGCGTAATGCAGTGCGACATGGATACGACGCGTTGCACCTGTCATCGGGAGCCTTTACAGTTCACCCAAGATTGTGAGCCAGTCAGCTTCACACCTTGTTGAGTCTCTAATCATCGAAGAATAAACAAATTTTGCTTAGGTACAACCCATTACATTTAGAAACATCTGAGGCTCTAGAAAAGTAACATTCAATTAACGTAAGCGGCGTGATTGCGATTGAAAAACGGCAATTATGTATACATGTCAAGTGATAAATTCCTAACATTTTGACATTTCCATCGCTGATAGAATGACATTTTATTTAGAGCCTCTGGACTGATTTAAACATATTCTATGGACATCAACAAGCAAGAATGAACCCAGATTCTTATCTCAGTATGCGGATACATCCAATTGGGTGGAAGTACAAGGTTCCTGGTATCTGGATACCAGCAATATTGCTCTTCTCACAATTCTATCTAGGTTTAAAGGTTTTCTCTGAACAGTTAGCGCAAGAGGTCTGATAAGAAGGGCCGGGAAAGTGATGGCTTAAAGGAAATGCTTTCAACTGGTGACATGGTTTGATTAGGACAAATATATGCTATATGGGCTATGGGGATTTTACGACATTTTTTATTTTAAGCTTTTGGGTTTTGCTAGTAATTATGAAAATGATGCGATTGAATTTATTTATAAACACTTTACTAGTTTTTATTTATAAACATTTTACTAGCTGCCAAACACTCTCGATAAAGTCACCTTCCAAACAAAAACAAACTAAATCAAAATCGGTTCATCCGTTTAGGAGCTATGATGCCACAGACACACAACCACACATACACAGCTACACACGTCAAACTTATAACACCCTCTTTTTCCGTCGAGGGTTAAAGACATACCTACATACAACAGCCTTATCGCGTGTCGCGATCTCTTCCAGGCAAACTAGTACGGAAAAGGATAGCCTAGACACGATATGGGTTGCACAAGGTTAACAAACAATTAAATTTAATTCTATGATTTTATGCATTGATTAATCGCCCACGGAAAAAGACGGGTGCTACAAGTTTAACATGTGTATTTGTGTGTGTCATCATAGCTCATAAATGGATGAACCGTTTTTTTTTTTGTTTGTAAGGTAATCGATTCAGCCGTTCAAAAGTAATGGGCGTTTTACTGTTTGAATCGGGATATTTTCGCAAGATATCGTGTCATAATTACGTGTTCCATAGATTATCGACCGAAGCGTGTCTACTAGGTACTAGATAACTTAGGGAGATTAAAAAGTATGAATGTTTTATAAATACGGATGCGGGGACTGTGTCAAAGATGACATGGTTAAAAAGATGGTGCCAACTGAGATGACCATTAAAATAGAGTATGGAGGAAGAAAACAAATGTTGCACCGACCCAAAATCAATTGGAAAAAAAGAAGAAAGTGATAATAAATGGCTTTGCAAATGTGAATACAACTTTAAGAACTATCTTGAAATGTCTTCACATCACATCACATCACATCATCAGCCTATTAATGTTCCCACTGCTGGGACACAGGCCTCCTCTCTGTGGGAATGGGCCGTTATCCACCACGCGGGCCCAGTGCGGGTTGGTGGATGTCACATGTCTTCGAATTATTGGTTCTAGGATATGCCGGTTTCCTCGCGATGTTTTCCTTCACCGTTTTGAGTGCAGTGGTGAAGAAATAATTTACGCAAAGTAAAGCGCCTGCCTGGGCTCGAACCCACGACCTACAACTTGTAAGTCGCGGCCGATACCACTGGGCCACCAATGTCTTACGTTCCTGTAATTTAAAACTCAACATGCCGATGCAGCAGTGTCTTTTACCGTCAGAATCAGAGCTTGAAAAATAGACTATTAAGAACTGAAGTCATATGGAGGACTGTATAGCGCCACCAGAGTTCGCCGTGTAACAGCCTGCCGTATTGAAAAGGGGAAACAGGAACGTTACAACCGTCACCTCCTATATGGACACTAACTCGTAAACCTGCGCGCTTAAAGAGTCGTACAAGTCTTCAAATTTATTCGATCTCTTCCGATATCAGCGCGTCAGACCAGAGATGTGAACTATGGAGGAACAGACATCCCACTCCTCCTTACTTCATTACTCCGGTAGAGCACCTCCCACCTGGGCATGAACTGCAGTGGCCGATCCGGAAATTTTTGAACCGGTAGCGGGCCCAGGTTGGTCACTGCAGAGATAATTTGGTAAAATGGGGCCTAGACCCATCCCAAACACAGTGCTATTGTGGAGCCTCTTCACAGAATATACACCAGCTCCTTTCCTGCCTAGCATGCACAACCACCTACACTTTCCAAGACTTGAACGATGCCAACGACAGAGCTATCCAGTTGGCCACATTTTGGTCGGACAAAATTTTAGTCAAATCTTCACGCAAAGAAGATGGAAGAATGTAAAAAAATGTTTTGCACCAAAAGTGAACTGAAGCAAATAAATGCAGCACAGGAAGTTTCATCCAGACAAAGTAGGCGTTAAAATACCTCAAAACAACCATTCTTCATCTCCTGACTCACTAATCTTATTCAAAATAGAATCTCATCACAAACATATGACTCTATCCATCCGAGCTACGGATGGTAAATGGTAAGTAATACCAACGGTTTTACGGCAACCTGGCGCGTAAGTATGCCCGAATAATAACATACTGCGTTCAGGTGAGCGTCGTTTACACTGAACTGATTTTTTTATGTAGGGATGGGGGTTTGTCGATAGTTTTTTGGGAGGGTGATGTCGATATTTTTGTGGGATAGTTTTACTTTAACTCGAGCTAACTCGAGTTAAAGTAAAACGTACTTCACTAATTAGCTGAGTTGATAAGCTTCTAATAAGCTGGCTGGTCAAGGTTGTGGCAATCTGCTGAATGCGAGAAGAATAGGACCGGTTGATGCAAGCCAATGACCAAAAGTGAACGTCATTCGACTGAAATTATGAGGTATTCAATAGTTAGTATGCTAATAGAAATCAATCAATCTGCCTAGCCTTTTCCCAACTATATTGGGGTCGGCTTTTAGTCTAACCGGATTCAGCTGAGTATGCTAATTGAAATAATCATCACTATATACTATAAGTACAGAAGATAGGCTTAACGGGCTATCGTATAATTGCCTAGTTTTTATAGAAAAGTCAAAAACAAAACACGATTACCCATTAAAATACTTTGTATGGGAAACGTGGTCTCACAGACCCCTGCCAAATTATAAAAGCTAAATACTCACGTGTTTTAAAACCGGCGAGACAGCTACTTCGTCAATACTTGTTTCGGCACTAATCTGAAAGGTACTGAGCCGCTTCGTGTCAGGGAGTACGGGGAAGTGACCATTTAGCGAAATTATCAGACGAGGCGGGGCTTCTGATACACCACGTACACAGTTATAGGTTAAGTACAGAAGGTAGGCCTAACGGGCCATCGTATCTATACTTATAATATTATAAAGCTGATGAGTTTGTTTGTTTGAACGCGCTTATCTCAGGAATTGTAAAATTCTTTTTGTGTTGGATAGTCCATTTAACGAGGAAGGTTATAGGCTATATAACATCACGCTACGACCAATAGGAGCGGAGCATAAATGTAAAATGTTGCAAACACGGAAAAAAATCCTTTTAAGAGCTTCCGTTGCGTGCGCTGCGTAAACGGTTTAAGTTACGCAACAATCATGTATGTAGGGTAGGTAGGGTAGGGTAGGTAGGTAGCCAGTTAACGGGAGCGAAGCCTCGTGGGACAGCTAGTTATTTATAACGATGGTCAAGTATCAAGTAGACATTGATGGTCTTGTTACTGATGTCGAACTAGATCCACCATGGGCATTGTCTGATCTGTCTATTATAGTCAGTTAAAAGGACCACCCATTTTACTAACTTCGTATAAATTCAAGTTGTTCCGACAACGCGTTGCTGCGTTGTATGGTTACTTCTGCCCGTTACTGGGACTGTCTTTACCTAAAATTTTAACGTACAAAAAGTGCTGGCTGTATGGCAGCCTTATTTGAAAAGTTTTTTTTATTTAAATTTTCGTGTAGTCTTTATCTTAAAATGCAGTTCACTTTAACTGCTGTAACTCATTATTGCAATGACTTACAATAATAAATAGTACACGAGTCTTCATAATAAAATTTCAATTAACTCTTTTTACCGTTCATATCTGGTTGCAACATTTCATAATACGAGTTGTAAGCAGCTAACATTCTATGCAGTCCGTACTTATGAGATTATGCAAAATCCAGCTATAATATTTATCGATATTTTATTGCACCTAGTTACTTCATTTCTGTACGGCATCAACTCATAACGTTTATATTTATATCTTTGGAAATTATATGAATAAGAAACATTAAAGCTTTGATTTTGAATTTAATTTAAGTGCGTATAATTCCTGTAAGCTATCAAAAACGCTCATAGACATAGTAATTTCTAAGCTACGAATAGCTTACTGTAAATTGCTCCCAATTAATAACTGACTAGACTTTATCTATACTTACAACTCCAGAGCCTTGAACATAGGCGCCAAGTTGCCAGCCTGTCGGTTTTTTATCGGTTACATTTCGTTGAGTGTGCGATGGAATTGTATGAACTAATTCCTCCTAGCCCGTTCCATCATCGGTCTACAAGACGTACGGCGATGCGTCATCGGTACATGGTGGACATCCCACCCATATGCACCAAACGTTTTGGCAGTACTTTCATTATGCGTACAGCTAAGGAGTGGAATTCCCTGCCAGAGTCTGTATTTCCTGATAGCTACAACCTGGGAGTCTTTAAGTCAAGAGTGAATAGGTTTCTTCTAGGTAAGCGTGCTACATCGTCGACCACATCATCACTTACCATCAGGTGAGATAGTGGTCAAGCGCGAGCCTATCAATAATAATAAAAAAAACAAACGTAGAATATTTCGAAACAAATTATCAATAATGACCGTAAAAAAAAACAAAATCAAATCGTTTCATCTATTTGGGAGCTATGATGCCGCGTACAGACACATAGATGCACACATCAAACATATAACACAACTCATTGCGTCGAAAATTAAAAAAAAACAAAAAGTATCGATAAAATCCCGCACCAAATCTTTCCCAGCCCTACTCCCTCTATTTATTTATCAAAATACTGGCTTGTATCAGCGGTCAATCATCGCAGTGTTTTCCTATCAATCACTACCTCGAACCAGACCCATCCGTCTTTATAAAACACACGGGTAAACTTTAGAGTGTATATTGTACGTTTTTACAACCAATTAATATGTTTATCTCTATAAAACTATAGTAATTTACGGCTGTAATAAAAGTCGCAGTGAATTCGTTTGCGGAATTTTTAGCTTTTCTATTTTTTCTTAGCGTTGATTGGCATGACCTTATTACTGGTACCTTTTTAGAAATGAAGTTTAATGACGTCAAGAGTTTTTTTGATTTTGCGAGGATAATTTACGCGGGAATGCAGATACACATTGTACATTATTTAAAAAGAAATGTACAGTTTTCAACTTCATCATCATCATCAGCCTATTAATGTTCCCACTGCTGGGACACAGGCCTCCTCTCTGTGAGAGGGAATGGGCCGTTATCCACCACGCGGGCCCAGTGCGGGTGGGTGGATGTCACATGTCTTCGAATTTTTGGTTCTAGGACATTTCCTCACGATGTTTTCCTTCACAGTTTTGAGAGCAGTGGTGATGAAATAATTTACACAAATTAAAGCGCCTGCTTGGGCTTGAACCCACGACCTACAACTTGTAAGTCGCGGCCGATACCACTGGGCCACCACTGCTCTCAACTCAACTGAGTTTTCAACTTACTTGGCAAAAAATCGGGAAGATTTCCCAAACGCCTTTCTCAACTCAATTATAACAATGAAAATATTGACTTAGGTAGTCTAATATCTTCAGGCAGCAAGCAAACAATTAAAAAAGAGTAGATTTTGCTTGAATATGTATGGGAAGCTGAGTAAACCGGAACTTTTTTTAAGAAACGTTTAATAAAATATTTTTAGTAAGTGCGACTGATCAAGTCAGGCAAAGAGCAAGCCTACACATTCGAAACGAAAATCACGTAAGTAACTTGAAATCTTTAACGCCTTGGTTTTCATCACCCCATGACTCAAAAAAAACAATGTAAGTTTCTATTAATAATAAATACACAATCAGATCGTGATTTTAACGTCAAGAGTTCATTGTTTACATTATAATGAAAAGTTAGAGTATAGACTAAACAATATTGAAGAGCGGAGGATTGAACGATGTTTGTTTACTTACTAAATCCATACTCATTATCGTGCTATGATTTTGTAGTGACGACTTCTATGAGTGTGAAGAGAGAAGAATCATGTTTCTTTTTGTATTCATCATTCATCCTTCTAATCGGCACTTATACCAATTTATTTAGACATTTTCTTTCATATTATTCTATCAGCGGTCATAGAGGTACTCACCAATTTTTTCAATCCGTCATCTATAATTCTATCCATCTTTCGTTATTGGCAAACAAGCAGTCAGCTGAACTGATGTTGTGGTCACTGCCGCCTACGCTACGGACATCTGCAATACTATTCTCTAAACATCTCACAGTGGATACTTAAGTGAAAAGAGTTGTCAAGCCCTAGCTTCAGCCGATCTATTCTATAAACATGTAAAACCAAACGCCGTGAGAACATAATATTAATAAATAAATAATTAATTGATTGAAGTGAAGTAAACTCCACCATGATTGGGTAGTTCGCTAGCTCATTCCACCTGAATAAATAAAAAAATAAAAATGTTTATTTGACACAAAGATAACACGTAACATGATGATGCTAACTCCAAAACTAGGCCTGAGCCTGTATTTTTACCCATAGTATTTTACATTGCCTAATGATCAATTAAAATATTATCAGAAAAATTAAAAACAGAATCAATTAAAATTAGAATAAAACTAAAATCAAATAAAAGCAAGTTCCAATCAAATAAAGGTCTTTTTCAAAATCAACTTATAAATAAATTAAAAATAAATAGAATAAATTGAATTAAAAAAAACATGTTGAAAATATAACAGAATAGACTGGCTTTAATACAATGAGTATAACAGGTGCGTTGCTAAGATATATTTTCAAACAGGATTCACTCATGTGGCGACTCACTTCATCCACAAACAGGCACAAGAGAGAGAGAAAATTATAATCGACAAATTTACCCAAAACATAATCGAATCTGCTTATCCAAAATAGGCGTATCCAACCAATAACTAAAATCAGCCTTATCCCCTCAATAACCATTATAATGTTCCACGTTCAAACAATAACCGTTCAGTCGGCCATGTTGTTTCGATGACGTTTCGAGGGCCGCCATCTTGCATCGGGTTGCATTTGAAATGAGAACAAAGCACTTCGAGTTTCCGCACAATAGAATGAAAGTGATATGGCCAGCGCTAATTCGAGGTTCAAATCGAGACCACACAGGATGGATTTCAATCATTTTGTGATGTTTAGGTATTTGTAGGTTTGTGTGAATTGAAATCGTGTCATGTGATGGAATAATTAATTGTTTGTTCGGTCTATTGTGCTGATAGTGCGTTGTTTCAGTTGGCATTATTTGGGAAGAAATGCTTGGGCGAGTCATAAAAGCACATCATCATCAGCCTTTTAATGTTCCCACTGCTGGGACACAAAGGACAACTCACGCTAATCCAGGTCTTCGTCAACCGATGTCTTCGTCGCATCCTCGGAATTTACTGGCCTGAGATCATCTCTAATGTGTGTTGGAGTGATGCCACGAGACCCCGATCGACCGCCAGATCAAGCGGCGTAAATGGTGTTGGATTGGTCACAAGTTCCGGAGGGATTCCAGTCACATTCCTAAACAGGCCTTCGATTGGAATCCTCAAGGATAAAGGAAGCGAGGTCGTCCCCGTCAAACCTGGCGTCGCACCGTTTTGGCTGAAGCGACGAGTATCGGAATGACGTGGAGCGAGGTGAAGCGCGAAGCTCAAGACCGGTCTCGATGGAAGACTACTGTAGAAGCCCTCTGCCCCAGCTAGGGGCCACAGGATCTTAAGTCAAGTAAGTCACTGCTGGGACACAGGCCTCCTCTCTGTGAAAGAGGAAATGGCCATTAATCTACCACGCGGGCCCAGTGCGGGTTTTTTTTTATTATCTGTAGGCTTGCGCTTGACCACTACCTCACCTGATGGTAAGCGATATGATGTGGTCGACGGTGAAGCACGCTTGCCTAGAAGAAACCCATTCACTCTTGACTTAAAGACCCCTAGATTGTAGCTATCGGGAAACACAGACTCCGGCAGGGAATTCCACTCCTTAGCTGTACGCATAATAAAAGTGTTGCCAAAACGTTTTGTGCGTATGGGTGGGATGTCCACCATGTAAGTACCGATGATGCATCGCCGTACTTCTGGTAGTCCGACGATGGAACGGGCTGGGCGGAATTAAATCATGCAATTCCATCGCACACTCTCCGAAAAGTAACCGATAAAAAAAAAACTTGAGAGGTGTCAATGAACACCCGGATGAAACGAAGTTCCTTTAGTATATATACATATGTGTATACATATATATGCACATTTATATGCACATATATATTTAAGATAATACTATATTTATTACATATTTATAGTATATTCTAATCTGTTGTCAGATTTGGCCTATCTCCTCCCGTTTCCGAGATACAATTTTATTTTTTAAATTAATGTTTTTTATCTCCAGCTGATGGCGACAGATGGCGCTAGGTGACGCTTAACAATTGTGGATTTTACAATTTGAATAGTTGGTTCGGTTGTTAAATTATTTTATGAAAAGGATTTCGAGTAAATGTGAGCGGGTGAGGGGGGTAGGGGGGAGGGTGAAGGGGGTAGGGGTTTGTTGCACGATTTTATAGACTTTTCATATTGATATTTTATAATGGGGTAAAAAAAAATTGCGGGGGGGAAGGTGAACAGTTAAGGAGTTATCCTATCTTGTTCTCCGGCCAGAAGCGCTGGCGGGCAAGTTTTTTTGTCTTAATTGGCTGTCACAACGTATTCTGCAACATATCAGGCTGTAGTGTTTCAATCGAAAACCGTCAGAATTTAACAATGAATAATTAAAAGATCAACTGAGCAGATAAGCTTATCCATCTAATTTGAATAAGGGTGCATTAAAATAGCTTTCGAGAGAAAGGCCCGCTACCACATTAGCTAAAATGTTGATCAGGATATTTAGTTTCTTCATTCCTTTAGGTAGTCCTTTCATCCAAGAGAAATTTCCAATTAGAAAGCAAGAAAAACGCAATTAACATCAGCATTATCATATCTTTCAAATCTTATAAAATTTTATTGAATATAAGATTTGAAAGAGAAACATGTTAAAAACATTGTGTTTTTCCTTATTGGTACAGGAAAATAACTGCAATTATTAGAGGCCATTCTGCGAAAAAAATCCTAGTTAAGTACTTTCAGCGGAATTGTGTTCATTATGGTAGTAGTAATGTTGCCTGTAAAGTCCATAAAAATCGCATTTGGAAAAAAAAACATAACGGGCTGTCAAAGGGGCCCAAAATATTTTTTTTGCTTAATTCTCGTAAAGTTTTAATTTTACTGCAATTTTTGCTCAGGGCAAGTTTATACATTGTTCAATCGTGCACAAAAAATCTTACATAAGATTTACTAATTTTCATTAGTTCGAGATATATAGGTAAGCCATTTTTTTTTGTGTAATTTTTTTGTACTAATTCTGAGCGTTTGGTAATTTAGGCTAGTCAAATTATGTTTTTAATAGTTTTTTATGCTCAAGAGAGCCGTTAAACATTGAAAATGACGATTTTGGTATCCTCTCATGTTTTGACAGCAATATTATCTACTAGCTGTTGCCCGCGGCTTCGCTCCCGTGGACCACCCCACTGGACCCATTTTCGGGATTAAAAAATAGCCTATGTCACTCAGGAATAAAGTAGCTCTCTATTGGTGAAAGATTTTTTCAAATTGGTCCAGTAGTTTTGGCGCCTATCCAGTACAAACAAACAAACAAAAAATCTTTCCTCTTTGTAATATTAATATATATGGTATAGATTTTGGGTACTTAAATTACGTAAACACAGAAAGTTAACGAGGTATATTTCACCTCGTTGCAGTTTTTTTTCATCGACAGTACTAAAACAATAAAACACTTGTAATGAACATAATGAAATATGAGAAAAATAATAAGAAAATATCTGTAATTGGAGGCCTATCTGCGAAATTTAATTCCTAGCTAAGTCCATTAAAATCGCTTGACAGTAAAAAAAAATGAATGTCAAATGTCCTAAAAATCTGTTTTATGCTGAATTCTCATAAAGTTTTGGCAATACTGCAATTATGCTAGGGCACGGTAGGACAACAATAATCCTTATTAAATTGAGCACAAAAAAGTCATGCATCAGATTCGCTAATGCTCATTGGTTTTCGAGATAAGCTAAAAGATATTTTTTTCTTTGTTCTACTATTATCTCTCTCATAAGATCAATATCTCTTCTCTCTTAATATTATTCTAATCTTATTTTAAGATTAATATTTCAATTGGATATATCTACATGGTTCGTTTTGGTCTTCTATTCACCAAAGTACCAAACATAAACCAAACCCTACCAACCAGACTGTCCCCCGGTTTCTGATTTAAGAATTTGTCAAAATATTACTTTAGCCTGAAAATGCTGTCAAACTCTGGCAATAAAGGAGACACGTTCTTAACTTTAAATAAATGCAGAAACCAACCCTGATCCAATGCCGAACACCACAAAATAAATACCACGAGTGAAGTCCTAAACCGACTACTGAACTTGACTAATGTAGTGAATAATAGTGTTGTCAAAGTATCGATAGCTTTACGATTGGATTAACTTGTTTAAGTCTGTGAGGAGGGCTCCTGGTGGGACCACCGTGTCGATAGATGTTATTAATCGCGCAGCGTGAGATTACTGTTTTAAGGGTACACTAGTCGACGGCACGAACTATTTTGTGCGCGGGGTTAAAGTGCGGAAGATATAGATGCTGTGATGAGCAGTAGGAAGCTAGTTCGCGTACGAATACACACTTCTGCAAATTTGTAGCGAAATGGATAATGACTTAGGACGAAACCGAGCGCGCGAAATTTTATAAACAGACCTTTGGCAGTCTAGATATGATGAAAAAACTCCTAAATCTATCTGTTCAAATTAAAATTATATGCATTGTTGAACTACTAATCTATCCCTGTATGGAGGCCGTTTTCTAATTTTCCGTCTTCTTATGGTATTTATTTGCACCCAAAAATGCGTTAAAATTAGTGTCGAAATGTGGAACTTTCGACGCTCATAACTTTCAAATATTTTATTTTTTTACTTTTTCGCTTTCATACAGGGCTAGATAATGATGAAACAAATTGATATCAATTTTTATTTTGAACGTACATCGTCAAACAATAGAATAATCCCTAGACTACGTTTGTATGGAAATATTTACGACTAGTGTAACCTTAAGGTTACACTAGTTGACGGCACGAACTAATATTTTGTGCGAGGGGTTAAAATGCCTGCTATCTCATCCGACAACTCGTGCGAAAGATATAGATGCTGTGATGAGTAGTACGAAGCTAGTTCGCGTACGAATTAGCACTTTTGCAAGATTGTAGCGAAATGGATGATGATTTAGGACGAAAATGAGCGCACGAAATTTTATAAACAGACCTTTGGGAGTCTAGATATCATGAAAAAAGGACTAAATGTATATTTTCTAAATAAAATTATTTGCATTGTTGAACTACTAATCTATCCCTGTATGGTGGCCGTTTTGCAATTTTCCTTCTTCTTATGGTATTTATTGCCACCCAAAGATGCGTTAAAATTAGTGTTGAAATATGGAAATTTCGACGCTCATAACTTTCAAATTTTTTACTTTTTGGTTTCCATACAGGGCTAGATAATGATGAGACAAATTGAAATAATTTTTATTTGGAACGTACATCGTTAAACAGTGGACCTAGACTACGTTTGTATGGAAGAATTATCGACTAGTGTAACCTTAAGGTATTTGCTTAGTAGACAAATTAATATAAGAATTAATCAGTTGTTTATTTGATTTGCCTAGACTTTGCACAACTTTTTTGGATTGGATTTCCAGTATAACCAGATGCAGCACGGTATCAGTATTTTACATGGAGGCCTGTTTCTCCGCCATAACCCCATAACTGGATAACACGACAAATCATTGGTATATTACCACATCATCATCATCATTTCAGCCGAAAGACGTCCACTGCTGGACTTAGGCCTCCCCCAGGCGTCGCTACATTGACCGATCTCGTGCGTCTCGCATCCAGCGCCTTCCCTCAACTGGCCAGTTCCGGGCCTTCCAGTTCTGGAATGGCGATCGCGAACCGGAAGACGATACGTTGGAAGGTTTTCCACTAGGTGGACCTATGACCTGATTTATTAAACCAATAAAAAAAAGTTATTGTGAAAGTCTGCTTGAGTACCTACGGCTAAGCGGATTAGGTTATAATTTGGAACGCAGATCATGGCCCGTTATGAAAACCTTTATTCCAGTAATACATTTGAGGGTTATTCTCATCATTCTTCACCCGGGCGAAGCTGCTGGTGTTAGTGCTTCCTACACCTCTCTAGTCAACAGTAAGAAGTTTTTTTCCTGAATTTTGTTTGTATAATGTTTTGGCTGGAGTAAAATATCTTTGAACCTGGAAACCTCGCAATTTATGACAAATATACTCGTAGTAGCTAAAGAGTTCCCAGAAAAACATAACAGACTCAATTTAAAGGAAAATTATCTACCATTTTTCCTTTCATACCCCGAAGGGAAGTACGAAAAACACCGTCCAACTTAAACTTTTAAACTCCCTAAGTACCGTTCACAAAAATCCTTATATGGAAGTAAATTGTCAACTTCCTCTATTCTCTATGTCTGGTAGTCTATTCTATCGGGTTCTAGCAAAAGTTGGATAAGTTGGGTCGCATCACTAAAATCCGCAGGTTATTGTGGCGCGTCCCTATCTGGCGGTCACCGGCGGACATTATCCGCGCACCGGTGCGATATCCGCGCGTCCGCCGTAATAAGAAGTCAATATTAGTTGGGCGGGCGGATTTGTATGGGGCGAGAGGTGTGGAGAGGGACTTTCTTTGGGTACGTTTTAAGTGGAGATATCATCATCGCTTTGCGTTTGTAGAGAATATAAATGATTAGCAGATTTTACATGATTTACAAGGTTATCAAAATGAGTTTCAATCTGAAAATAAAAAGCCCGAGTTTGTCATGTGATTCTTGTGTAAGTGTACTCTAATAGATCAAGAGCCCAGACGCCCCAGAGGTTACTGAAATCTTTCTACACAAAATATGTGGTAGGTATTTAATGAAAATGAAAGTCCAAGTTAGCAAGTGCGAGTACGTAATATTAATAAAATAAATACATGGCAACACTACTCAATTCCATTGATTTTGTGTTAAAAGAGATCGGTAACTTTCGGTAATTTGGGGCGTCTAGGATCTTGGACTGGAGCACGTTAATGTCAAAAAAAACAACCCAGCCAATCACTGGCAATGGACGGTGCCATTTTGAGTCGAGTTGAGCATGAGCATCTGGAATACAGGCCAAAGTTTTATTCTTGAACTACAATCCCGTGGCCACCCCGAGGATGGAAGAATGAAAGTTACGTACCAAAATCCATATAAAAGTAAAATGATAAATAGTATCCTATGTGCTATTCCAGTCTATAAGTTAACTCTGTGCCAAATTTCATCCAGATGCGTTCAGTAGTTTTTGCGTGAATGAGTAACAACACGGTAAAAAGCGCGTTCCTCCTCTGTAAGCATGTCTAACCTGCAGGTATATTATGTAAGAAACAGCAATCAGCAATCATCGCGCGATCAAAGGATCAAACGCTTTATGTCATTAAACTCGGAATGACCGACAGCGTAGTTATGGTAGGCCCTACACCATCGTTTGCTTATCGCTCACTGTTTGTCAAATACACTTGTTTCAAAAAAATAAACAGAGATCTTTTTTTTTTTTTTTATTTGTTATAGGCTCGCGTTTGACCACTATCTCGCCTGATGTTAAGTGATGATGTGGTCGAAGGTGAAGCACGCTTGCCTAGAAGCAACCTATTCACTCTTGACTTGAAGACTCCCAGGTTGTAGCTATCAGGAAACAAAGACGCCGGTAGGGAATTCCACTCCTTATACAGCTAAGGAGCGACTCGCGACTGCGACTGCGAACCGGAAGACGATACGTTGGAAGGCTGATGATGTGGTCGAAGGTGAAGCACGCTTGCCTAGAAGCAACCTATTCACTCTTGACTTGAAGACCCCTAGGTTGTAGCTATCAGGAAACAAAGACGCCGGTAGGGAATTCCACTCCTTAGCTGTACGCACAATGAAAGTATTTTCAAAACGCTTTGTGCGTATGGGTGGGATATCCACCATGTACTGATGGCGCATTGCCGTACGTCTTGTAGTCCGATGATGGAAAGGGCTAGGCGGAATCAAATTGTGCAGTTCTATCGCACACTCTCCGAAATGTAACCCATAGTCAGTGGAAATTGAATGATGACGATTGATTTAACTGATCTATACAGCTAATATATTGCAGTTGTTAGAGAAAACGCAAAAATCCAGATCTAAACAAAAACCCATTCCGCACAACCAACACGCCGTCGCAGCTCGAGGCACCCCGATAACAGGGCAAGTTTACACTGCGCCAATTAGACTGGGCCCGCGGCATCCTCCGCTGTTTTCACTGGCTAATTGTATCTACGCTGCCGTGTGCACCGTACCTAGTCTGTTTACAGCGCGGTGTGTACATAGCCTTATGATTTTGTGTACGGGAAATAAATCTTTTGGGAAAAGGGGAGTTGGTAAGATTTTGTGCTTTGTTTAGGGATATCAAGTACGTAGTTATAAAGATGACGTCATATCCCGACTGTGTTATACAAAGGGTAAGGTAGAGGTGTACTCATAGTACACCCACTTTTGTTTTAGTTAGGTACGTCACGTGTACCAAACGCGAAGAAAGATTTGGTTCAAATAAATTGCACTAGATGGTGTGATTAGCATCGATTTGTTATTGAGTTTTATAAAATATTAAGATTTTCTAGAGACGATCATAAAAAATGTTTGTTCTTGTTTCATTAAATTTTATAAGCACAAAATTAAGCAATATTGGATTCACATTTCAAAGATTATTTGAATGGATCATTAACATAGTAACATATGCAACGGCATATTATAATTAGTTATTAAAACACGAGTGTGATAATAATAGTATCACACGAGTGTTGAACCCCTATTATATGACCGTTGCATAAACTACTATTTACTTAAAATTATTCCCCTTTATAATAATCGAAGCCTTGTGGGTAGCTGCTTAGATGACAGCTAACAAAGAAGTTTGGAAGAAGAAGACATGTTTCACAGACTTCAAATAAATTTGGTACAGTAGTCACAGCGGATCTCTGTGTCTCTGAAGTTGGCTCTGCGAACCTAGAACCTAGGGTCCCGGACCTTTGAAAGGCGTACCAGGGGCCGAAACCTACTCACAGAGGCCTTGATAGGCATGTAGGATGAAATGTGACACCAACCGGCAATTATCCCTGTATGCACTAGTGAGCACCCAAGGACAATCCCCGGCTGGTGCAGGACTATTGCAGAATATGGAGACAAAACACATTGGGTTATGGGTTTGGGCGGTTTCATGGAACGATTACCTGAAACTATAGAAGGACTATTGGCCCCTGCCTATCCACTGTTGATCAACACGGTTATAAAATGGCAGGGGATGACTTGCACACTCAATTAATGCCCCACCCATAAGCAGTCGCTAGCACTTCAGTGACATAGCACCAAGGGGGCATACATACACGGAGGTGCTTGAGGAGTGGAGAAGTATGCCACGGCTATCAGGACAATCCTGGAAGTAGGGTCAAGATCCCTACCAGCATCTTACTAGGTTAACTTCCTTCCTCCTAGCACGTTTGCTCTTGCGAATCTCCACTCAAGCCAGCCAATTAAGGCAAGAGAGAGGTGGGAGATCTGTTCCCCGTCAGTGTTTTTGAGATTGTATCCCTCTTAGTCTGGCCCCTCACCCTAGACATGTTGCGGCAAAGTAGAATCTACCGGCGCCGACCTTTTTTTTTGGATAGTTAATCATCCAATGACTTCACCCGCTCTGGGTGAAGCGGGAGGGTGTGTCAGACTTTTACTGACTAAAACCCACCCGTGTTCCTTCAGTTGCTTGAGCCAGGGCCGCGGAAAGGTTATTTATTAGTTATTTTACTTATTATTACTTTGTTTATTTTGATTAAGATTGGGTTAAAAGCGAGATAATGATGAGATCTTCCTATATATGAAAACTTCAAAAGCATCCTCAATTAGTTTTATAACAAGTCGTAGTCAAAGCAGGTGGGGGAACAACTCTGGCGTCTACATTATCAACAATACAAATAGACAAGCGAGTCATACGCTAGTTCTAGTAGAGGTGTGTTCATACCATGGCATATTTTATACTAGCTGCCGCCTGCGGCTCCACCCGCGTGGATTTAGTACTTCTCCAATCACACTAATGTCTTAAAGGCGATAATTTGTGAGTGTGTGTTTGTATGTTTGTTACTTCTTCACGTTCAAACGTGACGGCTGGGTGGATCTGGGTGAAATTTGGCACAGAGATACATTATAGCCTGGAATAGCACATAGGATTTTTAATGTTGAAGTTCATCGGGGTCATTTGAAGATATTTGACAGTCGTTACGGGTAGTCAGAAGCTTGAGATCTGACACAAGTCTTGCCAAGAGGTATCGTTTTACCCAGTTACTGGGTTGTGGAGGTCAGATAGGCAGTCGCTCCATGTAAAACACTGGTACTCAGCTGAATCCGGTAAGACTGGAAGCCGACCCCAATATAGTTGGGAAAACGCTAGGCAGATTGATTGATTATGTTCCCTTAGAATAATTTTCGACATTCACGCAGACGAGGCCGCTTGCAAACGCTAGTACTTATTTTTATAATTAATAGCCTAATATGTGTTATTGTGGTACTGCTGGTATTTGTGATGGTAGTTTCACAAAGCATAACTCATTCCCAAGTCTGGGCCTTAGACAGGCTTTCTACGTACCTAAGTATGAAAGGGAGCGGACTGTATTCCACCACGCAGGGACAGCGCCTTATGCAGAGAATTTAACTATGACAATGTAGATCGACCGCGAACTGGAAGACGATGCGTTGGAAGGCCTCTCACTAGGTGGACCGATGAAATGCGCTGGATGCGAGACGCACGGGATCGGTTAAATGTGGTAACGCCTGGGGAGGCCCATGTCCAGCAGTGGACGTCTTTCGGCTAAAATGTTTTTTATTTAATTTTTTTATTATCTATAGTCTTGCGCTTGACCACTATCTCACCTGATGGTAAGTGAGATGATGTGGTCGACGGTGAAGCACGCTTGCCTAGAAGAAACCCATTCACTCTTGACTTAAAGACCCCAAGATTGTAGCTATCAGGAAACACAGACTCCGGCAGGGAATTCCACTCCATAGCTGTACGCATAATAAAAGTGTTGCCAAAATGTTTTGTGCGTATGGGTGGGATGTCCACCATGTACCGAAGATGCATCGCCGCACTTCTGGTAGTCCGACGATGGAACGGGCTGGGCAGAATTAAATCATGCAATTCCATCGCACACTCCCCGAAATGTAATCGATAAAAAACCGACAAACTGGCAACTCGGCGACGATGTTCAAGGCTCTGGAGCCTAGAATGATGATGATGTTGATGAATGTACAGAATCTTACATAAAAATGTCTGCATTTCTTCATAGTTATAACCTCGCTTCTCTTTCACTTTATCCGACAAATACCAAGATAAACTAGGCCTTACCACTCAAAGTGCATTATATTTGTCATAGTTTAGTACCCGCAGGCGGCACTTTTACACTTTATCGGTACGACAATATTTGCTTATTCGCCCTTACTGTACACAAGGCATACCATGGTATAGTGGTGCTCAACCTTCGGACGGGTTATAAGTAAAATTTAAAGGTAGGAACTGTAAGATACGAATCTTAATAGCACGGGCAGGCTTATTACGTATCTTGCAAAAGCAAAACCATAGCGATTTTTGCGCAAACATTGCTCTTCAATATAGAAGTTTTAGAGTTGAAGGCGGCTTTTTTAGGGTTCCGTACCCAAAGGGTAAAAACGGGACCCTATTACTAAGACTTCGCGATCCGTCTATCTGTCTGTCTGTCCGTCTGTCACCAGGCTGCATCTCATGAACCGTGATAGCTAGACAGTTGAAATTTTCACAGATAATGTATTGCTATTGCCGCTATAACAACAAATACTAAAAACAGAATAAAATTAATATTTAAGGGGGCTCCCATAAAACAAACGTGATTTTTTTGCCGTTTTTTGCTCGATATTAATAACGGCAACAGGTAGACGCTTGCAATATTCACAGAATATTTATTTGTATATTCACTTCAAACAAAATATTATAATTAAATTAAAATAAAATAAATTAAGGGGGGCTCCCATACAACATATCTACGTGATTTTTAGGGTTCCGTACCCAAAGGGTAAAAACGGGACCCTATTACTAAGACTTCGCGAACCGTCTGTCTGTCTGTCTGTCCGTCTGTCACCAGGCTGTATCTCATGAACCGTGATAGCTAGACAGTTGAAATTTTCACAGATGCTGTATTTCTGTTGCCGCTGTAACAACAAATACTAAAAATAGAATAAAATTAATATTTAAGGGGGCTCCCATAAAACAAACGTGATTTTTTTGCCGTTTTTTGCTATAATGGTACGGAACCCTTCGTGCGCGAGTCCGACTCGCACTTGGCCAGTTTTTTTGGAAATAAGCGCATTTCGAAAATAGCGAGCGATTAGCAAACGGTACCTACCTACCATACCTTCACTGTAGCTAATTCCGACTTTTGATTGCTGATTGCTGTTTCTTACGTAGGTAATAAGTCTGCGGGTCGAAGTTTATCAGCCACAATTACCTAAATGCTCTGCAACATCTCTGTTTTATGGACCAAGTGATTAAAACAGCATTTTTCAAATTGCCTGTGCAATTTGAAAAATGCCCAATATGAGTGGGCACTGTGGCAAAACTATTTAAATAAATAAAATGACCGGGCTTTCTGAATAATGCCCAACACTTAATGGGCCGGGTAATAAGATGTGTTTTTTTTAATGTTGCCTTTGTTTTAATATGGAATAGTTAAGTACGATTAGATACTATGTCGACGGAAACCCGCTGCGGGGGTTCCTGTTTCTGTCTGCAGGGTCTAAAGTAACCTAACATGAAGGAGATGACGGGATCTGAGTTCGATCACTTTGCGCGCTCACTTCAGCTCCTGTCATCTCCTTCGAACCTAACCTATCCATGTCGGGGTGCCCTAAGCGACCGAGCTCCCTTCGCTGATTCGCTCGCTCTTGGATTTATTTATTGACCATTATTATCGAATTGCCCATGACCAGGCAATGTGATATAGAAGTTTAAATCAGTATTCATTAAATTGCCCGATTTTTTTTAACACGCTTTTATTAGCTTGGTATGTATCTATGTAACTATGTATCAATGTAACGGAATCTTTGAACGTGATTTTCACCCCCTTGAAAATGTCGGATTGATTTGAAACTTTGTACACTTATCAAGGACCAATGACAATGCAATAATTTAGTCAAAGTCAAATATATTTATTCAACTAGGCCAATAAGCGGCACTTTTGAAAGTCAAACAAAAATTAAAATTTACAAGTACCTAATAAAAGTTAGCCTTACCAAGATCTTCAGGATTAGCGACTTTTTGGTAAAATTTACCATTAAAGCGTGTTTCTTAGTTTTTAGAACTACAATTTTTATTTGATTGATTGGACATTACTCATACGCCCTGATGAATTACTTGATCCAAGACATATATATTAAAACATATTAACTCTTCTTATACAAATCTGCCTAGCACCAAACACCTATAATTTCAAACCAATAAAATAAAAAATAAAAAAAAAACTGCCAGTCTGCATGATGTATGTGTATTCACTTGAGCAAGCTACCTTTACAGTATCTTTACGGTATCTCCCTAAAGGTATCTAAATGTGATTTAGTAGGTATCTGCCAACCATGAGGTTACCAGAACAGCACGGGTCTCATTTATTCAATCCATTCTCTCCAGACGAAAAAGCCACGAAGATGACATATAAAAGACAGCTCACAATTAGTTCTAAAATGTTGAAAACCTCTGCCCGTATACTTTCTATCATTGCCGTCATTATGACCAATAAATTGTAAGCCCTTTATGGTTCCCGGTAAGGAATATCCATCGCCAAGCTTTTCACCTGTCAGTATCATAAAAGGCGACTACTTATAATACCTCTAAAGGATTACCTACGCAGTACTTGCTCAAAGTACCTGGATATTATTTGATTTTGATAGAAAGCATTGCTTAATTATTATATAATTCACGGCTATACTTTGACTGTTGTTACGAATATTCAGAAACCAGAAACTGTGAACCCAGTATTTTTAAAGAGGATCTTTTTTTTTTTTTCTATTTGTAATGGGTTTGCTCTTGACTCTAGTCTAGGTCATAGGTGCCAGAGACAGAGTCGACGATGGAGTGAGATAGGCTCCATGGTAGGTTCAGCTGCATTCGGTTAAACTAGAAGTGGACCCACCATGGCTGAGAGAAATCATGCTATCCAGTCATATTAGATATCCAGTTCTTGGTACTCGTGTTCATATTTTTTTTTGATCCACTCTAAATAGGATGTGATGAATGATTATTATGACGACGATGCAAAAATCGAGCTAACTTTGCCAAGCACAAAGCTTGGCCCGCGACTTCGTCTGTGTAGCTTAGTAGGTAGGTACTTCAAATAGCCTTTTATAACGCGCAACAATATTGTAGGTGTGTGGGCTGCCTTACATGAGAAATTATTAGTTCACCATACAAATTTCCACCCCCGTAAGGATGATTTCCGGGATAAAAACTATCCTGTCCTTCCCAGGGTCTCAAACTATCTCCATGCCAAATTTAATATAAATCAGTTCAGCGGTTTAAGCGTGAAATGGTCACAGGCATAAAGAGTTACTTTTCGCATCTAAAATATTAATAACTAGCTTCTGCCAGCGGCATCAGCCGCGTGAAAGTCGAAAATTATCCCTATGTGCTATTCCTGACTATAATCGATCCCTGTGCCAAATTTTATCCAGATCCGTTCAGCTGTTCTGAAGAAGTAACAAACACACTCACAAACATTCGCCTTCATAATATTAGTGTGATGTGATGATATATTAGTATGGATTATTTTTTCTCGGATATCTTATTTGGATACTGCTTCCCAATGAAGCAATTTCTTGTTATAGCTAAAATTAATATTCAAATGTTTTGAAACCAATGCATTCGCTTCGTAGCGACATCTATCGTCACCATCGAACACTATAATAGTTCCTCATTGACATGGACAGATGGCGCTGATTTTAACTGTTAACTTCGAAATACAGCTGAGCAGTCGTGAAAAGCCTGTACGTCGTGTTTTTAACCAACTACATCATAGCCAAAAGGACGGATTATGATGTTAACAGTCTATGTATGTATGTTCGTTTGTTTTTTGATGAATGATGTTCCTGTAAAGTGTATCTATATATAGTCCAAAAATAAAACCAAAAAATAACTTTCACTCACTTTAATTATCACAAAACAACAGCAAGTAACAACATGTCTTCCTCCCCCCACAATGTACTCAAATACGTACTAAGTTAGCTAACAACGTAACACAACAACTATTGAACATCTATTTACATTGACAACCTTCTTCTTGGAGAAACTATAGAACCAAAATGAAATTAGAAAAGGATAGACATACAGAATCCGCTAATGAAAGGATGAGATAGAGTAATACATACTCATTTTGTGACAGTGACTTGTCACTTTGACAGCTCAGTGTCTATCTCTATAAAGAAAGAGATTGTCTCGCTTCCTCCATACCGAAACTTTTCTCATAAAATTGAACACATTCAGTTTATTTACACAAAAATTACACAGACCCTTACAAAGAAAATAAGCCTATTTAAATGATGAACAAGGACAACACTGGTGTACCATCTCTACGGGTCAGCTCATACTAGGACGCGATGTGCTGCGCGCATTTTTTATAATAGTGATTCAATATATAACGTTATTTCTACTTACTTACCTTACAAACATACACAAATCTTACTTAATAAAAAAAAACATATTTCATTTAGAGAAATTGAATACATTTTAATTTAAATTCTCCTATGTGTTGTTCTTTACTGTATCGTTGTCATAAAAAGTGCGCGCTTTGTCTCGTCTCGGTGTCACCTGACCCTAAGTTCATTTTCACACGCTCCGGGTGTATACGTACCAGTGTGCATGGCTCATTTGCTGCCGGGCAACCGGGGCGTGTGAAAAGGCACTAACTGATTACCAATCATTGTTGACACCCACTTCTGAACAAATTAGGTCTCTCACACACATTCTGAATTCCTCTCTGAATCCAGACTCGGAATTCATATTATTAATTAAGAAAGCCCGACAACGCATACAATATCACTATGCCCCACACACATTCTGATTTTTTCAGAATAAGATTTACTCTCGCCGGCATTCAGATAATGAATTCCGAATCTGAATTCAGACAGGAATTTAGAATGTGTGGGTCCAGCCTTACAGTACAACTATTTTCTTAATGTCCCTCGGCAATTATCGCATTTCCGAATACAAACGAATGCTAACTTCCATGTCCATCAATTATCGTGTATTTTTTTTTTTTTTTAAACTTTGCCCCACACTAGGAATTTCTTCCTGTATCGTGGGTGCGTTTACAAACACATAAACTCACATACACAAACACCCAGAGCCGGAACAACTATCTGTAGGTCATACAAATATTAGTTCCGTGCGGGAATCGAACCCACGACACGTAGCGCAGCAGTCAATCGCACAACCACTGCGCCAACCGTGCGCCCAAGCCAACCGTGCGTGAATTCAGAGCTAAGTACTTTATTGTTGTTTTGTTTTGATTTCCGTGTGAAATATGAAGAGCTGTAAAATAGCAGCTTTAGCAGCTTGCCTCCTATTTTAAACCGACTTACCAAAAAGAAGGCGGTTCTATGTTCGAAATTGGATTTTTTTATTTTTTTTATTTAGTTTCACCGATATCTCCGTCAATTGGTCCCATTTTAATTTAGTAAAGATCTGATGAAGAACTTCGGAGACATACAACAGAACTCTTCAATAAATAACGGCAAATCTATCAGGATTGCTGCAATCACATGCCTGTTTATACCATTTCATAACATTACATCACGCCAATATGCTCTAAAGGGCTACGCAGATGTGTACAGTTCGCCTTGATCTCACCGGTTATGTTCAGTTTCATGATATTTGGGTAATCTATTCTGGCATTATAGGTACCTTACTTAACTACTTGCCTATTAGGTAGGTACAACTAAAAAGTGAAAGAAATACTTTTTACAAAAAAATACTACCGACTGCCAAATAAGAAAACTACAAAGTGAAAAATAACTAAATTTTTGTAAGTGTCTTCAGTAGGTACCAATTTTTTGCGTTATGGACACCGACTTCTAAAAATGAAGTTATTTTTCACTTTGTAGTTTTCTTACTTGGAAGTCAGTAGTATTTTTTTGTAAAAAACTTTTTTTTTATGAATTACATTATGTTAAAAGAATATTAACAACTCTATATACTTCCAAGTTTATTACTACGAAGTCTGCCGAGGGACATTAAGAAAATGTTTGTACTGTAAGTACATTAACAGCTGCTGCTATCATTGTAGTTTCTGAGCGCCAATGCTGATGGGCTCAGAAATTAAAGCTTCTAAAAACCAAGGGTAGGAACTTCTAATACTGGTCACATTACAATTGGCTCATAGTTTATTTTCTCCCTTTTCATTATTCTATGTTTTTTTTTCATTCGTAACTCGATACTGTCTTGTTAAATGCCGTTGCTGACGATCATATAAGTTTCACATTTACTCGTTAGAGGAATAATGGCGCTAGTATACTGTGAGGTAGTTTTTTAAGCTCCAAAATTTCGTTCATGAACAGAAATGTATGAGATTCTATTATATTAAACAAAGTAGAATATCGAAATACAGAAAACATTCCTATCAATTCGTAATACCTACTGTTGTAATGGAATACTATAAAGGAGAGCCTTTATTTCCTTAGCTGCAATAATAGAGCAAAAGAAGATTTTTTAATCCTTTTTTAATATTTTGTTCTGCTCACTGTTTTGTGGTATCAATTAGGTCCGTACAGTTATTTTATCTCTAATCTCACATCACAGTGATCTTAATTCCAGTTACTATAAGGTTGCATTCAGAGGCAAAATAACTGAACGGACTGTTACAATAACCTCACACAGCTAACGCCATCTATCCACTCAATCTAGTACTATAACAGTATCGGTACAGGACCCGTCTGGTCAACTCGTGTGATACAACCCCGCTAAAGCGTCTTGGAGTGCGCGTAGACACGGCAATGTTGCTTTGTAGCCGCCTGCTTTTTCCATTTCGCTCTCTGATCTGTGGATGTCATTTGAAAAATATGATTAGTCTTATGACTACTTTTTTCTCTATGTTTCGGTTACTGCAGTCTTCGCCTATCTTTACGCGTCGAACTAGTTAGAAAATTCCCTGCCCATCCCGATCGCGTCATTCATGTAAGTAAGAAATTTAATGATGTCCATGTAATGGTCATTTATTTTAATTCTAGTAAAATTCACCAAGTAATTACTAAAAGTACTAAATAATGTACTATGTATACCGTATAAATAATGTACTCCCGAATAATGTCCTTTTCGGTGATACATTTATCCCATTAACAGTTGTTTTATTTCAGAAGCTGGAATAGGGTAGTTGACAAAAAATATCGATTTAGTCCGTCAGTTGGATAACCTAAAAATATTAGACACGTATTTTTCTTTTGCCACGTAAACCAAAAATACAACGATACAGTTCGTTGAAATATCGTGTGACGTCACGATGTGGTATACTTTATACTGACAAAGTGACGTCACAAGCCCCCACTCCTGAACTTTAATGCGCTTTATCTTTGTCAATTTATATTTATTTGATAAAACAAAAAATAAGGGTCCAATATTATTTGATAATCCCACTGGTGGACTAAATATAATTTTCCTTTTCTACCCGGGAAACATCACTATTGGAATTTTTCAAGACCAATAAAATTGGTTGGCAAATACAACGGTCAAAGAATAGACACAAAATTCTTGCACATACCCAAATGTAAAAATTTAAGAGACTTGGGGACCAAACAAACAACAAAAACAAGGCACAGAGAATAACCACTTTGACAACTAACCTGACATGTTTCAGATACCCGCACCTGACAATGTCCTCAATAGACGGTGCGTCTGGTCCACAACGGTCTGGTACGATAGGTGCTTCATACTTGTATAGCGGTCCCTCTTCTATGAGCGGTAACGTTGGCTGTGTGGATACTCTCGTGAATTTTACACCCGTTGAGAATTGAGTTACCTGGAAAAGGTTAAAACAAAATATTATAGCCTTTTTCTGAGACATTTAGCTAGCTTTTTTATGGCCTAGCATTAAACTGGCAGTCTTACAGGCATATTGAGGACTTGAGAACCAAAATTTCTGCAAATCTACCATTAGATTATGACTGTGTTAAGGCGCCTCCCCGAGTAAAACGACGCGCCTAGTCGTTTTTGTGCAGTTTTTAAGAGCTATCTACTCTTTATTTAAAAAGAAATATCAATGAATAAAATACATTTTTCTACATAATGTTGATTCTAAAATGGTACTAAAATGGTCAAAATATATTTGTGCTTCAAAAACGAGCTGTTCGTGCCATTTACCAATTAGGTGCGCGTGTTTCTCTAAGAGATTTTTTTAAAGAGATTGGTATTCTCACAGCGGCTTCACAGTACATATTCGCCAACATTTTATATATTAGGCAGAACATTCATTTGTACAGTAACAATAGTGATATTCACAACTTTAACACCAGAAATAAGGACAAATTACGAGCTCCCTTTCATCGACTTCATAAGGTGCATAGTTCATTCGTTGGGGTTGGTATAACTTTTTACAACAAGTTACCGTCTTCTTTTCTAGATTTGCCATTTAACGCATTTAAAGCAAAGGTAAAAGCTAATCTCTGTTCTAAGGCATACTATTCTATTAATGATTATTTAGATGATAAGCATAGTTGGTCGCTGTGTTGAACTCAAGACAATGTTCGTGTTCTTTTACCAAAATTAGCTTGCTGTCAGGTTAAATAATTATTATTATTTTTTAATTTCGTTTTTATGTGTATTTTTTAAATTTTATTTTCTGGTAAGACTGTCGTAGGTATCGTTTACTGTTATTGTCGGAGCTGATGAAGATTGCTACTATCTTTGCATTATATAGAGTTAATCTTTCTAGTATTATATAGCAGCATAGCCAGCATTGTGTGAGTACCATGTACTTCAGAGCTATCATTGTCTAGATACCTACGTCTTCTATTGACTTGAATGACTCCGGTGGTTGAGAGTATGTCATGCCCACTCAAATGTCTCGCCGATGGTGGCGCGTGTGTCGGATCATTTAGCTCCCTTCAAAATGGTTGAGCTGAATGGTGCTGATACATGTGTCATGTTCGTGAACGGGCGCTGTCGGTTGGGACTGGTCATCTCTTAGCTGCCATGGTTTATTTTAATTGATTCTAATTTTATTTCTGAATTGTCTTTTTATATTTACTATGGACACTTTTAACTTTCTACATCGTTCTCACATAATGTGTAATCTCAACATGAATGATGTAACAAATGATTTGTAATAATTACCTAATTGAAAAAGAGTGTCCATGGAGTTTCTTGCCCGTTCTTCTCCATAGAGATCTACGCCTTGGAATGGGCATCTACGGTACTTTCACAGTTATTATGTCTTGTGACTGGGACTGTAGCACCATAATTTTGTAATATTTTATTTTGTCTTTTGACAATTCAAAAGTGCCTGTAACTGGCCTACTTGGAATAAAGTGCTTTGACTTTGACTTTGACTTTGACTTTGGTAGTACACTTTTTTTTTAAAGAGGTATATGTTTCACTAAAGCTTTCAACAAAACCATAAAAATGTGAAATAATTATTGATAGCATGCATCTCCTCGTAAAGTGTTCATTAATTATTTTTTATACTAACAATAATGGATAGACAATTTGATAACGAACATTTTATAAGTTTTATTTTTTTCAAAAGACCAATATTCGATTTTATAAAGATTTAATTATAAAATCTGGGCGTATTCACAACCGTAATTCATGCGCCACCAGTGCCGCTAGGTCAATAGGAATGCTCATCATATCTCATGCTGATTTTTTGGTCAGGGTACGGCCTTAACCGGTTGCGCGCGGATCCACGTTTTAGGCACTCCAGAGGATCATCATTTATCATTTCAGCCGAAAGACGTCCACTGCTGGACATAGGCCTCCCCCAGGCGTCGCCACATTGACCGATCCCGTGCGTCTCAAGAGGATAATAGACATTTATCTCTTACTTTATGTGGATTTTGTGATAGATTAAAATCTCGTAGTGTAACAAAATCTATGTTTGTTTGCAGAAGATAATCTCTAGCTGGAAGTGCTTAAATTTTCTATTTGGACTTTAAAAATGACGCAGAGTTGCCAGTTTATCGGTTTTTTATTGGTTAGATTTCGAGGAGTGCGCGATGGAACCGCATGATGTAATTCTGCCTAGACCGTTCCATCATCGAACTGTTACTAGTTATAGTTAGAACAAATTTCTTGGTCGCCCTGAAGTTGGCTACAATGGCTTCGCAGTAGTAAATCTCATACGAAAACCGGCCAAGTGCGAGTCGGACTCGCGCACGAAGGGTTCTGTACTTGGTAAATTGCGGTTTACGATTCATGACGTATAAAAAGAAACTACTTACTAGATCTCGTTCAAACCAATTTTCGGTGCAAGTTTACATGGTAATGTACATCATATTTTTTTTTTACTTTTATCATTCTCTTATTTTAGAAGTTACAGGGAAGGGACACATTTTACCACTTTGGAAGTGTCTCTAACGCAAACTATTCAGTTTAGAAAAAAAAAATATTAGAAACCTCAATATCATTTTTTAAGACCTATCCATAGATACCCCACACATATGGGTTTGATGAAAAAAAAATATGAGTTCCAGTTCTAAGTATGGGCAAACCCCAAAATTCATTGTTTTTTTTTAAATTTTTGTGTGAAAATCTTAATGCGGTTCACAGAATACATCTACTTACTAAGTTTCAACAGCATAGTTCATACAGTATCGAAAAAAAGTGGCTGTGACATACGGACGGACAGACAGACAGACATGACGTATCCATAAGGGTTCCGTTTTTTGCCATTTGGCAAAAAACGGAACCCTTATGGATACGTCATGAAGTTGGCTTCCCGATGTGCCTTGCGCATCGGGCCCTGAAGTTTGGCAAGACCTATATACATGGTGGATGAAATAAAATCCCCACCCATACGCACTTAACGTTTTGGGAATATTTTCATTGTGCGTACAGCTTAGGAGTGGCAGTCCCTGTCGGATTCTGTGTTTGCCGATAGCTACAACCTGGGGATCCCTTAATCAAGAGTGATTAGGTTACGTAGCGTGCTTCACATATCGCTTACATTAGGTGAGATAGTAGTCAAGCGCGAGACTATTAATATAAAAAAAGCGAATGACATTCTTCGAGTGTGCCTTTCTACGCGAAATGTCATAGGTTCATTTTTTAGGGTTCCGCAACCAAAGGGTAAAAACGGACCCTATTACTAAGACTTCACGGTCCGTCTGTCTGTCTGTCACCAGGCTGTATCTCATGAACCGTGATAGCTAGACAGTTGAAATTTTCACAGATGATGTATTTTTGTTGTCGCTATAACAATAAATACTAAAAACAGAATAAAATAAATATTTAAGTGGAGCTCCCATACAACAAACGTGATTTTTTTGCCGTTTTTTGCGATAATGGTACGGAACCCTTCGTGCGCGAGTCGGACTCGCACTTGGCCGGTTTTTATCCCAAAACAATGCGTGATTTCTGCAGGACAGGGCACGGGAGAAAAGAAAAGAAAAATATAAACAAAGAGAGATAAAACAAATGAAATGAGATTATGATAACCAAAATAATGAAGATCCAATTAATTTTCTTATCATTGCCTGTAACATTTATTGTTTTACAATGCATGTCCTCGAAAAGAGCGTTTTCCAAGCAGCTAAACTGTGCGGAAAGTGTCACTTTTTTTTACTAGTGCTTTTTACTTTCCTGTACTTTTTTAATTTTTAACTCTAACGTCAGCCCGCCGCATAGAGTTTTTATTATTTGAGAAACGTTTTAAAATTAGTTAAGTACAGATTATCATTCATCTAAAAAGTAAAACAAAACTAATACCTCATTTAAGGCGTTTTTAATTACGCTAGATTTAGATTTTGATCAATAAATTAATACTAAATATTCATTAAATATGTTTGGCAGAATGAATATTTTGCTCGTGCCTTTTTGCGTTACGACGTGACAGCTATTTGCACATACGCAGTACAACTATGAACTATTAGTTAATCTGTGGATATGCTGAGCGCCCTTGAATAAGCGCCATTTTATTAATTTCTTGCTTGGTTCAGATATTTTTTTTTATTTTCTCGCACAGTGCATAGTAAAATGTTGTATGATACACGTGCGTAAGATGATTTCCGACTCGTGTCGATTTATCCACTCACTCGCTTCGCTCGCTCGTGAATAAAAATGCCACTCATCGGAAATCACCTACTTCCCGCACTTGTAGCATAAATAACTATATCGTATGCCCCCCCGGTGGGTTCCAGCATTTTCGAGGCGGAGGGGCTCAGTAGCCGTGGCTTGGTCACCCACGGTGAAGCGAAGAGGAATCCGAGAGAAACTCGTCAGGGCTTTTGCCGACTAAGCCGACGACGTAGCGGCCAACAAGTAGGTTGCCGTACCACTTGGTAACACCGGGATATCGCAACTGAGGCGGGCCGCGGATGTCGTATTGAGCTTCCCAGGATCTCCCATACGACATCGCGGCTGAGGGTTGGAGGCCGCGGCGGGAGAGGAGTGCCGGTATTGCGATGCGCCGCTCTCCCTACCTTCCGCGGCCTTTAAGGGGTCGCCACCTTCTGATGGCGGACGCGGTGGGGCCGCAGGGGAGATCCCTATTCTCTGCAGCCGAAAAGTGGTAGATGATGAGGCTACTGACCTGACCCGTCACAGAGGGAACAAGGGCCATACACGGGGTCGCCTGGCGCCCATCTGGTTTGGTCCCAGGGGGTCGTCACGGCGTGCAATGTGTTCTGGTGCACGGTGATGGGAGGTACCCCCCAGAGGAGGGTCCGGTGACGGACAACCGCAGCGGGTTCGTGGCCCGTGTTCCCGCCATAAGCGTCCTCCGACACCGTGGAGTTTTAGTGGATTGGAGTCCCACATCGTGGCGCAGTATGCATGAGTATTTCTCCAGGCGAAAAAAATAAAAAAGTATTATCCTATGCACATACCTTTGGTGCTACGGGCAACACCTCCTCTTGCTTACTAGCTTTATTCTGAGCAAATGTGTGGAGTATATCTTTGGCATCTCCTTCCGCAAACATGAGCTCGTCAATTAAAGCCTCCTTCTCTCTAATCTTTTGCTTTTTCGCTTCCTGTTCTAGACGGTTTATTTCCTGTCTCCGTAGTTCTTCCATTTGCTTTTCTATTTCTAGTATTTCTTCTAATTCTATTTCTTCTCTACCTGTAATATGAAAATTTTATAATAATTATTGATCAACTCTGGAAGTACTGATTCACCCACAATGATGTGTTATTACCATGATGATTCTGTAGTGAAAAAGGGACAAAGCTATTCATCCTGAATAGCTCCGTCTCTTTCTCACAATGGAATCATCATGGTATTGGCACATAATAATGGCTGGGCTGATCTTATTACAGATTTTTTATTGCTGAAAATCATAGAATACTTTTTACCCAAGAATATTACATGGTACCTACAAAATAGGGAACGGGTGTGAAGCCGTGAAAACCAGCTAGTATTATATTGCAAACAATGTCAACATGAACAAAACTGTGCATGTTCTATCAATTATTAGAAAAAATAAATAATGCAACTACGAGATCATCTTGACCAACTAAAACAATTTGAGTAAATCAGGTTGGTCTGTTTTAGAAAGTTTGTTTTTGATAAATATGTTGATATTATTGATATCAAGATGTTATATAACTCATGAAATAATGATGGAAAGGGTTTCATATCAATTATTTTTTGCAATCAATGCATTTAGATTTATATTCATTCATAGTGTACTATAAAATAAGTGTCCCGAGTAAGTACCATTTTGAGTTGTCTTCTGTTATAAGTTCTGTTTTTCAGTAACTTACCTATTTTAGCTTTATTCTTCATTATAATCTCCTTATTATCTTTTTTGTACTGTTCTATCCTTTTATTAGTGCCAACAATATCTATATTATTTGTTAAATTGTAGACGATTGTCTCAATTTCTTCTAAGTAGTCGTTGTATTCACGTAACGTAGCAAAGTCTTCCTCTTTCTTGTTATAATCTTTCAGGACTCGCTTTCTTATGTCTATTTCTTTCTCGACCATGGGGTCTTCGAATAATTGAACTCTGAAATTACTGCGACGTAGTGGGACATTACAGTCGGGGCAGGAACCGGACCCTGGAAATTAGTTAAGGTAAGTTTAAAAACACAGACACAACATTTTTTACTTTTATTCATAAACGGTTTCTCGTAATACTATGCCATAGTAAAGGACGCTATAGAAGACCACTTTTTAAACCAAAATAAGTCGTTTCAAAGAAAAGTTATTCTAAGTAGTAGAAGAAAATGTAGTGTTAATTTTTGAGAAATTACTCATTTATTTTTGATAAGACTTCGATTGTGAACTTTATTGTAAAGGAAAGAATTTATTACAATTAATAAAAAGTATTTACCTTTTAAAAACAATAAATCAACACAGCTTTCACATAAAGCATGGCCACATACGTTTACCATCAACTTCAAAGACGGATTTCTGTATTTCGTAGTTTTGCAACGAGGACAAGCTTGGTCATCCATGTTTGTGTTATATTCGGGTCCTAATTTCTTTAAACAATAATTCGTTAGTAAATTAAAGTACAGCAGAATACTTTAAAACATTTTCCGCCGAAATTCTAAAAGAGAAGCGTATTTTTTTTAGCTTGACAGTGACACAAGAAAGTTTTGACAAGTATTGACACTTTTGACAGTCCTTGTCTTTTGTTTTGTTTGGCTCCTCTGGCTTGTCAGTTCTGAAACGACCAATAAAAAAAAATGCGTGAGGATTTCGGGTTTCCCGCCCGGTGACCCGGTCTTTTGTAATAACTTCATAATAATTAAGCAAGTGGTAGTTGCATTAAAAACAAATGTATATTGGTATGTTATGTTAGGGGGGTTTTGTGCCCGCACTTAGTCCATCAAATGGACCTTTGTACCTGGGCCATGGCGGCCGTTGGGTGGTTTTTTCAACCAGCCCAACTAACTCCAGAAGTCAATTAGAGCTCTTGGTTTCCTCAAAACATAAGATCTGGGTAACCCGAGGGTTCGTGTTCTTATCTGGGTGACAACTGTGCATTCAAAGAGAACGTGCGCAACGGTTTCCTTGGCCTCCATGCATGCCCTGCACAGAGGACTGTCCGTTATGCCTATTGTGTGAAAGTGTTTGTTGAGTGAGCAGTGTCCCGTGATGGTCCCCGTCACCAGGCGCAGGCTATTCCTGTCCAGGCGTAAAAGACGCCTGGTAAGCATACTGTCCAAGGATGGCAAAACAAATGTATATTATGGGAAGTGTTTTTTTGCGTTTTGTTTTTATCTGATTCTGTCATGTTTAAAGTCCTTTTATTTCAAAACGTGAAACGGATTGAGCCCTGAGCCGGTGCGTTCTCGAAATGTATATAAACTTATAACAATATACCGCTTGAGCTTATTTACCAATCATAAAAACTTAAAATTATTGTTAGCCAATGAAAGAGGAGAAAAGTTAAAAATAAGTGACAGCCAGTGACAGCTATAAGAAAAAACCAAAACTGAAATGAAAAGCAAAAATACTTAATGTGTTCATTCGTTGTTCGTTCATTGAAAAGTTGTATTTAAATGTTTTACTTTTCATTTTCGAGTGGTAAATAACATAATTTAGTCACGAATAAATAATAGGAACTATGAATTTAGCTATAAGGCAATTAACGAGGCAATCTTTTAGACTATGTGACAGTAGTTATGCGTTTAAAAGTTTACCCAAACAGATAGCAATAACCTCAACATGTCCTGTTATACAATTTCAAAGAAATTACTGCCAGGAAAGGCTGGAGACTCGAAAACTGCCGCAGCTAATGGAATTCCCGCCTATCGTGTGGCCTTCTTTCATCAAATTTATTAAGAATTGGATGTTTGCGAATTTTATCATCAGACCATATTTTGATTCGGAATTCAACTTGAATGAGTTCATCGAAGCATCAAAGCATGCAGTTCAGGTATTTATGTTTGTATCTACATTCTATAGATTGCTAAAGACTAGAAATATCGCACTTAAAAGCATTAAATTGGGTGCGTCAGAAAATATCATGATACCTTTCCAATACATTGAATGTATTTTTTATTTCTGTTTAAGTATTTTTTATTTACATACAGAGCAGAACAGATCTTTTGTTCATTTACCAAAGCATATAGAAAATTTTAATATAGAAACATTATTATATTACTACCAAAACAATATAGAAAGTCATTGTGAATTGTGAAATATTTTCCATGCCAAAAAGACATTATCTATAAATAATCCATACTTGGAATTTTTGCCAAACTGAATACCCAATTATCAATTGAGAAAAAATCCAATCTAATTTATACCCAAATAGGATTTATTTTTTATTTTTCTTTCTAGTTCTATTGCAATTAACATCTACCGTTAGGTTGTTTCAGATGGCTTACAAAGGAGTGATTTCAAATCTCTTGACGGTCTGGTTGACAAGGAAGCCGTCACTGTGTTAAAGTCTGCCATCTCCAAGCTGTCCGTGACACAAAGGCAGTTGCTATCTATTGAAAAAGAAGATATCTTTTACGCTTTTCCATACCAGGTAATGCCTTACTTAATTTTCGAAAACAAAGCTGTATTCTTTGATAGATAATGTATACCTACATTTCGCTTATACTGAAGTCTATCCTTGAGATCCCAATTAAGAGCCTATAGCCACCAACCAGGTAGAAATCCAGACCGCAACCAATAAATTCCAAATAGATAAACCCAATGAACTTTGCCAAATCTGGGCATTAAACCCAGAACCACATGATCAGCAGTAGAGAAAAAAAATTGATATTTCTCAGTTTGTAGTGTTTTTATTTGGAAGTTGGTTGTATTTCATTGTAAAAAAGTTTTATTCAGATAGAGAGCACATTATTCCAAGTGGAATCTTTATAGTGAGATTAAAAATATTGATCTGTATTATTGGGTAAAATTTCTTAATAGTCTTTTGTTTGATCTGTATTATTGGGTAAAATTTCTTATTAGTCTGTTGGTTGATCTGTATTATTTGGTAAAATTTCTGATCAGTCTTTTGGGTGATCTGTATTATTGGGTAAAATTTATTATTAGTCTGTTGGTTGATCTGTATTATTTGGTAAAATTTCTGATCAGTCTTTTGGGTGATCTGTATTATTGGGTAAAATTTATTATTAGTCTGTTGGTTGATCTGCATTATTGGGTAAAATTTTTTATTAGTCTGTTGGTTGATCTATATTATTTGGTAAAATTTCTTACCAGTCTTTTGGGTGATCTTTATTATCAGGTAAAATTTCTTATTGGTCTGTTGGTTGGTCTGTATTATTGGGCAAAATTTCTTATCAGTCTTTTGGGTGATCTGTATTATTGGGTAAAATTTCTTATTGTTCTGTTGGTTGATCTGTATTATTGGGTAAAATTTCTTATTGGTCTGTTGGTTGATCTGCATTATTGGGTAAATTTTTTATTAGTCTGTTGGTTGATCTGTATTATTGGGTAAAAAAAATTATTAGTCTGTTGGTTGATCTATATTATATGGTTAAATTTCATATCAGTCTTTGGGTGATCTGTATTATCAGGTAAAATTTCTTATTAGACTTATGGGTGATCTGTATTATCAGGTAAAATTTCTTATTGGTCTGTTGGTTGATCTGTATTATTGGTTAAAATTTCTTATCAGACTTTTGGGTGATCTGTATTATTGGGTAAAATTTCTTATTATTCTTTTGGTTGATCTGTATTATTTGGTAAAATTTCTTATCAGTTTTTTGGGTGATCTTCAAATCAGGTGGTTTGGGTGGTGGGTGGTTTTCAAATCAGGCTGTAAGAGCGATCCCTCTAATTATAGACCTATATCCGTGCTACCAGCATTGAGTAAAATCTATGAAAAAATCATGCTGGACCAGATGTTGTCTCATTTCAATTCAAATGGGATCCTGCATAGTCAGCAGTTTGGTTTCACGAAGGGTAGGTCGACAACGGACGCGGGAGTAAAACTCATCAGCCACATCTTGGAATCTTGGGAGAAGTCCCAGGATGCCATTGGCATTTTCTGTGATCTGTCAAAAGCGTTCGACTGCGTCGACCACAACACACTGATCTGTAAATTACAACACTACGGAATTCGAGGACAAGCTGCTGATCTTGTGCTTTCCTATTTATCAAACAGACAGCAAAAAGTAAATGTTAATGGGGCGACGTCCTCCGGGTCTCTAGTCAAAATGGGCGTGCCCCAAGGTTCAATTCTCGGCCCTTTCCTTTTTCTTGTTTACATTAATGATCTCCCTTTTATGATGGCCAAATTATCGGATATAATTCTATTTGCTGATGATACTTCGCTAATTTTTAAAATAGATAGGAAAGATACGGATGTCTTACATGTCAATGAAAGTCTGGTTGTTCTCTCGGAATGGTTCGCAGCTAACAATCTTTTACTGAATGCGAAAAAAACAAAATGTCTAAAGTTCTCTTTACCAAATGTACCTCAACGTGACCTAAATCTAAATCTTGACGGCAAAAATCTTGAAATAATAGCGGAAACTGTATTCTTGGGGATTACTATCGATTCAAAATTGCAGTGGGGCGCGCACATTAGAACTCTTTCGGGCAGGTTAAGTTCGGCTGCCTATGCAGTAAGGAAGATAAGGCAGTTAACCGATGTAGCCACAGCTAGACTAGTATACTATGCTTATTTCCACAGTATTATGTCTTATGGCATTCTGCTGTGGGGGTCAGCAGCAGACGTTGACTCAATTTTTATCTTGCAAAAGAGGGCAATCCGCGCGATCTATAAAATGGGTCCTCGCGAGTCCCTCAGAGAAAAATTTAAAGAGATCGATATACTGACTCTACCTTCACTTTATATTTTGGAATGTATTATGTATGTCCGCAAAAATCGAGGGCTTTTCAAAACTAGAAGTGACTTCCATAATTTAAATACACGCAGTAAGCACGAAATTGTAATACCCAAATTCAGATTAACGAAAACTAGCAAGTCTTTTCTTATAAACAGTATACGCTTTTATAACAAGTTGCCTAAGTCAGTTATAGAACTGACCGATGGAAAGTTCAAAAACTACATCAAACGTGTCCTTGTTAAAAAAGCATATTATAAAATCAAGGACTACGTTGAAGATAAAAAATTTGGCTTTGACACCCTCTGCGCATGCGGCTTCCCTGGTAACTCATAAACGGCACAAATAATTATATGGATATCTCTAACTATTCTCAATCTCATTTTTTTTTCTCTTTTAATTAGACTTTTTACAATATTTTTCAATCATCATTATAGCCCTTAGCTAAGAATAGTTACAGCACTGATTACAGTATTTGTGACACATGTTAAATTTAGTGTTGTGGTTTTTTTTTTTTTTTTTAACTTTGTATAGATTCTTTTACCTATTGTGAATGTGTGAACATTGTAGGCTTTCTAGTTTTCTAGATGATTGTTAACATTTGTTAACTTTTTATTTCGTGCATTATTTTTTTTTTTTTTAAATTTCGTACGACTTATTGTCGGGCCTACGTTGTCCCCCCATATCCAAGTACTAATGCTGTAACATGGAAATATTGTAAACAAAACAATTTAAAAGAGTAACCATGGAGTTTCTTGCCGGTTCTTCTCCATAGGAAACGACTAACCCGAACCGTGCACCTTTTGTCGACGTTTTATAAGTGCCCATGTAGGCCTATGTAAAATAAAAATATTTGATTTTGATTTTTTGATTTTGATCTGTATTATTGGGTAAAATTTTGTCCAACAATACAGATCAATATTTTTATTCTTACTATAAAGATTCCACTTGGAATAATGTGATAGCATCTGAACAAAACTTTTTAGTAGTAGTATTGTTTTTGTAGTAGTGTTTTTATTTGGAAATCGGTTGTATTTTTTTGTAAAAAAGTTTTTTTTTTTAACTGTGGTACATATGAGCAAGTTCTATAGTAAAGTATAATGCCCAATGTTATGCCAGAATAGATAACCCGAATAACATAAAACTTTAACATAACTGGTGAAAAGAGAGTGTACCTGAGTGAACTGTACACGTCTGTGTAAATCTTTAGAGCGTGTTGATGTTGCTGCATGTTATGTTATGAAATGGCATAAACAATAAACAGACATGCATTTGCAGCAATCCCGAGAGATTTGCCATTTTTTATTGAGGAGTTCTGTTGTACCTATATCTCCAAAGTTATTCATTAGATCTTCACCATATTTAAATGAGACCACATGAGAAGCGCCAGCTTCACAATTTATATCATCAAAATCAGTTCACCTAGTAAAAAGTTCTGAGGTAACACAAATAAAAAATCATCCTTTTTGAAATCGGTTAAAATATCTTTATTGATATCTCACCTTACAACTTCCAGGTTGGTGTAATGTTTGATGATGCTGACAAACGCTGGGTGGAGATAACAATGTGCTACCATGTGTTCAGAGGACTCAAATATTTGAAAGAAACCGGAGATCTTCCTGCTCTTACTATTGGGTAAGGTTCTTACTGTTCCGTCAAACTATGAACGAAAACATCGTGAGGAAAACTGGCCTGTCCTAGAACCATATATAATTGGAGACTGACATCTACGAACCCGCACTGGGATTGCATGTTCGATTATGGCCCATTCCCTCTTTTGGAGAGGATGCCTGTGTCCCAGCAGTGGAAGACTGATTATGCTTATGCTTACCGTTCATATTAATAGGGATGTTTCCTGGGTAGAAAAATGATAATTCTATTAAATCCGTCAGTGAGATTATCAAATAATATTGGACACGTATTTTTTTTGCATAGCCAAATCAATAAAATTTACAAAGTTAAAGCGCATCAAAGTGCAGGAGTGGGAGCTTGTGACGTCACTAAGGTAGTATAAAGTGTACTAACAGCGTGACGATACGCGATATTTCAACGCATTATATCGTCGTCACTTTATGTTTACGTGTCAAAAGAAAAATACGTGACAGACAAAAATAAATTTTCAGTAAACTACCCTATTCATCATCATCATATCAGCCGAAAGACGTCCACTGCTGGACATAGGCGACCCCCTAGCGTCGCCAGATTTACCAGTCCCGTGCGTCTCGCAACCAGCGGATCCCCGCAACCTTTACCAGGTCATTGGTTCACCTGGTGGGAGGCCTTCCAACGCGACGTCTTCCAGTTCGCGGTCGCTACTCCAGAACTTTTCTGCCCCATGGGCCATCCGTTCTGCAAGCAAACTACCCTGTTGTACACCATCAAACAGTAGTTATACATTTATAAGATGCACAGCCAGCCATGCAAAGCGTGTAACATTCTGCCAGGTTTGCCTTACCACCTTTAACAGCATTCGAAGCAAGAAAATAGTACATTTAGTGCCGAGCCTAAAAAATCGAGATTTTAACACGAGCAAGTGTTAAAATAAAGCCTTTTTATTCGAGACACGAACGATTCTTTTTCTACTACCTGATAGCCATTAAGTAAATTAAATGCAAATAAGTGCCAACAACAATTTATTAGAAACGTTCAGACTAAAAACCACAGACTATATACACACAATCAACGCGCGCTTTTTGAGAGGTATCGCTTTACGAATAGTAAAGTTCAGTATCATTCTACCCAATTCTGCCAGTTACATAATGATCCATACAAAAGTCATTTCGTAACTGTTATTATGTATTTTTGTTGAAATTTTTGTTTTATAATCTTGTGTCAAAATTTTCATATTTCGAAACGAATTTCTTAGGCAATATGTTACATAATAGACAAAGTAGTAGAAAAAAGATGTTTAATGGCACTTTCTGGGCATTCTTGTTGCATCGGTAGTTCCGTTCCATTATATCCACTAAATGACCTTCGTTTGTTTTTACTTAAGGTTACACTAGTCAACGGCACGAACTATTTTGTGCGCGGGGTTAAAATGCATTTTTTATCAACCGACAACACGTGTGGAAGAGATAGATGCTGTGATGAGCAGTAGGAAGCTAGTTCGCGTACGAATACACACTTTTGCAAATTTGTAGCGAAATGGATAATGATTTAGAACGAAACCGAGCGCGCGAAATTTTATAAACAGACGTTTGGCAGTCTAGATATCATGAAAAAACTACTTAATCTATCTGTTCAAAATTAAATTATTTTCATTGTTGAACTACTAATCTATGCCTGTATGGAGGCCGTTTTGCAATTTTCCGTCTTCTTATGGTATTTATTTGCGCCCAAAAATGCGTTAAAATTTGTATCGAAATGTGGAACTTTCGACGCTCATAACTTTCAAATATTTTCTTTTTTTACTTTTTGGCTTCCATACAGGGCTAGATAATGATGCGACAAATTGATATCACTTTTTATTTTGAACATACATCGTCAAACAGTGGAATAATTCCTAGACTACGTTTGTATGGAAGAATTTTCGACTAGTGTAACCTTAAGACACGTAGCAGTGGACGTTTTCAGCTAAAGTAATAATTATAAAGTCAATAGCAACCAAAGGCATTATTTGCTTTGCGCAACAACATTATTTGTAGTTAATATGAATATATTTGGTAAAATGCTACCTAATGGTTTAATTAAACTCTTCCCTTGTTATTAACCTCAAGCTCAACAATGCACTTTAGAATCCTAGTCATAAGGTGCAAGTGCAAAAACTTGCAGAAAAGTCATTTGTGAACACTGCCCTAAGATTCCACTTTGTCAACAAACTATCACATTTTATCAGTTGACCAAAGACTAATTTTAGGCATAGATAAGATATATAAACAACAGCTGGTTATATCATTTTAATGTGTAAACAAATTAGGGTATTGTTGTAACTTTATGAAATGGTAAAGAATCTTGCCAGAATATAAACATAACATGCCGCCTTTTATATGCTACTAGCTGTTCCCCGCGGCTTCGCTCCCGTAGACCACCCCACAGGAACCGTTATCGGGATTTAAAAATAGCATAGGTCACTCAGGAATAATGTAGCTTTCTATTGGTGAAATATTTTTTTAAATCGGTCCAGTAGTTTCGGAGCCTTTTCGGTACAAACAAACACAAACAAACTAAAAAATCTTTCCTCTTTATAATATAAGTATAGATTTAGTTACTATCTTTACCTGGTTATCATTCCACCAATTCGCACCAAGCGCTTCCAAACATCCTTCATAATGAGCACAGCGAATGAGTGGAACTCACCTGCGTCTGTGTTACCGAACACATTCAACCCGAATCTCTTCAAAGTTAACAGTGAACAGGCTTCTTCTGGGTAAGCTCACTCCATCGACGACTCTGTCGCTGTCACCTCTGACCTAGACTAGAATCAAGAGCAAACATCACGTCAAATGAAAGAAATATGCCCACCTCTCTCCAGAAGAGTACCTACCTATTGTACAAACACTCTCATTTCTCCAGTAAAGAAATGAGAGTTCTCGCTTCAGTTTCGCAGACCTATTGTACAAACACATTTCTCCAGTAAAGAAATGAGAGTTCTCGCTTCAGTTTCGCAGACCTATTGTACAAACACATTTCTCCAGTAAAGAAATGAGAGTTCTCGCTTCAGTTTCGCAGATCCTATAACCAACATTGAACCAAGAATTGTACTTAATGGAAAATGGAACCAAGCATTTTCCCAATAGGAAAAGTAGCCTATGGTACTTAGCAAGTGTAACTTACTATTAGTGTGAAAATTTTCGTAACCGTATTACAGAAATTACCTCATACTTATTAATAAATAATTTTTACCTTTTCTAAGTTTCAATCAGTTTAAACATAGCACAAAAACTACTATTGTAATAAAAAAGTCAACAATAAGAATTAAAGCGATCGATAGAATGTAGTCTGCCATAAATTAGTAGAAATTAAATAAGAGCCGCTATTTTCTTAACAAATGTATTTTATATATTTGATCTACTTTGATTTTCGATCACTCAGGATACAATAACGGTAAAGTGGCAACCCTTCAAGCGTCAGTATAGTCTATGAAATAAAAATATCGCGGTTTAGCTTATGTGCCAATAGTAATGACTCAATATTTTTTCTTACAGTGTACAGCCAGAATATCAAGACAAGATATTCATACTAAACTACAGATTTATTCGAGAGTTCACTAAAGGCGTAGAAGACAGTTGGTGGGTGAATATTGTGAACCACTTCCAGCCCCAATCGTTAATCAAGAAACAATAATTTTGTTGTTATGTTATATTAGGAAGCTTCAGGCAGTGTAAAATAAATGCAGTTGAATTGTTTTCATGTTCTTTTATTTAAAAATCATAATATTTATACTTATTATTAATTTAATAATATTTATAAAACCATGTAGCCTTAGCCGTAATGTGCGATTCGCACGAGATCTAATTTAATCCATTTAAGAATATTTCAAAGGAAATTGAACCGAACATGTGAAACTGTGAGTGCAGAGTCATTGCAATTAATAAATATAATTATATTAAATGATAACTGAACCCAGTGACATTATAAATGAAGCAGTTAAATGTCTCAATTGCATGGTAAACGACAGTCTACCGCGCCGTGCGTGCAGATTCACGAACGAGTTGACTTGTCATTGAAATTCCATACAAATATGACATCTAACCTCTTCATAACCATTTCAAATTTACGAAATGCATTTTGTGGAATTCTTACATAATTATTTATTGTCATTTTCAAAAATACAAATGCCTATGGCAGATACACACACAAAACAAAGGCGGATACCGCTTCTGCGCAAGCAAAGCTAATAATAATTAATTATAACATTTTTAAATGATATTTTTATTGTAATATAAAAAATGTAAATAATATGTACCTAAATCATTAATATTAAAAAATAATTTGACACAACTTATAACTATTATTTTGTCTAAATGTAATCCTAGTAAGGCACAAATAAGAGGTAATCTCGGTTTTCACTAAAACTAGGGGACACCTAACCTGATGTAATGGTTTAATATTTTTGTACTGTCCAAAAACTGTGTGAGGAGTGATCTGAAAGAAAAGAGAGACAGTGAAGGAATTGAAGAAGAAAAATTGTTGCCCGGACCCCAAGTAACAAGGGACAAGGGCAGAAAGATGACGATGATGATTTAGGTGTCGCCTAGTCTTAGTAAAAAAGTCATGTTTTCTTACTTAATTCTAACCTAAAATACGGTGCAGTATTCATTGTACTCTTGTATTGCTTCTCGCAAGTTGTTCAATAGTGCTTCTGTGTCACCTGAAAATAGAAAGATAAATAAATTATTTAGCATCATTCAAATTATCATGGGTTGATTTTCGAGGTTAAGCTACGCTTGCCGAGGTCAATCCATGGATGATCGTCCAATACAAACCGAGACCCGTTAGTACCTCGGCATGCAAGTTAAGTAGCCACGACGTCTGTCATCCGGAGATCTTTGATAGCAGTTATGGACACTCAGAAGCCTGAGTCGGACAACCAGTCTTGCTAAGTGGTACCATCAACATATAATAAATAATACTAGCGTAGAACTACCTCGTAATAGTTGGTTTCTGAATGTCAGATATAGGCAGTAGTTCCATGTAAACCCCTGGTCTTTAATATTTTTGGATTCAGCATCATCCTCCTGGAGTTTGAAATGGCTATAGATTATATAAGATGAAAATAGGTTGGATTTACATCTCTTGGAAATGTACGTATGGGACTTGCTAGGTGCCCCCAATCTACTACACGGACAAAATAACTGTGCCCTTGGAGATGTCAATCAAGGCTTGGAAAAGTTTTAAAAATAACCGGTTATGAAATGTTATAATCAGTTTTATAGTTTATTTTGTTCGGAGTCAAAACGATAAAAGAGCGTAATTGAAAAGCCTAATTAACCGGTTTGTACGGGGCGCGCGCCTAAACGTGAATATTTTTTTTGTAGTTCAGCACGGTTGCGCATTGAAGGTAGGCGACAATAACCGTCCGTAACTGGTTTTCTTTTTTACTTACTTTATTTTAAGAATATAATTCTTAATAATTAACGATCTAGCCTAAAAGACTAAGAAGCAATTTAACTTTAACTTAATAAGCGGTTAATGCCACAAAACCTATTTACGAGTTTTGTTGCATAAACCCGTTTAATTGTGGTTAAAGGTAGAACAAAACCGAAAGAAAAAGATCTCTATGTAATTAGGCGGTAACCGGTTAGTTTTTTTTTTTCGGTTGCCAAGACTTGCTGTCAATTTCACTTTGACGTTCGACTCTCGCTATTGCTAAGTATTGCTACACGAGGCGAACGCGGGGCGCCGCGCGGGTAGGCGGGAATGCGGTCGCTTGACACTTGATGTGCACAGTTATTTTGAGCGTGTTTTAGCTGGTTTGTGAAGGTCAGGTAGGCAGTCGCACCTAGGCCTTTTTTTTTGGATACTGCAGATGTCTCCACAGGAAGGCGATTAGATGTAAATAAGTCGGGTATGCTTTTATAGGTTATGGCAATATACTTACGGAAACTGCCTGCCACCCAAAAAATGAAACACTGTAGAGTGTAGTGCATTTATAATTTACCTGTTGTAGGATCATAAAAAGACTTCTTTTTGACACCCCACTGCATTTTGAGGGGTTTTTGCGCCTTCAGCGAGTTTTCGAGATCTGAAACACGAGTTTATTGAAGTTCAGTAGAAATGACATTCATTACAGATTATTCGAAAAAATAAAGTCTCCTTAGGCACGTAACAGTCCTCCTGGCCGAATTGCAGCCACGGTGGCCAAACCCAGTGGAGACCAGCCATCGACGCACGAGATATTATATTGCCAAAGTATGTGCTGTGCGCAAACACAGGTCCATTCTCTGTTCCATCACTCTCATAGTCCGATAGGAAGGCAATAGGGAAGGTGATTCATTTCAAAAATATCGATTCAAGAATCGATATCTGAAAAATCGATTCTTTAATCGAAATCTGAAAAATCGATTCTTATAAATCGATATTTTCGCAATTGTATCTTAAATAAAAAAAAAAACAATTACCCACGGAAAACAAAAGAAAACCATAATAATAATCGATCTTTTAACTTTTTCAAATAATTAAAGTTGATTTACGACTAAATGAAAGTATCATGTATTAAAAAATCCGGCTAAATGCGAGCCAGACTCACGCACGACGTATTATTAATTATAAGTATGTAACGTAACGGAGGTGATCACTGGCCCCTGAAACACAGATGCAGTTACCTAGCTCAGCTTCAATTAAAATTTACAAAAAATGTTAAAATTCAGGGTTTCACATTTTTTGTAAATTTTGAAGGTAATAAAACATTTATTTATTATTATTCCTTGTGCTACTCGCTTGAATCTTTCTTTTTCTCGTAGTCATGGTATAAAATATAGTATGCAACTCTTGAATAAAACGGATTTATATCGAGGGCCATGAATCACTCGCGTCGCTCAGGATTCTAACACTTGAATCACTCGCTATGCTCGTGATTCAATCATCATGAATCACTCCCTACGGTCGTGATTCAGTTGATAGAATCCTTCACTTGTTCGTGATTCATCTATGGCCTTCGCTTTAAAACCGTCCTTTATTCACTTGTTGCATAATATACTATTTTTGCCGTGCGTGAGTCCGGCTCGCATTTAGCCGGATTTTTTAATACATGATACTTTCATTTAGTTGTAAATCAACTTTAATTATTTGAAAAAGTTTAAAGATCGATTATTATTATGGTTTTCTTTTGTTTTCCGTAGGTAATTGTTTTTTTTTATTATTAAAGATACAATTGCGAAAAGATCGATTCATAAGAATCGATTTTCTGTGGATCAATTTTTCAGATTTCGATTAAAGAATCGATTTTTCAGATATCGATTCTTGAATCGATATTTTTGAAATGAATCGCCTTCCCTATTGCCTTCCTATCGGACTATGAGAGTGAAGCGGTGTTGGAGCGGGTGGTGTAAATGAGCAAGACCAACGAAGCAGTAAACAACTAAGCAAATTAAAGGATTCCTCACCTCCATGAACCTTATCCAGCAAACTGCTAATATCCAAGTCCTCATCGAAACTCGAACACAAAGCATTCACATACTGAGAAGCGCCCGGAATGATCTTGTCTGTGTCACCGGTCTTCAACTCATATGTCTCATCAGAATTGATGGTGTTTGAACATTCTATCTGTAATACTTCATAGGCAGCTTGAGAAGACTGAGTGGAGTATGTGAGGAGTAAGTTGTTATGGATTTTGAAATCTTGTGCTGAGCCAATAAATCCATAGATTTGGGGTAGTGGGTGACTGTAAAATTGTACAAGATAGTTAGATCGGATTTGTGTTTCCTGATAGCCAAGGGCGTCGCCAAGGGGGGGCAGGTAGGGCCAAATGGAAAGAAATCAAACTCCTAAGCAGTGCTAAATCAACATAAACCCAACCCAACAAATCTAGCCATTTGTTGATTACCAAAAAGAGTACTTAAAAGCATTGATAATTTTGGTCGGTCTACCAAAATCAATCGTTGAACAGCCTCAGGAGACTAAAAACCTGGTTAAAAAGTACTACGGAGGAATATCGCCTCAATGGCCTGGCCATGATGAATGTGCACAGAAAACTTGTAAGATTTACATAATTAATTGGTCGAGAAGTTTACCCAAAACCCTCGCCGTCTTATTAATAAACGTGGACTAAGGTAAGAATAACTTTATTCCAAGCATTAGGTTGGTACTAAAAAAAATCCGTATTAATAAACACGGAATAAGGAGGGATTATACTAATCTGACACTAGTCTCGGACTAAAAGTTAAACCATGGTGCCAGCTAGTTTAAGGTCGGAATAAGAGTAGTGTAACTATGGCAACCACAACTTTTTTAATTTTTTTGCATCGCCCTATTCGGGCAGGCTAAGGTCTTAGACCATACCGCCTCGTGTTCAGTGCATTATATCCTTCTTGAATTCTTTAGTATGCATTATAATGCTGATGCAACAGATTCTAATGTTTTTGGAGTATTTGGCAGCAAATTGTATCAAGTCAGCCTTCCCAGTAAGCTTTGCGGGAGGTAGTCAATACTACATTAAAATTCTCCGCTCCACTATCCGGAGATCGCTTCTGTCAATGCTTTCACAGATTGACCAGTTGCGTAGACAGTTGAGACATAAAACTACACCAATTTAATATCACATTATCCACTAGGAATCAATTTGCAAATAATATTAACAGCCGCTGAACTACACTCGAAAAAATCCCGCCAAAAACTCTCGCAACCACAATTATTACATAGACTCTGATTTTTTATTTCGTAGATCATTTGCCTAGCCTTTTCCCAACTATATTGGGGTCGGCTTCCAGTCTTACCGGATTCAGCTAAATGCCAGTGTTTAACATGGAGCGACTGCCGATCTGACCTCCACAACCCAGTAACTGGGTGACACGGTACCCCTTGGCAAGACTGGTGTCAGATCTCAAGCTTCTGACTACCCGTAACGGCTGTCAAAGATCTTCAAATAACAGCCGGTACCAACGGTTTAACGTGCTTTCCGAGGCACGGAGGAAACTCGGTATGTTGGAATGGTCACCCATCCACGGATCGACCTCGTTAAGCGTTGCTTAACCTTGATGATCGACCCGTGCGGCTGTTATTATTTAGCCACGAGCTCCTCTCCTTTTTATTTCTTAGATGTGGAACATTAAAAAAAATAAGGTCATTGGCAGCTGTTTAGCTTTAGTCAACGAAATTACAAATTAATTAATTAATTAATCATCATTTTATGTAATTTTTAAGTTTATAGGTAATAAGATAATTTGAAAAGGAGGGATCCTTCACCTTTACTGTCAAATCTCTATGGCAGATGTCATTTTTTGTTTTTTTTTCTACATAATGTCTTCAACTTGCTTATTTTTCATTCACTAGTTCATTCTTTTTACTTTTAAATTCAACTGGGTTGCCAGAGCTTACGCGTAAATCCAAGAGTAACAAATGAATAGTTAGTCCGAGGTTATTCCATGTTTATTAATAACATTGCTAGATCTATGTTAATCCTTAGTTACTCCGGGATTAGCTAGTCCAAGAGTAACTTCGGAGTAAGCTGGGAATACGCCATTTTTATTAATAAGACTGTCGATGATTGAACTCATGGAACGTTATCCATTGTACTTTATATCGTTCTTATAACAATCGTCGTAGAGGTTTTTTTTTTTTTTTGTGTGGGAAATCATCCAATGACTTCTCCCGCTCTGGGTGAAGCGGGAGGGCATGTCAGACTTTTACTGACTAAAACCCACTCGTGTTCCTTCAGTTGCTTGTGCCAGGGCCGCGGTAACTCTCTTACAAATTTATCCGCGACGTAGAGGTAAGACTCGTACTACCAGTTTAAAGCTTCATATACTTTTGAATGTATTTAAAATTCATACTGTTTCCCATCCTCCATATATCAACTTATTATAAAGAGGAAAAGTTTGGTAATTTGTGTTTGTAGGAAGTAATCTCTGCAATTACTATACAGATTTTGAAAATTCTTTCACTGATAGAGAGCTACAGTATCTCTTGGTGTCATATCTATTATCTCGAAAATAATAACGGGTCCTGCGGGGTGGGCCACAGGAGCGAAGTCGCGGGCAAGAAGCTAGTTTATAATGAACCGCGTGAGATTGTAATCAATAAGACACGTATCGCCAAACTTCTTGGCCGCCCTGAATTTGGCTACAGTACCTACCGATTCGTGTCGTGCCTTGCACATCGGAAAGCCAACTTCAGGGCGGCCAAGAAGTTTGGCGAGAACTATAGTTATACTTTATACTACATTTGAATTACAAATTTACGGTGTGCTAAAGAAAGAAAAAAACATCAGATACAACATCAAACTGTGATCAATGTTCATTATTATTTATTTATTTAAACTTTATGTATTTATACATAGGCGGACTTAATGCAGCAAGGCATTCTCTACCAGTCAACCTTATTCATACAGTCATTATTTAGGTGGATGAAATTCACACAATGCACAATGTTATGAGATTGTCTTGATGATTTTTTTTATTGATCTTTTGTCTGTTCTTTCTTTTTACAAATAAATTATTTGATAGTTTCATTACAAAAAACATGAAAAAAATAATTACCTGTCCAAACGTACTTGGCACATATCCATAATAACTATTGCTTGGTCAGGTTTGCTTCTTGCTATTTCATTTAACATAAACTTTTCAGTCACACAGTAGTCAAAGCTGATGTTTTCTGCCGGACATTCAACACCTAACATGCATTTAGTGTTGTTTATCTGGCAGCCATGACCCGCATAGAAGAAAAAACCTGGCAACAATAGTTTATAATAATGAAAAATAATATGGTAGGTATTTTAATACAACTTTGTTAAGTATTGAAATTTTAATACAGCGTATTGACCCCCTGTTTGCAAACAGTCCTCCTTTCTGTGATTAGTGGGCCATAATTCACAAAACTGACCCAAGTTGACCCAACTGAGCAACAATAAAATCAATTTTTTTTTTATTCTGTATCAGAGCAATTATTTCTATCTACCCTAGGATGGACTGCAGAGTAAAACTCGTTGCTGAATGAAACCTAAAGTTTAGTTTGTTCATGTGAGCTGCACCAGATTATGTTTTAGTACAAATAAAATATGTTTTAGTACAAATAAAATAAGTTTTAGTAGACATTCTAGTTAGAGGCCCATCATTAGGCAGGACACAAAAAGGCAGTTAGCATTTTTAGCAATACTTACAATACGAATTCTCTTCCAACACATCAACAATCTTAGTCAGAATATTCTTCAAAATTCGACTCGGACTGTTTTTAATTTTTATTGGAATAAACCCTGTATTTTTCAAATGCGCAGCTAACGAGTCACAGTCTATTGATGGAGTGACCAGCTTAGACAGATGTGTGTACTTCTCATTGGCCACGAGAATAGCCACTTTGGACCGCGGTTTGTTATATGTGGTTATAGTTTTAACGTTATATGACTCAGTCACAAGCTGCAAATAATGTTTTGCGGAGAGACCATAGCGATCCAATGCTTTTATTAGTGTTTCACCCGGTTTCTTCGAGTTGTTGAACATTATCCTGAAAATTTTAAAAATGTTTAAAAATTGTGGGTATGTTGCTAAAAGTAATTTTTTGTGGATACTTACAGAAAATGTGATTCACAATGGTGGGTGTACCTTAACTAATTGAATAATCTCATTTACTAAAAAGAATTAGGTAGATGCCTAAAATTTACTCTTAAGTAGGTACCTTACGCAGGTTTAAAAGAAATTGTACCTTTTTCAAAACGACATTGTATCATAATTTTATGGAGGGTACTTGTTAATAATAATATATCTAATAATAATGACAATCAATCTTGCTGATTGATCAATGAATAGCTCATTAAATACCAATACCTATTATAAAGAGATAAAGTTTGTGAAGTTGTAGGGGTGCAATTTAGATGAAATTTGGCATGGAGATAGTTTGAGACCCTGGGAAGGACATAGGATATATTGTATTCAATGATAAAACACTATTTACGCGGGCAAAGCTGCGGGTAGAAGCTAGTTACCTGTATAGACAAAATGTGCCTAAAATTATACTACCCTAAAAAAAAACCACTTTACTTGATGATCAGATGACTAGTTTCTAAGAAAGGAACTACTTTTCTCTACTTTACAACTATGTTTCGTAATTACTAATTACATATTATCAAGAAATATTCATGTAGGTAGAATAGAAAATAAGAGAGGAGAATCTAGAGGCATCCACCTACATCTACTAGTGTCTAGATGCATACTTATTCAAGCCATTGAGTGCCTAAAATGTAGATCCACACAAGACACGATGGCTTTTTAATTGTTTTGGTAATTACGGCACACAACCAGTTAATATATTTTTAGCCAAACCAAATGCAAATTCCTCAAACACATTGTAACTTGCTTCGTAAAAGTTAACTTTTGCTAAAGGGTGATGTGGGTACTTCACTTAAGGGTCCGAAATGTGGACTCCACAGAAGGCCATTCGCTGGAGGAAGATGTTACAAATCACTTGGACTACTTTGGGCACCAAAGATTTTATCCTCCCCAAACTGAACATAAAGAACAGATTGTTCATGATCTACCTTTGAACAATATTGGAGTTCTTTGGTCACATTGTCAGGAAGATGGGCACAAGGGCACAAACTCAAACAGCTGATGGTAACTGTCAAAATCGAAGAGAAATATCTTGGGGGTTGCAGTCCAATGCAGGACTTGGTCTGACCATCTAGGTCAGACCAAGTCCGAACACATCTTTGAACAACAAACGCAAAAGACAGGCATAGATGATGCAAATTGGCTAAGGAAAAGTTGTTTCTACGACGAACGGGAATCACGAACCCCTGAGGAACAATGTGGAGGGCTCAGATCAAATTTTATTTGATCTGAGGTTGAGGGTACTTCGTAAATTATTAAAATTGTATGAAAGATAAGTTATCTACTTAATATGTTACTATGGAGTATATATGATTAATAAAGCAACAGAGTTGTTTAATTAATCAATCCATTATCATTAGTAGTCTAGTAGATAATGAGAAAAAAAATACCCGACATTTTGACTCGCCTTAAAACAGTAGGTACTTACGGTTCAATTTTGTAATTAATCTTCGCCAGTTTTGCTATTATTTCGCACTGCTGTAAACTAAATTCTAAAGCCTTTTGATATTCTCTGTACGCCAAATTTTGTAGTAAAGACATTTTCTTTTATTTTAGAAATAAAAGTTTTGAACACAAGCCGAATGTGATCAAAAGTGACCCAAAGTGAACTGACAATTGCTGACTACAAGCACAGAACAGGTGATTTTGACATGAATAGACAATATTTATACAATTTGAGATCCTTTCAACGCAACTAGTATTATTCCATTTTATCGAGAGTTATGATTTCACTGTATGATGACGTTTTGAAAGAATACTATTTTAGTCAAAACGGAGTTTATCTCTATTGCAAACAAAATAAAAGAAATTATCTCATTATATTAAAACTAATTTCTCTACCATGTCAATTCCATGCCAAATTAAGAGTGAAAAGTAAAGGTAAACAGAAATGGAACGTGAGAAACGAAAACAAGTATAGTGTAATCTGTGCTGTGGACGTAAACTAGAAAACCACAGAACAAAAAACCTAAAAATGGCGATCGGTGTTGATACGTCAAAATGGAAGCCTAGAAAAATAATAGGAACACCAGCCTCTAAATTCAGGAATATACTTGGTGCAAGCTTAATTAGTGTGGGATTAATAACCGGATTGTTTTTCCAGTATGTATATTGAGTACTAAGGCGTACTTAAAATGTAAATTTTTATGGTTATGTATTACAAGGTGAATGCAGTAACAACGGTTCAATACATATTTATCAAAGAATTACGATAACATGTTACCCACAACCTTTGGTGATAAACATAATATTGTCTAAAGTATTTGTTATGACTCCAGTTTTCAAGGTATCATTAGATACAGTTGTGATTCAGTGTTGTTGTTATTGCTTCTATAATTTATTGCAATATTATAATGAAATTTATCTTTTTATATTTATTTAATTGATCCTAAGAAGACCCTTTGATCCATTTACTATTTAAATATCTCAAATTCGCTCGCCACGGTAATAAATGTCGCCATTTACCGCCAAATAGTTACCTAATTTACTTTCATTTTTAGCTTTAGCCCAGTGACGAAAAATATACGACAATCAATAGATGTTTTGTACGAAGATCCCATAGAGGAAGTTGAAAGAAGACTCATGATTGCCAGCGGGCTACCAAACCGAACCGGAGACTCAATCAGAAAATACATGGAAGAATCCCAAAGGCCAGATCAACCGGGCATATAGATTATGAGCATAAATAGCAATAGGTAATAATAATTTATGTCAAATTTGTAATTGTTATTTACTATGTAGTTAATAAAATAGTTCAAACTTATAATTTGTTTTATTTTTTTCCGTTTCAGCAAATGTGTTAAAAGCAAATATTTTACTGGCCAAACTGATATGGATGAGAGTCTTTCAGATTTTCAAGAAGAAAAGAAAAGCTGTAAAGGACCGAAACCGGCCCAAAAACCTGCCAAACCGAAGATTAAAAAGGTAACTAAACAACTCAAAGGCCAGAAAGATATAAGAACAGCTTTAAAAGGAAAGAAAAATGAATTAATATCATATAGCAAGGAGTTTGATACTGTCTGTAAAAGGGCAGGCTTAGACGTTGATTCGGAACAACTGCAGTTAGCTATAGCATTGTCAAAATCACTCCAAACCAAATCAAATAATCCTGAAAGTTCACAGACACTATCATCTGAACAAAGAGTTGCAAAAATTAGGAAAACCTTACAAGAATATGGTTTCAAAGTGCCAGAAGCTAAAATAACTGCAGGGAGAAAAACTAAAAAGTATCGAAAGAAATATAAACTTCTTACTGTTACTGAGGAAGAAAAACATCAGAATGTTACTGGGAAATATACTAGAATCCTCTTAGAAAATCTTGATCAATCAAAAGTAGAACAAAGTTACTCTAATGATCAAGAATCTGAAGCTAGAATTTTTAATATTGCTTCAAATATTTCATATGAATGCATGAAAGATAACAATATTTTCTATGTAGAAGCTTTAGTAGAGAAATCTAAGACCAGTGGTTCTTTACTTAGGGAGTGGTCTGAAATACCTGGTAGACCTGAAAGTCCCAAGCTTGTAGATACTTACACAATGAATTTCAAAGATATTGACTGCTCCCAGGATGAGCTGGATATCATTCTGAGTGGACCAATCAAGTCTGTGAAAGATATCTTTGCTTGTAAAGAAATTGAATATAAGAGAAAGTATAAAGATTGTGTTATACCAAAAACTGTTATGGATGATGAAAAAAAGATAGCTATTGAAGATATTGGCAATAAAATGAATGATAGATATAATATTGTTAATGTTCATGAAGGTGTTGTAACTGAGAAATCAACATTCCAACAAGCATTTATCATGGCATCACCAACCAAAATAGAGCTTTATAGTAGATCACCAGTAAAAAAACTATTTCAAGATAAGTCATTGTTAAATGAAGAAATTGATATCATATCACCAATTAAACAGCCATCAAATAATAAAGAAATCATAGATGTAGAAACCAGTAGCAAACTTACAGTATCCCAGCAGTACAGAAGTTGTTCTCCAGATATTTTTGATGATGAACTATCCTCCATAATGGAAACTTCAAAACCTGTAGTTATTTTATCACAAGAGCATAAAACGAAAGTATTTTCTCAAAATAACTATATGGATTTAACACAGTGTGCCAATATTCCATCACAAAATTCTGGTATTCAGTTGTCTCAGAATATAACTAAAAGGAGGTCGAATGATTTTATGGAAATTACTGACTGTATAGTCGGTTCTTCACAACCAATACGAGAGGAGTTGAGAGAGATAGATTTGACACAAAGTCCTGAAGACAAATGTGCCATTGTAGGAGATAGAACGGTAAATGCAGATGATAATTTAGATAACGTAAGTACAAATGCTATTAGCAGTATTAGTCAAAATTATACAGATGAACAACAAGTAACTGTACTTTCAAACCATCCAAATACAGATTCACATCAAACTGAACAAAACATTGATTTGACTCAAAGTGACAATGAAGATGCAAGCATAACATATAAGGAAGAGAATAACCAAGCACTGGGTAAAAAGGTAGAAGAAAGTATGGATTTGACTCAGTCTTCAAATTCCACTGATATTAGTCTACCTTTAGTAGATGTTGGTAACTCACAATTTCAAGCATCTTTGGATGACACAATAATAGTTGATAAAGAAGAATATATTGCAAAAGTTGGGAAATCTGTCTTAGGAAATGAAGCTCAAGTTTTTGATTTAACTCAGGCTCCAGATGCTTCCATAGAATATCATCCTAGTCCTGTAAAGGTTGGAAATACTGAATCATGTAGTAACAGTTTTTATGAAGACTTTGTTCATGATCATTCAGAAAGCACTGAGAATAGTAAAGAAATAGCATATAATTCTGACCTTAATGAAAATAACTGTTCTATCAACAAAAGCAAAAAATCCAATGATGATATAGATTTGACCCAAGGTTCAAGTTCGTCTGAAGAAATGATAATGTCCCAAAGACCAATCACACTACTTCAAAACATTCCAAACAATAGTAGTCTGGGAAAACAGGATGATGTTTCAATAGATTATGATGAAATTATCATGGAGGACGATATTTGTGTCAAAGCAAGTTCCAGAGAAGCAGAAAATTATAGTTGTCAAACTAAACATTTTGATTCGTCTAAATCTGAAGTTAACAATGATATCAAAATTGTAGACATTGACGACGTTGACATCAATTCAAGTCAGAATCCCCGAGTATTTCATATTTTAGATAATGAACTAGATTACTCTCTTCACAAATCAAGGCGAGATTTTAAAGGATACAATTTAGATGTCATCCAAGAGAGTGAGACAGATAAAAGTACAGACTTAAAATGCGATTCTTCCAAATCTGAACTTGACAATGATATTACAGAAATTGTAAATGACAATAATGATGTTGATATCAATTCAAGTCAGAATGCCGGAGTATCTCATATCTCGGATAAAGAATTTGACTATTCCCTTTACAAATCGAGGCGAGATTTTGCAAAAGAAAACATCGATGTGGTCCAAGAAAGTCTGAATGATAAAAGAACAGACTTAAAATACGATTCTCCTAAATCTGAAGTTAACAATGATATCGAAATTTTAGACAATGATGACGTTGATATCATTTCAAGTCAGAATTCTGCATTTCAGATATCAGATAAAGAATTGAATTATTCTCTACACAAATCAAGGCAGGATTTTACAAGAGATAATTTCGATTCCGACAAAAGAGTTGAGAAAAATAAAAGTGCGGGCTTAAAGTACGATTCTACCAAATCTGAAGATAACAATGATATACAAATTATAGATGAAAATGATGATGTCGATATGAATTCAAGTCAGAATTCTGCAGTATTTCGAATCACCGATAATGAATTGGATTATTCCCTAAACAAATCCAGGCGAGATTTCCCTATAGAATATAACTTCGAATTCGGAGGCATATCTGTCTTGGATAATGTTACAAAACTGGATAGTAACAGAAAATCTTTGAGTGAAGGATGTCAACCATATTGTACTGAAAACAAAAATGATACTGTAGAAGACAGTTTCCTACCTGAAGTTTACGTGAAAAAGACTGAAACGAAAATCAAAGAAACAACACTTTTGGAAATTGATAAAGCTGGAGGCATTAGTCCTATAAAAGTTCAGGAAGTTTTGGAAAGTAATAATGGTATTATTCATATTAAGACGCCTAAAAACAGTGAGTATATTATCAAGACTGTTGATGTTACGCCTATGGCAGATTATGCATCTATGTCGACGCCGCAACGGAATAGGGAACTGGATAGATTTGGCTTGAAACCTTTGAAAAGAAAAAGAGGTAAGATACTTTTGATCACTTTTAACTAAAGTATAAAATAAATGTACTTTCTAATTTTATCTTGGACATGACTGACAACGGTGAAGGAAAACATCGTGAGGAAACCTGGACTTATAGTTAATGTGAGTCTGAAATTGCCAACCCGCCTTGAGCAAGTGTGGTGATCAATGCTTGTGCCTTCTACCTTCTCGATATGAGAAGAGGCCTTTGCTCTGCAGGCAGTTACAGGTTACATATTATGATTATTTTAACTAAAGATGCTCACTCTCGCTTTTACACACAAATCTGTCCTGCTAATTGTGGACCAATTTTTTCTTTCATCCTCCTCAACTTCGTTTCGGTTTGTCGCGATGTTGCCTAGCATTCAATGGGACAAAATCAATGGTCATTTGCCCATAGCTCATCTGGCCTTTGCTATGAAATACAGACTGGACAGATTGATACTAAGGTTGTTACATTTCGCCTTAAGATTACACTAGTCGACGGCACGAACTATTTTATGGGCGGGGTTAAAATGAATTTTATATCAACCGACGACACGTGCGGAAGAGATAGATGCTGTGATAAGCAGTAGGAAGCTAGTTCGCGTACGAATACACACTTTTGCAAATTTTTTGCGAAATGGATAATGATTTAGGACGAAACCGAGTGCGCGAAATTTTATAAACAGACCTTTGGGAGTCTGGATATCATGAAAAAACGACTAAACGTATCTGTTCAAAATTAAATTATTTGCATTGTTGAACTACTAATCTATCCCTGTATGGTGGCCGTTTTGCAATTTTCCTCCTACTTATGGTATTTATTTGCGCCCAAAAATGCGTTAAAATTATTGTCGAAATGTGGCACTTTCGACGCTCATAACTTTCAAATATTTTTTTTTTGTTTCCATACAGGGCTAGGATAATGATGAGACAAATTGATATCACTTTTTATTTTGAACGTAGATTGTCAAACAGTGGAATAATCCCTAGACTACGTTTGTAGGGAAGAATTATCGACTAGTGTAACCTTAAAATAATTTGGCGAGACGCAAGACGAATTCTCTTTGACCATGTATATTCTTAAGTTTGAAATCGCCAACCCGGCTTGAGCAAGCGTGGTGATCAATGCTCGTGCTGTCTTTGTATGAAAAGAGGCATTTGCCCAACCGTGGGACAATTATTTGCTAGTATTATTTTATTTATACTTTTGTTTCAACTAGGTAAAACTTTGTTTTCTATACTCTTAAGTATAATAACTCTGCAACACTGCAATATTGGCTATAATTCCTTCTACATCAGTTTCTCCATAATTTTCCAGCTATACAAATCCTCACACACATTTACAATCAAACGCATCCCACAATACAACAGTTAGAAGACGAAGACCAACCGTCTCCCTCGAAAAAACCAAGAATAAATACTTACACACAAGATTCTCCACCAAAGAGGCTTTTACCATCATGCGAAAATTCTCCTTCAAAAATTATTACTGGCTGTTCAAAGACACCAGTGAAATCGCCAAGAAAATTCATCTATAAAAAGCCAACACATGAGGCAAGACTACAAGCTTCACCTAGAAAGACTGATGACTTAGAGAGTGATAATCAAATGTTCTCTGCAACGTCTTCTAAAACATCTGCTGAGGTACAAAGGAAAGCACCAGTTAAATCTCCTAGAAAATTCGTTTATAAGAAGCCAAGTCATGAGACAAGACTAAATGCTTCACCTAGAAAGACTGATGAATTAGAATGTGATAAAAATATTTTTTCTGCACCATCTTCTAGCAGACCGTGCAACCTAGAAATTTCTCCTATAAAAACTGTTGAGTTGGAGAGACACAGAGATATATTCTCTGCACCATCTTCTAGTAAGACTGATGCAATAAAAGAAGTAACCGATGTATGTGGCTATGACGTAACAAGTGAAATTGCGATTGTAAAAAGTGTTGATTGTAATCCTGATGATTGGGTGTTCCAGAAGAGGGAGAAAGCTAAGGTAATAATATTTTTTGGAATATTTTTATGTTGACAAATGTTATGGTGGTTTAGTGGCTGAGACCTCGCCTCTTGTGCTTGCCAACGCCTCGCCTCTTTTCTTATTCATATGGTGAAGGAAAACATCGTGAGGAAACCTTCACTTATAGTGAACATAAGTTTTAAATGGCCAAACCGTCTTGAACAAGCATGGTGATACCTGCTCGTGCCTTCTCTGTATGAGAAGTTACCTTGGCCCAGCTGTGGGCTAGTTACAGACTGTTATAATTTTATTTTTCTGTTCTTTATTTATCCTACTAGCTTGTGCCCGCGGGTTCGCATGCGTAGACTACATGCTTCTCCTTACCATGTTTTAACAATATGTAGAGAAAAAGTAAAAAATAATAATGATAAATATAATGTAACGTGAAAGTGTTTCTTAGGACAGACTTATACTTACCTACTTTATCATGCTCTATCCTTGTCCCGTCCCTATCCCTTCACTATTTCTATGTTTATCCATGACTAATAATTAGTAATGATAATCATAAGTAAGTAATTAAATTAAAGTATTTCCTTATAAACAACATTTTTAAACATTTTGGATGTCGGCGCCAATATCACCAGACTATTTGATGAGCTAACACGTGAACACGCTACTTACAACTGTCGTGAGCATCGACACCGACTCCTCCAAGCTGTCTAGCTCGCTGAGGTCGATTACGAGCTCCTGAAACACATCGAGATATGTGGAACGAGCCACTTCCGGGGTGGTGACGACAGCAGACACTTTTGAAAACTTGGCACGGCTCGATAGCATCTTTGCTCGTTTGAGCCGCTGTGCCCTTAGCGCCTCCTTCCCACACACTTCATAATAGCTCCATTTGGGAGCTAAGATGTGTTTGCACATATGACACCTCTCTAGTTCTCCCAGGAGCTCGTCGTACGACTGATTACATAGCCTTCATTTATCTGAAAAAACAAATAAACCGTTAAGAATTGCCGTACTTATGATAATAATAATACCGAAAAAAAACAAACTGGTTCTTATGACGTCCAAGCAGAGTTTCTTGTTGAATTTAGCATCTTGTACTTGTATAACTTGATCATTTAGGTAACTCCTTTATTAAATTATAGGTATTTACCTAACCATAATAAGTTTATACTAAACTAATACAACATTTATAAAGAGAAACCATTTTACCAGTTACTCTTAAACCATACTTCCCGCAAGACGGGCGAAATTTGGCTTTTTTCTGAATCATATATGTGTCTTCAGGCTGCAACATCATTAAAACATGATTATAAAAAATATAATCATGTTTTAATGATGTTGCACCTACCCTACACCTACCCTACACCTACCCTACACCTACCCTACACCTACCCTACACCTACCCTACACCTACCCTACACCTACCCTACACCTACCCTACACCTACCCTACACCTACCCTACACCTACCCTACACCTACCCTACACCTACCCTACACCTACCCTACACCTACCCTACACCTACCCTACACCTACCCTACACCTACCCTACACCTACCCTACACCTACCCTACACCTACCCTACACCTACCCTACACCTACCCTACACCTACCCTACACCTACCCTACACCTACCCTACACCTACCCTACACCTACCCTACACCTACCCTACACCTACCCTACACCTACCCTACACCTACCCTACACCTACCCTACACCTACCCTACACCTACCCTACACCTACCCTACACCTACCCTACACCTACCCTACACCTACCCTACACCTACCCTACACCTACCCTACACCTACCCTACACCTACCCTACACCTACCCTACACCTACCCTACACCTACCCTACACCTACCCTACACCTACCCTACACCTACCCTACACCTACCCTACACCTACCCTACACCTACCCTACACCTACCCTACACCTACCCTACACCTACCCTACACCTACCCTACACCTACCCTACACCTACCCTACACCTACCCTACACCTACCCTACACCTACCCTACACCTACCCTACACCTACCCTACACCTACCCTACACCTACCCTACACCTACCCTACACCTACCCTACACCTACCCTACACCTACCCTACACCTACCCTACACCTACCCTACACCTACCCTACACCTACCCTACACCTACCCTACACCTACCCTACACCTACCCTACACCTACCCTACACCTACCCTACACCTACCCTACACCTACCCTACACCTACCCTACACCTACCCTACACCTACCCTACACCTACCCTACACCTACCCTACACCTACCCTACACCTACCCTACACCTACCCTACACCTACCCTACACCTACCCTACACCTACCCTACACCTACCCTACACCTACCCTACACCTACCCTACACCTACCCTACACCTACCCTACACCTACCCTACACCTACCCTACACCTACCCTACACCTACCCTACACCTACCCTACACCTACCCTACACCTACCCTACACCTACCCTACACCTACCCTACACCTACCCTACACCTACCCTACACCTACCCTACACCTACCCTACACCTACCCTACACCTACCCTACACCTACCCTACACCTACCCTACACCTACCCTACACCTACCCTACACCTACCCTACACCTACCCTACACCTACCCTACACCTACCCTACACCTACCCTACACCTACCCTACACCTACCCTACACCTACCCTACACCTACCCTACACCTACCCTACACCTACCCTACACCTACCCTACACCTACCCTACACCTACCCTACACCTACCCTACACCTACCCTACACCTACCCTACACCTACCCTACACCTACCCTACACCTACCCTACACCTACCCTACACCTACCCTACACCTACCCTACACCTACCCTACACCTACCCTACCCTACCTACCCTTACTACTATGCGAATGTAACCTGTAAACTTTTTTTCTACCGGCGGCGGCGATCTAATTAAAATTTAGAACATAAAAGCTGCTATTGTGAGTCAATCTTAAAAGGTAGACATATACTGTCGCGGACTTTTTTTTAGAACTTTTAAAGAAGAAAAATTCCATCATACAAGATATTTGCGTAACTTAAACCGTTTACGCAGCGCACGCAACAAAAGCTCTCGAAAAGGAATATTTTTGCCCGTTTTTGCAACATTTTTCATTTATGCTCGGCTCCTATTGGTTCTAGCGTGATGTTATATAGCCTATAACCTTCCTCGATAAATGGACTATCCAACACAAAAAGAATTTTTCAATTATTCTAACCAGTAGTTCCTGAGATTAGCGCGTTCAAACAAACAAACAAACAAACAAACAAACTCTTCAGCTTTATAATATTATATATTATATATTATATATATATATTATATATAGTATAGATTTAATTTGATATTCAACAGATACATTCATGCCGCGTACCACTGCACATAGCGTTTCACAACTACGTTCTAAGTCGGCGATCCTTGAGAGAAGCGATACTAAAATACGAGCCCGTCAATATAGATGTGATACATAAGGATCTGGTGGGATATGGACACCGGTATGATCCTAAGGTAAGCATTTACTTTGTCTTTACCCGACTGCCGAAGTGATAGTAATGTGTTTATCAGTCTATGTTTGTTCCTATGTAGCGTTCTAGAGACCAAACGCGTTGGCCGATTTTGATGATTCTTACGTCAATCGATTCGTCTTCACCTTGCGAGTGTCACTGGCTAGTTACATTAAAATTGGAAAATAGAAAAATGGCAAATTTTGGGTGCCGTATTGTGGGGGCCCAATTTTTTCTTTTTTTTTAGCCCATCATGTGGGGTATCAAAATAAAGGGTTTAAAAAAGTTAATTCAAAAATCAACAGCCAGTCAAGTTTTTTGATTTTTGAACTACCTTTTTTATTTATAACCTTTTAGTTTTTTTTTTCTAATTAGGTACATTTATTTTAAACATATAAGTGTTGTATATTTTTGAAATTGCCTCTTATAACCCTTTATTTTGATACCCCACACGATGGGTTTGGAAGAAAATCAAAATTTGGTCGCCCACAATATGGCGCCCAAAATCCGCCATTTTCCTATTTTTCAAATTATCGCAGATTTAATGTGACAAATTGTCAAGCACGCGTTATCTGCTGGGATTGGTTGAATGAATTTTCAACAGCAAATTATCTTGATCATATCGATCGTATGTCTATGGTGATGGGGACCATGCAGATGATGATCTTTAATGGTCTTTTTGAGGAAAAAACACAGATTTGTAGCAAATGCAATCGTTACTACACGGTCTAGGTCCAAAGGCCCCGTCTCATAGAGAGGACGCCTGTGTCCCAGCAGTGGGAGTATTAAAAGGTTGATGATAACTACACGGTACAAATAACTTTGCACCCTGGCTGGATTGCGACCCCACTCCCGTTAACCCGCGCGGCGCCCCGCGTTCGCCTCGTGCACCAATGGCGAGATTCGAACGTCAGCCAGGATAGCTCCATGGATTAATTAATCAGGTTAATTAGGGAATAAATTAAAAGCAGGTTGTAAAACTATAATTGTTTAATAAAATCATTTTTTTTTTAATATAAATTTATTGTTACAGGATCTTCTGAAATTCTTAGACAAGAAATGCATAACGGTAAAAACTGCTGAGAACAACGCAAGGAACAGTAAAAGATAGCACAAACATTATCATGAGAAATATTGTGTAAATAGTTATTTATTATATAAAGTACATATTTTATACCCTATTTTGTATTTTTTTGAATGTACCTAAGTATAAAAAATACATTTATAAATATAAAAAAGAACTTTTTTACAAAAAAATACGACCGACTTCCAAATAAGAAAACTACTAAGTGAAAAATAACTTTATTTTTGGAAGTCGGTGTCTTTGTTAGGTACCAATTTTTTGCATTATGGACACCGACTTCCAAAAATAAAGTAATTTTTCACTTTGTAGTTTTCTAATTTGGTCAGTAGTTTTTAAAAAAAAAAAAAGGTTTTTTTTTATTTTTCTCTTTTTATTTGTACATACCTAATATTCAAGTAGGTTAGTAAGGTACATATTATGCCTGAATAGATTACCCGAATATCATTAAACTGAAAATAACCGGTGAAATGACAGTGTACCAAGGTGAACTGTACACATCTGCGTACCCCTTTAGAGCGTACTGGCGTGATGTTATGTTATGTTACAATAAACAGACATGCGATTGCAGCAATTGTTAAGCAAGAGTTCTGTTGTATATCTCCGAAGTTCTTCACCAGATCTTTACCAAAAAAACACTACAAAGTGAAAAATAACTTCAATTTCGCCGGTGTTCCTGTTTTCGTTTCTTTGTTTGACACCGACTTCCGAAATTGAAGTTATTTTTCACTTTGTAGATTTTTTGTTTGGAAGTCGGTTGTAATTTTTGTAAAAAAGTTTTTTATTTTTCACTTTTTTAGTTGTGGTACATAATAGACCAGTTCTATAGGCTAGGTACCTATAACGCCCAAAGTGAAGCCAGAATAGATAAACCCAACAACATGAAACTAAAATAAACAAAACTGGTGGAATGAGAGTATACCAGGGTGACCTGTTCACACCTGCGTACCCCTTTAAAGCGTACCAGTTTGATGATATGTTATGAAATGGTGTAAACAATAAACAGATATTTGGGGTGGGTATGGGATCTACCTCCTAGCGGTCCATCCCGGGCAACGGCACCACAGGCTTGCCTGTGGTACGGCTGAACGATCCCACTTAAGCGGTGGTAGGCTCCGCAAGGGGCCGCCTGGCTCGCGACCACCATCCCACCGGAGTCCGGCGCCAAGCAGCGTGCTGTGTTCCGCCGGTGTGTGGGACTGCCAGTGCCTTTGGGGGAGAAGGAGGATGTCAGTTGCGCTGTTCAGAACCGGTCTTGGTCTCTGGGCAAAACTGGCCGGGTAACTCATTTTGGAGGGTAGCGGGATCCGAAGCACGGTGCCAGCCGTTGGTCGACCGCAGTCAGTAGGGGGCCCAAGTAGCACGCCAGCCACGTGCCAAAGGCTGCCCCGCCAACTCGCGAAAAATCCCGGTATGCTCCACCGTGCCAGCTGGCGACTGGATGGGAGGACCCGGTGGCCATATCCGGGGGGGTTCGGGCCTCCCCGCAGTCTCCAAATGAGTTCCCCATAGGTTGGGTTAGCTCCAGTTTTCCACTTGGTTCACTGAGCAGCGCCTCGACAGTTCGACTTCTTCCCCACCATACTCTAACACAATGACCAGAAAAAAGAAGAATAAGGTGAAACAACGGCTGCACTTCCTCCCACTAAAAGTGCACCTCACTAACATCAGGAAGTTGCACTCTAATCTCGATCCGGTCCACCACCACCTCGAGACCGAGAAGCCGCACCTGTTTTTTCTAACGGAGACGAAGATAGCAACCCCGTCGGACGTGGCGTACCTCAACTACCCGGGTTACTCTCTTGAACACAAATTCAAGAAGCAAGCTGGGGTCTGTGTGTACGTCTGCGATGACATTTGTTGTCGTCGTCTCCGTTGCTTTGAGAAATCGGGCTTTTCTGCCATATGGCTACTTGTGGACACTGGCGTGGAGAAGTCTCTTTACATCGGCGTCTACCGATCGCACTCCGGTGACCAGGAGACGACAGCGCTTTTTAATTGCCTCGTGGAGTCGGCTGACATAGCCCAGCAACGGTACCCAACAGCGAAGCTTAATTTTCTGGGGGACTTTAACGCCCATCATAAAGAATGGTTGTACCCATACCGGAAAACTGACCATGCCGGGTTAGAGGCGCGCAAGTTTTATCTATCGCTAGATCTAACCCAGCTGGTGAATGTGGCAACGCGGGTACCAGATGTTGACGGCCATACACCCAACTGCTTAGATCTTCTACTGACAACTGATCCGGACAGTCATTCGGTGTCGGTCTCAGCCCCGCTGGGAACGTCTGACCACTGTCTGGTGAAATCCGTTTCGACTTGCTCCCCTCCAGATGAGAGCCCTAGAGGCACGAGGCGAGTATGGCGATACGAGTCAGCAGACTGGGACGAGATGCGGCACTTTTTTGCGTCTTATCCTTGGCGGCATGTGTGCTTCTCCTCGGGTGACTCCTCGAGCTGTGCAGACGCGGTTGCGGATGTGATTCGGCAGGGAATGGAATATTTCATTCCATTCTCCGACATTCCGCTCGGTCACAAATCCCGACCTTGGTATAATGCAGAATGCGCCCATGCTGAGGCCCGAAAAGAGTCTGCTTACCAAGCCTGGGTCGGGGCCCGCGACCGCAAAGTTAGAGCACGTAGGGTTCGCGCGAGGAAAAGAGCCTTTAATTCTGCCGCCAAGTTCTGCAAGCGGGTTCTGCGTCGGGCACGTTTTGACCATATTGGACGTATTGGGGCCAAGCTGGCATCGCACCCTCCGGGTAGTAAACAGTTTTGGTCCCTGTCTAAAGCGGTTGAAACGAATTTCTGTCGGCCCACTTTACCTCCGATGCTGAAACCTGATGGGTCGCTGGCTCACTCTGCAAGTGACAAAGCAAATTTATTTGCATCTCTTTTTGCTAGCAATTCACGTCTGGACGCTGGCTCCAAGCAACCACCTACTGTACCTCATTGTGACTCTTCGATGCCGGAGATCGCTGTGCACACTAAAGAGGTCCGGAGAGTATTGTGCAGTCTAGTCGTGAACAAGGCCAGCGGACCTGACGGCATTCCAGCGACCGTCAATAAAATCTCCTCAGTGACCGTCAATATGGCTTTCGCCGGGGACGGTCAACTGGCGATCTTCTTGTGTATGTCACGCACTGCTGGGGCGAAGCCATCGAGAGACACGGCGAAGCACTTGCTGTATCGCTTGATATCTCGAAGGCCTTCGACAGGGTCTGGCACGCGAGTCTGCTCAGTAAGCTTCCTGCTTATGGCATCCCCGCTGGTTTTTGTAGCTGGATATCAGACTTCCTTAGCGAACGGTCGATCCTAGTAGTCATTGACGGCTGCTCCTCAGACCTTATGGCTATTGATGCCGGAGTTCCTCAGGGGTCTGTTCTCTCTGCAACTCTTTTCCTGCTGCACATCAATGACCTACTTCAGCCTGGTATTGTTGGGTACGCAGATGACAGTACTGTTTCAGAGAGATACTTGTCCAGCGCAAAAACCAGCGTGGATGAAGTTCGTTCCTTGAGGGAGGCTATGGTTGAGCGGACAGATTTGACCTTAAGCCTTGTCTCCCAGTGGGGTGATGACAATCTGGTCTCTTTTAACGCCACCAAAACACAGGCGTGTCTTTTTACCGCTAAAAGGAGTCTGTTCGATCAGACGCCTACTTTTCGGGGTGCGTCTGTTCCTGTGACTGATCGGCTCGAGCTCCTAGGCATGGAGTTGACATCCAGTCTCAACTTCGGCTCCTCCATTGAGAACAAAGCCCAAATCGCGGCCAAAAAACTGGGCATCCTAAATAAAGTGAAGCGATACTTTACGCCTGGACAGCTTTTAACCCTATACAAAACACAAGTCCGATCCTGCATGGAGTATTGCAGCCACCTTTGGGATGGTTCAGCTAAGTATCAGCTTGCCGCGCTTGACTCAGTGGAACGCAGAGCCAAGAGGCTCATTGGCAACGTTGAACTGGTGGACGCCAAGCTTCACAGCTTGGCTCATCGCCGCAAAGTTGCCTGCTTGTCGGTCTTCTACAGACTGTACTTCGGTGAGTGTGCTCAGGAACTCCACGACCTCATCCTACCAGCCCCCTTCTACCATCGGACATCTAGACGCACTGCAAGTTATCATCCTTACCTTGTTGCCATTCCACCAATTCGAACCAAGCGCTTCCAAACATCCTTTATAATGCGCACAGCGAATGAGTGGAACTCACTGCCTGCGTCTGTGTTTCCGAACGCATTCAACCCGTATCTCTTCAAAGTTAGAGTGAACAGGCTTCTTCTGGGTAAGCTCACTCCATCGTAGACTCTGTCTCTGTCACCTATGACCTAGACTAGAGTCAAGAGCAAACCCATAACAAATAAAAAAAAAAATATGCGTTTGCAGCTATCCCGAGTGATTTGCCGTCATTTATTGAAGAGTTACTTTTACTTTTATTTTTTCCTTTATTTTTATTTTTTTTGTTATAATTTTTTTTTAGTGTCAATATATGGTACCTGCCTGTTAATTTGCATGAAGCCACTAAGTGGGGCCTGGTGACCTGTAACACAGGTTCTAACTAAACCTACATCAGGCACCAGCTCTCACAATGTGAATTTATACATTTACAAACTGATTAGTGCTAAAACCATTGTGAGAGAAAATAAATGAACTTATTATTATTATTAGTTATGTTGTATATCTTCGAAGTTCTTTATCAGATCTTCACCAAATTAAAATGGGACCAATATCGGCTCATACTCTTTCAAACAAAAAAAGAATTTCCAAAATCGGTCCACATTTGACGGAGATATCGGTAAAAAAAAACGTACGTTATGTAGAAAATCCTCCTTCTTTTTGATATGTCGGTTAAAAATAACAGAAATCTCGACGAGTTATGTGTAGTTGGCCTTGTACCTACTTGGTAGCAGTAAATTTTGATAGTTGTAACATTTTCCCTTCAAACGTACATAAATCTTTTTTTTTGTTTAATTCCGTCTTTAGGTGACATACTTGCAATTTTATAAACACACTACCTCTACCATCGAGTCTTTACCTATTATTTACGCCCAAAGTGAAGCCAGAATAGATGAACCCAACAACATGAAACTAAAATAAACAAAACCGGTGGAATGAGAGTATACCAGGGTGAACTGTTCACACCTGCGTACCCCTTTAAAGCGTACCAGTGTGATGATATGTTATGAAATGGTGTAAACAACAAACAGATATGCGATTGCAGCTATCCCGAGTGATTTGCCGTCATTTATTGAAGATTTATGTTGTATATCTCCGAAGTTCTTTATCAGATCTTCACCAAATTAAAATGGGACCAATATCGGCTCATACTCTTTCAAACAAAAAAAAAAATCTAAAATCGGTCCACAATTGACGGCGATATCGGTAAAAAAAAAAAAACGTACGTTATGTCGAACATCCTCCTTCTTTTTGATATGTCGGTTAAAAATAACAGAAATCTCGACGAGTTATGTGTAGTTGGCCTTGTACCTACTTGGTAGCAGTAAATTTTGATAGTTGTAACATTTTCCCTTCAAACGTACATAAATCTTTTTTTTTGTTTAATTCCGTCTTTAGGTGACATACTTGCAATTTTATAAACACACTACCTCTACCATCGAGTCTTTACCTATTAGATCATCCGGGGATTGCCGCTTAAAAGGGTTTGTTATCATCGACAAACAGTAAATACCTGTAGCCCCGTGTCCAGAGGCGGATTATCCCTAAGGCAAACAAGGCTAAGGAAGGAAAATCTAGGGGCGTGAGGTCACATGGGGCGCACGCACGGCTCAAATCATCATCTTCCTGCCCTTGCCCCATGTTACTTGGGGTCGGCGCAACACGTTTTCTTCTTCCATACCGTCCTGTCCCCCGTCACGCTATCACTGACTCCCTTTTCTTTCATATCACTCCTCACACAGACCATCCATCTTTTCTTTGGCCGTCCCCTCCCTCTCCATCCATCCACATTTATATTCATAACTCTTTTAGTAACATGCGTTTCATCCCTCCTCATCAGATGACCATACCAGGACAAACGGTTTCCTTTCAACTTTTCTGTCACTAGCGCCACTTTCAAACTTCCTCTAATATACTCATTTCTCACTTTATCCATTCTCGTCACTCCGCACATCCATCTCAATATTCTCATCTCTGCTACATGCAATCTCTTTTCATCCTTCTTTTTCACAGCCCAACATTCTGATCCATACAGTACGACAGGTTTTATCACGGACTTGTAAATTTTACCCTTAAATTGAGGAGCATCCGTGGGTCGCAAGTTGTGCCAGTGACCTGTTGCCATTTCATCCATCCCGAGTTGATCCGGTGCGTTACGTCTCGGTCCACCTCGCCATTCCCTTGGACAAGCGACCCTAGGTACCGGAAGTCATAGCAGATTGGTATGGGCGTTCCAGCGAGAGCTATGGGCACGGAACTGGAGAGACCGCCGAAGTCACAAAACAAGTATTCAGTTTTGTTTCTGCTCAATTTCAGGCCATAACTCTCCAGTCTGTGCCCCCACACCTCCAATTTGCGCGGCTGTGTTAAATATAGAAAAAAAAAATAACTTGAAATGAATGGCTATAAATAATACAAGTAAGTTCAAGCAGTGGTGGCCCAGTGGTAGCGGCCGCGCCTTACAAGTTTGTAAAACACCAAACCCTACACAGAAAAAATGTGATGGGGCTCTGCAAAAACCCCAAAATAATTAAAAAAATAATAATTCAAAAACAAGAAAATATTCTCATCTGAAATTGTTATGTACAAACTATTCCGTAGAGGATAACCGTGGTCGTATGCCACCTTTTTGTTTTTTTTTTTTTCGTGGAGAAATGCGGGTGCGCCAAAGTTCACCTAAATTTTCAACTCCGATAATTGGAAATCCGAAAATGTTCTTCCTAACATTTTTCATCCTAACAATCACAATTCCTAACTACTCTGTCTCTAATGTTCATAATTCCGAAGCATTCAACTTCATAATGTCAGTAGCAATAAACATTTATTTTTTTTCCTATATTTTCTCAACATAACCATCTTTTATACTATTATTCAAAGTCATATCTTTTTTGTTTAGATTTCTTTTTATTCATAATAATCAGTATTATTTACATTAATTTTGCGTAACTTTATTTTCACATAACATGTATAACATATAAGAATAATAGTACCATGGTACAAGTAGTTAAATACATATTTTCATATACACATTTAAATTAAATTAGTTTAATATTAGCAAAGATATCCATAGGTTAGGTTAGGTTAGAACTGTGACCAACTACGCGCGAGCCGAGCGAGCGAAGCGAGTGGTGCCGCGACAGCGGCCGGCGAGCGCTACCTCGAAATTGGTCGCGAAATTTTTGTAAGTATTTTTTTCATAGTGCCCCCAAGACGACACTGACCTGAATTTCATTCATTTAAGACAAACATCAGTGAAACGACCTTTAATCATTCTGAACAGTTGGTTTTTTAGACATAATTACCAGGCCCCTCAGAAAGTATTGCGAAAAAAAGTTTTTATATATGGGAGACTGGCCAGTTATAATGTTTTTCGAAAATATGATTATTTATAAGTAAAAATAAGTAAGTTCCAATTTCAAAATTTCCCTCCACATTTTTTGCGAGTTAATTCAAAGTATTGTGTCTCACTGAAATATGGATCTGCGCCGGGAACATTTTAGAGCTATGATTTTATACGATTTCAAGTGTCGCCTGAAACCGGATGAATCGTACGATAGACTTCAAATGGCATTCATGGATGAAGGCCCTTCCAAGGCAACCGTGTATCGTTGGTATAACGAATTCAAGCGCGGTCGACCAACTTTGGGGGATGACGAAAGAAGCGGTCGCCCTTTGACGGCTGTTACCGAAGAAAACGTGCTAGCAGTGAAAAATTTAATCCAAGACAATAGGCGAATTACATATCAGGAGATTCAACACATATTGAAGATTGGATCGGGAAGCGTTCACGAGATTCTACACAGCCATCTTCGCGTGAGGAGGATAGTATCACGCTGGGTGCCGCACAACCTCACCGATGCTCAGAAGCAGGCCCGGGTGGAATGGTGCCGTGATATGCTTAACAAATTTGAAGCAGGCTCGTCTCGGCGTGTTTACGACATCGTTACAGGTGATGAGTCCTGGATTTATCAATACGACCCAGAAACCAAGCGCCAGTCGACTGTTTGGGTGTTTCAAAATGAGCCAACGCCTACCAAAGTGAAGCGATCTAGAAGCGGGGGTAAGATTTTGATCGCTAGCTTTTTTAATTTGACTGGCCACTTGGTATCAATTCCCTTACGGGATCAAAGAAGCATTAATGCCGAATGGTATACTACCAAATGTTTGCCAGAAGTTTTCTCTGTTATAAGCAACAAGCGACCAAACACAGGGCTCCGCGGGCTACTGCTCCACCACGACAATGCACCTGCGCACACCGCACTCAAAACGAGGGACTTCCTGGACAGCACGCCAGTCAAACTCCTGGGTCACCCTCCTTACAGCCCTGATCTAGCACCGTGTGACTTCTTTTTATTCCCAAAAATAAAAAATCAGCTCAAAGGGATACAATTTTCGCCGCCGGAAGATGCGCTGGCTGCGTTCGAGCAGGCTGTAAACGAGGTGTCTGCGGCGGACTGGAAAAAGTGTTTTGAAAACTGGTTTAGGCGCATGAATCTTTGTATAGAGGCTGGTGGAAAGTACTTTGAAAAGATTTAATAAAAATATATGTACGTATAGAACAATTTTTTTTAGTTTCGCAAAACTTTCTGAGTGTCCCACGTATCTCAGGTATAGTTATAGTAATAAGTATGTAACAACAATATCTGGTTCATGATTATGTTCTTGGTGCTTCATATATTTTTTATTAGACTTGGTAAATGTTTCTTTCTGAGTATGAGTGAAAATATTATGGTAATTATGTTTAGGGATAAAAGCGTTATGATAAAAAACAGTAGGAGTTTAATATTTACATTAATGATATTATTAATTAAAATTTTCGGAAACACGACTGTTATGAACATCGCCGGTAGCACTACAAATAGTATGAATGAAAACTTTAGGATGAAATATTTTAGGAAGAGTGATCATTCGGATTACAAATCATTAGGAAGAACAATTCGGGTAAAGAAATTTAGGTGAGCCAATATGGACCCGAGAAATGCTCATGCATACTGCACTACCACGGGGAGATAGTGCAGTTATGTGGGACTCTAACCCACTAAAACTCCACGGTGTCCTCCAGTGCCGCTTATGGCGGGAACACAGGCACGCGTTAGCACTCACCGCGAACCCGACGCGGCTGTCCGTCAGCGGACCCTCCTCGGGGGAGTACCCCCCATCACCAGAAGCGGCGCCGTCGCACCGGCGCACAAGAACACACTGCACGCCGTGACCACACCAGGGACCAAATCAGCACATGGGTGCCAGACGACCTCGTGTATGGCACCCTTGGTCCCACTGTGACGGGTCGAAGTCAATGGCCCCGCCACCTACCATTTTGCGGCCGCAGGGGATAGGGAGAGCGGCTAACGCTATACCGACACTCCTCTTCCCCTGCGACCCCACCGCGTCCGCCATCAGACGGTGGCGACCCCGTCTAGGCCGCGGAAGGTAGGGAGAGCGGCGCACCGCAATACCGGCACTCCTCTCCCACCGCGGCCTCCAACCCTCAGCCGCGATATCGTATGGGACCTGGGAATCTCCATAAGACATCGCAGCCCGCCTCGGTTGCGATGTCGCCTGTTACCAAGAGGCACCGCAACCTACTAGTTGGCCGCTACGTCGTCGGCTTAATCGGCAAAAGCCCTGACGAGCGGCTCCTCCTCGGGTTCCTCTTCGTTTCACCGTGGGTGACCAAGTCACGGTTACTGAGCCCCCCCGTCTCGACAAAACGGGAACCTACCGGGGAGGGGGGGGGGGGGGGTCGTATGCCACCTACCGCTACAAAACAATACATTCTTCAAAGTGGCATATGACCTCGGTTTTCTTGTTTCATACTTTTTAAATCGTGATTTTGCAGTAGAGTGCGCGCAAGATAAGTCTGCGCGCGGCCAAACTCGGAACTAATTGTTTGTCATTTTTGAGTGTGTTGTATGCCGTGTTTTTATTCGTTTTCGAAGTAAATAATCGCCATCATTATGCCAAAAGTAATTTAAAATGCTGGCAGGGATGTTTTCTTGAAGTGATCAAGACAATAACGGGCCTACGGTACCGTTTTACTAAGATAGAGCCCGCGTTGCTTATTTGACAGGTAACTTTTAGGGATACCATTATACTAAAATTTCCCTAAATTTTCGTACTACCGGTGCCTGACAGTATTGGTTTTTGGGTGGTAAGTAAATATACCAGCAGGACAGGACCGGCATCATGTAATATAATGCACATTATTATTATGTTTTTGGTGTTTCTGAACGCACCGTCACCCAAATATCTCAAAAGGGTTATGTGGCAGCAGTTTCTTCAAAAATTGTTGAAGAAGAAATTAAAAAAGAGTTGAAATTGAAATGGACGGTATTAGCCACTGCAGGACCATTGTTAGACTAAATTTAATAGTTGGTACTAACTAAGTATTCAATAAAAGATTTACAATAATTTCATGAAGCTTTTTTCATCATAGTCTAAGCAAGTAGAAAAATCTAGTAATTATTAATACTTAAATTACTATAAGTTTCGAGTAATGAAAAATTACTATTGATTAAATGAAGGAAAAAAGATCAGTTATGCTGGCAACATTAAGCACGCCACCCGTCGCGCGCAGACTTATCTTGCGCGCACTCTGTTTTAGTTTTTTTAACAAAATACATTTTTTTAGTTCATACTAAAAAGTATAGTTTGTTCTACGAAGACTCATATGCAATTATAGATGACATGAAAAATTATTTGGAGAATATTCTAAACGCAATAAAAATGATTGTAATGCAGAATGTAGTACAATGCTTGAGTTGTCACTCAAGTTCGAAAACTTGAAAATAATGGCCATCATTTCATCAGTTAGCCTCTTAAAGATATACCCTCTTAAAGTTATACCAGGTATAACAAAGGAATAAGCATACATTTTTATAGGTTTATACTTGGTATAACTTTATTCCGCGTTTATTAGTAAGAGGGTTAGGGTTTAGGGATAAATACATGCTGTTTTATTACAACATTCGATAGTGTCGCTAACACTATCGAATGGTGTAATAAAACAGCATGTATATTTTTTTCAAAATCAACCGGTTTGATTCCTGGCTAATGGATATTTGTACGGTGAAACCATACAGTAAGAATAATGCACTAATGCTTATTCGTGCATTTTACCATATTTCACTAATTGATATTAGTAGAGCATTCAGTACTCGATTAGCGGTCATCGCGTGTGCTCCCTCGCTCCTTTGTATTACTAAACCTTTGGTCCGCATAATATATTTAATTTCACTTTATAAGCAGCAGTATCATTTAGCCATCTTCCTAACTTTCACATTGGTCCTTCGAGCTATCGGGCGGGACCTCGCGAGTGTTAGTATTCGTTTTTCTTTGGGGAGTAACGTGTATTAAGTAACTTGTGAGTGAACTCGTCCAGAAACCAGAATATTGGATTGCAGTGATACGTGTGAACTGTGGACATACTTTCGTAACCGCAGTAATTTAGCAAAGCATTTGTAGCAAAACCCTAGCAGCACTGGGTGGCGTTGCAAAATTAGTTAGCAAGAGCACCGTCCTTAAGCATACCAGGCAGTGGGACATCAGCGCCTCTAAGAAGGGGCAATCAGCATCTTGAGCAGCAAGCAGCACATCGGTATTCAAGCAGTAGCAGCACTCGGTATCTTCAGCAGCAGGGCGACAGAGCCCAGCTACATCAGAGCAGCAGCGTTTGGAGTGCAACAGCAAACCAGCGGCAGTCGTAAGCCAGTTTTGTACAAGTAAGATCTTTCCTTTTTATCATCATAAACAAGCTAGCAGCATAATGGAGGAGCTTTACTACCAGCAACTTGAACTTAGCGAGTCAATCAAGAAAATACCGATAAATATAAAAAAGGATAGCGCCGATAGGAAATCGGATGACTATTTTAAAAGGCGACTAGAGTTGTTAGAGAGGTATTGGTCAGATTTTCAGAACAATCATTTAGCGATCTGTCAACATGGGGACAAAGATCACTCATATTTTATAAATTCCGAGCATGAACAAGTTAGCAAGCATTATATAGCAGCCAAGTCTCTCATCAATGAACAACGCCAACAGTTGTCAAGCAAGCTAACGCCTATGAAATCCGTTAGGGGTACTCAACCAATACAGGAGCAGCAAGAGGACGCCGAACTAGCAGCAGCAGGACCAAAGGGTTATAAGCAGCCAGCAAAAGCCAGCATGTTACGTACAATGGAGTCAAAAGGCTCTACCAGCAAATTAGATGACATGCTGCGTAAGCAAACAGCAAATTTCAAAGCATTCAAGAGATCAGCAGGGTTTATTGACCTAGACTCCATGTCCGAAAAATGGGAGATGGAGGACGCCTTGAGAACACTTCAAGCGCGCTGGTCGCAAATTGATTCCCTCCATTGGGAGATAGATAGCGAGACAGGTGGAGATGAAGAGGATTACGAAGAAGTGTATACTCAGCATGAGCGATCATATATTCTGTTAAAGAAAATGATCAATAAAAAGCTATGGAGTGTATCGCATAGAGAGCACTCCACACCAAACATGGATATACCAGTATTTTCAGGTAGCTACCAACATTGGACGTCATTTAAGGACCTGTTTAGCGAAGCTATTCATAACAACCCTACCTTGTCGCCAGCGCAAAAAATGCAATTTCTAAAAGGGAAGGTCAGGGGTGAAGCAGAAAAACTTATTCAGCATCTACCAATAAGTTCCGATAACTATCATACCTGTTGGGAAATCTTAAACATTCGGTATAATAATAAAAAGCTTATATTTACGTATGTTATAAATACTTTACTAGGCCTACCGAGTACGCAGCATCAAACGCTAGGTCATATTAAGAAACTGCATGACGTAGCACTAGAAAGCTTGCATGCCATACGGAACTTAGGAATCGACATCAGCACCTGGGATCCGCTTCTTGTGCATTTATTAGCGCAGAAGCTGGATAGCGAAACGTACGGAGATTATATAGACTCCCTTAAAAACTCCAGGGAGCTACCGGTACTGCAGGAATTCTTAGACTACTTAGAAAGCAAGTTTACGAGCCTGGAAACTTCTCGCAGGAAGCTAGATCATGCAACACCGAAATCCACTAATCATACAAATAGCGATGTTCCTGAAAACCAAATGGCAAGACGACATGGCCCGAATTATGCTAGTAAATACAATAAGCTACAGCCATATTCAAAGACCTTACACGTGTCTACCACAAAATGTCAATTTTGCGGTCAACAACATGCCATGTTTAATTGCGTAAAGTTTTTGCAATTACCTAATGAAGCAAAATTGAAATCAGTTGAAAAATTGAAATTATGTCCAAATTGTTTATTTAATCATAATGGCCAGCAATGCATTTCCGTTAGGCGATGTCGCAAATGTGACGGAAATCACCACTCCGTTTTACATGACGCTTGCTCAAAAAATATATCGCAATCGAGCAACGTAGCAACGACAACAAATAACCCAAATCCAAGAGACAATGTCGCAATGACTGCGCATGTGTCTCATAATGATCCAACGACGAATGAAGTATTGTTAGCTACAGCCTTAATAAAGGTCGCAACGATGGATGGATCGTGTCACATTTTAAGGGCTCTCATTGATCCTGGATCACAAGTGTCGATAATAAAAGAAAGTACAGCAAAGAAATTAGGATTACGTAGATCTAAATTCAATGGATTGATATGCGGAGTAGGTGAAGTCGAACATAATTGTAAGGGTATGGTCACACTAAGCTGTTTCTCAACTTACAACGACTTTTCGTTTACAACCGACGTACTTGTCATGAACAACATACTTAAGGATATTCCGTATAAATCCTTTGACACATCGAAGTGGTCCTACATCGAAAATCTTAAATTAGCAGATCCATATTTTAACATTGGCCGTCCAGTGGACTTATTACTAAGCGCCCAAGTCAATGGCTTGATTTTAATGGGAGGATTGATCAAAGGAGAGAGTGTATCACAGCCAGTGTTGCAAGAAACACAGCTTGGGTGGATCATGTATGGTGGTGGCCAATTAGCATCACTAGAGTGCAACGTGATCATGAATAATATCCACGATATTCAGCAGTTCTGGGACATCGAGGATATAAGCGACAAATCAAACCTATCATTGGAAGATCAAGAATGTATCGATTTTTATACATCAACTACAAAACGTCAAGAAGACGGCCGGTATGTAGTAAAATTGCCACTAAAAGCAGACATCAATGAAAAACTAGGTTCATCTAAAGAGATGGCAATAGCACAGTTCCAAAATCTGGAACGTAAATTTAGCAAACAACCTGTTCTAGCAGAACAATATAAAACATTCATTAGTGAGTACATAGCCTTAGGACATATGGTGCCTAGTTACAGCAATAAAACCAAACAAGCGCTATCGTGTTACTTGCCGCACCATGCCGTCCAACGAGCTGAATCAGCTACTACAAAGCTACGGGTGGTGTTTAACGCGTCAGCAAGGACGTCAAGCGGATATAGCGTGAATGACCTGATGTATAAGGGCCCTAATTTACAACAGGATCTACAGGAACTGATACTGAAGTGGCGGCAATATCGTTATGCTTACACATCAGATATCGAGAAAATGTATAGGCAGATAATGGTGGACGAAGCAGATCAGCAATATCAGCAAGTTATCTGGAGGTATGCGCCAGATCAACCACTACAAACGTACAAGCTTACTACCGTCACATACGGTACAAAATCAGCCCCATTCCTAGCGATGATGACTTTAAAACGTTTAGCTTCGGATGCACGAAGTGCATTTCCGGAAGCAGCAAAGATTCTAGAAGAATCATTTTATATGGATGATCTGGTCCATGGTTCTCACTCTATCGAAAGAGGAAAGCAGCTCATCGAAGATCTCAACAGATTATTAAAATCAGGTGGTTTTACATTGAGAAAATGGTCCGCAAATCATCCAGAACTTCTTGAAAATATAGAGCAGAGCAGCAGCAATGGCGAAATCATTTTTAACTTCAAATCAGAAAGTACGTCAAAAACATTAGGCCTTCGATGGAACTCTTGTGATGACATGTTTACTTTCAAATACAGCATAGCTAATCCAAACGCCAAAATTACTAAACGATTACTTTTGTCAGAGATATCAAAGGTATTCGACCCGTTGGGGTGGTTGTCCCCACTTACAACAAAATTAAAGCTGATATTCCAAAAGCTGTGGTTAAATAAAATGCATTGGGATGAAGAAGTTCCTGTAAACATCAAAGATGAATGGGAAACGATAAAAATAGACATGGAATATTTGAATCAATGCAAAATACCACGTTGGATCGGGTATCAATCTAATAACGTCATAGAACTGCACGGTTATTGTGACGCATCTACTAAAGCCTACGCGGCAGTTATTTACGCGCGATTTCAGAAAAATGATGAGTCATCTGTGGTACTAGTAGTTGCTAAGACTAGACTAGTACCCATTTCTAAAAGCGTCTCTTTACCAAGATTAGAATTAAGTGGAGCGTATTTACTAGCCAAGTTAATGAATAAAGTTATTAGCTGTTATAGCGAAATGGACACTCGGATATATGGATGGACGGATTCCATGGTGGTCTTAGGGTGGCTACAAGGCGATTACAGCCGATGGAAACCTTTAGTTGCGAACAGGACTAAAGTTATCGCAGCAACAATGAAACCAAGCTGCTGGCGATATGTTAAGTCGGAGGATAATCCGGCAGATGCAGCCAGTAGAGGCATCTCAGCATCACAACTGAAAAATCAAACCCTGTGGTGGCATGGACCGCAGTCATTGGGAACGTTTGATGAAAAATTAGAAGCAAAACAAAGCATTTGTACCACGGATCAAGAAATAAAGGCAAAATCAACACCAAGCAAGGTGAATGCCGCTCAAATATATAGCAAGAAAAGCATCATATTACAATTGTTACTTAAATTCAGCTCACTTAATAAAATAACTAAAATACTAGCATGGCTTTTACGAGGCATCAAAACGATACAATTTAAGCAGGTTCCAGTCACGTTAGGTAAACATAGCGGTTTACCTAAGTTTCTTACCTTGCATGAATTACGGAAAGCAAAGTTACTCATTATAAAATATGTACAAAGAACTGAGTTTGCAGAGGAAATCATGTCATTACGAAAAAATAATAAATTGAGTAGCAGAAGTAATATACTAAAATTAAATCCTTTCCTTGACAACGAGGGGATTTTACGAGTGGGAGGCCGTTTAACCAAACCAAACATGAGCATGGAAATGAAGCATCCAGCCATATTACCGTACAGCAGTCGGCTTACTACTCTAATAATTCAGCAAGCTCATCAGCTCACCTTTCATGGTGGACCGCGATTAACTTTATTTAATCTTAGGCAGAGATACTGGATAATCGCTGGAAACAAAGCAGTAAGGAAAGAAGTGCGAAACTGTGTCACCTGTAGAAAACATGAGCCCAAACTGCAGCATCAATTGATGGGCGAGTTACCCGAAGCCAGAAGCAACCCCGCCCCACCATTCTATCACACCGGAGTGGATTACACAGGTTTCGTAGAGGTAAAAAGCAACAAGGGGCGCGGAATTAAGACCACAAAAGGATATATTGCGTTGTTTATTTGTCTAGCGACTAAAGCTGTACATTTAGAACTTGTATCCGACCTAAGCAGTACTGGGTTCTTAGCAGCATTACGGCGGATGGCCGCCAGAAGAGAGGCGCCACGCCATCTTTATAGCGATAACGGGACGAATTTCGTAGGTGCAAATAGAATGCTACAGGAAAGCTATCACGATTTCGAAAACGTATATGATCGTAACTTTTTCGCAGAGCTAACAGATTTAAATATAGAATGGCACTTTAACGCGCCATCTTGGCCAAGTGCGGGCGGTCTATGGGAACGAGCCATTAGAAGCTTAAAATATCACCTCAAGCGAGTAATTGGAGAGCAGAAGTTGACTTTCGAAGAGTTCAGCACAATATTAGCACAGATAGAGGCTTGTCTGAACTCCAGACCTTTGTGTGCCTTGTCTGAAGATATCGAAGATTTAAACGTACTTACTCCAGCGCATTTCTTGACCGGGAGGTCTGGAACTGTCATAATCGAAACGGAAACAGATGCTCGAACTAGATGGCATTTATCAGCTAATATAGTAAATGACATATGGAAGAAATGGAGATCGGAATACCTAACGCAGTTATCTGTAAGAAGCAAATGGCGAAGCACTGAGCAAAATATCAACATCGATGATTTAGTGACCATCCAGGATGACAATTTGCCACCTGGAAAATGGATGATGGGAAGAGTAGTAGAAACTCACCCTGGTCAAGATGGATTAGGTCGGGTAGTAACATTAAAAACAAAAAGCGGTATACTTAAAAGGCCGGTTGTAAAACTCTCAATCTTGCCGATATCGCCTGCTTCAAGCAAAATGAAAGACGATAGAAAGGTTAATCAAGAAATCAACATCAGCTTGAAGGAACCTGACGAGCGGAAACCAAGCAATAGAATCAAATCTAAGTTCGTATCAGTAGCAGTGTCGTTAATCTTTTTTATGTCATTGATAACATCATCTCGCGGTTCTTTTAACATATCAGCGTTGCCAAACAAAAATTTACTGTATTTCGAGACAGTGGGCAATATGCAAGTAATTCGAGATAAATGGAATCTTATTGTTTACTATAACATGAGCCCTTACTGGGAAGGGAATACAGCAGCCACTAAGTTTTTGGATTATTTACAAAGACTCTGCGCATCCCTAAACGATACTAGCCAATGTAATATGATAACGCTTCAATTAAATCACGACTATAAAGAAATACAGCACTATAATCAACTTATGATTAATCAGCACTTTGACTGAGTTTGACGCGCGCGCCAGACAGCGTCGCGGTCTCATTAATGGTATCGGTTACGTGGCCAATAGCCTGTTCGGAGTATTAGACGAACGATTCGCCGAACAGTATAAGAAAGATATACAGCTTGTAAAACAAAACGAGCATCATCTTGGTAACTTGTTAAGAAATCAGACATCCATCATCGAAGCTGAATATAACGTATTGAAAAGAACCGAGCAAACTATCCAAAAAACAAGCACATAAAACTATAAACAAGCACTTGAATCAATTAAATAATGCAGCCTTTGTTATTAAACAAGAAGTTGAAGGCTTAGCTAAAACACAAGATTTTGCCCTGTCGGCACTCACGACCATCAACTTGCTTCAAAACCTAAAAAGGATTCAGGATACTCTGTTAGATATCATCACGGATGTCTACCACGGGAAATTCAATACTCACCTGTTAACACCGGATCAGTTACAACGTGAGTTACAGTTTATTTCAGGACAATTGACAAAGGACACTACATTACCAGTGGACAACCTACAGTCTGATCTAAAACATATTTATAGTATGCTGAAAGTAAAAGCGAGAATGATGCAAGAATACTTCATATTTGAGATTACTTTTCCATTGACCAGCAGAGATAGCTACAAAATCTATAAAATCATACCAGTTCCACAGCAAATTCAAAATGATATGATTAGCGTTTTACCAGCCGCAGATTTCGTAGCTATTAGCTTGAAAAAGGATGCCTTCTTCACAATGTCGTTTATAGAGCTCCAGTTATGTCAGCACAATGATATCTCATATTTGTGCCAAGCTAACAAACCGATTAATCATTTAAGCATTGATGAAAAATTCTGTAAACTGGATAGCAATTTAAAACAATGCATTGTAATTAAATCCCCTTGTCAAGACAGATGGCTCGAATTAAATGAGCCAGCTAGGTTCATGTACTTTTGCTGCAATACCTACGCAGTGAGGATTATATGTCAAGATCAAGTTGCCTTGAAACAGGTGACAGGAGTCGGTATCATTGTACCTAGATTCGAAATGCATAATAAAAAGTAACGAGTTTACTTTGTATCCTCATGCCCATGCATCAGCTAATACAATTAAATCTAAATCTGAAATTGTGACCCCTCAGATAGCAGAATTAAATCATATCGTAAATATATCGTTATCCCATTACACAGCATACGAAGATCCAGTCAACAGCACATTAGTCGATCTGGGAGAACGGATCAAACAACTGAAATCTGCCAATACTAACTCACCAGATTGCACTCTGTCTACGCATGACATTCATCAGTACACTATTTGTTACTGCCTGCTGGGTGTAGCCGTTTTGGTGGCAGCGTACTTCATATGGAGGAGGTGTCGAGCAGTATCTTCAGTGGAACTATCCCAAAGTGTAGCAAATAGTGTTGTGTTTTCGCGAAAGCAGAGTACGGCTGACCGTCAGCCAAGTGAAGTGAACATAACAAGTGCGAACACTGTTTGTAAACGGGACATAGCTACGTCACCTATTTCTAAAACGTGTCGCTTCAGATTAGAAGACGTGTAACATTTTTGTATCTTTTTGGCCCGGGAGCATGTACGGTGAAACCATACAGTAAGAATAATGCACTAATGCTTATTCGTGCATTTTACCATATTTCACTAATTGATATTAGTAGAGCATTCAGTACTCGATTAGCGGTCATCGCGTGTGCTCCCTCGCTCCTTTGTATTACTAAACCTTTGGTCCGCATAATATATTTAATTTCACTTTATAAGCAGCAGTATCATTTAGCCATCTTCCTAACTTTCACATTGGTCCTTCGAGCTATCGGGCGGGACCTCGCGAGTGTTAGTATTCGTTTTTCTTTGGGGAGTAACGTGTATTAAGTAACTTGTGAGTGAACTCGTCCAGAAACCAGAATATTGGATTGCAGTGATACGTGTGAACTGTGGACATACTTTCGTAACCGCAGTAATTTAGCAAAGCATTTGTAGCAAAACCCTAGCAGCACTGGGTGGCGTTGCAAAATTAGTTAGCAAGAGCACCGTCCTTAAGCATACCAGGCAGTGGGACATCAGCGCCTCTAAGAAGGGGCAATCAGCATCTTGAGCAGCAAGCAGCACATCGGTATTCAAGCAGTAGCAGCACTCGGTATCTTCAGCAGCAGGGCGACAGAGCCCAGCTACATCAGAGCAGCAGCGTTTGGAGTGCAACAGCAAACCAGCGGCAGTCGTAAGCCAGTTTTGTACAAGTAAGATCTTTCCTTTTTATCATCATAAACAAGCTAGCAGCATAATGGAGGAGCTTTACTACCAGCAACTTGAACTTAGCGAGTCAATCAAGAAAATACCGATAAATATAAAAAAGGATAGCGCCGATAGGAAATCGGATGACTATTTTAAAAGGCGACTAGAGTTGTTAGAGAGGTATTGGTCAGATTTTCAGAACAATCATTTAGCGATCTGTCAACATGGGGACAAAGATCACTCATATTTTATAAATTCCGAGCATGAACAAGTTAGCAAGCATTATATAGCAGCCAAGTCTCTCATCAATGAACAACGCCAACAGTTGTCAAGCAAGCTAACGCCTATGAAATCCGTTAGGGGTACTCAACCAATACAGGAGCAGCAAGAGGACGCCGAACTAGCAGCAGCAGGACCAAAGGGTTATAAGCAGCCAGCAAAAGCCAGCATGTTACGTACAATGGAGTCAAAAGGCTCTACCAGCAAATTAGATGACATGCTGCGTAAGCAAACAGCAAATTTCAAAGCATTCAAGAGATCAGCAGGGTTTATTGACCTAGACTCCATGTCCGAAAAATGGGAGATGGAGGACGCCTTGAGAACACTTCAAGCGCGCTGGTCGCAAATTGATTCCCTCCATTGGGAGATAGATAGCGAGACAGGTGGAGATGAAGAGGATTACGAAGAAGTGTATACTCAGCATGAGCGATCATATATTCTGTTAAAGAAAATGATCAATAAAAAGCTATGGAGTGTATCGCATAGAGAGCACTCCACACCAAACATGGATATACCAGTATTTTCAGGTAGCTACCAACATTGGACGTCATTTAAGGACCTGTTTAGCGAAGCTATTCATAACAACCCTACCTTGTCGCCAGCGCAAAAAATGCAATTTCTAAAAGGGAAGGTCAGGGGTGAAGCAGAAAAACTTATTCAGCATCTACCAATAAGTTCCGATAACTATCATACCTGTTGGGAAATCTTAAACATTCGGTATAATAATAAAAAGCTTATATTTACGTATGTTATAAATACTTTACTAGGCCTACCGAGTACGCAGCATCAAACGCTAGGTCATATTAAGAAACTGCATGACGTAGCACTAGAAAGCTTGCATGCCATACGGAACTTAGGAATCGACATCAGCACCTGGGATCCGCTTCTTGTGCATTTATTAGCGCAGAAGCTGGATAGCGAAACGTACGGAGATTATATAGACTCCCTTAAAAACTCCAGGGAGCTACCGGTACTGCAGGAATTCTTAGACTACTTAGAAAGCAAGTTTACGAGCCTGGAAACTTCTCGCAGGAAGCTAGATCATGCAACACCGAAATCCACTAATCATACAAATAGCGATGTTCCTGAAAACCAAATGGCAAGACGACATGGCCCGAATTATGCTAGTAAATACAATAAGCTACAGCCATATTCAAAGACCTTACACGTGTCTACCACAAAATGTCAATTTTGCGGTCAACAACATGCCATGTTTAATTGCGTAAAGTTTTTGCAATTACCTAATGAAGCAAAATTGAAATCAGTTGAAAAATTGAAATTATGTCGAAATTGTTTATTTAATCATAATGGCCAGCAATGCATTTCCGTTAGGCGATGTCGCAAATGTGACGGAAATCACCACTCCGTTTTACATGGCGCTTGCTCAAAAAATATATCGCAATCGAGCAACGTAGCAACGACAACAAATAACCCAAATCCAAAAGACAATGTCGCAATGACTGCGCATGTGTCTCATAATGATCCAACGACGAATGAAGTATTGTTAGCTACAGCCTTAATAAAGGTCGCAACGATGGATGGATCGTGTCACATTTTAAGGGCTCTCATTGATCCTGGATCACAAGTGTCGATAATAAAAGAAAGTACAGCAAAGAAATTAGGATTACGTAGATCTAAATTCAATGGATTGATATGCGGAGTAGGTGAAGTCGAACATAATTGTAAGGGTATGGTCACACTAAGCTGTTTCTCAACTTACAACGACTTTTCGTTTACAACCGACGTACTTGTCATGAACAACATACTTAAGGATATTCCGTATAAATCCTTTGACACATCGAAGTGGTCCTACATCGAAAATCTTAAATTAGCAGATCCATATTTTAACATTGGCCGTCCAGTGGACTTATTACTAAGCGCCCAAGTCAATGGCTTGATTTTAATGGGAGGATTGATCAAAGGAGAGAGTGTATCACAGCCAGTGTTGCAAGAAACACAGCTTGGGTGGATCATGTATGGTGGTGGCCAATTAGCATCACTAGAGTGCAACGTGATCATGAATAATATCCACGATATTCAGCAGTTCTGGGACATCGAGGATATAAGCGACAAATCAAACCTATCATTGGAAGATCAAGAATGTATCGATTTTTATACATCAACTACAAAACGTCAAGAAGACGGCCGGTATGTAGTAAAATTGCCACTAAAAGCAGACATCAATGAAAAACTAGGTTCATCTAAAGAGATGGCAATAGCACAGTTCCAAAATCTGGAACGTAAATTTAGCAAACAACCTGTTCTAGCAGAACAATATAAAACATTCATTAGTGAGTACATAGCCTTAGGACATATGGTGCCTAGTTACAGCAATAAAATCAAACAAGCGCTATCGTGTTACTTGCCGCACCATGCCGTCCAACGAGCTGAATCAGCTACTACAAAGCTACGGGTGGTGTTTAACGCGTCAGCAAGGACGTCAAGCGGATATAGCGTGAATGACCTGATGTATAAGGGCCCTAATTTACAACAGGATCTACAGGAACTGATACTGAAGTGGCGGCAATATCGTTATGCTTACACATCAGATATCGAGAAAATGTATAGGCAGATAATGGTGGACGAAGCAGATCAGCAATATCAGCAAGTTATCTGGAGGTATGCGCCAGATCAACCACTACAAACGTACAAGCTTACTACCGTCACATACGGTACAAAATCAGCCCCATTCCTAGCGATGATGACTTTAAAACGTTTAGCTTCGGATGCACGAAGTGCATTTCCGGAAGCAGCAAAGATTCTAGAAGAATCATTTTATATGGATGATCTGGTCCATGGTTCTCACTCTATCGAAAGAGGAAAGCAGCTCATCGAAGATCTCAACAGATTATTAAAATCAGGTGGTTTTACATTGAGAAAATGGTCCGCAAATCATCCAGAACTTCTTGAAAATATAGAGCAGAGCAGCAGCAATGGCGAAATCATTTTTAACTTCAAATCAGAAAGTACGTCAAAAACATTAGGCCTTCGATGGAACTCTTGTGATGACATGTTTACTTTCAAATACAGCATAGCTAATCCAAACGCCAAAATTACTAAACGATTACTTTTGTCAGAGATATCAAAGGTATTCGACCCGTTGGGGTGGTTGTCCCCACTTACAACAAAATTAAAGCTGATATTCCAAAAGCTGTGGTTAAATAAAATGCATTGGGATGAAGAAGTTCCTGTAAACATCAAAGATGAATGGGAAACGATAAAAATAGACATGGAATATTTGAATCAATGCAAAATACCACGTTGGATCGGGTATCAATCTAATAACGTCATAGACAGGGTCAGTCAGGGTCGGCGCAACACGTTTTCTTCTTCCATACCGTCCTGTCCCCCGTCACGCTATCACTGACTCCCTTTTCTTTCATATCACTCCTCACACAGACCATCCATCTTTTCTTTGGCCGTCCCCTCCCTCTCCATCCATCCACATTTATATTCATAACTCTTTTAGTAACATGCGTTTCATCCCTCCTCATCAGATGACCATACCAGGACAAACGGTTTCCTTTCAACTTTTCTGTCACTAGCGCCACTTTCAAACTTCCTCTAATATACTCATTTCTCACTTTATCCATTCTCGTCACTCCGCACATCCATCTCAATATTCTCATCTCTGCTACATGCAATCTCTTTTCATCCTTCTTTTTCACAGCCCAACATTCTGATCCATACAGTACGACAGGTTTTATCACGGACTTGTAAATTTTACCCTTAAATTGAGGGGCATCCGTGGGTCGCAAGTTGTGCCAGTGACCTGTTGCCATTTCATCCATCCCGAGTTGATCCGGTGCGTTACGTCTCGGTCCACCTCGCCATTCCCTTGGACAAGCGACCCTAGGTACCGGAAGTCGGAGCAGATTGGTATGGGCGTTCCAGCGAGAGCTATGGGCACGGAACTGGAGAGACCGCCGAAGTCACAAAACAAGTATTCAGTTTTGTTTCTGCTCAATTTCAGGCCATAACTCTCCAGTCTGTGCCCCCACACCTCCAATTTGCGCGGCTGTGTTAAATATAGAAAAAAAATAACTTGAAATGAATGGCTATAAATAATACAAGTAAGTTCAAGCAGTGGTGGCCCAGTGGTAGCGGCCGCGCCTTACAAGTTTGTAAAACACCAAACCCTACACAGAAAAAATGTGATGGGGCTCTGCAAAAACCCCAAAATAATTAAAAAAATAATAATTCAAAAACAAGAAAATATTCTCATCTGAAATTGTTATGTACAAACTATTCCGTAGAGGATAACCGTGGTCGTATGCCACCTTTTTGTTTTTTTTTTTTTCGTGGAGAAATGCGGGTGCGCCAAAGTTCACCTAAATTTTCAACTCCGATAATTGGAAATCCGAAAATGTTCTTCCTAACATTTTTCATCCTAACAATCACAATTCCTAACTACTCTGTCTCTAATGTTCATAATTCCGAAGCATTCAACTTCATAATGTCAGTAGCAATAAACATTTATTTTTTTTCCTATATTTTCTCAACATAACCATCTTTTATACTATTATTCAAAGTCATATCTTTTTTGTTTAGATTTCTTTTTATTCATAATAATCAGTATTATTTACATTAATTTTGCGTAACTTTATTTTCACATAACATGTATAACATATAAGAATAATAGTACCATGGTACAAGTAGTTAAATACATGTTTTCATATACACATTTAAATTAAATTAGTTTAATATTAGCAAAGATATCCATAGGTTAGGTTAGGTTAGAACTGTGACCAACTACGCGCGAGCCGAGCGAGCGAAGCGAGTGGTGCCGCGACAGCGGCCGGCGAGCGCTACCTCGAAATTGGTCGCGAAATTTTTGTAAGTATTTTTTTCATAGTGCCCCCAAGACGACACTGACCTGAATTTCATTCATTTAAGACAAACATCAGTGAAACGACCTTTAATCATTCTGAACAGTTGGTTTTTTAGACATAATTATCTCAGGTATAGTTATAGTAATAAGTATGTAACAACAATATCTGGTTCATGATTATGTTCTTGGTGCTTCATATATTTTTTATTAGACTTGGTAAATGTTTCTTTCTGAGTATGAGTGAAAATATTATGGTAATTATGTTTAGGGATAAAAGCGTTATGATAAAAAACAGTAGGAGTTTAATATTTACATTTAATGATATTATTAATTAAAATTTTCGGAAACACGACTGTTATGAACATCGCCGGTAGCACTACAAATAGTATGAATGAAAACTTTAGGATGAAATATTTTAGGAAGAGTGATCATTCGGATTACAAATCATTAGGAAGAACAATTCGGGTAAAGAAATTTAGGTGAGCCAATATGGACCCGAGAAATGCTCATGCATACTGCACTACCACGGGGAGATAGTGCAGTTATGTGGGACTCTAACCCACTAAAACTCCACGGTGTCCTCCAGTGCCGCTTATGGCGGGAACACGGGCACGCGTTAGCACTCACCGCGAACCCGCCGCGGCTGTCCGTCAGCGGACCCTCCTCGGGGGAGTACCCCCCATCACCAGAAGCGGCGCCGTCGCACCGGCGCACAAGAACACACTGCACGCCGTGACCACACCAGGGACCAAATCAGCACATGGGTGCCAGACGACCTCGTGTATGGCACCCTTGGTCCCACTGTGACGGGTCGAAGTCAATGGCCCCGCCACCTACCATTTTGCGGCCGCAGGGGATAGGGAGAGCGGCTAACGCTATACCGACACTCCTCTTCCCCTGCGACCCCACCGCGTCCGCCATCAGACGGTGGCGACCCCGTCTAGGCCGCGGAAGGTAGGGAGAGCGGCGCACCGCAATACCGGCACTCCTCTCCCACCGCGGCCTCCAACCCTCAGCCGCGATATCGTATGGGACCTGGGAATCTCCATAAGACATCGCAGCCCGCCTCGGTTGCGATGTCGCCTGTTACCAAGAGGCACCGCAACCTACTAGTTGGCCGCTACGTCGTCGGCTTAATCGGCAAAAGCCCTGACGAGCGGCTCCTCCTCGGGTTCCTCTTCGTTTCACCGTGGGTGACCAAGTCACGGTTACTGAGCCCCCCCGTCTCGACAAAACGGGAACCTACCGGGGGGGGGGGGGGGGGGGTCGTATGCCACCTACCGCTACAAAACAATACATTCTTCAAAGTGGCATATGACCTCGGTTTTCTTGTTTCATACTTTTTAAATCGTGATTTTGCAGTAGAGTGCGCGCAAGATAAGTCTGCGCGCGGCCAAACTCGGAACTAATTGTTTGTCATTTTTGAGTGTGTTGTATGCCGTGTTTTTATTCGTTTTCGAAGTAAATAATCGCCATCATTATGCCAAAAGTAATTTAAAATGCTGGCAGGGATGTTTTCTTGAAGTGATCAAGACAATAACGGGCCTACGGTACCGTTTTACTAAGATAGAGCCCGCGTTGCTTATTTGACAGGTAACTTTTAGGGATACCATTATACTAAAATTTCCCTAAATTTTCGTACTACCGGTGCCTGACAGTATTGGTTTTTGGGTGGTAAGTAAATATACCAGCAGGACAGGACCGGCATCATGTAATATAATGCACATTATTATTATGTTTTTGGTGTTTCCGAACGCACCGTCACCCAAATATCTCAAAAGGGTTATGTGGCAGCAGTTTCTTCAAAAATTGTTGAAGAAGAAATTAAAAAAGAGTTGAAATTGAAATGGACGGTATTAGCCACTGCAGGACCATTGTTAGACTAAATTTAATAGTTGGTACTAACTAAGTATTCAATAAAAGATTTACAATAATTTCATGAAGCTTTTTTCATCATAGTCTAAGCAAGTAGAAAAATCTAGTAATTATTAATACTTAAATTACTATAAGTTTCGAGTAATGAAAAATTACTATTGATTAAATGAAGGAAAAAAGATCAGTTATGCTGGCAACATTAAGCACGCCACCCGTCGCGCGCAGACTTATCTTGCGCGCACTCTGTTTTAGTTTTTTTAACAAAATACATTTTTTTAGTTCATACTAAAAAGTATAGTTTGTTCTACGAAGACTCATATCATGCAATTATAGATGACATGAAAAATTATTTGGAGAATATTCTAAACGCAATAAAAATGATTGTAATGCAGAATGTAGTACAATGCTTGAGTTGTCACTCAAGCTCGAAAACTTGAAAATAATGGCCATCATTTCATCAGTTAGCCTCTTAAAGATATACCCTCTTAAAGTTATACCAGGTATAACAAAGGAATAAGCATACATTTTTATAGGTTTATACTTGGTATAACTTTATTCCGCGTTTATTAGTAAGAGGGTTAGGGTTTAGGGATAAATACATGCTGTTTTATTACAAAATTCGATAGTGTCGCTAACACTATCGAATGGTGTAATAAAACAGCATGTATATTTTTTTCAAAATCAACCGGTTTGATTCCTGGCTAATGGATATTGTTTTTTTTTAAATCCAGTGATGCTGTTGTAGTTTTCATCAAAATCGGCTTTGTGACTCGTTTGAGTGTTTGCCGCTATTCCTCATAGTTTCAGATTAGGCCATCCACGCCCACTAAAAACCTTAGCCTGTATAGGCACACTTAATTTTATTGATAAATAATTAAAAGTAAAAACCTTTTTAAATAAAACGCTTACAAAATGGACTAAAAAGTACGGCATGAAATATCACTAATATAAGTTTGAAGTATGTACCTTTGTGTTTGTGTATTTGTGTATCTGAATGTGGCCTTATAGCTCCTAAGCGGATGAACCGATTTTGATTTTTTTTTGTTCGGAAGATGACATTATCAGGAGTGACTTTATCTATGTTTAATGAAAATCGGTTCAACCGTTCAAAAGTTATGTGCGTTTTATTGTTGATAACGGGGTATTTTCCAAGATAATACGTCATAATTAAGTGTTCGACACATTGTAGATCGAAGCGTGTGTACTACTAGATACATTATGTAGTTTTAAAATACGAAATAAAATAAAAATGTCGGGGTTTCGGTTTTTTTTATTTTTACTTATATAAATATTTTATTTTAAGCATACGGGTGAAGTTTTTTTTACATAAAATGTCTGCTAGAACTGAAGCAATGCGACGATTATGACAAATTGAAACACATTTTCATAGATTCATATCTATGACAATTTGTTTAAATTTGTCATAATCGTCGCATTGCTTCACATTACACACACATCACACACAACACACACACACACGACACGTTCACATTAGAAATATAAATAAGATAATATAGACAGTAAAGATGTGAAGAAGCAAAAATTAGGCTGAAATAATAGGATCTTTTACACGGACTGTGGACTCTCAAATTGAAATCGAAGATAGTAACAAATTAATAACAGTAGACAACGAACCGTGAGAATACGTAAAATAATACATTTAATTAGGAAAACAAATTGAATTTACTTATCAGAATAACAATGAAATAGAAAGAAAGAAAAAGTATATAATTGTGACCCGCACAGGAGAGACGAGATGAGCAAAACACAAACAATGATAAAAGTAAATGAAATAGAGAAGAAAGATAAAAAACGAGAAAAAAAAACGACTTCCAAAAATGGAGAACAATAGGTAACTAAGTCACCGACTTGGAAGCTGGTTTCGAAGTCGGTGGCTTAGTTACCTATTTCATAGGTTTCGCACCGCGCTGCAAAGGGTCGGCGTGGCCCTGATTAGGCCCGCCGCCTCTATCACCTGCCGCGCCGCGGTGGTGATCTGTCTGAAGCGGTCGGGGCTAATTGTGTGCCTCCTTTCCTGAGAAGAGAAAAAGTGGAGATAAGTAATGTGAGTTGTGTAGAATAGACAAGGAAAGATTATAGATAATCATCAGTAGGATGAGTTATAGGTTTCAAGCTGCTGAAAGTCAGCCAGCCCAAGACAAAATAGTGAATTCATAAAAAAAAAACAGTATCTATTCCGAAATACCAACCAAAAAAAAATACTAAATGTCAATCTCAAAAAGTATGATCATGTTTCAGGCTTTCGCAAAATGCTCAAGTGTACTCCCTATTCGACTTCGCAGGCAATCTCAGATTTTGTGTCCTTCACAACCCTAAAATGCCTTCCTACCTCCGCGAACGCTTCTCCTACTCCCGTCCTTCCGATGCACTTTGCAGGTCACATCTTAAGCATCTCCTTGAAACACCTTCCCACACTACCGAGTTTTACTCATACTCCTTTACTGTGCACGCGGTGCGGCTGTGGAACTCTTTATCGCCTGATATTAGGGACTGCCAGACTTTTGCAGTTTTTAAAAAGAGTGAAAGTGCATTATCTTTCCATTCCGTGTTAGTTGTATATAATTGTATTATTATTTATTTATTTATTTAAACTTTATGTACAATGGTGATACATAGGCGGACTTAATACAGCAAGGCATTCTCTACCAGTCAACCTTTAGGTTAAAATAGAACACAACAGTGGTAGGGGTACAAAATATATATATATGAACAATAATTAAGGCGGATATTAATAAACTATCTAACTAATAAAATACATAAATTATTTTTTAAACAATAGACTAATAAATAATATTAAATATCCTATTCTAAATGAAACAGAAATTTAAATATAATAACTATGACGAAGACCGAGCTATGTAAGAGAGGACAAGTAATAGTTCCGTAACCTACGCTTGAATGAAAATTTACTCTCAGGCTTTTTTTATGTCAAGGGGAAGGACGTTCCAGAGTTTTATAGTAGAGACAGTGTAAGAATTAGATAGAAACCCAGTGCGGTGAGAAGGAATACGGAGAAGTAAGTTTTTGGAAGCTCGAAGGTTAAGATCGTGGGAACTGCCCAACACTTTAAAATATTGTTTTAAATAATCAGGAGTACAAGGATCGTTCATGATGTTGAAGAGCATGCAGAGGGATCTTAGGGATCTCCTCTGACGGATAGGCAGCCATTTAAGCTGAGAACGGAAGGAAGAAATGTGATCATATTTACGAAGCCCGAAAATAAAGCGAATACAGTTGTTAAGAAGTCGATCCATTTTGTTAAGAAGTTCTTGGGATAGATCAGAGTAACAAACATCAGCATAGTCGATTATAGGCAATACAAGAGCTTGAACCAAGGTAATTTTAGTGCTAGATGGAAGAAAATGTTTGAATCTATAGAGAGACCGCAGTGAGAATGTGACTCTCTGGCTAATCTGAGCGACCTGCTTATTCCAGCTTAACTTGTCATCAATGAATAGGCCTAAGTCTTTAACGTGAGGCGAGAGAGGGATAACGGTATTGCCGAAAATAAGCGGCAATACCGTTACCGTTATTTATTAATATGCATCTATATAAGAGTATATCTTAATTATATATATAGTATTCTTCCTGATTGTGAATTGTTTTATATACTTTCTTTTTATTCCCTTCTACACACGGTGTCTACATATCTTTTTTTTGCAACTCGCCTCTCGCTAGGTATGCTGGAAGAGATTTCGTTAGAAATAAGCATACCTTTGTAACTATTTTCTGCTCTTTCTTCTTGTCTATTTATTATGTGTGTGTAGGTACATTAATGGTTAAATACCGACACAACGAGCAGTTTTATAAAAAAATCAAACTAAGGTATGAGTTACAGAGGCATCATCTAATTGTTTAGATATGTAAGTTTCTCATGTAAGTGAATGCCTTTGCCATTGTAGTTCTTTTGAGAAATATAAGTTCTTAACCACATCTTTATATTAAACTTGAAGTGCCATACTTATAGATGGATACTCACTCCACCACATTGTAGTAGACTGAAGTTTTGGATGTAGGCGACTTCCAAAAACATTAAAATGCAAGCTAGAAAAACTGATTAGAAAGCAAAGGACAAAGGCAGAAGCCCATACATTATTTTAGCTGAGATTAAATTCTTACGTCATTAAAAGAAAATTATCTGGTTTAACTCAGGGTCGTGTTCTGAATAAGTTTGTGCAAGATTTTTTTTTGGACAACGGTGAGAATAATAGATATTCAGTCACGATCTTTTGTTGGTTATACCGAAGTAACTTTTAATAATGTGTTTAATAGCTAATGTTCTTCAATTTCGTGGAAGTGAAAGGGCTATATCGCGTTAGTATTTCCCTTACCTTGTTATTTCAGCATGAAATATAAAATACTCTTTGAAAAGAGAGATAGGTACTAAGTTACTTTGACGTGTATCTCAAGTGATCTCAAGGTCGTCGTCAACAACTAAGCTATATATTTTTTTAGACTTTGATACTAGTCTTTTGTTTGAGAAAGAGCAGTGGTTCCCCAGTGGTAACGGCCATGGCTTACAAGTTGTGGGTTGTGGGTTCGAACCCTGGCAGGCACTTTACTTTTTGTAAATTATTTCATCACCACTGCTCTAAAAACGGAGAAGGAAAACATCGTGAGGAAACCATTTTTTTCTGCGGTTTTAAATGAATTATTTATTTCTACTACACTGCTGTATCCTAACCTGCCTGCAAGAAACACCTACACTTAGACATAAACTGTATTTTAATTTATTTCATTATAATAACAAATACAAAAGTGATAAACTTACTACAGTCACTACTTGTCACTTGGCAGAATAAGTGTAAGATGGCAACACTAAGCTAATGAAAGTTAACAAAAAAATCAAATAACTTTCATTAATGTTTTTTTGTCCGTGGTGAACCAAATATTTAACTCACTTTCAGATGCTAAAATTTAAGTCAGCAAAGATTTCGCCATTGTTCTTTGTAAGCTACCTCGCATTTTAACAAAATCTGAGATGAATGGTTGATGATGGTAGGCACATGCTTGAACTATCATTTTCACATATATTTACACTACTTACCATCGGGTGACCACAACAAGCGTGTTTTTTTGACACATTCGCTGCAGCAGGTGCAGCATCCTGCCGCCCGCGTGTGCTTCGCCGTCATCATCACAATCTTGCAATGTGGTCATGCCTTTGGGTGTGCTCCGTTCTATCCTAAAGGCGTACGCGTTGTGAGTCGCGTTGCAAATTTTTTTATTTAGCTGCAGGTTTGCAAGGACAGTTCTGAAAAGTGTTTAAGAGGTATTTTAGGAAGTTGTTTGTGAATAGATTCTCATTATATTATATCATTCATTATGTCATCCTGACAGAAGAGAAAATTATCATTCTGGTTGTTAAATTGTTCCATCCGTTTTACATCCTATAGACCATGGTTTACCGTAGTCCAGTACATCAACATTGCTGACGTAGTTTTGGGCTGCTGCAACTAACGTTTGTTTGGAAATGGCAGTAAAGTTAGTTGCTAAATCATAACAATATTGTTTTTCATTTTCGGTAAACAAGAATGGAGGCCTTCTCAATCAGTGGAATTTTTTGACGATTTTGTTTTATGGTTTCCTATGTTTATACAATATTTGTTTGTGTGCGGAATGGCATAATTCGCTACAGTTTGTCGTTTTCTTATTACAAAGTATATTAATTTATTTGGATACACTTACTTGACGTCTTCCAAAGAATGCTCTGCTGCTGCATGTCCTTGGAATGATGACTTTCTGTCTGCGATCACTTCGCCGTGAGTGATCGCAGGGCAGATTTCCGACTGGAAATTATATAAAAAATCTTAAGAGATAATATGTTATCATGTGTTGTGGTCATGTGTTATCTTACTTCCATAATATGAGATAAGACTGATAAGAAAACAAAACAAATTAAGAAGAGATTTTAGTTGTGTGCCTCCGTGTCATCATAAGTAAGTGTCTTAATCCAATTTGTTAAGATTTTCTTACATTCAAAACTTGTTTTATTGTATAAGTCTATTATTTTGTTTATTTTATTATATAGTTTAGCAGATCGTTTACTAAATTGCCAGGTGGCAAATATCGTTTTAGTCTGTGGGATTTGTGCAACAATGTCAGCCCTTCTTTTTTGCAATACAACTTGGTCATAAGGCAGGTTTTTGTGCTTTTTTATGACTGTTTGCATAATGTACAGTTTTCTTACGGTAATAAGGTCACTAATTTTGTATAAGATCTCAGTGGGATATCTTTTGTTTTTAAAATACAGTTACATTTAGTGCTCGTTGGGCTCGCTCTACAACTATAAAGTTGGGTTTCACTGCTCCTCCCTAAATAGGAATACAGTATAGCAAAACTGACTGAACCAGAGCCAAGTAGATCTCATTTAGAACATTTCTTGGGCGGTCTCGATTACTGGTAATTTATTTTGGTACAATATGCCGAAGTGTCTTAAAAAGCCAACTCAATCTCCTAACCCTATTTGTGACTTGTTCAAGATGTTGATACCAGGATAGCCGTTGGTCAACAATCACGCCAAGATATTTGGTCTGTGTTACTTTTTTAATGCATGAACAACTACAGTTACTGTTTTTTGCATCTCCACATGTGTGTATTTTTAGATGGAGATCCCCACTTGGTTGACTACTATTTTTAATGCTGAAACATATGTAGTTAGTTTTGGTTGTGTGTTTAAAGTAGGTTATTATTAAGCCAGTTGGCTACTTTTGCCATTCCCATCTCAGTTTTGAGTTTAACGTCTTGCCAGGAGTTCCAAGAGAAAACGATAGCGGTGTCATCGGCGTAAGTGAAAACTTTTGCGTTGTTAATATGCATGTTGCAAAGATCATTTAGATATACGAGAAATAAAGTGGGACCAAGTACGCTACCCTGGGGAATGCCGTAAGTGACCTCAGCATCTCCACTGACCAATTCTCCTATCTTGATCCTCTGCTTCCTAGAAGAGAGATAATCATCGAGTAACTTTAGTGGAATATCTCTTATGCCAGCTTTTTCGAGTTTATTGACAAGGACAGGGACAGAGACGGTGTCAAAAGCCTTTTTTAGGTCCAGAAACACCGTCAGGCATTTATAACCAGCGTCAAGTTGATCAGTTACTAGAGAACTCAGTGCAGTGACAGCATCCTCGGTGGATAAACCTCGTTTAAACCCTAACTGGGAGTGGGAAAGTAAATTTAATTTTGTAAGGTAATTGATTAGTCTATTTTTAATATTTTTTTCTAGTATTTTTGAAATGAATGGCAGGACAGATATAGGCCTATAGCTGTTCACATCGTCTCTTTCCCCACCCTTATAAACAGGAGGTATAACGAAGAAGAAGAGGTTTGCAAGATGAGATAATATGGGGACAACTTCCTGACGTACGTATTAATTTTAAACGTATTAATGAACTAAAACTTTGTAAACATATTTAAGGTTCCAATAAAATCACATCACACAAATATTATAAAGGCGAAAGTTTGTGAGTGTGTGTGTGTTTGTATGTTTGTTACTTCTTCACGTTCAAACGGCTCTACGGATCTGGATGAAATTTGGGACAAAGATAGATTATAGTCTGGAATAGCACAAGGGATATTTTTTGAATCCCGGGAATATGATCACTTGGGATAATTTTCGACATTCACGCGAGCGAAGGCGCTGGCAAAAACTATTTGATATTTTTGATTGATTCGAATGTAGGTACTGTATGTAATTATTGAATGGCTATTTTGAAATTAAATTCATTTAAGTTTTTTAAGTACGGCGCTGTAAAGTGTTAATGGTACTTTAGTAAATTGTTTGGGAATAAATTCTCATTAAGACAGTAGCAATAAAGTCTTTGAATGTTGTAATACTGATAGGAAGATAAAATTATCATTCTGGTGTTGTAAAATTGTTCCATCCTTTATACATTCTACAGACCTACAGGCATAAAGTAACCACGATAATTGACCTTAGTCCGCGTTCACGTAGTTTTGGGCTGGGGGGTTAATTGATACCGCTCTAAGAGCTTATGGTCACCCCCCCAATCCAACTAACTGTTGTTTGGAAACGGCAGTTAATTGCTTAGTCATAACATTGTTTCTTAATTTCGGAAAACAAGAATGTCCTTGTCCATCAGTGGAATTATTGAGTACTTTATTTTATGATTTCCTATTTTATCGTATCAATTGTTCTGTGTGCGCAATGGACCAGCTCGCTACAGATTGTTGTTTTCTCATTACGAAGCATATTAATTTATTTGTTTACACTTACTTGACGTCTTCCAAACAATGCACTTCTGCCACAAGGCCTTGGCAGGAGGACTTCCTATCTACGATTACTCCCACGCGACTGCCCGTGAGTGGTCTCTGGGCAGTTGATATCTAACTGGAAATTATATAAAATGTTACTAGATAATAATGTTATCTGTAATAAGACATAAGACTGACAAGAAAACAAAAAATATAAAATTTTAGGTGCCATACTTATGGATGGATACTCACTCAACTACGAGTACATTGGAGTAGACGTTTACGTTGCTTTATTAAGCCCGCTTCGTCTATCACCTGCCGCGCCGCGTTATTGATATGCCTGAAGTGATCGGGACCTAGCTGTGTCTCCATTCCTGAGAAGAGAGAAAAGTGGAGAGACAGCCCAAGGCAAAATAGCGAATTCATAATAAATCAGTATCTAGTCCTAAATACCTACGACACAACGAGCAGTTTTATAAAACAATCACACTAAGGTATGAGTTACATCATCATCATCTTATCATCAAATTGTTTAGATATGTAAGTTTCTCATGTAAGTGAATGCCATTGCCATTGTAGTTCTTTTGAGAAAGAAAGACTCTTAACCGTCTCTTTATATAAAACTTGAAGTACCATACCAGTGGTCTCATCCCATACAAATAAACTGACCCGACGTACTGTACTGATTATACTGATTATTTTTCGTACATTGATCGCATTCGGTGCCGTTCCACGGATATAGATGGTGATATATTTATCGCCGTGGAACGGAACCGAACGCGATAGATTTACAAAAAATAATCGGTATAATCAGATGAAAAACGCTAGTTACGTTGGCATGGTTTTTTTGTTTGGGATAAGGCATCTGTTTGCTAGTATTATATTATCTGTGGCCATACTGGATGAATACTCACTCAGCCAATTTGAATGGACTGAAGTTTTGGATGTAAGCAACTTCCAAAAACATTAAAATGCAAGCTAGAAATTTTGTTTAGAAAGCAAATATTGTAACTGGAAGCTAGCTCGCATTTTACCAAAATCTCAGATGAATGTTTGATCATTTTCACATTATATTTACAATACCTACCATCGGGTGACCACAACAAGCGTGTTTATTTGCAACATTCGCTGCAGCAGGTGCAGAATCCTACCGCCCGCGTGTGCCTCGCCGGCGCCATCATCATCACAGACTTGCAGCGTGCTCGTGCCCTTAGCTGTCTTCCGATGTATTCTAAATGCGTAAATGTTGTGGGTGGTGTTCATTATTTTTTTGTTCCGCCGTAGTTTTGCCAGGACACCGCTGAAAAGTGTAAAGAGTTATTTTGGTAAGTTGTTTGTGAATCAATTCTTATTATGACAGGAGAAAAAATTTAATATATCCTGACAGAAAAGAGACAATTATCATTCTGTTTCTTAAATTATTCTATCCTTACACTTTACACTTACTTGACGTCATCCAAATAATGAACTGCTGCTGCATGGCCTTGGAAGGACGACTTTCTGTCGGCGATCACTTTGCCGTGAGTCATCGCTGGGCAGAATTCTGACTGGAAATTATATTAAAAAAATATTAGATCATATAGAGGTCATGTGTTATCTTACTTCTGTAATAGGAGATAAGACTGATAAGAAAACAAAACAAATTAAGAAGAGATTTTAGTTGTGCATAGTTTTTAATAGATTGATTAGATGTGATCTTGACTAATTTCACATAACACACACTGCAGCACAATATACCCCAAACAGTGTGGTAAGTGTCACACACCCTCATTTAACCAGTTGTTTTTAAGCTCTGTTTAATAGCAGGCGAGCCTTCTGCAGTCGACTTGGTACAAATCCTGTCTCCAGCCTACTACTATGAAAGTTCACATCGTTCAGGTTCAGAATGTCTAATTCTCGAAATATCCAATGCCCAAAATGTCCAATTCCTGAAACGTCCAATGCCAGAAATGTCTAATGCCCAAAATGTTCAATGCCCGAAATGTCCAAACTATGAGATAGTGGCAAATTTCGATAAGGTTTCATAGGTCTTTTTTAATAGATACTTATATATAACAGACAATACAACAGCTGAAGTGGAGGTGGACAGGGCATATGATGAGAGAAAAGCAAGAAAAATGGACAAAACTTATCACAGAATGGAAAGAGACATAGAGGAAGACAGGCTAAGAGATGGGAGGATGACGTTAAGAAAATAGCGGGTTCAACATGGACTCGCACTGCAAAAATGAGAAAAGACTGGAGAGCTTTAGAGGAGGCCTTTGTCGGAAGACAAGTTGTAACCGACCTACCATTTGCCGATAATCAATAGATATTAAAATTGTTACTATATTAGTTAAACTCTAGTTAATAGTCAAAATGTGTTTTTTAGATAGTAGTCATAAATAAATTAATTTTAGGCACACGAAACTACTCTGTGTAAAACTTGTTAACAACAATAAAGGCTTTTTATTTTTTTATTTATTTTATTTTATATAAGTTTTAAAATAGAGCTATGAAACCTTATCGGACAAATTTATCACAATCTCATAGATTGGACCTTTTTGGAATCGGACATTTTGGGATTTGCACATTTCGGGCATAGGACATTTAGGCAATTGTACATTTCAGGAATTGAACATTTTGAAACCGTTGGATATTTTGGGAATTTGACATTCTGAACCTGAACGATCCATATGGATAGAACCCAATAACACTTAATCGGACCTGGGAATCAAACCTAGAACCTCTTACTCAGCAGGAAAAATAATACAAAGTGTAATCTATTGAATAGGAAAGAAAGAGATTAAGGGCAGGAGTGTAGTGATGAAATGAATTATTGCAGTCCAAAATACTCGTGATATGAACCTTGGATCTACAAGATTCCAAGCCACAATTTTGTATTGTTTGATTGGGTTGTGTGGAGCTCAGACACAGGAGGGTTCGCTGTTCCAAATAAACACTATTCAGTTAAATCAACAACTCCTAGTAAATCAGAAGTCTTCAGATATATAAGATAATGTTGTACAAAACTCACCAGCTTCTACTTTCTTCTTAGGGGGTTTTATACCATGTAACATTTCGCGTACTGTTTCTACCCACTGAAAAAACACTTTCTTCAACGTTTGCTCTGAAACATAAATAAATAATTTTTAATCCGGCCCGACTTAAAATATTTATAATTTAAAGGTCTGTTCCATTTTCAGAAGTCCAGATTAAAATCATTATCCACCAGATTAATTAACAGGATTTTATCTAGCAATAGAACATGTGTCAACAAGATAGATATAATTATAATTTAAAACCTTTGTATATTAAAATTATACAATACATACAGGTTTGTAGTAATAAAACTTTAAGGGCGATATATATGTCACAGTTAAAACCCGTTTTTCGTTAGAACTCGTTTTCCCTAGTTAAATCTAGTTATTACAAAATGCCATTGTTCAAACTAGAAATACATAGTCAAAAATAAAATTTACCACTGATATATTTGATTTTCAGAACTAGTACGTAGTAGTTCTTTCAAAACTAGTTGTCATTTCGAGCTTTAGCTAAAACTAGCACTAATGAAACTAATCATGGACCTAGTGATGGTCCATCAGAGCACTATATATATGTCAAGTCAAATCGGGCAATGTAATGAACACTGATTTTAATTTCTATATTGATAAATGATAAATGATTACATGTCGATCATATTTTTAAAACTAGATGAGGTCGACGTTTCCTATCTGACTACTCTGAGAAGAAAGGCCGAAACAAACTCAGAGGTCTCTTTTAAAGTCCAGACAAAAATCTTGGTGAGATCATGTGAAGACCATGTAGATTGATGTCTGAAATGGTCATTTGAGGAAAGAACCAGCCAGATTGAGTGGACCTGTCCAGTCAGTGCACGCATTTGTCAATAACCGAGCAGCTCAACACAGAATTTAAGGAACTCAAAGATTCGACGAACCATACCAAAGAAAGGACATTCGGGTAGGCCGCATAAACTACTCAAACTGCCAGACCACGATTAAAAACTGAGATAAATTAAAAATAAAAACAAAAAAATTAAGAATTGTCCACATAGTCTTCACATTCACAATAATTAAAATAAAATAATATAAATATATTTATCTCATTGTCTGGTATTATGAATATTGATACGTAACGTTTGGGCATAACCAGCAGCCGTATTGCGTAAGTGAATACGGTAAAGCAAAGAGTTTGACCGCTATCCAATCGACCAAATCGACCGAATTCACATGCGAGATGAGGATTGCCGTCTGTGATTGGTCGATTTGGTCGATTGGATAGCGGTCAAACTCTTTGCGTTGCCGTATTCACTTACGCAATACGGCTGCAGGACATTTAGGCATGGTCTATGAATTAGCCCAAGAGCGAGCGAAGCGAGCTCGGGAACTTATAGCACCCCGACACGGATAGGTTAGGTTCGAAGGAGATGACGGGAGATGAAATGAGCGAGCAAAGCTAGCGAACTCAGTTCCCGTCATATTCTTCATGTTAGGTTACTTTAGATCTGCATGCAGGGTGCAGATATAGGAGCCATCGAGCTCCGTCGACTTTGTTCCTCAAATAGTAATCGTACTTACCTATTCTATATTCTACATTAAAATATAACATTACAATAGTTTTTATCACATTGTCTACTCATATTGGACATAACTGATATTCAATTTTGAGCATTAGTTAATTCTAGTTTTACCAAAGGCATTTAGTAAAAACTAGTTCTAACTAGTGAAAACGCGTTCTATCTAAAAACTAGTTTTAACTGTAACATATACACTTAATTTTATCACTTAAAATACCCCCATAAGGGGTTCGATCCTTATGTGTAAATCAGAAATCTTCAAATAGATACATATCGTACTATTGTACAAAACTCACCATCACCATGTCTATAGATTCAACAGCACGTCGTCGTTGTCATCTCAAGAGGTTTAAATTACCTGTAACACTTCTCTTATCGCTTCCACCCAAGGAATAATGGTTTTTTTCCAATGTTTTCTCTGAAACGTATAAATCAATTATTATTAAATTAACCTCAGAGTTAAAATATTTGTAATTTTATGGTCTGTGCCAACATGTTCAGAAATTTAGGTTAAAATCACCAGAATTATTGACAGGTCCCAATAGTAGAACATGTGTAAAGATAGATAGAATTGTCACTTCATATTATCATTATATATATATTATAAAACAAAGTCCCCCGCCACGTCTGTGTGTCTGTTCGCGATAAACTCAAAAACTACTGAACGGATTTGCATGCGATTCATGAGGAAGACAATGTGATTCATGAGGAAGGTTATAATTTGTTAAGGTTTTGTGTAAATTGGTTGAAATATGACAATAATTATTGAAAACTGTTGGGAAAATTCAAGCCCCCTTGGAGCTTTCATCGGAAACGCTGCCTAATTTATCTTGGACATCGCAGGCAACGGTGAAGGAAAATATCACGAGGAAACCTGTGGCCTTATTTCGTTATGAATTCGGCAAGGCAAAGGGCAAAGAGTATGAAAAATCGACCAATCACATGCGAGATGAAAGACGCGATGTAGATTTCCGTCTATGTGATTGGTCAATTTTTCATACTCTTTGCCCTTTGTCTTGCCAAATTCATCACACAATAAGGCTGCTAGACCTATATAACTAATGTAAGTTTGAAATAGCCAAGTCAGAGGCATGTGGGGTTCCCAGAGGTGGCTTAATTAACTATGACACTAGAGGTGGCCATATCCTCACACGAAAAGAAGAACATATATATTTATGCCAATGTATGGTCGAATATTCCTCTTTCATAGGTCTACAGACAAGTCCGCGATGGTGTATAATTGTATATCTATCTTTTAAGGATAGCTTACTATATTCCTTCTTCGTACAATGCGGTAATTGGATAGCTATTTAGACGGATACAGTATTAATCATTATCAACTTATAATAGCGTTTTTCTATAGTAAAAAGGTAATTAAAAAAATTTAAATAACCCGATTGCTTAAAAAGCGAACTAAAAAGACGTAAACAAGAAGAAAATCAAGCTGTACAATCGGAGGATACCTGTTTGCGAGCTGGCTGACCAGAACCAAATGTATCCTCCGACTGCACAGCATGATTTTCTTCTTGTTTACGTCTTTTTAGTTCGATTTTTAAGAGGTCGGGTTTTTTTATTAACTTTTTCTATTTATGACTTTTTAGTTACAGTGTGTAGTGTAGCCAGTGACACTCGCAAGGTTAAGAGGAATCGATTGACGTAAGAATCATCAAAATCGGCCAACGCGTTTGGTCTCTAGAACGCCACATAGAAACAAACATACATGCATAGACTGATAAACGCATTACCCTCCTTCGGCAGTCGGGTAAAAACTTAGTTTAATCACCCTGCGAGGGTAGTCATTAATAGCAAAAGTAACACGTGAGGGTACGTTATGATAGGCATCTCCCTCGAGGAGAACCATGACTAATAGCTATTTGCTATGATTGCAAATTAACTTAGTAGGCGAGGGTAGGTCGAAAAAAAAACTCAGATAAAAAATAACGAGATAGTGTTGCACAGCAAATAACAATTGTCAGTAGGTAAGAGACGTTAAAATCACATCACACTAATATTATAAATGCGAAAGTCTGTGAGTGTGTTTGTATGTTTGTTACTTTTTCACGCTTAAACAGCTGGACGGATCTGGATGAAATTTGGCATAGAGATAGATTATAGTCGGGAATAGCACATAGGATACTTTTAATCCGGGAATATGTTGCCTCGGGATAATTTTTAACTTTCACGCGGGCGGAGCTTCTAGCAGAAGCTAGTAAAAAATAAAATACAGATCGTCGTGTTTGCCTCATATAATGGCATGCAAATATTAGATAGCAAAAGTAATAAATATAAAATAATAAAATACAAATATAAATTATTATATTCACACACAAAAAAAAATCAAACGAAAAGAATAAATCTAGAATGTAATGTCATATTTCCTCTATTTATAAAGAAATTAAAATTCCATACACAAAAAAGTTTTACTTATTTTAATTCTTGTACTTACATGTACGTAAGTACCTTGTTATTCTAAAAGATCTCATTAAAGAAATGCACACAAAACATAATTTTACCATCTTATCTGCCTAGCCTTTCCCAACGATGTAGGGGTCGACTTCTAGTCTAACCGGATTCAGCCGAGTACCAGTGTTTTACATGGAGCGACTGCCTATCTGACCTCAACAACCCAGTACCAGAGTTTAAACTGCACTGCACATCGCCGGACGCCTCTAACGCTAAGGCCAGTGGTACACTATCTTGTGGCTTTGCAACGTACTTCGGACCGCGAGTGACAACCCCGACCCTGAGGTCTAATAAAATTTGTTAACCTTCAGTTGGCTTTTCCTTTACTACCCTCTAGCTACCTGGTAGTTAGGTAAACCAGAAAGAAGCGTTACAACTGGGTAACACGGTACCTCTTGACTAGTCTGGTGTCAGATCTCAGGCTTCTGACTACCCGTAACGACTGTCAAAGTTCTTCAAATGCCAGCCGTGACCAACGGCTTAACTTGTTTTCTAGGCACGGAAGAAACTCGCTATGTAAAGATGGTCACCCATCCACGGACCGACCTCTGCAAGCCTTGCTTAACCTTGAAGATCGACCCGTGCGGCTGTTATTATTTAGCCACGCTGATGCTATCTCAAATAATAAAAAAATAACTTACGATCAAAATTTTAAGAAACTAAGTAAAATAACAAGTAACATAATAGTTTAAAAGTTCAACAGCAAATGCTTTCAATACCAACTGTGACAGAAACTGTGTTTCTACACTTATTTGGGAACACGCCGCGGGTACTTATCACTAAGTTTATTTCGATTTACCCACACAATACAAAATTAGCAAATACCTCATGTACAAAACTTTTAACAAAAAAAAAACAAAAGACGGTTTATTTTTTTTGTTAAAAAGTTTATTATTTTACTCCTTTTTGGTTTAGTACCTTCCCTGAATTACCATGGAAATCATTTATAGCCAGCGTAACACACATTTCGATTCCAATAAGCCCAAATACGACTAGGATACCTTGTGTTGTTACGGAGTTCCAGTATTTAACTTCCGGTTTCATCATAAGATCAGCTCAATGATACCATTTTTATCAGTATGTACCATTTATTTAAATGTATTTGCTTCATTATAGTCGCATAACTATTCGAGATATCTTATACCCATGACATACTTATTAAGGCGTTCCAGTGGTCATCTTTGGTCTTCTTCATCAGTTCCACTTCGCCAAATGATACATTCTGAGTGCAAATGCTTGTCATGTTATTTTTCTCCCAAAATCGCTATAAGTCTGCCTATAATATTTGAGGAGTAGGTAGGCACCCTCGATTTCAATGGGATCACATCATCAATTCTGAATTCGTGAAAATGGGACCACTTCGAGAGTATACCCTTTCAAACAAAAACGAATTTTGCAAATCCGTCTATATAATTATGACGGAGTTATAATTGTTATAAATATTATACTTAGACGGAACATAAATAAATTAAAAATTTGAAAATATAAATATCCGAATTGAGAATCTCTTCCTTTTTGGGCAGTCGGTTAAAAACGTATTATCCTTCCGTTTAGGTCTTGTGTTACTAACATAGCATTAAGCTAATCACTAAAATTATTTGTTTCCTGTATTTGTACATGATTACGAACCCTTTCCGCCAATTTTTTTGTTGTACCTACCTACCTAACTTGTTTTTTAAGTGAATGTCACAAAATCCCATCACATCACTTCATCAGCCTATTAATGTTCCCACTGCTGAGACACAGGCCTCCTCTCTGTGAGAGGGAATGGGCCGGTATCCACCACGCGGGCCCAGTGCGGTTTGGTGGATGTCACATGTCTTTGAATTTTTAGTTCTAGGACATGCCGGTTTCCTCACGATGTTTTCCTTCACCGTTTTGAGAGCAGTGGTGATGAAATAATTTACACAAAGTAAAGCGCCTGCCTGGGCTCGAACCCACGACCTATAACTTGTAAGTCGCGCCCGATACCACTGGGCCACCACTACTCCCATAATAATACATAATGTTTACTTAATTTACACATCCGTTAGACCTAATAGAAACAGTTTCATAAAAACAATTCAGGCCCACTTGTACGAAAAACCTTACACGGAATTAGTTGGTAACACGAGGTTACATTGACAACATGTCATTTCAACCTCATTTTAGCAACTAACTCGTGAGTTAAGATTTTCGTGCAAGTGGGCCTTATTGAATTTGAAAAAAGTAGGTATGCTAAATTGGTTTGGCTATGTTGAGAGGATAAATGAAAGTCGACTAAAAAGAGGTCTTTACAAGGCAGACGTGAGTGAAAATGCCTGAAGGGAACGCCCTATAAGGACATACATAGACCTTACTGGTAGTTGGTTCTTCAGAAAGGACGTGACGGTGGACGTAAGAAAAGCAAAAGAAGTATGTAAGGATCGTAGCAGGTGGCGTTCTGTAGTTTCTGACTACCCTGAACGATCGAGAAATCTGAATAAGGTGTGAAACACTAGAAAATCAATTGTTTCCTATTTAGGCCCTTAAGCTCATCGAACAAGATAAGTATACAAATCATTAAATTGTTCTAAATTAGGAATTGCAATTTTCATAAAACTAGCTGACCCATGACCCAGCAAACATTTTTTGCAATATAAATTATTTCAAAGATTCCCAAAAATTTTGTATGCACTGAGTATTATAGTATTTTTAAGTGTCGTTTAATAATAGAATGGTTTATACAGGTAACACAATGGTTGTTGTTGGCGGGAGCTCGTGACACGTGTTGAATACTATTGATTTATATGAGATCACTTAATTAACTGTACGTGAGAACTATCTTCAGCAAAATGGCACTACCTACCCTACCCTATCCTACATATCTACCTAACCTACCCTACATATCTACCTACCCTATCCTACCGTACATACCTACCTATCAACCTACCCTTCTCGACCTACCTACCCTACCTATCTACCCACCTACCTACCCTACCTATCTACCCAGATACCTACCCTATCTATCTACCCACCTACCTACCTACACACCTACCCTACCTACACACCTACCCTACCTACCAACCTACCTGCCGTACTCTACCCTACCCTACATACCTACCTACAAATTTATTTTTTTGGTCTTTAACTATCTTCGCATTGCCTTTCTTATGAAACCGGTTTGGGGCATTAGTTGGATGGTTTCAAAGTCTATAAAGGACAGAAGTAGAAACATCTTTTGTATTTTATATATTATTTTTATATTAGAATTATAGGATGAATTTCAGAAAAATCGACAACGCCATCTACTGGTAATACCGGGACCAGCATACAACGCCATGTTAATTTTTGTGTGCTTTGTTTCATATCATGTATCAGAGTAGGCGCTGTGTTCGCAAAATGTACGGGAATATCCTTCGTTGATTTTTCCATATTGTATTACTTATTATACTATTCCAGATGAAGATAAATCCAAAAACACAAAAATCATAAGAATTGGTCAAGCCGTTCTTGAGTTATAATTGGTGTAACTAACACGACTTTGTTTAATATATATATAGATTATTATTGAACATTATTGAACACTAGCTTTTCCCAGCGGTTGCTCCCATGGCCAGCCCCATAGGACCCGATTTAGGATAAAAAAAATTTCATAGGTGACAGATTTTTTTAAATCAGCGTTTGAATCAAACCGTTTGACCGTCTCGGGGATGATTAGATTGTGACGATTAGTAAAGAAATAAAATTTAAATTAGTGAAGTTGTCAAATATGAATACGTTGTCATTATTTTTTGTATGACATGTAGGTAGTTTATAAAATCAAAAGTAAGGGTATATGAAATATTGACAAGTAAAAATAAAAAAAAATACAAAACACCCGATATTTTTTTATTTTCTTTCTTTTTTAACAGACATAGGCTCATACACCTAGTTTAGGAGTCAGGGAATTAAAATTATTGTGTCCTAGTTTATAAGTCTTATTATACTTTTGTTTTTAGGGTTCCGAAGTCAACAAGGAACCCTTATAGTTTAGCTCTGTCCGTCTGTCCGTCCGCAGCTTAGCTCAGAGACTATAAGTACTAGAAAGCTATAATTTAGCATGGATATACTCGTACATATTAATAATTCCGACAAAGTGGTACAATAAAATCATGAAAAAAAAATTTTTTTTGGGGTTCCTCCCTATAGACGTAAAGTGGGGATGTTATTTTTTTTTCTTTTCTATCCCATGGTGTGAGGTATCGTTGGATAGGTCATTTAAAAATGTTACGGGTTTGTAAAAAACATTTTTCGATTCAGAGATCCGTTTGCGTAAAATTAAGCTTTAAATTGCTCCCCTCCCCCCCTGCTAGCGAAATGGTTGGTCTTGGCTGTGTAAAAAAAATCACGGCAGTAGTAAATATAACGAAATTAAAAGGAAAACTATCACAGATAAGTAGGCTTTACAAGTTTACGAGTAATTTAGTCGACCAACTTATAAAATGTACTTGGAACAGTAAAAATTTTGTAGAAATGCCTTTGTAAAATTACTTAAATAACGTTATTAGATGTGTAAAACAGAGTAAATATATGCTTATGATTCATGTAAAAATATACAAAAATAAAATCATAAAAGGCTTTACAAGTTTACGAGTAATAGTCGACCAACTTATAAAATTTGCTTGGCACAGTAAAATTTTTGTACAAATGCCATTGAAAAATTACTTAAATAACGTTGTTAGCTGTGTGTTTTTTTAAGCTCGAATAACGCATTGGAGTGGTCGGAGTCGTTGGTAGTACCGGTCCGTAGCCGCGCGGGGGTGTCTATTTTGTATTAGTCCAGAAGTATTTTCAACGTTTTGTAATATAAAGTCAAATTTGATTCGATTGTCAAGCAAATTACATAGTTTATTTTGTCGATATCCATCTATAAATTCAATATTCGACCCGACTACATCACTAATTGAGTAGCGTAAAAATACCGCAGATAAGAGGTGAATACATACGCAATTTTCCAAATTCCAAAAGAGAAATAAACAAGGAGCGTGCGCGCTGGAATGAACCATACAATTCCCCGTGGCTCTAACGCGCGCTCGTATCGGTTCTTTTCGCAATTCGCACCCGCGGTGGTACTCAAATAGATTATATTTTTCTAACTTCAGTTGCGAAGTTGGATTTTATAACTCCTTCTTCAGTTACCAGTTAATCCTTCTTTAGTTTAAGTCAAGAGTGAATAGGTTACTTCTAGGCAAGCGTGCTTCACCGTAGACCACATAATCCCTTACCATCAGGCGAGATAGTGGTCAAACGCAAGCATATACATTTTAAAAAAACATCCTATGTGGGCCCGTTTTTAGACGTTGTATGCCGCTGAAACCGTAACAACAACAAAACCATCTTCTTAGACCGCATTATTATGCAACTTTCACTCTTTGGCTAGACTGAATTCCATCCTCATGTGTTTATCGTGTAGCCCTTAATCATGTCCATTGTAATTTTTACCACATTTATTAAATGCATGTATTTTCTTTTATGGATCTTCACGAGCTCATTGTTGTGTCAATTTTGTCAAAAATTTTTTTTTTTTTTTTTTGACAATTTTATTTATAATGTTAATTTAGCGATGTTGTATATTTTATTAACTTAATCAATTTTATTAATTTAATCAATTGTATATTTTTACCTGTTTTTAATTGTATATTTTTACCATTTTAACTATTTTATTCTTTTGTTACCAATTTTTTATTGATTTTACCAATGTTTACTAATTTTACCAATTTTTACCAATTTTTGCCAAATTTTACCAATTATATCAACTTTATTAATGTTATTAATTGTATGTAGTCACTTGTATTAATAATTAGCGCTTATTACTATGTAAGTTAGCTTTGAGATTCCTTAAAATTGTGAATGTGGTGTTTGCCTCTAAGTAATTGTTGCATTTAAGATTAGTTTGAGCATGTATATTTTTTTTATTATTAAGTGTAAACAATTGTTGGTGAACCTAATCAAATAAATAAATAAAATAAATATGTCGGGTTTAGTCAATAGTACGGACGTTAAGTCAAAACACAAGCACGCCCCTAGCGGCAATCAAGAGCAACTACGCATTGGCGCGCTTTTATAAGCGCTTGCGTAGAGGGGACAGCAGAATAGAACAGTTGAGTACTGGCAGCCGTAGAGCTAAGACGTCGTAGAATCAGTGTCGATCCGTAATATTAGTAAGCAGGAGTGTAACTTGTGTCTATTTGAATATACTCAGTGTATCGAATAATTTGTGTGATTTCATTTTCACGATTCACCCACCGACCTGCCCACACACGATGTCTTAACCTAAGGGAATACATCCTGACTTCCCGATAGTTTACATCTATCGGCCAGCCTTGATGCGACATCAGAAGTTGGGATTCGATCGTGCTAATGAGATCACACGTAAAAACAATGCTAGTGATAACGGTTACATTCTTGCAAAAAAAATATCGCACTGTCAGTTGCGACTACCCTCGAAAACAAAATAATAAAAAAACCAGTCCGGAACGGAGCAATAAGGAGGCTAGTAACAACCAAGGAGCTGGACAGGTCAAGGAGGAGCTTGTGGACGTGTGGAAAGATCCATACACACGGATCTTTATGCCAATCTGGTGAGTCGTTTTCATTTTGTTATGACTATGGCCAAGAGTATTCATTATTCAAAATTCTGATTTTGTGTACGGTATGGCGGTCAGTGGATCGTCGGGGTGGCCCGTGTCAGGTCATAATTTCATGTTAGTTATCGCTGATCAAGTTTTAGTGTTGCTGAAGAGTTATTATTCTACTATCACTGGTAATAGTCCGTAGCTGGCTATTATTGTTCGGACTTTAGAGAGCGATGTAGTAGCAATGCCGTACCGAACACATCATTCTGGAAATTATGATAATACCAAATGAAATATTTTGATTAGTTTTGATACTGTGATAGTTTTATGCAGTGATGGTTAAGTTTGAGGAGAAACATAGTATTCTTCTTTTCGAGTCGGGAAGCCAAACTATCTGGAACGTAGTAAACCCTACAAGGGCTCGTTAAATGCGACTTAAAATTCCACTGACGCTATGACATTCATTGGATTCTCTAAAGCCCATATACCTACCTGGACACTTGGGTCCTGTACTGTATGGTCAGTGCGGTTCATGTTTTGAGCAGGGACTCTGTACTCGCATTCGGTGTCCACAATAACCCATTTTGCTGTGCCGGTTTAGTTTACTACACCGCTGCACCGATTAATTTTCATCTGCTGTGTGTGGTTAAAATAACTATGTGAACATGTAATCTCCTAGTGTTTTTCATATTTCAGAAACTATATTGCGTCGCAATGGAGCCTCTGCTGCAGGCCAGCGGTTCAAATGCTGAATGCGAAAGTTGACGTGTCAACATCTAAGAGGTTGAGACCGACGGCAGGCTAGCAGTTCGCAGTTGGTAGCCGAACGTTACGAACACGCGCAAGTTTGTAATGGAATACTCGGTGAGTCGCTTCCATGTTATTTCGATAGTGAGGTCGAATGTTCTCTAGTGAAGAGATGCTGTTTCAAAATTTAAGAGTGTTCATATTTGACCACTGAGTTGGTCGTGATGACATCTAGCACAATCACTAGGTAATTAAGACACACTTGTAAGAAAGTAGTTAGTGAGTTTCCTATTGGCGGTGGTTTCAACATTTGGTTCAGTACGAACTTTAAGATTTAATATCCCATAAGAAGATGAGCTCGTGGCTAAATAACAACAGCCGCACGGGTCGATCATCAAGGTTAAGCAACGCTTGACGAGGTCGGTCCGTGGATGGGTGACCATTTCAACATACCGAGTTTCCTCCGTGCCTCGGAAAGCACGTTAAGCCATTGGTCCCAGCTGTCATTTGAAGATCTTTGACAGTCGTTATGGGTGGTCAGAAGCTTGAGATCTGACAGCAGTCTTGCCAAGGGGTACCGTGTTACCCAGTTACTGGGTTGTGGAGGTCAGATAGGCAGTCGCTCCATGTAAAACACTGGCACTTAGCTGAATCCGGTAAGACTGGAAGCCGACCCCAATATAGTTGGGAAAAGGCTAGGCAGATGAAGAAGAAGATGATCTATCCAAAGTGACTTAACAACTAGTCATTTTCAGTGGCAAAGCGAGTTAGTAAAGTCGTTGGGCAAAGGAAATTGTAACGAGTTAGTAACGGTACTGATCATTTACGTGTATTCGGAACGGATCTTATGTTGCGTAACAATTTACAACCACCACCTTGAGATCTGAATTCACTTGCTTACTTTCAAAGTAATATTATGATAGCAGATTAGATCTCGCGATCGTTTTCCTTATCATGTAAGACTGAGTTAGAGAACGATAGTAAAGGGTTACTGTTAATAATAAGATTTTAAGAATATTGATCCGAATTAATTCGTAAAGCTCCTTCACACGAGCTATTAAGACGCAAATAATATCGGGCTTAATTGTTCCCCTGATATGAACGGTCGGTATATTCCGAGATCTTTGAGTAGAAAGCGTGAATCTTGTGAGAAGGATCCCGGATCACCAAGTTCCTCGGGAATTGGATGTCATAGTTGATGACATTGGTAGTGAGACCAAATGTGATTGACATGTCTACTCATACTCGAAGCTCCGGACCGCACCTCATGAGTAACATGTGGCGATGGGTTTACGAAGAGGTTTGAGTTGAGTATGCATTGCAAGAATTATGGTAAAGAGTAACAGCATTGTTACAATTACTTTGTTTAGTTGTTGAACTTGTTGATCGTCGGACCTTTTTCTTATGAATAGTGTTTTGTGGGAGGTTCTAGTTCTAAAACTAAATAGGCCCTGTATTAGGCCCACGATAGGTGATTATGACAGGACGGTGATCGTTATACACCGAAAGCTTTTCAATAGGTACGCTTAGAACTTACCAGTACACTGTAGGTTAAAGAAGTTGCCAGCGGGTCATGTACCAGTTGATGTTGATGTCAAAAGGATTTTGATGATGATGAGCAAGCTTAAGGTGTCGAGTAATTCAGTTTATCGAACGTATTATGTTTGACCGTACCAGTGGATTCTGGTGGAGGTCGGGGTCTAGAGAGAGACCGAGAGACCGTTGTGAGAGCAATATAATTGCTGGTCGGCTAGAGAGCCATGGCGTTGGAGGTTTTACTCGAGGGTTTCTATAGGCTTGGCAGTTGTTGCTGCAGTAGTTTTAAAGTTTGTTTGGAGCGACTAGTGGTGCATGGCCCGGGGTAATGATTTAGTTAAAGAGTAGGGTTCTAAAATTTCTCTATTTTCACGAAACCAATAATCTAGTTCGGTCAGGAGTAGCCGAGCGTTGTGTGGCAGCTGTGAGCCTGGGTGGCAACTGTAAGCCTAGGTGGCAACTGTAAGCCTAAGTGGCAACAGTAAGCCTAAGTGGCAACTGTTGGCCTTTATGGCAGCGGTAGGCCTGTATGGCACTTGTAAGTCTGTATGACACTATAGCTGGTGTGAAAATTCATGTTTGTGTTGGGAACCTTACAGAAAGTTCCTATTGAGTCATGAGGTTAAAGGAAAGTAAACTCGCAGTCACGCGTGTGGAGAGATCATGTTAATGTTGATGACGTTCGAATCGTCAAGCCCTCATTACGAAAATTGAAATAGTTTTGGTTTTCTAATTTTGATTACTATGCGTAGATCGTGTTGGTAAGACACACAGAGCTCAAGTACCAATTGAGATTGTAGATAAAGTAGTAAGTACTAAATCTCTGTGTGAACAAGGTCTAAGTTCAGAGAGTCGAGTTGACTTGACATCGTGGAGATGTGCGAGTAGAGCAATTGAGATAGCTAAGAGAGCTATGAGATAGCTAGTAGAGCTATGTGATAGTTAAAATCGTGAATAAGAAACATGGTATATTGTTTCTTTTGTTTGATTTAATTTGAGATTTATGACTTATCAGTGGTACTTGAACTTTGTAATCACGAAGATTGGGTGCTTTTAGGTACCAAATCGATGAGGTTGCTATTTTCTTTAAATTGGAAATAGAATTACTCGTTCCTTTCAATAGTGAACAGAGAGATTTGAATAATCATGTTTGATTGTTTCAAAATGTTTCCTCACTCTAGTGTATGAGTCAGGATTGGACGAGCAAATACTGTTTGAAAATTTTGTATTTTTCAGAAAAACATCCCTCGTATGATGGGTGATTGCCAGGATGGAGTGGACTAAGACGACGTGTGGTGCAACACGAGGTGACCATGAGATGGCATGGAGCGAGGACAAGATGATGAAGCCTGCGGGTGATGGATTTGGGGATCTGTCACCTGAGAGAGGCCCGAGAAGGCGACGTGTGTGTTCCACGTTCGCCTCTCAAGAGGAATAACGGCCTAGAGAACACCATGTGGTTTTAGTCAGTAGGAGTCTGACAGACCCCTCAGCTTTCCCCAAGGGCTGAGGACATCCATTGAGGATTTCCACATGATTCGATACACTGTTAAAACCTGACAATGAGGAACAGACGAGGACGCCTGTCTCGCAGGATGGCCGTGTCGGGTTTAGTCAATAGTACGGACGTTAAGTCAAAACACAAGCACGCCCCTAGCGGCAATCAAGAGCAACTACGCATTGGCGCGCTTTTATAAGCGCTTGCGTAGAGGGGACAGCAGAATAGAACAGTTGAGTACTGGCAGCCGTAGAGCTAAGACGTCGTAGAATCAGTGTCGATCCGTAATATTAGTAAGCAGGAGTGTAACTTGTCTATTTGAATATACTCAGTGTATCGAATAATTTGTGTGATTTCATTTTCACGATTCACCCACCGACCTGCCCACACACGATGTCTTAACCTAAGGGAATACATCCTGACTTCCCGATAGTTTACATCTATCGGCCAGCCTTGATGCGACAAATAAATAAATAACCTTCGGAACCCTATTACAGCGCGTGGCCCGACACGCACTTGGCCGGTTTTTTTATTGTTTCTTGTATTGTGATGGCTTTTGGTGAAATAAAGAAATTATTATGATTATATAAACTTCATAATTTATCTAGTTAGTAGTAGACAGGCTTTGATCAACAATCTATCGAACACGTAATTATGGCACCATATCTTGCAAAAATACTCCGATTCAAACAGTAAAACGCCCGTAACTTATATACAGCTGAACCGATTTTCATCAAATAAATAATGTCACCATTCAAACAAAAAAAAAACTAAACCAAAATCGGTTCATCCGTTTAGGAGCTATGATGCCACAGACAGATACACAAACAAACAGGTACACACTTTAAACTTATAACACCTCTCTTTTACCGTCGAGGGGTTAAAAAGGTGAATTTGCATTACAAACATGACCGTAGCAGGTCACAGGTTTACCATGCCTGAATAAACTACGTACGATACTAATATTATTCGCTCATTAGTTAAAATCCGATATACTAATTTTAAATATGTAGGTGATGATTCATTCAAGATTATTACGTTCCCGACTATTATTGGTAGCAAACATAATTTTTATTTGAATCTTGCGAAGAATCTGATTTTGTTTTTGACGGGACAACGTCTAATAAATCGATGAACGCCGGCTGCACGCACGAAAAAGGATGACCCAATGTAATGTTACGCTCAATGTAACGTTACGCTCATTGTAACGTTAATCGTTATCAATGTTTTGTTATGACGTTGTCACGTTTAACTATCGTCCGTAAACCGACTTTACAGACAACCAATTTTTTTATCATAAATTATCATAAGCCTGCAAGACCAGAGATTATCTTCGTATGTAATTTTGAATAAATAACATCGTTATTCGTAAGATTTTATTTCACAATGGGGTTGGTAGATGTAAATATTTAAACTATTATAGTATAGAAGTTTCAACCAATATTAGAATTTAACGAATAGTAGGATAGCATGCAAAAAGTATAAACAGTACAAAGAACAAAGATAAATTAATTATATAAAATAAAATCGAAAAATCGTTTAAAATTATTTTGTGCAACTTACTTGATTTAACCCGTGGTAACTGGTGATACCATTTTGAATTTATATCAGGTGTATTATAGCGCGCGTCGCCACTTGCTAGACAGTGCCTCTCGCCAGTTGAAAAGAGTATGATCTCTGCCATGGACTATGCCGTATGAGTAACAAAGACGGCACTACTCGATGACCGGACTTTATCTTAAGTTAGCCACAAATGTAGGTAGATTTGGAAAAAATCCCTGAGGGCGATTTTTCCCAAATCACATATTTCATTTGCTTTTATTATTATACGTACGTAGTTTTTTTAAGTAAAATTAATTTTAAGTATCAGTGTACTTTGTTACAATCTCTTATAAATAGTTCGTGTTAAAAAGTGCGTTTGTGTCTTACCATCGCGCTGTAAGTACATCAATAACTGTCTAACGTAAGTAATATGATATCCGTGTTTCATAACAAGTAGTTTTGTTAATTACTTTTAGTTTAAGTAAATGTTTTACATAAGCGCTATAGTCTACAAAAAACACGCAGTTCTTATGTTTAATGCTTTAAAAATTTAAACCTTTTTATTTTATATGGGCATAGTAAAAACTAAAGCTTTCGCTAGGAGTTATGTCTGGTGGCCGGGTATGGATGAAGAAATTGAAAAAACGTGCCATGGTTGCAGTGTCTGTGCTGCAGAGAGCGAGGCACCTCCTCGACATATGCCCTGCCCATGGGTTTGGCCAGATAGACCATGGGCCCGTGTATATGTTGATTTCTTAGGCCCTAACACGGGGTGGATATTTTTAGTAATGGTTGATGCCAGGACCAAATGGTTAGAAGTCACACGATCAGCTTTTTAAGTGACGTGTTTGCACGTTTTGGATTACTCAGACAAATAGTCTCGGATAACGGGCCGCCCTTTACAAGCCGTGAGTTTTCTCAATTTCTCGGTACAAACGAGATCGAACAGATATTATCAGCGCCATATCACCCCGCCTCCAACGGAGCAGCAGAGAACGCAGTGCATACAGTTAAAAGAGCTATTAAAAAGGCAATTAGAGAGAACTTTCACGTAAATTCATTTTTAAATAATTTGCTTCTGTATTATAGGAATACAGAACACTGTACTACAGGCGAAACACCGGCGTCGCTCATGTTTGGCCGCTGGTTACGTACAAAATTCGACGCCCTAAGACCAAGTAGGGACAGTAGAGTTAGAGATGCTCAGGAGCGTCAACAAAAATACGGCGCAAATGGGTTGCGTCAACTACGCCCGGGGGATGAGGTCTGGCTGCGTCAATATCGTGGACAGGATAAATGGGTATCTGGAAAGGTTGCAGAAAAGATGGGAACCACTGATTATAAGGTAGTAGATGCTTTAGGTAGAGAATCCCACAAACATGTAGATCAGCTGAAGCCACGGATACGGACTTCACTAATCTGTCCTTCTCCCCTTAGCCAGATCAGTGAGAATTCCGAGCGTTGAGGTAACGCAGGAACAGTTAGCGCCCAGTCCGGGCGGTCCTCGGAGCGAAGGCTCGACCACAGCGACCACACATCAGGATGACAGGGAAGGAGAGTCTTTTGAAGACTGCGTAGAACACCCGGTTCAGAGCACAACACAGCCTTCCTTGCCTTCTCCTGAGTCGCCCCAGTCTCGTCCCGTCCCGTCAATGTCGAATTGATAAACCAGCTAGGTATAATTTATGGTGAAGATGTAGAAGTCATATTAAGTTTCTTTTGTTTTTATGAGTTAAGTTTTAAAACTCTGAAAGCCTTTTATTGATTGTTAAAATGTAAAGGGTTCTAGATTAAGGATGAAGGTATAATGTATGGTAACCTTATACCTATTGTTTATGATCTGTCTTGTAGGTGGTCTGTCACGAATAAACCGAATTACTGGCTACACGTTGTTTTACTCATATATTTCAGTTTGTTATAGTATTTTAAAGTTATGATATGTGAAACAGTTCTAGCATGTACCTACCACGTGAAATCTGAAATATTGGTAAAATGCGAGCTAGCTTCCAGTTACAATATTTGCTTTCTAATCAGTTTTTCTAGTTTGCATTTACTGTTTCTGGAAGTCACCTACATAAAAAACTTCACTCCACTCCAATGTAGTAGTGAGTATCCGTCTTTAAGTATGGCACTGCAAGTTTTATATAAAAAATGCCTCTGTAACTCACATCTTAGTTTGATATTTTATAAAACTGCTCGTTGTGTCGTAGGTATTTAGGGCTAGTTACTGTTGTGAATATATGAATTCTCTATTTTGCTTTGGGATGGCTGACTTTCAGCAGCTGGGCACCTATTACTCATCCTCCTGATTCATCATCTGCCTAGCTTTTTCCCAACTGTATTGGGGTCGGCTTCCAGTCTTACCGGATTCAGCTAAGTACCAGTGTTTTACATGGAGCGACTGCCTATCTCATCCTCCTGATTATTATCTATAATATTTCCTTGTCTATTCTACAACTCATATTACATAACTTTTCACTCTTCTCAGGAAAGGAGGCACACAGCTAGGCCCCGACTAATTCAGGCACATCAACAACGCGGCGCGCAGATGATAGAGGCAGCAGGTTAATAAAGCAACATAAATTTGCGTAAAATGACATAAATAAATAAACCTAATAATAATAAAAAAACCCCTTTGATTCCTGTATTACAATTTTTTTGTAATCTTTATAATTTGAAACAGGAATCCATCTCAAGTGGGTGCCTCTTCCAGACATTGATATTTATCTCGGTCTTGAAATATATGAATGAAGTCATTGATACAAAACATTCTTATCATTGAGAAGTTCCAGTGGTCATCTGTGGTCTTCTTCATCAGTCCCTCTTCACCAAATGATACTTCCTGAATGAAAATGCAGGCCATGTTGATGAATATACCAAAATCACTATATGTATGCCTACAAAATTTGAAGAGATTTCTCTCATCAGATCGTGACTTGGTAATAATGGGACCACCAAGCGATCATATACTTTCAAACTAAAAAGAATTTTCAATATCGGTCCTTAATTCACAGAGTAATCGGTGAACATACAAAAAAAATACATACAGTCGAACATAGAAACACCTCCATTTTGGAAAGTTGGTTAAAAACTTTTGCTTTACATTAGGAAAAATATAATGAAGCAACATAAATAGTATGATGCCTACAATATATTGGTCCCTAGACACAAGTTGGCTGTTTTCATGGATGAGCATTTAATTATTATGACTGAAAGGACTTCTTTTCGGCGTTTCATAGACTTTGGAAACAGAAGAAATTATAATAAAAATCTGAACGGACCGTCGTCCATCAGCAAGTCCCTTACTTAGCAGTTTAATTATTACGTATAACTGTACAAGTGTAAGTAATTAGTACATTCCGTGGATCATGTAAGAACCCTGTGTCGTCGAGCAAACATAAAAGCACTACAGGAGACGTGGTTGTTCCCGCACGACCTGCCCATTCCTGGGAACAGTCGACCCAGACATTGAGTACTGCGGGAATTATATAACAAATCGAAATAAGTAGGTCATGTCAGGTAAAAATAAATAAAACAGAATCACAATAATCATACTGCATGTAATCTTAATAAAATAAAAAAAAATCGGGATTAATGAAACTAAATATTGTCAAATACTTAATATCAAAAATTAATATAGTGCTCAAGAAGTCACCTATAAGATACTTGCACTTGCCTGTTAGAAAATTTCGTATCTTTAATAAAAATTGATTTACCGGCGAAGCTATTGATTGTGATATTTATTGTAGGTTTCGGAAGCCATACAAAAAGCACTTTTCTTATTACGAAAGTTATCAAAAACTTTATTGACGTATACTAGCAAAATTGGCTATTGTCGCGTCTGTTCCGGGGGTAGGTGTCAGCTAGTCGTGTCGGGCTAATAGTCCGCGATTAAGTTTGATAAATTTTAGAATTTCAAAAATGTAAAGTAGTGGCAGGGTCAATAAGTTATGTTTTTTTTTAAATATGGTTTACAGCTGTCTGTAACATTGAGATTGAACATAGCTCGCATACATCTCTTTTGGGCCTTAAACGCTGTTTCTTTGTCGGTGGAGTTTCTTCAAAATATGATGAGTAACCATATCGTAGCAACGATGCAACTAGCCCATGGTATGCAGTTACCAATGCATCTGAGTTAAGTTCTGGGGCTAGTTTATATAAGGCATATGCCGAAGAACTCAGCCTTTACTACTAAAGTAGGTATTCTATGTGTACCTTCCAGCCTAGCTTTGCGTCGATCCCAATTCCAAGAAATTTTGTGTTGTCAACTTTGTTAATTAATGTGTCATTGTAACTACATAGCTCTAATGTCATCTTTCGTCTGGGCCCGTTGTCTAAAAGTCAATTCTTTATTTTCTTATCTTCTAAAATGCCTAAAATTCTGAAAACATTCTGAGGATTAACTCAATGTGCTTTATGGGTTTTTTGTGAGTCTTTGAATTGTTCTACAAACTGATAAAAGATTTAGAAAGGTTTAAAGCTTTGAATCTTAAGCCAGTGTTCTTTTGGCAATTAGTTTTAATTTTATTATTAATTACCTAAAAAGGTAACCTTCCCACAGGTGATTATTTTGTCAGTGTGTAGAATAACTCAAAGACTAACAAAAAGCCCATAAAAGATATTATGTTAATCCCTAAAATGTTTGCAGAATTTTAAATATTGACTTGTATAGCTCAATACAAAAGTGTGTTTTTCTCTCTATCAAAATCTTTTGTGTATTTGTAGTATGGAGACGTGGGTAGTTTATTAACGTAATTATATACAATTGAATATTCTAAATAAATAAAAAAAAAAAAAGTAGTTGAATATTTTGTTAGATGCTCTATGCTACCCTTAAAAATACATTATATGTACGCCTCTGTGAAACCTAGGTTCAAAGTTATGGTCGTTAGACTAAGTAATTTCAAAATAAGTCAGATACTAAAATTGGCACCTAATCCCTATCTGACTTTTACTATTCTTCTACTCTGTACTTCACCCCTTATGCAAGGTTTTTTTTATCGAAAAAATTAAGTTTTTTTTTATTTTATTTTTTTATTATTGATAGGCTCGCGCTTGACCACTATCTCACCTGATGGTAAGTGATGATGTGGTCGACGATGTAGCGCGCTTACTACGCCTCATGTTTCAGCGTGTTGGCACGATTGCACTCGGCGCCAAACCATGACCGGTCAACGCTAGACATTGCTACGTCAGAGAACGGAATGAAGTACTCCATTCCCTGACGCAACACGTCCGTCACGGCGTCCGCGCACGACGAAGGATCAGCCGAAGAAAAGCAAATGGGCTGCCAAGGATAAGATGCGAAGAAAGAACGCATCCCATCCCAATCTGCTGACCTGTACCGCCAAACCCGCCGAGTGCCACTTGGGCTGGGATCGGGCGGGGAGTAGACGGAAGTTTATCTAACAGTTATGAACCAAGTGATTATTACGGCATTATTCAAAATGCCCAGACAATTTGAAAAATGCGAGTTATGAGTAATATGCTAAAAATTATTGAAATTGTTAAATGGACCGGGCTTTCTGAATAGTACCCTTCACTTATTTGGCAGAGTAATAAAAATAAGTGTTTTTATTAAATAATTTTAATGAGAACATTGATTTTAATATTAATCAGTATGGTAGGTAAGTACCAACGATTACTATTGAAGCAACATGGTCGACGGAGCTCCGCTGCGCGGGTTTCCGATTTCTGTTTGCATAGTCTAGAGATCGCTCGCTTTGCTCGCTCACCTCAGCCCCCGTCTACCTGTTCCAACCTAACCTATCCGTGTTTGGGTGCCCTAAGCTCCCTAGCTCGTTTCGCTTGCTGTTGGACTAATTCGTTGAAAATAGCGGTACCACTTACAAATATTATTTTATGCTAACCGATTCTCTAACCTAACCTAACCAAATATTACCATTTTGCTGTGCAAATAACTTTTTGACAGATATTTCTTGCCGACCGAATATTTTAAATAAAATCCATACTAACGTACCATAACTATGGAATTGCCCAACAGTTACGTAACAATATTTATAATGAACAGACAATGTGATAAATAATGATTTGACTTAAATTGATTCATATTACCCGGTCATTATACAAAGTGCCTTGATTAATCACTTGATCTTATCGGTATCTTAGCATGTCATAGACATCACAATTGTGAAATATTGACCAGTCTCTGAGGTAAATCCTAAGAGCCCGAAATTAGCGAACATCGTAGATCATTTTAGACTTTTACTGGTTAGACTTGGTAAATCTTAGGTAATCTTATTTTATCGATAAAAAACCCTACATAAGGGGTGAAGTAGAGAGTAGTAGAATAGGCACCAAATTTTAGTATCTGACTTATTTGAAATTACTTAGTCTAACAACCATAACTTTAGACCTACTTTTCATAGAGGCGTACATTTATTGTTATTTTACGGGCATAGCATAGAGCATCTAACAAATTAAGAATATTCACTTGTATATAATTATGTTAATAAACTACCCACGACTCCATACTACAAAAAAACAAAAGATTTATCGGTAAATCTTAGGTTTTACCGTAGGTACTTAAATCTGGGGTTCGGAAGTGCCCCCGACAATTCAAGCAGCCGTACCATCCTTTTCTCGAAAACATTTAGGACATTTTCTACCCCCTGTAACTTCGCTGTGGATAAGAAGCCTGAATTCCCAGTGACAAAGACAACATAATAATAGTTATGTATAACTAGGTATATTCCCAAATTACATTTAATTTGAACTTGTAGTTAAGAGCTATTGCAAGTCAAATTTCTGTATTAATTAAGTCATTATTAAATACTGAAACAATCACCCACTCACTGATCATCAAAATTCTAAGATATTTCTTGCAGAATAAATTTTAGTTTTTGCGCTAGAACTGCTTTCTCTTAATTTTACATGTTTTGTTTTTGATGAGATATTGTATTACTATAAATCCAGATATATTGTCTAATGATAAATGTATTACACTATCATAATTACCTAAAGATGAAATTGCACAGACTAGAAAACTAATGTTATAACCATTAAGAAATTGTGTCTTACTTAGAATCCTCTACGTACTGTAGTAGTGCATTAACAAATGTGTTTTTGATATCACTATATTAGGTTGAGTCACTCTTGTATGAAGAATTCCAAAAAAAAAATATTTGCAAAGGCAATATAAACTTGCTAATTATTCCTATGAAGTACCTACTAAATAAAGTTTCTTAGCAATCGGAGTCTGCCTCCGAATCGGCGTTGAATTTTTGAAAAAAGATACGTTATATCTATAGATACGGTACAGTCAATTCAGGGGTTATAAAGAGTTACATACGGAACTTTGGTTTGACTTGGAATTATAAGTTCAAATAAACTTTATAATTAAAACATTTTTTTAATAATATAAAGAGTTAAAAGTAAATAAAAGAGTTATTAAAGTTTGTTTATTTGATTTTTGATTTTTCTGTCCATCCGTTATTAAACCTGAACTTGAAAATGTATGTATTTTTTCTTAATATGATCTAACGTGAAACAACGCGTCTCAAAAGGCATCAATATCAATCACCTATACGGACTTATGCCTACCAACGAACAAACTGTGCGTTATGAGCTTTTGTTTGGGCACTTTATTATTATTTTTAAATTTTAGAGAAGAAGGTTCATTTGTAAGGTTAATTTTCCCAAACGAAATCGATTGAAACAAAATCACTCAGGTTTCATAACACGACAATTTCATAGGTATTTACCTAGCCAATATCTTGGCTAATGCAAAAGCCAAGCTATCGTAAAATGTCTTCCATACTTACAAATGAACTTCATCCAATTTGTGGGGCAGCTTGCTTTTCGCCTTTCTTTCTATCCAAGTAGCAGAAGCCTCGTACTTCGGTGATGATTCAGAAGGATACCTACTCATTAGGCATTGGCATAAACAGCCTTATTTAATTTTTATTTACGTTAATTCTAACGTTATAAGACCTCGTTGCTTCACTCTTGGTGATCCAGTCCTCAGCACAGATTGAACTCATTGGTTCTGCCTGGTAAATGAATTAAAATAAAATACTTGACGGTTTCAAAGTCATAGCATAGTGATTAATGCTTGTGTCTTCTTTAAATGAGAAGAGGACTTTGCCCTGCAGTGGGATAGTGTAGGTTTATGTAAAATAAATAATACCACGAGGGCCACACTTGGCCAGGGATCACTCAAGACTGGGTCGATGTAGGCCAACAAAGAAATAACACCACGATACAATATTGTAAATAATAAACTGTAAAGGATAAATGAATTTTGTACGACATGTCTAGATTATTACTATATTAATTATTAAGTACTGGCACAAAACTGACCAATGAGGGGCAAGTTTGCAATTTAATTGTCACTCCAAAACAGATTGTAGACTGGTGCACTGATTGATCGTGTTTGTATTCTATTCGAAATGTTCACAATTCAAAATTGCTCATGTATTTTTGGGCGCCTGCAACTAAATGTTGTTTGGAAACGACAGTTAGTTGCTAAAATATCATAACAATTTCGGATTTCAATTTCGGATGTGCACAATGGCATAGTTCTCCATCGATTGGTGTTTTCTCATCAAAAAGTAAATTAGTTTATTTATTTACACTTATTTGACATATTCGATACTGTGCAGGTACATCAGCACTACGACCTTGGAAGAAGCTCTTTTACAACACCAGTAGAAATTGTTATCGGTTTCGCGTATAACCTGGGTTGACTACCTGTGTGAAATGGGCTCTTTTAAAAGGCAACAATAAAATTAAACTGCTCAGAACTAACATATGATTCTTTTGTCAGTGTGTAGAACAATTCAAAGACTAACAAAAAGCCCATAAAAGACATTGTGTTAATCCCTAAAATATTTGCAAAATTTCAAGAAATGAAATTATGTTTAAAATTTAACTATTATGGCTCAATACAAAAGTATCATGTCTTTTGTGTTTTAGTTGAATATTATCTTGGATGCTCTATGCTATGGCCGTAATAATAACTTAAATATACGGCTCTGTGACACCGAGGTCCAAAGTAATGGTTGTTAGACTATGGGGATATCGAAATAGGTATGTAAATGAGTCATATACTAAAACTGCTCTATCTTTAAGGGAGTGGGGATTGCATCACTTATGTGTTTTTTCTCGATACAATTAAATGTTCCTATATACTGGCCCTAAATCTGGAGGTACGGTAGAGCCTCCGACAAGTCGAGCAAACAAAAGCACAGTCGTGCCATCCTTTTCTTGAAGCCATTCAAGACATATTCGACACCCCTTGATTTTTTTTTGTGGACGAAGTTAGAATAGAAGCCTGAAGTGAATAGGAGAAAATAATATACCACAATTATTATTTTTTGAACTTTTAGTTAATTAAGTCCTTACTATCTAATTATTGACAAATTCACTGACCGATCATCAAAATTCTAAGGTACTTCTAGCGGACACACAAAATTCAAATTTTGAACACAATAAGTGTTTAGCCTAAAAATCAAGAAAAACTAAAACAGCCCGCAATTTCAGTCCCATTTTCTAAATTATGAACTGCATCATTAACTTTGTTTTATATAAATAGACTTGCGATTACAAAGTTACTTTTACACTTCATAAAACTTTTTGTCAGGTGAATAGTGGATACAAGTAATTACCATTCAATCATTATTAGAAAGAGACGCGTTGATAGAGCCTCTCTTTCGCCTCGCTTACTACTGCCATCTTCGCAGGTCAACTGTTTGTTCGTTACTGCCCTCAGTTCTGCCTGTCTTACATCAGTCAGTTAGTCGCTAGCATCGGTACTGTGAAGACGTGGTGATTCGTGGTCGTGTTTCGTAAAGTTCATGTTTTAAATTTTGTAGAAAAGAGTGAAATCAATCATTATTAACGGCTTACAATAATTAAAATCAAAGAAGCAATCATGAATTCAGACAATTTAACTAAACAGGTAAGTCAGTCATTTACTCTTATTTATAGCCTCGTCTTAGTTAAAATAATGATAACAAAATATTTATTTATTTATTATTACAATTATCTACTCTCTGCACTTAGGTACGGTGCCACCCAAAACGTGCAGAGAGTTATCAATTACATTAATTAGATAACATTGATACATATAAATAAAAAGCAATTAAAACTTTAAAATTCATAAATAATTAAAATAATATCACTAAATGTCCCCCGCCGCGTCTGTTTGTCTGTCTGTTCGCGATAAACTCAAAACGTACTGAACGGATTTTCATGCACTTGATATTGATTATGATCCATGTGCAAGAGAGGTTTTGTGTAAACTGGTTGAAATATTACGATAATTGTGAAAACGTCAAGCCGCTGGGAGCTTTCATTAAAAACGCTGCCTAATCCATTTGAGATAATATATCAAAATAATGTATGGTGGTATAAATAAAGTAAATATGTGTAATTTTGAACAAAAAAACCTGTGCGAAGCAAGCTGGGACGGGTCGCTAGTTAAAAATAATTTCAATTGAAAGATAGCCGTTAAATAATTTAAGAATACATTCAAATCAATCAAATATCAAATATTTTAATGAAACATTAAACATGTTTACAAAATATTATTGTACGTTAAGAGCTACATTAGTGTAAAACTGTGTTGAAACTTGTAACAATTAGCGCCCACCTCCGAGCGGGCAGACGTTGGCGTTCCAAATAATTGTAACAAAAATAAATTACAACTAATAGTTATTATTAAAAAATATTATAATGAACTTTGATATAATATAAAAAAAAAATATCTGATGCAATATTACAATAAATTAAATATCAATTCAATACATTAAAATTATATTTTTGAAAGAAAATAGTGAAAGTAATTATAAAAATCAAATAATTAAAAGTTAGATCAAGGTCTCCAGTTCTCTTAAAGAGTGTGTGTGTGTATTTGTTTACAAAGAATGCAAAGATTACATTACAAAATTAATTTCTCCTTTACAGTTTATTCATTCCAATATTGTGTCGTGGTATTTTTCTTTGTAAGCCTTCATCGGTCCCACTGCTGGGCAAATACCACCCCTTTCTCCTTCCAAAGCTTTGTCTGGTGTAATCCCTGGCCAAGTTTGCCCCGCGTGGTATTTATTTTTAAATATATACCTACACTATTCACACTGCAGGGCAAAAGCCCCTTCTCATGCAGAGGATGCACGAGCATTAGTCACCACGCTTGCAGAAGTTTTTAATCGTTAGACCACATGGTATAATTTCTTTAAATTCTCTTCCAGGTCGAAGAAGTTGAAGCAATGAGTTCCATCTATGCTGACGACTGGATCACAGAGAGTGAGGATACGAGATCTTACAGCATTCGGATAACAGATAATAAAAACGAAGTTAGGCTGTATGTTGTAATGCCTACGGACTATCCTTCTCAATCGCCGCCGAAATACGAGTTGTCTGCTCCATGGATGGAAAGAAAAGCAAAAGCACAGTTGCACCAGAAATTGGATAAAGTTTATTTGTGAGTATAACTTTTGCCTGCTGGCATTGCAAGATTTTGCATTTTGCCAATATATTTGTTTATTAATAGTGTTTGGGCTATGCAATTTCCATCAGTAATTTAAATTGTGCAATGCATAATTATCATTATAAATCTAACTATGTTTTGATTTTTTACATGACTTGCTAAGGCTGTATGTTCGGTTTTTGCACAGTATAAATATAGACAAACAGTATGGAAACTACCTACAAACGCTTGAAACGGAACACTTACACAAACATCAACGAGAACCCTAAGCAGCGACCGCAGTGTTGTCAGTAGTGCAAGCCGCTTAGGGGTCTCGTCGATGCGCATGTTTGTGTGAGTGTTCCGTTTCGAGCGTTTGTAGGTAGTTGCCGTACTGTTTGTCAATATTTATACTATGGTTTTGGTAACTTGGTTGTACATGTAAAATAATATTTAGTTTTTTGATTCAAAACAATCATGTTACAAAGGGAGGTCCAAAAGATCGCAGAAAATTTGCCTTAAAATATAGAACCTTTTATAGAAAACTAATTTCTGCCCACACTTCACCTGCATAAAAAGTGTTTTATTATCCCAAAGGAACACTACCGGGAATTTGAGCCCCTGGGAAGGCTATGTCTATCAAATTCCATTTGAATCATTTCAGATGTTTAGTCGTGAAGTATTAGTATGGATATTCCGTGAACATTTAGGTCTCCCTATAGTAAAAAGGACGTATCTAATATGTTTCCAAAATGTCGTTATATAAATTGCTGGAATCAGAAAAAAGACGAATCTGCTGATATCTCTGTATCTCATTTATTTTCGGATTTACCACACACAGATGAAAGGACACATTTTGATGGAAGTAAAATTAAAAGATGTATTTTGCATAGATGAGTCTTGATCTTTCAATGAATAACTGATTTGAATGAGAAGTAAAATGGCGCATCTATTTATTAAGTTCCACGTGTAACAATGAAAAGACGTAACTGACTGTTGCGCCTTTCAATTCATTTCGAAATTAGGGCCAATACTAGGAGAAAAGGAATAATCTACCACGTCTTGCGTCTTTTCAATTTAGTCACCACTTTTTTCAGTAGACGTATGTGGTATTAACTGAATAGCCTCAGCAGCTAAGGTACTAAGGATGAAAGTAATAAATAATAAAATGCGCCTTATAATCTTAAAGTTACTTAATATTTTGAAAATAGCTATTGTAATTGGTGAAAGGGTCATATGGTGTTTTACGGCTTTCCTACTACCACCTACCCAGATTAATTTAATAAAAAAACGGTTTAAAAAAAATGCATATATATTATCAATACTAAAATGTTATAATACTAAATTAAATTAAGAGGAGATATGGCCATAAAATTGTAAATTCATAGAATTTTGATAAATGCAATAACTAAATCACAGCATGGTTTTTCCCGTTATTCAACTTAAAATATTTTTTTCTCAATTTTTACTGTTTGTGATCTTTTGGACATAGGGCTTGTTTCACTATTGGATAATTTCCTGGTAATTAATCTGGTCGATAATCCTTTTAATCAGAATTTCTGAAAGTGGTGGACCAGACCTTAAAATTACAAATGTTTTAACTCAGGTCAATTTTATAAATTGTTTATTTATGTTTCAGAGAAAACGTTGGGGAAAATATCCTTTTTCAATGGGTGGAGACCATTAGAGAAGTCTTACAAGCAATAAAACCTCCCAAAAAGAAAGAAGCTAAACCACAAGCTGTAGAATCTTTAGACTTGACACTGGTGAGTTTTGTACACTATAACCTATCATATCTGGAATCTTGTAGATCCTAGCTTAACCAAGGGTGCTATACACTGGGTCGTCTGGCAACCATGTGCTGGTTTGGTGCCTGGGGTGGTCATGACGCAGTGTGTTCTGGTGCGCCGGTGATGGGGGGTACTCCTCAGATTAGGGTCCGATGACGGACAGCTGCGGTGGGTTCGCTGTGAGTGCTGACGCGTGCCCGTGTTCCCGCCGTAAGTGGCACAGGACGACACCGTGTAGTTCTAGTGGGTTGGAATCCCACATAACTGCACTATCTTCCCGTGGAAGCGCAGTATGCATGAGGATTCCTAAAAGATAAAAAAATACAAGAGAATAGACTGCAATAGCCGATAAATAAAGATTCATATCATTATTATGGTCGTGTCTTTAATCTCTTCCTTTCCTATTCAATTGCGTACGGTAACAATTTGTTTTTTTTTGTTTTTGATGTTTTGGGTCTGTTGCCCAGGTCCCATTTAACGGGTTTTACCATCTGGAGATTAAGTTATTACCCGAAAATCTCTTCTTAATTTGTTTTGCTTATTAGTCGTATCTCGTATATTATCTAATAACATTTTAATATAATTTTCAGTTAGATATCAACTGCCCCGAAATCACACATGGGAAAGTTATAGTTGACCGCAAGAGCTCGTTCCAAGGGCATGCGGCTGAAGTCCACTGTGTGGAAGATGTTAAGTAAGTGTAAACAACCAATAGCAAACTATTCCATTGTGCAGCGAGCCCTTTTGCCGCTTTATGTTTGGACACACCTTTGGATTTTTTGTCACGATTATAAAAGAACATCAACAGCGGTCGATTCCGTTCTACAGTGATAGATGGTGTTAGGAGTGACTTGCAAGTAAAAGTTTTGCTAGGTCGTGAATACTGTTTCTTTAAATATACTGACGATTTATAGTATATTTTTTTACAAGCTTTTACAGTTTCATTTTACAAAAATATGTCACAGTATAAATTTTAATGATAGAGTTGAAAACCTCGATAATTTAATACAGCGCCATCTATTGGAATGGGTATTAAATGATCCGTCCATATAATAATTTTAGTGCTAACGATTGATTAAACAAGAACATACATTTTTTAATTTCATCTATTGAAATTTATTTGAACCAAATTTTCTTGCTTTGTGTTGGCATCCCATGACTATGGTCTATGGTATGGTGGCCTGTAGGATGAAACAATTTTACGACACCAGAATGATAATTTCTCATCTCTGTCAGGATTAATATATTCAATAACTTTATTGCTTGAGAATTTATTCACAAAAAAACCCTACTAAAATACCTCTTAAACACTTTTCAGCGCTGTCCTTGCAAAGCTGCAGCTAAATAAAAAAATTAAGAACGCCACGCACAATATTTACGCATATCTAATAGTAAATAATACGGCAAGGGGCAAGAGCATTGTGGTGCAAGATTCTAATGATGACGGCGAGGCAAACGCGGGCGGCAGGATGCTGCACCTGCTGCAGCGTATGTCCCAAGCAAACACGCTTGTTGTTGTCACCCGTTGGTAAGTAGTGTAAATATATGTGAAAATGATAGTTCAAGCATGTGCCTACCATCATCTACCATTCATCTCAGATTTTGTTAAAATGCGAGGTAGCTTACAAAGAACAATGACGAAATCTTAGCTGACTAAAATTTTAGCATCTGAAAGTGAGTTATATATTTGGTTCACCACGTATAAAAAAAAAACATTATAAATTAAAGTTCTTACACTTATTCTGCCAAGTGACAAGTAGTGACTGTAGTACTTTTGTATTTGTTATTATAATAAAATGAAAGAAAAATTCAGTTTATGTCTAAGTGTAGGTGTTTCTTGCAGGCTGGTAAGGATACAGCAGTGTAGTAGAAATAAATAATTCATTTAAAACCGCAGAAAAAAATGGTTTCCTCACGATGTTTTCCTTCTTCGTTTTTAGAGTTTTTAGATGAAATAATTTACACAAAGTAAAGCGCCTGCCAGGGTTCGAACCCACAACTTGTAAGCCATGGCCGTTGCCACTGGGGCACCACTGCTCTTTCTAAAAAAAAAAGACTAGTATCCAAGTCTAAAAAAATATATAGCTTAGTTGTTAACGACGACCTTGAGATCACTTGATATACACGTCAAAGTAACTTAGTACCTATCTCTCTTTTCAAAGAGTATTTTATATTTCATGCTGAAATAACAAGGTAAGGGAAATACTAATGTGATATAGCCTTTTCACTGCCACGAAATTGAATAATATTAGCTATTAAACACATTATTAAAAGTTACCCCGATATAACCAACAAAAGATCATGACTGAATATCTATTATTCTCACCGTTCTCGAAAAAACATTCTTGCACAAACAAATTCAGAACACGACCCTGAGTTAAACCAGATAGTTTTAATTTAATGACGTAAGAATTTAATCTCAGCTAAAACAATGTATGGGCTTCTGCCATTGTCCTTTGCTTTCTAATCAGTTTTTCTAGCTTTCATTTTAATGTTTTTGGAAGTCGCCTACATCCAAAACTTTAGTCCACTACAATGTGGTGGAGTGAGTATCCATCTATAAGTATGGCACTTCAAGTTTTACATAAAGATACGGTTAAGAGTCTTTATTTCTATATAAATACTAAGTAATATCATAAATATGTACATAAATAATAATACAATTATATGCAACTAACACGAAATGGAAAGATAAATGCTCTTTCACTCTTTTTAAAAACTGCAAGAGTTTGGCAGTCCCTAATATCAGGCGGTAACGAGTTCCACAGCCGCACCGCGTGCACAGTAAAGGAGTATGAGTAAAACTCGGTAGTGTGGGAAGGTGTTTCAAGGAGATGCTTAAGATGTGACCTGCAAAGTGCATCAGAAGGACGGGAGTAGGAGAAGCGTTCGCGGAGGTAGGAAGGCGTGTTAGGGTTGTGAAGGACACAAAATCTGAAATTTCCTGCGAAGTCGGATAGGGCACTTGAGCATTTTGCGAAAGCCTGAAACATGATCATACTTTTTGAGATTGAGATTTAGTATTATTTTTTAGTTGGTATTTCGCACTAGATACTGTTTTTTTTTTTATGAATTCACTATTTTGTCTTGGGCTGGCTAACTTTCAGCAGCTTGAAACCTATTACTCATCCTCCTGATGATTATCTATAATCTTTCCTTGTCTATTCTACACAACTCACATTACTTATCTCCACTTTTTCTCTTCTCAGGAAAGGAGGCACACTATTAGGCCCTGACCGCTTCAGACATATCACCACCGCGGCGCGGCAGGTGATAGAGGCGGCGGGCCTAATCAGATAATGTAATTTTTAATGTGAACGTGTCGTGTGTGTGTGTGTGTTTTCGTGTGTATGTGTGTTTCGTGTATGTGTGTGTTTATTGTGTGTGTGTGTAATGTGAAGCAATGCGACGATTATGACAAATTGAAACACATTGTCATTGATTCGAATCTATGACAATGTGTTTCAATTTGTCATAATCGTCGCATTGCTTCACATTACACACACACACATCACCTGTATGCTTAAAATAAAATATAAATATAACTAAAAATAAAAAAAATCTGAAACCACGACATTTTTTTTATTTCGTATTTTAAAACTACATAATGTATCTAGTAGTACACACGCTTCGATCAACAATTTATCGAACACGTAATTATGACACGAAATGGTCTTGGAAAATAACCCGATACCAACAATAAAACGCACATAACTTTTGAACGGTTGAACCGATTTTCATTAAACATGGATAAAGTCACTCCTGATAATGTCATCTTCCAAAAAAAAAAAACTAAATCGGTTCATCCGTTTAGGAACCATAAGGCCACATTCAGATACACAAATACACAAACACAAAGGTACATACTTCAAACTTATAACACCCCTTTTTCCGTCGGGGGTTAACAATTACTCGTATCGATGCGAATGTAGCATTTTTTTGGGATAGATTCTTGTATTGCTAATTTCATAAATGAATCATTAATATATTCTTTTGTAGTGTTGAATTTTGCAAATGCTTTTATAGCAGCATCAATCAAAGCAGCTGTGTCAACTCTAAGTACTTCATTTGGTATAGTATTGTTTTTAGCCCAAGATCAAGCAATTTGTATATTGTGTTATGTACGACTGTCAATAATAAGTTGAGCTACTGGAACACTGCTTGCATCGTTACAAGACTTCATCACAGATGAAGACAAGAACCTGCTATGAAAAATAAAATTGTTTTTTTAAAGCTACCTTGTTATTGTACCTATGTGTGTTGGGCCGGCCGCGGCAATTAGTAATCCATTTTTCAAGCACTTCTTGGCATCCAATTAAGCTGAAATTTGGAAAACCTACTTATGTTACTTTCGAATCATTGCGATAATATGGTGCAATAGAACTAGGGGGTGACCATAAGCTCTTAGAGCGGTATCAATTTGAGATTGAGTAAGTGACAGATGTATACACGTCAGATACATCTGTCCCTTATTCGATCTTAAATTGATACCGCTCTAAGAGCTTATGGTCACCCCCCAGGTCTCATGATGGAGCTGGAAGTTTGCGACAGCTACTCCTCAACCAGATAAAATAGCACCATCGTGTTTAGTCCATTTCATAAGCGTTTTATTTAAAAAGGTTTTTACTTTTAATTATTTATCAATAAAAGTGTGCCTATACAGGCTGAGGTTTTTAGTGGGCGTGGATGGCCAAATCTGAAACTATGAGGAATAGCGGCAAACACTCAAATGAGTCACAAAGCCGATTTTGATGAAAACTGAAACAGCATCACTGCATTTAAAAAAAGCAATATCCAATAATAGCCAGGAATCAAACCGGTTGATTTTGAAAAAAATACACATGCTGTTTTATTACACCATTCGATAGTGTCGCTAATAAGGATTAAATTCTGGTAAAATATGTACAACTAGCTTCCCGCCCGCAGCTTCGCCTGCGTGGACTACACGATACTGGCTGTTTCGTTTTTTTCAGTTCTGGTGGGATATTGCAAATTATTATCAAAACATAGTTTGCCACCCGCGTCTTTGTCGCGTAGACCACAAAATTTGCTCAACTTAATTATTTTAACGAATTATAAAAATTACGTGTAAATTGATATAAAATGAGCATAAACTGCACTGCCAACCTGTTCCAATAGCTAGAGCCCCGGACTTTCATTCCGGAGGTCTCTTGGGACCGATTTCTAGGGGGAGATACAAATAGTGGAAGAACACTTTGCTTTCAATTTCTGAATCCTACTACCGACAAGATAGAAAATTAATGATAAAAATAAATATATAAATAAATCAAAATACAGGTTGGTGGAAAAGTTATCACCCGATGTTATTTTATTTATGAATTAAAAACTTTGTTTCTGCTTTTGGAAAATATTTCTTTGGTGTCTTAATTTATTTTCCATTTAGTCGAGAAAATGATACGGCTAATTGGCCGTCGCTTCGCCAGAATTGATAAACATTCGGGCCCGTTTATGGCATTTGCCATCACACTTGCCAGAACTTTCGGCGGATATTATCTTTGAGGGCTTCGAGAGTCTGAGGCTTATTGACATAGACTCGTGACTTATCAAAAACCCACAGAAAGAAGTCTGGAACAGTTACATCAGGCGATCTTACTGGTCAGTGCAAGTCGGGGTAAAGCCGCCCTCAGAATATTAGTTGCGGCTCGTGCAGTAACCACCGCGCCGTTGCATTAGCCTGTAGGAACCATTATGTACTCTTGTTCAAATTTATTCCTTTTAAGGATAGAGAAATATGTTGATCATGGCTCTCTGACCTCGTCGACCACAGTAGTGGTTTGGCGGCCCAATGACGCCACCAGCGTTTGCTAATTCACATATTCCCAGAGCTTGCTCATGGAGATTTTCGATAAAAAGTTGTTTTTCTCGTGGTCGCGATTTAGAATGGCTTGACGTAGGTTACACCAGCTTGGAGGTTACCAGCTATATTTTGTATCTGTTTACTTCACAAATGTCGAAACAGAATTGATATTTTCCGCCATTTGCAAAAATTAAAACATCTTCCGATAGAGTGATGAGTTTTGCGCCATCCTGTACAGTCTAGATATGGGTACTTCAATTACCTAACTCTAACAAAGTCGTCATCAAAAAGTTAGAATTTAAGTAACCACTTCTTTGTGTCAAAATGACCAGGCTGATAGTGCTGACTCTGGGACAGGCAACGTAAGATTGCCCGTGTCGAAAGCAATCTTGCGTAAAATCTATGCCTGCCTGACCTTGAGATTTATTTATGGTCATTGCAAAGCAGACCTTAAGAGGAATTGTAATCGTTTAAACTCAAAGACATTGTCAGAGGGTATCAGTGGTACGCGACTTATGAAAGCTGTTTCCCTCCGAGCACATCCAGTAATCATTTACATAAACTTTAACACCCCTTTTTACACCTTTACGTGATGAAATTCAAATAATCCTTAAATACTTTCTTTAATTGTATTGAAGAGCAGAAATACTAAATTCCAAGTAATATTGTTCGTTTTAATTCAACTTTAAATACCAATTTTTACGCCATTTAGGCATGAAGTTCAAAAAAGCCTTAAATACGTGTTTCTCTAATTTTATTTAAGATTTACATACTAAATTACAAGTATTTTTTATTATAAACAATTTAGTTTTCATACAAATTTTAACAACTCTTTTTAGCGCTTTAAGGGATGAAATTCAAAAAACCCTTGAATATGTGTTTCTTTAATTGTATTGAAGAGCATAAATACTGAATTTCAAGTAATTCTGATAATAAACAATTTAATTTTCATACAAACTTTAACACCCCTTTTTCCCCTTTTAAGGGATGAAACTCAAAAATCCTTAAATACCTGTTTCTTTAATTGTGTTGAAGACCAGAATGACTAACTTTAAATTAATTTTGATAGTGAACAATTTAGTTTTCATTCCAACTTTAACATCCTTTTTTACCTCTTTAATTAAGGGATAAAATTCAAAAAATCCTCAAATATGTGTTTCTTTAATCATTTTGAAGTATCTATATACTAAATTTCAAGTAATTTTGCCTATCAATAATATACTTTTCATACAAATTTTAACATCCCTTTTTACCCATTTAAAGGATGAAATTCAAAAATAGCTTAAAAACGTATTTTATTATTTTATATTTTGAGGCTAAATACCATATTTCATTAATTTCAAATAAAAATGACAAAGTTTCATACAAATTTGCATCCCCTATTTCACCCCTTTAGAGGATGAATTTCCATAAATCCTTTCTTAAATGACGCCTACAGTATAAAATCAACATCCTCTAAAAATTTCAAACTTCTATCATTAGTGGTTTAGGCTGGGCGTTGATATGTCAGTCGGGACATTGCCTTTTATATATATATGTCGCATCAAGGCTGGCCGATAGATGCAAACCATCGGGAAGTCAGGATGTATTCCCTTAGGTTAAGACACATCGTGTGTGGGCAGGTAGGTGGGTCAATCGTGCAAATGAAATCACATAAGTTATTCGATACACTGTGTATTTTCAAATAAGATTGAAGTTACATTCTTGCTTACTAATATTACGGATTGACACTGATTCTACGACGTCTTAGCTCTACGGCTGTCAGTACTCAACTGCTCTATTCTGCTGTCCCCACTTCGCAAGCGGTTATAAAAGCGCGCCAATGCGTAGTTGCTCTTGATTGCCGCTAGGGGCGTGTTTGTGATTTGATTTTACGTCCGTACTATTGACTAAACCCGACACGGCCATCCTGCGAGACAGGCGTCCTCGTCTGTTCCGCATGGTCAGGTTTTAACAGTGTATCGAATCATGTGGAAATCCTCAATGGATGTCCTCAGCCCTTGGGGAAAGCTGAGGGGTCTGTCAGACTCCTACTGACTAAAACCACATGGTGTTCTCTAGGCCGTAATTCCTCTTGAGAGGCGAACGTGGAACACACACGTCGCCTTCTCGGGCCTCTCTCAGGTGACAGATCCCCAAATCTATCACCCGCAGGCATCATCTTCTTGTCCTTGCTCCATGCCATCTCATGGTCACCTCGTGTTACACCACACGTCGTCTTAGTCCACTCCATCTTGGCAATCTCCCATCGTACAAGGGATGTTTTTCTGAAAAATACAAAATTTTCAAACAGTATTTGCTCGTCTAATCCTGACTCATACACTAGAGTGAGGAAACATTCTTAAACAATCAAACATGATCATTTAAATCTCTCTGTTCACTATTGCAAGGAAAGAGTAATTCTATTTCCAATTTAAAGAAAATAGCAACCTCATCGATTTGGTACCTAAAAGCACCCAATCTTCGTGATTACAAAGTTCAAGTACCACTGATAGTCTCACTGATATCTCAAATTAAATCAAGCAAAAGAAACCAACAGGTACCTTATTCACGATATTTAGCTATCTCATAGCTCTCCTAGCTATCTCATAGCTCTCCTAGCTATCTCATAACTCTCCTAGCTATCTCATAACTCTCCTAGCTATCTCAACTTAGCTCTCTTAGCAATCACAATTGCTCTACTCGCACATCCCCACGATGTCGAGTCAACTCAACTCTCTGAACTCAGAACCTGTTCAGACAGAGATTTAGTCTGTCATATGTTACGTCAATTCATTATCTAATTCATCTACAATCTCAATTGGTACTTGAGCTTTGTGTGTCTTACCAACACGATCTACGCATAGTAATCAAAATTAGAAAACCAAAATTATTTTAATTTTCGTAATGAGGGCTTGACGATTCGAACGTCATCAACATTAACATGATCTCTCCACACGCGTGACTGCGAGTTTACTTTCCTTTAACCTCATGACTCAATAGGAACTTTCTGTAAGGTTCCTAACACAATCATGAATTTTCACACCAGCCATAGTGTCATACACGACTTACAGGTGCCATACAGGCCTACCGTTGCCATAAAGGACTACAGTTGCCATAAAGGACTACAGTTGCCACACAGGCCAACAGTTGCCACACAGGCCAACAGTTGCCACACAGGCCAACAGTTGCCACTCAGGCCAACAGCTGCCACTCAGGCCCACAGTTGCCACTCAGGCCCACAGTTGCCACTCAGGCCCACAGTTGCCACTCAGGCCCACAGTTGCCACTCAGCCCAACAGTTGCCACTCAGCCCAACAGTTGCCACTCAGCCCAACAGTTGCCACTCAGCCCAACAGTTGCCACTCAGCCCAACAGTTGCCACTCAGCCCAACAGTTGCCACTCAGGCTGTCAGTTGCCACTCAGGCTGTCAGTTGCCACTCAGGCTCTCAGTTGCCACACAACGCTTGGCTACTCCTGACCAAACTAGATTATTGGGTTAGTGAAAATAGGGAAATTTGAGAAATCTACTCTTTAACTAAATCATTACCCTGGGCCATGTACCACTGTCATTCCAAACAAAATTTAAAACTTCTGCTGCAGCTAAACCTGCCAAGCTTATGGGAACCCTCGAGTAAAACCTCTAACGCCACGGCTCTCTAGCCGACGAACAATTGTATTGCTCTCACACAACGGTCTCACGGTCTCTCTAGACCCCGACCTCCGCCAGAATCCACTGGTACGGTCAAACATAATACGGCTGATAGACTCAATTACTCGCTTGGCTTGCTCATTATTATCAAAATCCTTTTGACATTAACATCGACTGGTACATGACCCGCTGGCATCTGCCCTAACCTACCTTGTGCATACTTGTAGGTTCCAAGCGTACCTATTTAAAACTTTCGGTGTATAACGATCACCGTCCTGTCATAATCACCTATCGTGGACCTAATACAGGGCCTATTTAGTTTTCGTATTAGAGTTTCCCACACAACACTATTCATTAGAACAAGGACCAACGATCAAAAAGTTCAACAACTAAACAAAGTTATTGTAAAAATTCTGTTACTCTTTACCATAATTCAAAGGCAATGCACACTCAACTCATGAGACTTCTTCGTTGACCCATCGCCACATGTTCCTCATGAGGTGCGGTCCAAAGTTCTGAGTATGACAAGTGTACAAGCTATCAGATTTGGTCTCACTACCATTGTCATTAACTATGACGTCTAATTCTCAAGGAACTTGGTGATCGGGGATCCTTTTCACAAGATTCACGCTTTCTACTCAAAGATCTTGGAATATACCGACTGTTCATATCAGGGGAACAATAAAGCCCGATATTATTTGCGTCTTAATAGCTCGTGTGAAGGAGCTTTACGGATTAATTCGGATCAATATTCTTAAAATCTTATTATCAACAGTAACCCTTTACTATCGCATACAAACTCAGTTTTCATCTAAGGAAAACGATCGCGAGATCTACTGCTATCATAATATTACTTTGAAAGTAAGCAAGAGACGAAACGAGATCTTTTCTGAACACATGTAAATGACCAGTACCGTTACTAACTAACTCGATACAATTTCGTTACCCCACGACATTACCAACTCGCTTTGCCACTGAAAATGACTAGTTGTTAAGTCACTTTGGATAGATCATCTTCTTCATCATCTGCCTAGCCTTTTCCCAATTATATTGGGGTCGGCTTCCAGTCTTACCGGATTCAGCTAAGTGCCAGTGTTTTACATGGAGCGACTAAATATCTGACCTCCACAACCCTACTGGGTAACACGGTACCCCTTGGCAAGACTGGTGTCAGATCTAAAGCTTCTGACTACCCGTAACGACTGTCAAAGATCTTCAAATGACAGCCGGGACCAACGGCTTTACGTGCTTTCCGAGGCACGGAGGAAACTCTTAGATACTTCAAAATGATTAAAGAAACACATATTTGAGGATTTTTTGAATTTTATCCCTTAAAGAGGTAAAAAAGGATGTTAAAGTTGGAATGAAAACTAAATTGTTCACTATCAAAATTAATTTAAAGTTAGTCATTCTGGTCTTCAACACAATTAAAGAAACAGGTATTTAAGGATTTTTGAGTTTCATCCCTTAAAAGGGTAAAAAGGGGTGTTAAAGTTTGTATGAAAATTCAATTGTTTATTATCAGAATTACTTGAAATTCAGTATTTATGCTCTTCAATACAATTAAAGAAACACATATTCAAGGGTTTTTTGAATTTCATCCCTTAAAGCGGTAAAAAGAGTTGTTAAAGTTTGTATGAAAACTAAATTGTTTATAATAAAAAATACTTGTAATTTAGTATGTATACTCTTAAATAAAATTAGAGAAACACGTATTTAAGGCTTTTTTGAACTTCATGCCTAAATGGCGTAAAAATTGGTATTTAAAGTTGAATTAAAACGAACAATATTACTTGGAATTTAGTATTTCTGCTCTTCAATACAATTAAAGAAAGTATTTAAGGATTATTTGAATTTCATCACGTAAAGGTGTAAAAAGGGGTGTTAAAGTTTATGTAAATGATTACTGGATGTGCTCGGAGGGAAACAGCTTTCATAAGTCGCGTACCACTGATACCCTCTGACAATGTCTTTGAGTTTAAACGATTACAATTCCTCTTAAGGTCTGCTTTGCAATGACCATAAATAAATCTCAAGGTCAGGCAGGCATAGATTTAACGCAAGATTGCTTTCGACACGGGCAATCTTACGTTGCCTGTCCCAGAGTCAGCACTATCAGCCTGGTCATTTTGACACAAAGAAGTGGTTACTTAAATTCTAACTTTTTGATGACGACTTTGTTAGAGTTAGGTAATTGAAGTACCCATATCTAGACTGTACAGGATGGCGCAAAACTCATCACTCTATCGGAAGATGTTTTAATTTTTACAAATGGCGGAAAATATCAATTCTGTTTCGACATTTGTGAAGTAAACAGATACAAAATATAGCTGGTAACCTCCAAGCTGGTGTAACCTACGTCAAGCCATTCTAAATCGCGACCACGAGAAAAACAACTTTTTATCGAAAATCTCCATGAGCAAGCTCTGGGAATATGTGAATTAGCAAAATTATCACCTCTATGGCACCGAAAATCCGTGTATAATCCAGACAGAGTCATTACACCCGCTCTAAGTTACTGCATGGTGTGTTTTTTACGCTGGTGGCGTCATTGGGCCGCCAAACCACTACTGTGGTCGACGAGGTCAGAGAGCCATGATCAACATATTTCTCTATCCTTAAAAGGAATAAATTTGAACAAGAGTACATAATGGTTCCTACAGGCTAATGCAACGGCGCGGTGGTTACTGCACGAGCCGCAACTAATATTCTGAGGGCGGCTTTACCCCGACTTGCACTGGTAAGATCGCCTGATGTATATAACACGCCATAAGTAAAATAACATCGGGTGATAACTTTTCCACCAACCTGTATTTTGATTTATTTATATATTTATTTTTATCATTAATTTTCTATCTTGTCGGTAGTAGGATTCAGAAATTGAAAGCAAAGTGTTCTTCCACTATTTGTATCTCCCCCTAGAAATCGGTCCCAAGAGACCTCCGGAATGAAAGTCCGGGGCTCTAGCTATTGGAACAGGTAGGCAGTGCAGTTTATGCTGCAAAGCGATTGAAGCGAATTTCTGTCGTCCCACTTTACCTCCAATGCTGAAACCTGATGGGTCGCTGGCTCACTCTGCGAGTGAGAAAGCAAATTTATTCGCATCTCTCTTTGCTAGCAACTCGCGTCTGGAGGCTGGCTCCAAGCAACCACCTACTATACCTCACTGTGACTCTTCGATGCCGGAGATCGCTGTGCACACTAAAGAGGTCCGAAAAGTATTGTCCAGTCTAGACGTGAATAAGGCCAGCGGGCCTGACGGCATTCCAGCGAGAGTGCTGAGGCAGTGTGCGCCTGAACTGTCTCCTGTATTGACACGCTTGTTCCGCCTCTCTCTTGTAAAAAGAACGGTGCCGAAATCCTGGAAGCTTGCAAATGTGCAACCAGTGCCCAAAAAAGGCAACCGTGCAGACCCTGCCCATTACCGTCCGATCGCCATTACCTCCATTCTGTGCAAAGTTATGGAAAGGGTACTGAACAGCAAGCTGCTGACCTACCTTGAAGACAATAATCTCCTCAGTGACCGTCAATATGGCTTTCGCCAGGGACGGTCAACTGGCGATCTTCTTGTGTATGTCACGCACTGCTGGGGCGAAGCCATCGAGAGACACGGCGAAGCACTTGCTGTATCGCTTGATATCTCGAAGGCCTTTGACAGGGTCTGGCACGCGAGTCTACTTAGTAAGCTTCCTGCTTATGGCATCCCTGCTGGTTTTTGTAGCTGGATATCAGACTTCCTCAGTGAACGGTCGATCCGAGTAGTCGTTGACGGCTGCTCCTCTGACCTTATGGCTATTGATGCCGGAGTTCCTCAGGGGTCTGTTCTCTCTGCAACTCTTTTCCTGCTGCACATCAATGACCTTCTTCAGCCTGGTATTGTTGGGTACGCAGATGACAGTACTGTTTCAGAGAGATACTTGTCCAGCGCAAAAACCAGCGCGGATGAAGTTCGTTCCTTGAGAGAGGCTATGGTGGAGCGGACAGATTTGACCTTAAGCCTTGTCTCCCAGTGGGGTGATGACAATCTGGTCTCTTTTAACGCCACCAAAACACAGGCGTGTCTTTTTACCGCTAAAAGGAGTCTTTTCGATCAAACTCCTACTTTTCGGGGTGCGTCTGTTCCTGTGACTGATCGGCTCGAGCTCCTAGGCATGGAGTTGACATCCAGTCTCAACTTTGGCGCCTCCATTGAGTACAAAGCCCAAATTGCGGCCAAAAAACTAGGCATCCTAAATAGGGTGAAGCGATACTTTACGCCTGGACAGCTTTTAACCCTTTACAAAGCGCAAGTCCGATCCTGCATGGAGTATTGCAGTCACCTTTGGGATGGCTCAGCTAAATATCAGCTTGCCGCGCTTGACTCGGTGGAACGCAGAGCCAGGAGGCTCATTGGCGACGTTGAGCTGGCGGGGGCCAGGCTTCACAGCTTGGCTCATCGCCGCAAGGTTGCCTGCTTGTCGGTCTTCTACAGACTGTACTTCGGTGAGTGTGCTGAAGAACTCCACGACCTCATCCCACCAGCCCCCTTCTACCATCGGACATCAAGACGTACTGCAAGTTATCATCCTTACCTTGTTGCCATTCCACCAATTCGCACCAAACGCTTCCAAACATCCTTCATAATGCGCACAGCGAATGAATGGAACTCGCTACCTGCGTCAGTGTTTCCGAACGCATTCAACCCGAATCTCTTCAAAGTTAGAGTGAACAGGTTTCTTCTGGGTAAGCTCACTCCATCGTCGACTCTGTCTCTGTCACCTTTGACCTAGACTAGAGTCAAGAGCAAACCCATCACAAATAAAAAAAAAATAAAAAAAAAAAATGCTCATTTTATATCAATTTACACGTAATTTTTATAATTCGTTAAAATAATTAAGTTGAGCAAATTTTGTGGTCTACGCGACAAAGACGCGGGTGGCAAACTATGTTTTGATAATAATTTGCAATATCCCACCAGAACTGAAAAAAACGAAACAGCCAGTATCGTGTAGTCCACGCAGGCGAAGCTGCGGGCGGGAAGCTAGTTGTACATATTTTACCAGAATTTGATCCTTATTAGCGACACTATCGAATGGTGTAATAAAACAGCATGTGTATTTTTTTCAAAATCAACCAGTTTGATTCCTGGCTATTATTGGATATTGCTTTTTTTAAATGCAGTGATGCTGTTGCAGTTTTCATCAAAATCGGCTTTGTGACTCATTTGAGTGTTTGCCGCTATTCCTCATAGTTTCAGATTTGGCCATCCACGCCCACTAAAAACCTCAGCCTGTATAGGCACACTTTTATTGATAAATAATTAAAAGTAAAAACCTTTTTAAATAAAACGCTTATGAAATGGACTAAACACGATGGTGCTATTTTATCTGGTTGAGGAGTAGCTGTCGCAAACTTCCAGCTCCATCATGAGACCTGGGGGGTGACCATAAGCTCTTAGAGCGGTATCAATTTAAGATCGAATAAGGGACAGATGTATCTGAACAACACACATCTGTCACTTACTCAATCTCAAATTGATACCGCTCTAAGAGCTTATGGTCACCCCCCAGTTCTATTGCACCATATTATCGCAATGATTCGAAAGTAACATAAGTAGGTTTTCCAAATTTCAGCTTAATTGGATGCCAAGAAGTGCTTGAAAAATGGATTACTAATTGCCGCGGCCGGCCCAACACACATAGGTACAATAACAAGGTAGCTTTAAAAAAACAATTTTATTTTTCATAGCAGGTTCTTGTCTTCATCTGTGATGAAGTCTTGTAACGATGCAAGCAGTGTTCCAGTAGCTCAACTTATTATTGACAGTCGTACATAACACAATATACAAATTGCTTGATCTTGGGCTAAAAACAATACTATACCAAATGAAGTACTTAGAGTTGACACAGCTGCTTTGATTGATGCTGCTATAAAAGCATTTGCAAAATTCAACACTACAAAAGAATATATTAATGATTCATTTATGAAATTAGCAATACAAGAATCTATCCCAAAAAAATGCTACATTCGCATCGATACGAGTAAATGTTAACCCCCGACGGAAAAAGGGGTGTTATAAGTTTGAAGTATGTACCTTTGTGTTTGTGTATTTGTGTATCTGAATGTGGCCTTATGGCTCCTAAACGGATGAACCGATTTAGTTTTTTTTTTTTTTGGAAGATGACATTATCAGGAGTGACTTTATCCATGTTTAATGAAAATCGGTTCAACCGTTCAAAAGTTATGTGCGTTTTATTGTTGGTATCGGGTTATTTTCCAAGACCATTTCGTGTCATAATTACGTGTTCGATAAATTGTTGATCGAAGCGAGTGTACTACTAGATACATTATGTAGTTTTAAAATACGAAATAAAAAAATGTCGTGGTTTCAGATTTTTTTTATTTTTGTTATATTTATATTTTATTTTAAGCATACAGGTGATGTGTGTGTGTGTGTAATGTGAAGCAATGCGACGATTATGACAAATTGAAACACATTGTCATAGATTCGAATCAATGACAATGTGTTTCAATTTGTCATAATCGTCGCATTGCTTCACATTACACACACACACATACACGAAACACACATACACACGAAAACACACACACACACACGACACGTTCACATTAAAAATTACATTATCTGATTAGGCCCGCCGCCTCTATCACCTGCCGCGCCGCGGTGGTGATATGTCTGAAGCGGTCAGGGCCTAATAGTGTGCCTCCTTTCCTGAGAAGAGAAAAAGTGGAGATAAGTAATGTGAGTTGTGTAGAATAGACAAGGAAAGATTATAGATAATCATCAGGAGGATGAGTAATAGGTTTCAAGCTGCTGAAAGTTAGCCAGCCCAAGACAAAATAGTGAATTCATAAAAAAAAAACAGTATCTAGTGCGAAATACCAACTAAAAAATAATACTAAATCTCAATCTCAAAAAGTATGATCATGTTTCAGGCTTTCGCAAAATGCTCAAGTGCCCTATCCGACTTCGCAGGAAATTTCAGATTTTGTGTCCTTCACAACCCTAACACGCCTTCCTACCTCCGCGAACGCTTCTCCTACTCCCGTCCTTCCGATGCACTTTGCAGGTCACATCTTAAGCATCTCCTTGAAACACCACACTACCGAGTTTTACTCATACTCCTTTACTGTGCACGCGGTGCGGCTGTGGAACTCGTTACCGCCTGATATTAGGGACTGCCAAACTCTTGCAGTTTTTAAAAAGAGTGAAAGAGCATTTATCTTTCCATTTCGTGTTAGTTGCATATAATTGTATTATTATTTATGTACATATTTATGATATTACTTAGTATTTATATAGAAATAAAGACTCTTAACCGTATCTTTATGTAAAACTTGAAGTGCCATACTTATAGATGGATAGTCACTCCACCACATTGTAGTGGACTAAAGTTTTGGATGTAGGCGACTTCCAAAAACATTAAAATGAAAGCTAGAAAAACTGATTAGAAAGCAAAGGACAATGGCAGAAGCCCATACATTGTTTTAGCTGAGATTAAATTCTTACGTCATTAAATGAAAACTATCTAGTTTAACTCAGGGTCGTGTTCTGAATTTGTTTGTGCAAGAATGTTTTTTCGAGAACGGTGAGAATAATAGATATTCAGTCATGATCTTTTGTTGGTTATATCGGGGTAACTTTTAATAATGTGTTTAATAGCTAATATTATTCAATTTCGTGGCAGTGAAAAGGCTATATCACATTAGTATTTCCCTTACCTTGTTATTTCAGCATGAAATATAAAATACTCTTTGAAAAGAGAGATAGGTACTAAGTTACTTTGACGTGTATATCAAGTGATCTCAAGGTCGTCGTTAACAACTAAGCTATATATTTTTTTAGACTTGGATACTTGTCTTTTTTTTTTAGAAAGAGCAGTGGTGCTCCAGTGGCAACGGCCATGGCTTACAAGTTGTGGGTTCGAACCCTGGCAGGCGCTTTACTTTGTGTAAATTATTTCATCTAAAAACTCTAAAAACGAAGATGGAAAACATCGTGAGGAAACCATTTTTTTCTGCGGTTTTAAATGAATTATTTATTTCTACTACACTGCTGTATCCTTACCAGCCTGCAAGAAACACCTACACTTAGACATAAACTGAATTTTTCATTCATTTTATTATAATAACAAATACAAAAGTACTACAGTCACTACTTGTCACTTGGCAGAATAAGTATAAGAACTTTAATTTATAATGTTTTTTTTTTATACGTGGTGAACCAAATATATAACTCACTTTCAGATGCTAAAATTTTAGTCAGCTAAGATTTCGTCATTGTTCTTTGTAAGCTACCTCGCATTTTAACAAAATCTGAGATGAATGGTAGATGATGGTAGGCACATGCTTGAACTATCATTTTCACATATATTTACACTACTTACCAACGGGTGACAACAACAAGCGTGTTTGCTTGGGACATACGCTGCAGCAGGTGCAGCATCCTGCCGCCCGCGTTTGCCTCGCCGTCATCATTAGAATCTTGCACCACAATGCTCTTGCCCCTTGCCGTATTATTTACTATTAGATATGCGTAAATATTGTGCGTGGCGTTCTTAATTTTTTTATTTAGCTGCAGCTTTGCAAGGACAGCGCTGAAAAGTGTTTAAGAGGTATTTTAGTAGGGTTTTTTTGTGAATAAATTCTCAAGCAATAAAGTTATTGAATATATTAATCCTGACAGAGATGAGAAATTATCATTCTGGTGTCGTAAAATTGTTTCATCCTACAGGCCACCATACCATAGACCATAGTCATGGGATGCCAACACAAAGCAAGAAAATTTGGTTCAAATAAATTTCAATAGATGAAATTAAAAAATGTATGTTCTTGTTTAATCAATCGTTAGCACTAAAATTATTATATGGACGGATCATTTAATACCCATTCCAATAGATGGCGCTGTATTAAATTATCGAGGTTTTCAACTCTATCATTAAAATTTATACTGTGACACATTTTTGTAAAATGAAACTGTAAAAGCTTGTAAAAAAATATACTATAAATCGTCAGTATATTTAAAGAAACAGTATTCACGACCTAGCAAAACTTTTACTTGCAAGTCACTCCTAACACCATCTATCACTGTAGAACGGAATCGACCGCTGTTAATATTCTTTTATAATCGTGACAAAAAATCCAAAGGTGTGTCCAAACATAAAGCGGCAAAAGGGCTCGCTGCACAATGGAATAGTTTGCCATTGGTTGTTTACACTTACTTAACATCTTCCACACAGTGGACTTCAGCCGCATGCCCTTGGAACGAGCTCTTGCGGTCAACTATAACTTTCCCATGTGTGATTTCGGGGCAGTTGATATCTAACTGAAAATTATATTAAAATGTTATTAGATAATATACGAGATAAGACTAATAAGCAAAACAAATTAAGAAGAGATTTTCGAGTAATAACTTAATCTCCAGATGGTAAAACCCTTTAAATGGGACCTGGGCAACAGACCCAAAACATCAAAAACAAACACACTGCGTCATGACCACCCCAGGCACCAAACCAGCACATGGGTGCCAGACGACCCAGTGTATAGCACCCTTGGTTAAGCTAGGATCTACAAGATTCCAGATATGATAGGTTATAGTGTACAAAACTCACCAGTGTCAAGTCTAAAGATTCTAAAGCTTGTGGTTTAGCTTCTTTCTTTTTGGGAGGTTTTATTGCTTGTAAGACTTCTCTAATGGTCTCCACCCATTGAAAAAGGATATTTTCCCCAACGTTTTCTCTGAAACATAAATAAACAATTTATAAAATTGACCTGAGTTAAAACATTTGTAATTTTAAGGTCTGGTCCACCACTTTCAGAAATTCTGATTAAAAGGATTATCGACCAGATTAATTACCAGGAAATTATCCAATAGTGAAACAAGCCCTTTGTCCAAAAGATCACAAAAAGTAAATATGGAGAAAAAAATATTTTAAGTTGACTAACGGGAAAAACCATGCTATGATTTAGTTATTGCATTTATCAAAATTCTATGAATTTACAATTTTATGCCCATATATCCTCTTAAGGTTACACTAGTCGAAAATTCTGCCATACAAACGTAGTCTAGGGATTATGCCACTGTTTGACGATGTACGTTCAAAATAAAAAGTGATATCGATTTGTCTCATCATTATCTAGCCCTGTATGGAAGCAGAGAAGTAAAAAAAGAAAATATTTGAAAGTTATGAGCGTCGAAAGCTCCACATTTCGACACTAATTTTAACGCATTTTTGGGCACGAATAAATACCATAAGAAGACGGAAAATTGCAAAACGGCCTCCATACAGGGATAGATTAGTAGTTCAACAATGCAAATCATTTTATTTTGAACCGATAGATTCAGTCGTTTTCTTATGATATCTAGACTGCCAAAGGTCTGTTGAAAAATTTCGCGCGCTCGGTTTCGTCCTAAATCATTATCCATTTCTATCGACGACGAACAAATCTAATCATCGATCTAATCATCGACGGCACGAACGACTAGTATTATAACATTTTAGTATTGATAATATATATGCATTTTTTTAAAACCGTTTTTTAATTAAATTAATCTGGGTAGGTGGTAGTAGGAAAGCCGTAAAACACCATATGCGCCCTTTCACCAATTAAAATAGCTATTTTCAAAATATTAAGTAACTTTAAGAATATAAGGCGCATTTTATTATTTATTACTTTCATCCTTAGTACCTTAGCTGCTGAGGCTATTCAATTAATACCACATACGTCTACTGAAAAAAGTGGTGACTAAATTGAAAAGACGCAATTGGTAGATTATTCCATTTCTCCTAGTATTGGCCCTCATTTCGAAATGAATTGAAGACGCAACAGTCAGTTACGTCTTTTCATTGTTACACGTGGAACTTAATAAATAGATGCGCCATTTTACTTCTCATTCAAATCAGTTATTCATTGAAAGATTAAGACTCATCTATGCAAAATACATCTTTTAATTTTACTTCCATCAAAATGTGTCCTTTCATTTGATTGTGGTAAATCCGAAAATAAATGAGTTAAATAGATATCAGCAGATTCGTCTTTTTTACTCATTCCAGCAATTTATATAACTACATTTTGGAAAAATGTTAGATACGTCCTTTTTACTATAGGGAGACCTAAATTTTTACGGAATATCCATACTAATACTTCACGACTAAACATCTGAAATGATTCAAATGGAATTTGATAGACATAGCCTTCCCAGGGGCTCAAATTATCTACATACACTTTAGTATCCCGGTCGTGTTCCTTTGGGATGATAAAATACTTTGTATGTAGGTGAAGTTGTGGGCAGAAATTAGTTTTCTATAAAAGGTTCTATATTTTAATGCAAATTTTCTGCGATCTTTTGGAACTCCCTTTGTTACATGATTGTTTTGAATCTTAAACTAAATATTATTTTACATGTACAACCAAGTTACCAAAAACCACAGTATAAATATGGACAAACAGTACGGCAACTACCTACAAACGCTAGAAACGGAACACTCACACAAACATGCGCATCGACGAGACCCCTATGGGCTCGCACTACTGACAGCACTGCGGACGCTGCTTAGGGTTCTCGTTGATGTTTGTGTGAGTGTTACGTTTCGAGCGTTTGTAGGTAGTTTCCATACTGTTTGTCCATATTTATACTGTGCAAAAACCGAACATACAGCCTTAGCAAGTCATGTAAAAAATCAAAACATAGTTAGATTTATAATGATAATTATGCATTGCACAATTTAAATTACTGATGGAAATTGCATAACCCAAACACTATTAATAAACAAATATATGGCAAAATGCAAAATCTTGCAATGCCAGCAGGCAAAAGTTATACTCACAAATAAACTTTATCCAATTTCTGGTGCAACTGTGCTTTTGCTTTTCTTTCCATCCATGGAGCAGACAACTCGTATTTCGGCGGCGATTGAGAAGGATAGTCCGTAGGCATTACAACATACAGCCTTACTTCGTTTTTATTATCTGTTATCCGAATGCTGTAAGATCTCGTATCCTCACTCTCTGTGATCCAGTCGTCAGCATAGATGGAACTCATTGCTTCAACTTCTTCTACCTGGAAGAGAATTAAAAGAAATAATACCATGTTCTCTAACGATTTAAAACTTATGCAAGCGTAGTGACTAATGCTCGTGCATCCTCTGTTTGAGAAGGGGCTTTTGCCCTGCAGTGGGAATAGTGTAGGCATATATTTAAAAATAAATACCACGCGGGGCAAACTTGGCCAGGGATTACACCAGACAAAGCTTTGGAAGGAGAAAGGGGTGGTCTTTGCCCAGCAGTGGGACCGATGAGGGCTTACAAAGAAAAAATACCACGACACAATATTGGAATGAATAAACTGTAACGGAGAAATTAATTTTGTAATGTAATCTTTGTATTCTTTGTAAAGAAATACACACACACACACTCTTTAAGAGAACTGGAGACCTTGATCTAACTTTTAATTATTTTATTTTTATAATTACACTATTTGCTTTCAAAAATATTATTTTAATGCATTGAATTGATATTATATTGATTGTAATATAGCATCAGATATTTTTTTTTTATATTATATCAAAGTTCATTATAATATTTTTAATAATATCTAGTAATTGTAATTTATTTTTGTTTCAATTATTTGGATCGCCGACGTCTGCCCGCTCGGAGGTAGGCGCTAATAGTTACAAGTTTACAACACAGTTTCACACTAATGTAGCTGTTAACGTACAATAATACTTTGTAAACATGTTTAATGTTTCATTAAAATATTTGATATTTAATTGATTTGAATGTACTATATTGATATTTAATTGATGTGTCGTACTGTATGGCTGTGAAAAAGATGAATGAAAAGAGATCGCATGTAGCAGAGATGAGAATGTTGAGATGTGCGGAGTGACGAGAATGGATAAAGTGAGAAATGAGTATATTAGAGGAAGTTTGAAAGCGGCGCCAGTGACAGAAAAGTTGAAAGGAAACCGTTTGTCCTGGTATGGTCATCTGATGAGGAGGGATGAAACGCATCTTACTAGAAGAGTTATGAATGTAAATGTGGATGGATGGAGAGGGAGGGGACGGCCAAAGAAAAGATGGATGGACTGTGTGAGGAGTGATATGAAAGAAAAGGGAGTCAGTGATAGCGTGACGGGGGACAGGACGGTATGGAAGAAGAAATCGTGTTGCGCCGACCCCAAGTAACATGGGACAAGGGCAGGAAGATGATGAATTGATTTGAATGTACTCTTAAATTATTTGATGGCTATCTTTCAATTGAATTGAATTTTAACTAGCGACCCGGCCCAGCTTGCTTCGCAAAGCTTTTTTTTTCTAAATTACACATATTTACTTTATTTATTCCACCATACATTATTTCGATATATCTCAAAGGAGGGGTTTTTGATGAAAGCTCCCAGCGGCTTGACGTTTTCACAATTATCGTAATATTTCAACCAAAACACAAAACCATAATGGATGGGTGGATGGATGGATGGATGGATCATAATCAATATCAACTGCATGAAAATCCGTTCAGTATTTTTTGAGTTTAACGCGAACAGACAGACAACCAGACGCGGCGGGGGTCATGTAGTGATATTATTTTAATTATTTATGAATTTTAAAGTTTTAATTGTATGTTTAATATAAATGCTTTTTATTTATATGTATCAATGTTATCTAATTAATGTAATTGTTATAATTCTCTGCACGTTTTGGGTGGCACTGTACCTAAGTGCAGAGAGTAGATAATTTTAATTATTAACTAAATAAATGTCTAAATATTTTTTTATCATTATTTTAACTAAGACGAGACTATAAATAAGATTAAATGACTGACTTACCTGTTTAGTTAAATTGTCTGAATTCATGATTGCTTCTTTGATTTTAATTATTGTAAGCTGTTAATAATTATTGATTTCACTCTTTTCTACAAAATTTAACACAAGAACTTTACGAAACACGACCACGAATCACAACGTCTTCACAGTACCGATGCTAGCGACTAACTGACTGATGTAAGACAGGCAGAACTGAGGGCAGAACCGAACAAACAGTTAACCTGCGAAGATGGAAGTATTAAGGGAGCCGAAAGAGAGGCCCTATCAACGCGTCTCTTTCTAATAAGGGTTGAATGTTAATTACCTGTATCCACTATTTACCTGACGAAAAGTACATGTAAAAAAAAGTTCAGTATGAAGTGTAAAAGTAACTTTGTAATCGCATGTCTATTTATATAAATTAACAAAGTTACTGATGCAGTTCATAATTTAGAAAATGGGACTGAAATTGCGGGATGTTTTAGTTTATCTTGATTTTTAGGCTAAACACTTATTGTGTTCAAAATTTGAATCTCGTGTTTCCGCTAGAAGTACCTTAGAATTTTGATGATCGGTCAGTGAATTTGTCAACAATTAGATAGTAAGGACTTAATTAATAAGGAATTTTGACTATACATTTCAAAATCAAAATATTTTATTTTTATTTTACATAGACCTACATGGGCACGTCGACAAAAGGTGCACGGTTCAGGTTAGTCGTTTCCTATGGAGAAGAACCGGCAAGATACTCCATGGTTACTCTTTTTATTAACTACAAGTTCAAAAAATAATTATTGCGGTAAATTTTTTTTCGTATTCACTTCAGGCTTCTATTCTAGCTTCGTCCACAAAAAAATTAAAGGGGTGTCAAATATGTCTTGAATGGCGTCAAGAAAAGGATGGCACGACTGTGCTTTTGTTTGCTCGACTTGTCGGAGGTTCTACCGTACCTCCAGATTTAGGGCCAGTATATAGGAACATTTAATTGTATCGAGAAAAAACACATAGGTGATGTCCCCACACCCTTAAAGATAGAGCTGTTTTAGTATATGACTCATGTACATACCTATTTCGATATCCCCATAGTCTAACCATTACTTTAGACCTAAGTCTCACAGAGCCGTAAATTTAAGTTATTATTACGGCCATAGCATAGAGCATCCAAGATAATATTCAACTAAAACACAAAGACATGATACTTTTGTATTGAGCCATAATAGTTAAATTTTAAACATAATCTCATTTCTTGAAATTTTGCAAATATTTTAGGGATTAACACAATGTCTTTTATGGGCTTTTTGTTAGTCTTTGAATTGTTCTACACATTGACAAAAGAATCATAAGTTAGTTCTGAGCAGTTTAATTTTATTGTAGCCTTTTAAAAGAGCCCATTTCACACAGGTAGTCAACCCAGGTTATACGCGAAAGCGATAACAATTTCTACTGGTGTTGTAAAAGAGCTCCTTCCAAGGTCGCAGTGCTGATGTACCTGCACAGTATCGAATATGTCAAATAAGTGTAAATAAATAAACTAATTTACTTTTTGATGAGAAAACACAAATCGATGGCGAACTATGCCATTGTGCACATCCGAAATTGAAAAACAATGTTGTTATGATATTTTAGCAACTAACTGTCGTTTCCAAACAACATTTAGTTGCAGGCGCCCAAAAACACGTGAGCAATTTTGAATTGTGAACATTTTGAATAGAATACAAACACGATCAATCAGTGCACCAGTCTACAATCTGTTTTGGAGTGACAATTAAATTGCAAACTTGCCCCTCATTGGTCGGTTTTGTGCCAGTACTTAATAATTAATATAGTAATAATCTAGACATGTCGTACAAAATTAATTCATCCTTTACAGTTTATTATTTACAATATTGTATCGTGGTGTTATTTCTTTGTTGGCCTACATCGACCCAGTCTTGAGTGATCCCTGGAAAAGTGTGGCCCACGTGGTATTATTTATTTTACATAAACCTACACTATCCCACTGCAGGGCAAAGTCCTCTTCTCATTTAAAGAAGACACAAGCATTAATCACTATGCTATGACTTTGAAACCGTCAAGTATTTTATTTTAATTCATTTACCAGGCAGAAGCAATGAGTTCAATCTGTGCTGAGGACTGGATCACCAAGAGTGAAGCAACGAGGTCTTATAACGTTAGAATAAACGTAAATAAAAATTAAATAAGGCTGTTTATGCCAATGCCTAATGAGTTGCTAAGAAACTTTATTTAGTAGGTACTTCATAGGAATAATTAGCAAGTTTATATTGCCTTTGCAAATTTTTTTTTTTTTGGAATTCTTCATACAAGAGTGACTCAACCTAATAGAGTGATATCAAAAACACATTTGTTAATACACTACTACAGTACGTAGAGGATTCTAAGTAAGACACAATTTCTTAATGGTTATAACATTAGTTTTCTAGTCTGTGCAATTTCATCTTTAGGTAATTATGATAGTGTAATACATTTATCATTAGACAATATATCTGGATTTATAGTAATACAATATCTTATCAAAAACAAAACATGTAAAATTAAGAGAAAGCAGTTCTAGCGCAAAAACTAAAATTTACTCTGCAAGAAATATCTTAGAATTTTGATGATCAGTAAGTGGGTGATTGTTTCAGTATTTAATAATGACTTAATTAATACAGAAATTTGACTTGCAATAGCTCTTAAACTACAAGTTCAAATTAAATGTAATTTGGGAATATACCTAGTTATATATATCTATTATTATGTTGTCTTTGTCACTGAGAATTCAGGCTTCTTATACACAGCGAAGTCACAGGGGGTAGAAAATGTCCTAAATGTTTTCGAGAAAAGGATGGTACGGCTACTTGAATTGTCGGGGGCACTTCCGAACCCCAGGTGGGTGACAATAAGCTCTTAGAGCGGTATCAATTTGATATCGAGTAAGTGACAGATGTATACAAGTCAGATACATCTGTCCCATTCGATCTCAAATTGATACCGCTCTAAGAGCTTATGGTCACCCCCCTGATTTAAGTACCTACGGTAAAACCTAAGATTTACCGATAAATCCTAAGATTTACCAAGTCTAACCAGTAAAAGTCTAAAATGATCTATGATGTTCGCTAATTTCGGGCTTTTACCAAATCGAAATCTTAGGATTTACCTCAGAGACTGGTCAATATTTCACAATTGTGATGTCTATGACATGCTAAGATACCGATAAGACCAAGTAATTAATCAAGGCACTTTGTATAATGACCGGGTAATATGAATCAATTTAAGTCAAATCATTATTTATCACATTGTCTGTTCATTATAAATATTGATACGTAACTGTTGGGCAATTCCATAGTTATGGTACGTTAGTATGGATTTTATTTAAAATATTCGGTCAGCAAGGAATATCTGTAAAAAAGTTATTTGCACAGCAAAATTGTAATATTTGGTTAGCAGGATTAGAGACTCGGTTAGCAT